>OX438862.1:12087088-13337088 GCA_949315895.1 Anania crocealis
CTAAATGACAAAAATCTAATAAAATTAAAAAATATATAATCAAATTAATTAATACAATGACAACAAATATTACAATTTATTAATTTGACTTGACCGTTATTAGAAGCTTAATTTTAATGAGATAGGCACTTCCTTTCCCGCCATGTGTTGCTGTCTCTTTCTACCTTGTTTTCTCTCTTTTTACCACCACCACCCGGTAGTAGGGATGACTTTTGATAAGGGAGTCTCCACCTTTGTAAATCATTGGCGTCTTATTTCCCGCCGAGTGCAGACGTGCGCTAACAAAGCTGCACTATATTCTATCCTATAAGAAGAAGGAACTAATACTAAGTAATTACGGTCGATACTTGGTGTGTTGGGTAAAATAATTGTCACGTAAGTAGGGCATAAATCATTATAACAACGTTATAATTATTCTTGTTTAAGTGTTGAGTGCCCGTGGATCGCATTGCAATGGGCATTCGATTATTTTAGCACACGGCTTTGAACGTGTAATTTGAACGACATGCAGTGGAAGTATTTGTCGAATTTCTATAAAATTCGAAATTATTAACAAAAAATTTTTTTCACATTTTGTAGTGCAAGTTTCGACAAGTAATTTCTTTTTTTTCTGGTTAACAATAATCACAGATAATACAAGAAATTAACGTACGATCGTTCGATAGTAAATTTCACTGATAATTTTTATTTTATTTATACCTACATATTTTTGTTAATTATATCCTTTTAACTTGTAGCATGGATTTGATTGATAAAAATACATTGGAATCGGTCCCTGAACCTACTATTCCCGGACCTTCTAATGCTGATACACGACAGCGTTCTCGTAAACATAGTACCAGTTCATCGCTAAGCAGTAGCAGCAGCTCTTCGTCAACGAGTGATTCAGATTCGTCAAATGGAGGGCCTTATCGTCGCAAGAAAAAAAGGGGGCGAAAATATAAGAAGCGTCGCTCCGATCGTAAGGTTCATAAATTATCAAAAGAAATACGAAACCTTCGAGAACAACTGATGAAGGAAAAAGTACAAACTGTGAGTACACACTGTAATTATTCTGACAATGACAATATTTCTATTTTGTCAGGAGTAAGCCAAAACCTTTATAATGAATTCCCAGAGTTACCTCCTAATCCTAATAGTGAAGTCGTACATAACCAAAAGGTTTTCACTTTCGATATGGAAACAAAACTTAAGGAGCCAAGTATGCCCAAGACTTCCCCAGATTATTTAAAATTATTAAATGATTTCCAACATCTAGACACTACTGAATGGAATGCGATTAGGTATTTAGATACTCAAAAGTTATATAATTGTACCCCGGGATATACTGATATTGACTTGAATGAAGAGGTCAAAATGTATGAATCCCCTCGCCATTTAATGCACGCTGATAGAGCATACGCAGCATTGACGATGTGTGCAGTAAAGCAAAGGGAATCATTGCAAAAAATCTTGGGGGACTTGTTGTCATGGGCCAAAGATACCGACAACCTTTCGTATGATACCCTCAACGAAAAAATTAATGAGTTCTTTTCAGAAGGCGACTTTCTTAGAACATCCTCAGATTTATTACAGATTGTATGTGGCCACCGAGCTGAGGTTATACAAATGCGAAGAGATTATGTGACAAAACAGGTGAAGGATCCACTGGTTAAAACTACTTTAAAAAGGATCCCACCTACGGCCACACATTTGTTTCATGCTGAAAAGTTTACAGCTGCTGTTGAAAAAGCTGGTGGTGTCCGGAAGGGTTTTTGGCCATTAAAAAAGGCAAGTAACTGCTCTACCTCGCAGGCTGAGCGTAAAAAACCAAGCAACTCCTCGCAGGATGTTATTCTCTCAAAAAACCTACACAAGCCCACTCTTACGGGCCATGTAGTAGTGTACACTACACACAAGCCACTAATTGCCATAATCCCCCTGCACAGGGTCGATCTAGCTCACATTATGTTGGGCAGAGATTTAATCATCATTCGGTCGCACCGAATGGTCAAAACTCCTTTCGAGGGCGTTCGAACAAATACAAGAGGCCAAAAACGAACCATGTCACAATCAGGGCATAACCGAGAAGATAATAAGAGGAAAAAATTCTGACTCAAGGAAATTTCGAGCGGGCCGTCTCAAACAATATGTTCACAAATGGGAGCAGTTACAAGCCCCAAGATACATATTAAAAATCATAAGAGGGTATCGCATACCGTTTTACCGAAAACCACCACTTGTTTATCCAAATATGCTGAAGAACCACATGAATATACCGCAGTCAAACGAGATGTCCGCTATAATAAAATAAATGAAAATACAAAAAGTTCTTACGAGAGTTGCTACAAGCCCGATTTTTCTGTCCTCAATTTTTCTGGTTCCCAAAAGCGACGGCACGGCTCGGCCGATATTCAATTTGAAAGCTCTCAATCAATTCGTGCTAACAGAGAAATTTCGTTTGCTCAATGTAATCCGTATACCAGATTTTTTGCAGTCGGCAGACTGGCTTTGCAAGATAGATCTTTCACAAGCATACTTCCACCTGCCTGTTGCTCACAGCCACAGAAGGTTCCTCCGCCTAATATATCAGGACGAATTGTTGGAGATGACTTGCTTACCTTTTGGCCTGAGCACAGCCCCAAAAACGTTCGCCACGTTAACAAATTGGATTGCACAGATTCTCAGGCAAAAGAATATACGGATAGTCGTATTCTTACGACGATTTTTTAATCGCTCACCAACACAGGAATACACTACAAACTCACGTAAATTTGACGATCCATACGCTGAAGTCGTTAGGCTGGATAATAAACTACGACAAGTCTATTCTAGTACCTTCAAAATCATTGATGTACCTGGGAATACAGTGGAATCCATGGTCGAATCGGAAGCAGCTTCCCGAGAAAAAGATCCCACCATTGATATCGAAATTAACGGCGATGCTAGATCGGGAACAGACAAATCTCGTGGATTTACAAAGCCTGGTGGGTCTACTTAATTTTACCAGTTTCGCTATGCCACAGGGCCGGTTGCATTACCGAGCCCTGTTAAATCTGCTCAACACAATGTTGACGGAGAACCCCAAAAAGTTACACTACATTCCTCTGGATGCCAGAGAGAACCTAAGATGGTGGCTGACAAATTGCAGATGTCCATCTCCAATTCACCTGCCACCACCCTCACATTACCTGACCACAGATGCGTCAGATTTAGCATGGGGAGCTCGTCTGGACAACTTGTCGCTAACGGGTTTTTGGACAAATTACGAGCAAGACCTTCATTGCAACCAAAAAGAAATGTTGGCAATTCTAAAAGTTTTACAAGATCACTGTCAGTACCTGAGTCGCAGCACTTTATTAATACAGTGCGACAACAGGACCGTAGTTGCATATCTCAATCACGAGGGAGGCACCAAATCAGCTCCCCTGCTAAATCTGACATATTTTATTTACCAAATTCTCGACGAATATCAAATACACTTGAAAATGTATCACACTCCAGGAATCTACAATGGGCACGCCGACCATCTGTCGCGATTACGACCAGCCCCGGAGTGGCATATTCTTCCCAGGAGCACTCTGAAGGTATTTTCCAAATGGGGGGTTCCTCAAATAGATCTGTTTGCGTCCAGTCGTGCTCACGTAGTGACGAATTATGTATCTTTGGACCTAAACGACCACGAAGCGTTGTATCACGACGCTTTTTCACGGGACTGGACATATGCTCTAGCATGGATTTTCCCTCCACCCTTCCTCATTCCAAGAGTGCTGAGTCATCTCAACCAATGTCAAGGAACCTACCTACTGGTCGTACCTCGTTGGGATCGAGTTTTTTGGAGGGCGGACGTGAAAGCTCGGGCATTAACCCAGCCTTTCACGCTTCTGAATCTAGAGGAAGTTCTAGTCGATGTATCGACGGGCCTTCCACCTCCAAATGTACTCGAAATGACTCTGGAGGTGTGGAAATGTGGGGGTGGACGGAAAATCTAGAGGGCTGGAATAATGAACAAATCGATCTTCTACAAAAATCTTGGCGTCCTTCCACTAGAAAAAGTTATGATTGCGCATGGAAAAAATGGCTTAATCCCTCAACGCCCAGGCGGCAGGCGCCTGCCGCGATAACAATTGATTTCAATTGTGTCTGGAATAACTCACGATCGAGGGATTAAGTGGGCTATAGAGCGTAAAATTGATCCGTCCAAACCTACTGGTAGTGATATGGCAAGATATTTGTCAGATTTGCATTTAGTACACAAATTGTCTTACAATACCATTCTATTACATAAATCTGCCATTTCAACTCTTTGTAATGCAGAATATGCAGGTGTTTTAAGCTCCCATGTTTTGGTAAAGCATGTGTTGAAATCAATATCTATACAAAGACCTATTTGTCATAAACCTCCAGTTTGGAATCTAGATAGTTTAGCTTCCTATTTAGAAAAGCATAATGTCAACATTAATAACACTTTTGAAACCCAACAACATACAGCCACTTTGTTATTGCTGTGTTCAGGAAGAAGAATCCATGATTTAACATTGCTTAGTATTGATTCTAATCATTGCCTACTTTCAGATAACTCTATAGTGTTTTGGCCAACCTTCGGATCAATAACAGACACTGCAAATTACAGGCAATCGGGTTGGAGGTTGATTGCTAATCCAGATTGTCATAACTTAAACCCTGTTTTTTGGATAAATCATACAATCTCTTTACTTAAGGCTTACAGGGAATCTGCAAATTGTAAAACATTATTTATTAACACTAGAGGCAAACCCAAACCCGCTTCACGAACAGTCATAGCAGGTTGACTCAAAAGCCTCTTCAAAGATGCAGGCATATCTGCCACTCCGGGCAGTATACGTTCTGCAGTTGCTTCTAAAAATTGGTTGGACAATTACCCTTTAGAAGATATATTAGCGAGGGGTAACTGGCGTGCATCAAACACTTTCTGCAAATTTTATAGAAGAGAAGTCATGCCGCCATCGCAAACACCCTCCGTGACGGCTTTATTTAGTGTAGCTGATTAAGATAATCAAGAAATTTTGTAACACATTTGGCAAAATCCAGCTATGATTTAATATATGATTGAATATGAAACAAACTTTTATTGTTTTTATGAAAACTATATACTTAAAATCCTAGGGTGTATACCTAAATTTTAATCTACATTTTGAATTATTTTTAGTACATTGTCACATTGGGCATCTTTACCACCAACCACCAGGCGATAACGAACAAGTCTCATTAAAATTAAGCTTCGAATAAAAGTCAAGTCAAATTAATATTGGCGTTTTACCTACCAATAAAACGCTTATTAATTTACTTACCTTATTCGAAGCTTATAAATAATTTCTGCCTGGTAGAATTTCGACTCAATGATTTACAAAGGTGGAGACTCCCTTATCAAAAGTCATCCCTACTACCGGGTGGTGGTGGTAAAAAGAGAGAAAACAAGGTAGAAAGAGACAGCAACACATGGCGGGAAAGGAAGTGCCTATCTCATTAAAATTAAGCTTCGAATAAGGTAAGTAAATTAATAAGCGTTTTATTGGTAGGTAAAACGCCAATATTTAATTTTAGTTTTCAAATTCTAATTTATAAAAATGTTTAATAATATAATCTAATAAAAATACGAGACTAGCTGATATAATTAATAACGGGTAGTAATTAAAACGCCTTCTTTTAAATAGCATTATGTGCTTTAAAAAATCTGCATTGCATTCTAAATTACTAAGTCAGCCGCTATTAATGCGCGTCTGAATAATACTGTCTCGACCACTAGGTATCTTCTATGTGAGCCACTATAAATCTAACTCATCATGGTGGTTATTATTTAGCATCTAAATTTGTAACACACATTCAAATAGTAAACTTCTAAAATATTTATTATATGGCACCAAAATAATAACTCTATTAGCTTCTAACTTAATAACTCAGTGCGTTTAAAATATAACTCGTCATACATTAATTAAACGTCAAAATTATCTAAACATTACCATCAAATACTATACTATGAAAGCAACTAATATTAGTTAGGAACTATTAAGGACGAACAAAATAAAAAACCTTATTTAAATAAATCAACTTTTTACTAAGACATTTCTAATTAATACTTATGTAATTAAAAGATAAGAAAAATAATAAACCATTATTGGATTATTAAAGCTACTCGCGCTTTCGTTGGCCTTCCACGCTTTCTTTTTAGTCCAAGCGGTTGCGCTTTTGCCTCTGATAGTGGGGTCGCGTATTTCAGTCTGATTTAGGCATGAGTTCGATATATCAAAACGTAACTAATAACCGTTTTCGGCTAGATATCGTATCGTATCGATATCGCATAACTACATAACCGATATCACAATAACTAAACGCGCGCGTAAACTCGATACGAGAACCAGAACTAACGGGCAACTGAAAAACGAAAACCGAACAAAAACGATACGCATGCAACTTAGGCAACGCATCATGCTACGAGGGCGGGTCAATAAGTCCGTGACTTTTTGAATTTCTGACCTCTTTACTGAAAAAGCAACACTACTCCTGTCAACAGGTATCTGTCAGTTGATTCCTATCAAAATTTGAACTTGCTGCGTCAGTTAGTTTGTGTTTGACAGCTATTTTTATCAGACTACCCAGTAATTTGAGGAAAAAATGGAAAAAGGTGAATTTCGTGTGCTTATTAAGCATTATTTTTTGCGAAAAAAAACCATTACCGAGACCAAGGCTAAGCTTGATAAATACTATGGGGACTCTGCACCATCGATTTCAATGGTAAAAAGTGGTTTACTGAATTTCGTTGTGGCCGTAAAAGTACTGAAGATGCCGAACGTCCTGGACGCCCAGGTCTCTACACCCGAAACAATCGAAAAAATTCACGATATGGTGTTGGCCGACCGAAGATTGAAAGTGCAAGAGATTGTGGAAGCCGTAGGGATCTCGCATGGCTCAGTGGTTTCAATTTTAAAAGATCAATTGGGCATGAGAAAGCTTTCCGCAAGATGGGTGCCGCGTTTGCTCACAGTCGACCACAAACGCAATCGTGTAACAACTTCACAGGAAGGTTTGGCGTTGTTTAATCGCAATATGGAGGAGTTTTTGCGCCGTTTTGTAACCGTGGACGAAACATGGATCCATCACAACACACCAGAGACCAAATAACAGTCAAAACAGTGGGTTTCTAAGGGTGAATCGGCGCCAAAGAAGGCCAAGGTGGGTTTGTCAGCCAATAAAGTTATGGAGACTGTTTTTTGGGATGCACGTGGGATAATCCACATTGACTACCTTCAAAAGGGAAGAACAATCAATGGGGAATATTATGCCAACTTATTGGACCGCTTCAATGACGATTTGAATAAAAACCGACCTCATTTGGCCAAGAAAAAAGTTCTTTTCCACCAAGACAATGCAAGGGTGCACACATGTGCAGTTGCCATGGCAAAAATCCATGAATTGGGCTATGAATTGCTCCCTCATCCACCTTATTCTCCAGATTTGGCTCCGAGTGACTACTTTTTGTTCCCAAACCTGAAGAAATGGCTTGGTGGAAAAAGATTTGACTCCAATGATGAAGTCATCTCGCAAACAAAGGCCTATTTTGAGGACCTCGACAAATCATATTTTTTGGAAGGGATAAAAAAATTGGAGAAGCGTTGGACAAAGTGTATAGAGCTCAAGGGAGACTACGTTGAAAAATAAAATGATTTGTTTATCAAAAAATCTGTGTTTTATTCCAAAAGTCACGGACTTATTGACCCGCCCTCGTATAATGATATTCGCTCCTTCTCTTTTCTATAAACGTACTTAAGGCGGTGTAAGAGAGATGAAGCGAATATTGCTACCGGCGCGGCAACGGGAATGCTCGGGTGATTTGGTTATTCAGTAGAATTTCGCTATTAGTTTATTAGTAATTTTTTTTTTTTTTAATTTAATTAACAGTTAACATGCTGGCTTACAGTTGCCCAAAATGTCAGCATGCAAGAAGTTACATTAATAGACTTAGGTTTAAAAATATAACTGTTATGTCAAATCGATTACAAATTTCAATAATAATAATAATCAAATAATATTTATAAATAATGTCAAGAAGGAAAACATGTGAAACAAAAGTAAAAATAGTAATACATGCCAAATCAATTAAAATAGTCAAATAAAATAGAAGATATACTATGTCAGTCTTACGTTAAATTAAATTGAATTGTCTGTCACTTTTCCATCCATTATCGTCAGAAATTTGTATAGTAGACCTCCCCAACAGTCAGCAAAAAGGTCAATATCGTCGTGCTGAGCGAGCAGACCCCCTATCAGACGCAGCGCGTGGTTTGTAGGCGCATGAGCCGCGCGCACGGTTCGCACACTGGGGCGGGCTAGCAAGCGCGGCCTGCGGCGGGGCGCCACAGTTCCCTCTTGGTCACGTTGCAAATACCTAGGTACTAACAGACAGACTCTTTCCAACACTTCTGGAGAGTCAAGTCTGTTCCTAATAATGGACAGGTAGTGAATAATGGCAGCCATCATTCGCCTAAATTTAAGGGTTTGTAGGTCTACCATTCCCAGGACAAACATAGAGGGATAAAGGTACGGATAGTAGCCATACGATTTTTTATATAGCCATCGGGCAAATTTACGTTGAACTCGCTCAAGCATCATTGTATATTTTTCTTCGTATGGATTCCAAATTATAGCAGCGTACTCGAGCTTGCAACGTACGTAGGCGTTATATAACATTTTTGCTACCCTTAAATCACTAAAATCACCAGCAGTTCTCATAATGAAGCCAAGAGTTTTACTAGCACACTTACGTATAATTGTCATATGTGTATGAAAGTCCAATTTAGTATCTAATATTAAGCCTAAGTCTCGTATGTCAGTTACTCTACTCATGGAGGCGTCCAATAACTTATAAACTACATTAACAGGGTCACGTTTTCTTGTAAATGTCATAATTTTGCATTTATCAGCATTAAAAGGAAGACGGTTATCACTACTCCATGCTGCAATTGCGTCGATGTCACGTTGGAGAGCTGCCGTGTCAGACTCATCCCCAATACCCAAGGTCAGTTTTAAATCGTCCGCGAATAAGAGGCATTTAGCTGAGGTCACCTTAGGCGGGAGGTCATTGATAAAAATCAAGAAAAGTGTAGGGCCAAGTGTACTACCTTGACTTACTCCAGACCTTGTGTAGTAATCGTCAGAATTGTACCCACCCACTCTTACAAATTGACGTCTATTGGCAAGGTAGCTAGCGAAAAACTGCAGTAGTTTCGGAGAAAAGCCGACCAGAGCTAGTTTTCCTAATAATATGTCATTATCTACCAAGTCAAAGGCTTTTTTAAAATCAAAATATGCTGCATCTACCTGTCTACCGGCATCCATCTCAGCGCAAACATGATCTATGTGCGCTGCAAGATTAGTAATAGTTGAGTGACCCTTACGAAACCCATGTTGGTTGCAATGTAACGTATTGCATATTTGATTCCTAATACGGTTATTTAATATTGCTTCAAAGAGCTTAGGTACAACTGACAGCACAGCAATTGGTCTGAAACCCGAAATATCCCGCCCGGATTCACTCTTTGGAACCGGAGTCACCCTGGACCGTTTCCAACTCTCAGGATATTTACCTTGTTGCAGAGCAAGATTAAAAATGTACAAGAGTGGTGATCCTAGTGAAAAAATACAGTCTTTTATTAAAAACACCGGTAAGAGGTCGGGACCAGCAGCTGTCCGGGATTTAAGGCGCCTAACTGCAACTTTCAGGTCATAGCCATCCAGTTCGCCAATTAATCGTTCGCCAAGTAATAAGGTTCAATTTGTATATTGCGTAATTTGTAGAAGCTGAGTCGTCAGCCGATGTCACATAGCGAATAGTGTCTTACAAAGGAAAATGGAACTAAACAATAAATGAATACGGTTTAATTTTAATTCAAGATATTCATAATATTTGTTACGACTGATATCAATATCAAAAAACTGTTTTTGATATCTATATCAAAACTAAATATCGGTTGCCTAACGGTTATCGTAAAATATCGAAAACGTCCATACTCTGATTGCAAGACCTATCACATGCTTGCAGATGTACTTGCGATAAAAGTCTAGGCAATCACAGAAACTAGTAATCCAGTCGCTCTGAGTGTTTGGTAGTGTGTAACGTTCCAAGATGAAAAAAAAACTTTTTTGTATTCGTCAAATTGCTTTAATATTTTCTCAGCTTGATTATTTTTGGAGTCTTTGCATGGAATCAAATAGGTGTTGCTGCCTGGTGTCGATTATACAACTTTAATTTTGGTATCAGTTTTAGCCCATTGATATCCAGTTGTCCAATCAGACAACTGCAATTCAGGTTGTATCGCGAAGGGCTGTTCTGTTGCTTGTTGTGACAGGTTGGTAGCTCGTCGGTTCCCTAATGATGATCTCTGATTGGTGCAATTGGCCGCTCGCTGACGTATCGCGCACTCGCGCCAAATTTAAAAGAGGCTATTTTGACGATTTTAGAATTATGATGTATCATTTTACATGCTAAGTTATAAATTATAATATATGATGTTGTTTATTGAAGCTTGAAATTATAGTTTTTGAGGAGCTTGTGTCGATGCTGTAAAACTTAAAATGGTGTTAAGTTGTAAAATCCGTGGCTGAATTAGTAAAATAAGTGTCAAGTCATTAATCAGAAGGACAAGTTTAAATAATTGTTGATCTTTACATGCCGTTTTGTTTAAAATATTTTTTTTTTTAAATATTTAAGACATGCCTCAATGGGCCACACTGAGCCATCTAGTCCCAAATTAAGGTACTATTAAGTACCCTGTCGTATGGGGTACTAGACAACCGATAAACTTACTTATATACCTTTTTTTTGTAAATATATACTAATAATACATAGAAAACACCCAGACCAGTACAAACAGACATGTTCATGCACACGAATATTTGTACTGTGCGGGGATCGAACCCGCGACCCATGGCTCAGAAGCAGCGTTAACTACCGCTGATCCAAATGGTCGTCCAAAATTTTGTGGGCGTTGTAAAAAAGATGAATTAGTTTATTAGGGGCTAATATATTTTCAGGTGGCTTGGTTATAAAAAAAGAAGTTTAATCACGTGGCCAATTAAAAATTCTGTGGCTGTAATTATAATTTCTCATTTATAACTATCACAAATTTAATCGATATCTATAAATTGAATATAAAGTCAATTTTCGAAAGTATATATACCTACACTTATTATTTCAACTTTTGTACTATAATATTATGTAAGTAATTATGGCGTCATCCTCTCTGTCTACTACTAATTGTATTGTTGTGCCCGAACAGGGTCTATAATGAACTGTTTATATCATATTTTATAACATCCTTGTAACATTATAGAACGCAATAAAAATATTGAATTGAAAATATTGAATATACACCGTGAAATTTTAGTGGTTGTTTTCCCGCAACAGAACGATTTACCTTTAATAGCACCATCGAATCGTGAGGGTTATTTTTTGAAAATAAAGATATCGTTGTTCTCAACTAATCAAAAAAATAATCATCAACTCAAAAGCGTGAGATACGATAGTATCTTTACAAAATGTTGCGTGTTTTGGTACTGCTTGCCGCACGAAATCAATGTCCAAAGCAAAAGAAGCTCTACGCACTAAGTAATACAGCATAAACTGCACCGCGCCTTAAGTCATCAGACCACCGAGACCATCCTACACTACGCTTGCCTAAACGCGGTCTCCACTCCAGAATTCGTCTGCTCTAACGGTTGTCGGTTCTCAGACGTGACCAGCCCACTGCCACTTCAGCGTGCTTATCCTTCGGGCTATGTCGATACCTTTCGTCCTCCGACGAATATGTTCGTTTCAAGTCCTATCTCTTAACGAGATACCGAGCATAACCCTCTCCATAGCTCGCTGAGCGACTTTGAACTTGTGACATAGTCCTCTTGTAAGTGTCCACGTTTCCGCAGCATAGCCAGCATAGGTCATAACCGGTAGGACGCACTGATTGAACATCTTAGTTTTCAGACATTGTGGCAGGGATGACGTAAAGACGTGACGAAGCTTCCCAAATGCTGCTCCAGCCCAATAGGAGGACTCATCCTCCTATCGGCTTTTTTCTCAAAGTTCTTTCTACCAAGCTGGATTACTTGTCCCAGGGAGACATACTCCTGAACAATTTCGAGGGCCGAATCTCCGACAAACAGGGGCTCTGGAACGACGTGGGCATTGAACATGACTTTCGTCTTGTCCAAGTTCATTCCGAGCCCCACTTGTCGAGAGGCATTGTTAAGGCTGTTTAGCACTTTCGCCAAATCCTGCAACGACTCTGCCATCACGACATTATCATCAGCAAAACGGAGGTGTGAGATGTATTCGCCGTTTATATTTATGCCGCGCCCTTGCCAGTTCATGGTCTTAAACACATCCTCTAGTGCGTTAGTAAACAGCTCAACTTCCGCGAGAATGTCTAGTTTGGAGGTGACATGTCGGCCTTCCGCAGTCTTGAGCTTTGTTATGATGTGCCTTCTCCCAAGCTGCCGATTAAACACTTTTGACCCCCTATCACGCTCAATCGCTTCTGTGATTGTGCGGGTATTGTAACGCCGGAGATCGCGCCTAATCAGCTGCTTGGTTCGAGAATTCAATGCTCGGTATGCATTGGAGTCTTTGATTATATAGCCAACGGGATTGGCCATGAGTACTAATATCCACACAAATAATTCTGCCACTTTCGGTGCGGGGGGCGAGGAACGCACACTAACAGCGATTACAAACAAATGCATTTTCGATCATGTCGTTACGCACGCATACGAAGAAATTGTCAAACACAAACACAGACTACACGCACACATGTTTAAACACACGCATGAACAGCCTATCAGTATACAAGATGACGTCATTTTCGTGTAAGGAATGCTAGAGTAAGACACTATCGATGAGTTCAGCCAATAATTAATAGGCTACTTGAAGTAGAGATGTAAATATACGGTATAATACGAAATGGGCGGTATTTTTCAGGTATTTTACAATAGAATACGGTATTTTTCGTGTTTTACATTTTGATTAACAAATGCAATTTACTTGCCTTTTTTACGTACCATCGGTGAATTAACTGATCATATAAATTCAATTCAACTTCTTTTTTTCCCTTGTTTATTTAAATTGATCGCACTCTCGCTAACGATTAACAAATATTTTATGTAAATGTACTGCACGCACAATTCACAACAAAGACGTGGGACTTGCGCTTGCGCGACGTTGCCACTTTGTGCATCACCTCGCGAATGAAATCTTTCTTTCTCTCACACTCAACTTAGATGCCGCGCTCGAGCCGCGTTTTGTAGTTAGTTTTCGTTCGTGTGAAATGTTGATGCGCCTAGACGTTCTTAGTACGAAACAAAATTAATTAATCAAAATTACACTATGACCGATGTCTTTAATCGATCTTTCCCTACTAATATAATGAATATGAAAGTGTGTACCTTACATAATAATATGTTCCGTTTTCACGCTAAAACTACTGAACCAATTTTGAGAAATTTAAATATCGAGATGTATTGGACTACTTAGACTAACATAGGCTGTTTGTTACGAATATAAAAACGACTCTTTTTTTTAGGTAGGCACATCCGTATCCGAAGACAAACTAGCCGGTCTTACTAACCAATAATTTTCCTAACGTATAAGAGATTTGTACTCATAACACTTTCAAAATATAATATACCAAAAATACCGTACTAAATGACATGATGCCGGTTAAACGATATTATTTTTCATTACGTTTATTAGCTAGTTATCCACTAATTTCCCCAATTTAAAGTACGTCTAATTATTTTACACTCTAAAAGATAAAATACCAAAAATACCGTATGAAATGGTATTATACCGTTTAATATGGTATTTTTGCTATAATAACTCGGAGCACATTTGGTATTATACCAGCCTTATATCTCTAACTTGAAGGTAGTGTTGTTCTATCTGTTGATAGTACGATATACGAACATACGTCTGATACCAAGCTTTCGAAGTGTCTGGAATATGACCGGACCCACTTTGTGCAAGGTGACCACTGCAATCCTATTTTCTTTAACATCCCATTCCATATTGTAATTTGATAATGAACATAATAAAATATGTGAAATTCCGCAAAATTGCAAGATTTTCTCCTAAATTCAAAATAATAAATAAGTTGTAAAAAAAAAACAAAATCTACCTATATAAATAAATAATGAATTGAATAATTGATAATAGATTACAGATTGCCATGTTTTATTTCGTCGAGACATAATTATGCAGTTATATGTTTTCAATAATATATCATAGTAATAAACAAAACGCATATTTAATTAGACATTTAAATCAAGTAAAATTTTATAAACTACATCTTTAAAAATTACCCTAAATTAGATACGATTACCATTTAGTGGCAACACTATTGATTGGGAATTTTTTATGTTATTTTGCTAATTTATTGTATTATTTGTTAATATTAAGTCAAAATAATACTTAGGAATGGAAAGTAAAGTTATCCTACTGTAAACTAGAGGATTCCGACCTCTTTTTACACGCAAAAACGCTGCAATTCGGCATTTTTAGCTCAGGTCTGTTGTGCGCTACTGACATTTGCTGAATGACGTGGAACGTGCGGCAAGTAACTAGTTTTATATAACCAGTATGACCAGCGGTCTCGTACCTTTGGCAGCGGGGTACGCCTGTCGATGGCGTCTCCCGTTGAAAATGTTGAAATGCTCTAAGATTGGAGTGCGTTTCCGCCATTTTACGTCGCCTCGTCATAATCTCCAGAGTCTAATTCTGACTTTTAATGTGGTATAACAAGAATGTGTGCGAATATGATCTTATGAGAATATGATGTTTTGCGAATATCATGTTCTGCAAATGTGGTGTTTTACAAGTGATGTTTTGAGAATATGATATTCATTTGATTTCTGAAACCGGCTAGTCACCTTGTTGTGCCTGTTATAACTCATCTGGTCAATTTATGTTTCGAAAAAGGCATATTTCCAACGGCAATAAAACAGGCAATAGTAACCCCAGTGCACAAGAGTGGAGATAGAGAAGAGGTATCAAACTATAGGCCAATATCCGTTTTAAATGCAATTTCGAAGATATTAGAAAAATTGATTAATAAAAGACTAATAAAATTCTTACAAAAGTATAACATACTGTCAGACTCGCAATATGGATTTAGGCAGGGACTTTCGACTGAAGATGCAGTTTCAGCTATAACGCAACTCAATGCATCACGGCCTTTTTAGACTTGAAAAAAGCCTTTGATACCGTCACTATTTCTATTCTTGTGCGCAGACTTGAAGACATTGGCATTAGAGGAACTCCACTCAAATTACTTACTGATTACCTAGATGAGCGTAAGCAGGCTGTTAAAATAGATAAATACATCAGCGAACAATCTAAAGTTACATACGGAGTCCCATAGGGTAGTGTATTGGGGCCAACATTGTTCCTAATATACATTAATAATCTGTGCAACCTTAAAATAACAAATGGGCAAGTCTACTCATACGCTGATGACACTGCAGTTGTTTTTTCCGGATCGACATGGGACTCTGTGCGCCAAGACACAGAAAAAGAACTAACCAAAATTTTGTTCGATGGGTCTGACATGTCTTACAGACAAAAGACCCTAAAAATAAAAAGATTAAAAAAAAAACTAACCAAAATAGCTAGCTGGTTAAGTAATAACCTTTTAACTTTAAATAAGTACAGCAAAAACTAATTACATAGCTTTCACCAAATATAATAACTTGCCAACCTGAACTTGAGTTCCAATTAAAAATACAATACATACAAATGTAATACTGCTTCTGGAAATTGTTTCTGCGATATCGTTAACAAAGTACACCAAATAAAATATCTCGGTGTTATAATAGATCAGCGACTAACCTGGCATGCCCACTTGGAACTCCTCATGTCTAGTAGAACTCGCAAGTTGATATGGGCTTTTAAAACTTTAAAGCATGTCGCGGATGTGAAATTATTACAAGTAATATACATTTCTTTGGCAGAGTCAATCTTGAGATATTTTGTGTCTAATAACATTTTAGGGGATGGTTAAAAATGCACTGTGTAATGCGCAAGAAAAAATAAATTTAAATATTTGGTTTAATTATGTATAATCTGACTTCACATTAGTTGGCTATAATAAATAAACAGTTTGCCAGATATTGTCTTTTACATATTTATGTTATTATTTCAACATTTGACAAATTAGGACTTTTTATTGACTTGGCCAGTCGGAACAAAATAAGGTTTGGCAAATCGAAACAAAATTAAGATTTGACTAATTAATACTTTTACATTAGTTGACGAATCAGAACCAAAATGTGTGGTTAAAACATGCTTGACCAATTGGAACTTTCTTTGTACTTGACGAGTTGGGTACTAAATCATTAATAGTTAACTATACTTGTGTTTTGTATTGTGTTTTACAATTAATTTTTTAGATCCATAAAAAGAATATTTTGATTATATTTAAAATTTTATAACACCGCCCATTCATCGTTCTCATTACTTAATACAAATAACATGCATTAGTTAGGTACTTTGACGCGTATGAAGTCTGAAGTTGCATAAAACTGTTACATTTTATATTTTCCGAATATGATCTTATAAGATTATGATATTTTGTATATCGCACCTCCAGTCGTAAACTAGTCAGTTTACAAATCCAAAATTTTGGTGAATTGAGTTAAGTATACAGAACGATTTAAAAAAGCGCGCTCTATCGCCTAGTAAATCAAAAACTGCCCTATTCAGGCTTGAAAAGGAGAAACTCAATTTTGTGTCTCTTTTTTATTAACGGATTCGAGACATTTTGTCATTACGAAAGTGAGGTATTTAAAGTTGCGTAACAAGTCGACAACGTAATACAAAACTTGGGGTAAATTTACTACGTTTATTTCAATCGTAAAGTGACCAAAGTATGTTTTGAGTCACTTTATAACTGTAAACAGCAAAATTTTTGTGACCTAAAGCATATAGCGTTAGTTTATTACTGGAAATTTGAAAAGAAATACTGGCTTTTTATGTTATTAGTCTGTGTTTGATTAATTGTTTTATAACTTTATTGGATTTTTTGTACTTAGGTCCGTTTCTGAATAAATATAACTTAAATTATGATGTTGCACTTAGGTAAGGGTCAGTATAATATTATCGTTTTTTTGCAATAAAATAGTTAACTCTTTTTTTTTTAGATTTAATCTAATATCATGAAGAGAAATGTTGACCATATTTTGAAAATGTTGACCACGCGAGAAGAAGAGGTTAGGTAATTAATATGTAACAATTTAATGTTCATGTTTTCTTTAATAAAGTACTTAGGCCCCTTGTAGTGTTGCACCAGCATTCTAATTAATATGCTTCTAAACTAAATTCTAAATTTATTTAACCAAAGTTGGTAAACCGAACAGGGGCCTAATTCGCGGTTTAGGTGCAAAAACGCGCTTTGCGGGCTACATAAACATTATAGTGTATCTCATAGATAATAAAAACGTGAGACGTGTAACTCTGTGTGATAAACCGAAATATAATTGACGACTGATAGCAGCGCCACTGGTTCACTTGTAGGACGACATTACACAAAATTACACAAAATATTAATTTAAAAAAGGACTTAGCACCTAAACCCGAACGGCCTTGTTGCCAAAAACCTGTTCAATGTCATTTAGGTCTTTAGGCACGACGCAAGCGCACCTTGATCCCGCCGAACGAAGACTCGACCCTCACAGATCCGGACGAAGCGCCAGACCAGCTTCCGAGCTATCTCCCTTGCTTGGTTGAACATTTATCGATTGTACTGTGTGAGCCCCTCGTTGACATACAAACCTCAGGAGTCGCACGTAGGCCCAAGCCCTCAGTGGTGAGGCTGCGCCTAACCCGTGCTGCTTTTATTAGTTGATCGCGGGCGGAACGACGTGCTAACCCTGATCCCCCGTCCGCTTTGAGCCGATACGTATACAGCTGACTATATCCCTACCATCCAAAGAGACCCCGAGCTTCACCGCGCAATCCAGTACCAAATGCGTCAGGCGTTTTCCGTCCTCCTCCGGAATACCCGTAACGTCAACGTCATTTTAGAGCATATCCTGAATCCTGATCTCGATTGTTGAGATCAAACTGCATCTGGGCCACCGTCGATTCTAGTGCCGGGATAGTGCTAGCAGTGGCCTCGTCCACTCGTTACTCCAGCTTCGATATTCTTTCTCCAACCTACGTAACCAGTTGCCGGAGCTCACTCATCTCAGTTTTCACGCTTTACACTCTTCAGTAGCTTTTTTTATTTCTTCACGGAATGCTCGGAAGTCCAAATAGACGTCTTGCAGTTTCATGGTTGTTTCGAGTGCTGTGGTATGTGCCTGATCCTCTGCCACCGATTCGTCCATATCCATACGACTCCCATCCGTTGCGCGCACTAGAGTACTATCAGAGTTCGATCTGGGTTGTTTAGCCTTGCACTCCAGGCACATCCAGGAACCAGGGACCGTTAGGCCCACTGGGACACCGACACAAGCCCTGTGGCACAAGGTATTGAACTTAAGGCATGTTATCCCCGTCGCAGCCCCCAGGATCAGGAATCTTCCGCATGCATTGCATTTTGTTACCATTTATATTTTAAGTAAAATTTATTACACTTTTTACACTGTCTATTTGTTTTTCACTGTGTGGCGGTACTAAGTTTTGTATAAAATACAAACTTTATTATTAAAATATAAGTCTTATTTGTGTCCCACTTTTAGCAATACATTAAATTAGTAATGTATTTGTTACTTTTAATTGTAATTAAAGAGTTTCAGTAATAAGGTTTTATTCTATTTAAATGTTTGAAATACGTGGCGGCAAACAAAAGCTTACCCAATTGATTATTTTTTATGCTGAACCGTTCATTAAAATGTTGTCACCGTCAAAAAAATACCTTATATATTATTATTTTACATACGTATTTGGTCATTGGTCCAGTTGTTATGTTATTGGTATTTTTTATTTATGATAGTTTCTGTCGTATAATTTCAACCAATAATTCAACTTATTGAGAATAGGTGAAGTCTTTTTTACCCTATCATTTTCACGCAATAATCTTCCTTCGTGAAATATTTTGTTTTATTCTTGATATCTGCAAGCAGAACGTCGATTCTACATGTAAAAGTCATCATTGCATCATTTGCGCTATTTGAAATTGTTTGTTGTTTGAAATAAAACAAAGTTTACTTTTTCTGTTTGTTGTTAATTTAAATTGTTTAGTTTTAAGTTCCATCTTCCCTGTGCAATTTATTTCATGTACTTTTAAATTATTCGATAGTGTCACTATAATTCTATTAAATTTTCTAATTTCTTCTTTAGCTTCTAATAGATTATTATGTGATTAATGATATTTTGTTCTCTTTAATTTTTTCAGTATGTTCAGTTTGTTTCGCAGGGTTGCTCATAGGGTTTAGACTGAGACAAGTTGATTGTAGTCTAGAAATTAGCACAGCATTTAATATTGAAAGCTGATGACTGATTAGAAAGCAAAGAATACTACGTAACTTGATCAATTAAGAAGTATATATCAACAGATATTATATTATTTTAGTACATAACTGCATCATTGAATATTCCACCGCAAAAAAAATCCAAATTTAAGAATTAAAGGGAACTATTTGTAAATAAGCCATTCAATCAAACATATTGTTAAGTATTAAAGAGACTCATGTGTACAAAAGCCAAACGTTCAAAAATTTTTCTACTACTAAACTGACTCTTTATTGGAAGTTTTTTTTTAGCATCGATTTACTCATATATTCTGAAATATTATTAAAGAAATTATTATCTGTACTAGTAGTCCTTAGACCAAACAAAAATACAGTTTTTTTTAATTATGTAAATAACTCAATATTTCATCAAATTATAGTGTGAATTACCAAAAACTGACGAGGACCGAAACACGTTTTATTTATTTCCCAACAATCATGAATTTTGGATTGAGTCAGTTTACGAATGGAGGTGCGATATGGTGTAATGAGAATTTGATGTTTTGCGAATGTGGTGTTTTACGAGTGTGGTCTTTAGAAAATATGATTTAAAATTTATATTTGTTTACAAACCATGTTATCATAAATTTATAGTCAGACTAGTTGGCAATATTTTTAATGCACCCCAGAACTGAATTCACTGAGATGCCTATTTACTATAATTGTCAGAGTTGCAGTAAAATTTACTGCAGTTTGGGGTAGTATGAAATGTAAAAGCTAAATGGTAGAAACAAATTTATTTTTGTTTCAAACTAAAATTTTGCTGTACTCCTTGCACTTGCAACTAATAGAAACTTAAATCATAACAAAAATAATACTCTCAGATAACAACACTAAGTTAAATTATCTGCAAATTCAACATGAATATTTTTGAGATCATTATAGAGCTACCATTGAGATCATAATATAACTAAACTATATCTTTTAACAATTTAACATAAGCACTAAATTAACCTTCCGTTGGAGCTGCCTCCCCTTTTAGCAAAGCATTTTCGGCTTCCAGTTCTGCAATTCGGGCCCTAGCTGCTTCCAGTTCATCTTCACCGCCATCTGTGCCCAAATGCTTACGAACGTACTCTAAAGCATCTTCTGGTTTATCTGGTTCCTCATACAAACTGACGAGGACTTTCGTAAGAGCATCCATCACACCCGCTCTTTCCAAATAGCGCCTAAACTCTTCCCTCTTTGAATCTATAGGCTAGAAAACAAAATGTGATATGTAAAACCAATACCCTTCCAGCATACGCGATGCAAGTTAAATAATGAAGCAAGCGCCTTTCATTTAAGTATCCATGATTCAATTATTTTTCAGTGTGAGCTTATTTAAAGATAATTAAAGTTATGATTTAAATAGAATTTGATTATTTATTTATATTAGTCGGAAATTTTTTGTAGCCATGTAGCCAGTAAAAATATTTTTAAAATAACAGGTTTTTTCAAAACAACAATAGGGATTAATATTTGGCTTCGTCAACCAATAAAGATCGAATGGAGCTTATAACATATCCTTACCTTGTATGATGACATTGTATTTATTATGTCTTGAAAAGATTAAAGTGTTACAATTTTTTCTGGTGTATTCTGTCAGTTTAATTCGATCTAGTTTTAAATTTTTTAGACTAAAACTCCTAGCCCTACTAGCAGCATTGTTGACGGACGGAAGTCGGAAACAGTTTCAGATTTATAATTAACTTGTTGTACTCAGTGTCATGATGAACCAACACTTAAGCTGGACAGTGGACTGCGCAGTATCTAAAAAAAAACGAGCCGAGAGAGAGGTTTGAAAGTAGATGTGCCTCCTTTTCTAATACGGTGTCCATTAAATATTATCTTCTTGGATAGCCTTACTGGATTGATAAATACTTATTGTATTAAAACTATCTAAAACGGATTTTAAGCACTAATAGTCACCTGCTAGCCCATGTTACTTATCTTTATTTGAGTAGGTATGTTCTATACTATTGTGGAATAAGAGAGTTACAGTGTATCGTAAAGTTGGAGTGGTAGTAGACTCGTTTAGGACCGAATAGGAGCAAAGGAAATAAAACAAGAAATTAATGACAAAAATATATCAGAAATTTAAACATTATTGAATAAAATTATTATACGCAGCCGTTAACGCATCGTCAGTTTTCCCCCCGTCATTTTAAGTGTATCTTCGTTGGCGTACGTTTTTAATCTTAAGCTTAATTATCTGTTTGCGATACTTTTAATTAGTTCGTGTCTTGATTCAGTAGTGAGAGATTGTACTGGATGATGAGGAATATCATTTAAGCAAGGATAAAATTAATATTTTATGCAAGTGTCCTTCGCATCACAGATGGCCGAATTCCAACAGAGTTTGGAGCGGGCTGCTTTATCCTACACGGTGGCTACCTTAGCGGCGGAATGGGGGCTATCGCTAGAGAATTTGCCACTAGAGGCGCTAGTGTCGCGTGAGGTCCAATATCATTCACTTTGTACTGGTTTTAGCGGAATTTGTTGCATAAATTATAATTTCTTTAATTTACCTGCTGGAAAGTGATCTCCTTCGTAAAATATCGCAAATATGGTTTATTTGGCGATTAATGTGAACGCTTTAAAAGCGGAATTAAGAAAAAGCGCAAAAATAGGCGGCCTCAAGAGCAACTATTTCAGAAGTTAGTTTGTTGATATCAAGATAGTTATTTATAAACAATATAACCTTAATTAGATTCAAGATATAACACTTTGTTTCGGCGCCAATCGCCTTTGACAGCTATACCACCGGACCTCAGTCTACGGTGACGCCAACTGGTGAGCAAAGAAACGGTATTCCCCATTCTTGTACTTCAACTTAAACTTCAAGAAATTGATTCTTGCTTCGTTGTCTAACCTGCGCCAGCAAGCCGACCTCCTGTACCGACAATATGACCGCTTCGAGATGCAAGGTAGGCGTAAAATGTTGTTGGTGCATGGTGTCCCTGAAGTCGAAGGAGAGGACACATCGGCAGCAGTAGTGAAAATTTCCTCAGAACGGATGCATGTGCCAATTACAGCGAAGGCTATTAAGAGAAGTCATCGTATGGGCCGACCCTCAGCAAGCAGATCGAGGCCCATACTAATTAAGTTCGACAGTGTGGTTGATCGAGACCAATTCTGGTTTGCCAAGAAAGCCCTTAAAGGTACTGGGATCACGCTGTCGGAATTCCTGACAAAGCCTCGGCATGACACATTCCTTGAGGCCCGTAAACGTGTTGGGATCTCTAAATGTTGGACACGGAATGGGATCATTGTTGTTGTGGCAGAAGACGGATCGCACCATCGGATCTCGACCATGGAGGAGTTGGACGAAATCGTTCTGGCCTCGATGATACTGACGGCGATGACACGTCAAACATCGGCTGCAGGAGTGCCTGATGCGGTTCGGGTGGGCACCACTACCGTAACTAGTAAAGCCAGGCGCAAGAAGTAAGCGTGACATGTTTCGTTATAACCTTCTTTGTCCCAATTTCATGTTTTCCTGTTTCTCTTAGTTTTCTATGCTGTACCCTCTTGTTAACCGATAAGTTTATTGTAAATTTTAAATGTTCAACGTTTTTTCTCGATTTTAAATTACCCTATTTCTATAAGATTCCTCTTAGCCTAAAATAGAATTTCTACTCTGAGCTGTCATTGATCTCTCCGTCTCAGACTGACGTCTCTGAGCTGTCACTTGTGAAATGTCAGTTCATACATTCCGTTCCGAACCGTGCGCGGGCGCATGTTTAACGAAATCGTTGACAACGGTGTTCCGCTAACGTTGTAACGTTACTTTTGTAATTTAGATGTTTAAATTGTATACTTTAAGTTTAGTGTTTTGTAATGTAATAATAATATGTGAATTTCTTGCAAACTGCTGGTGGGCAAAGGTATAATGGATAGGTACATCTTCTGAGTACCTATCTCGTTGTTTCTTTATTTAATATTTATTTATTATTATTATTATAATTTCTATTTATTTATTTATTTAACTTTTTTAGGTATTATTATGTATACAGATTTGAATGGGTCAAATATTGACAGTGATTTATCTGATCATTTCCTTTCCCTTTCTTCTCTATCATCCAGTGATGATAGTTTCCATTCTACTATACCCTCTCTCTCAGAGGAGCTTGACACCGCTTTCTCAAATGTCCCCAAAAATTTCAATGTGATTCACTTAAACGCTCAGAGTGTTCCAGCCCACTATCCGGATATGTTGGCAGCCTTTGGGAATAAAAACATTCACGCTATCCTGATATCGGAGATGTGGCTGAAAGCCTGTCTTCCGTCGACATCCTACTCCCTTCCTGGCTTCCAATTAGTTCGGAATGACCGTATTAATAGATCTGGTGGTGGCGTTGCAATGTATATTAGATCACATATCCCTTTCACGATAGTAAATATATCCCCTCCTTCAGCATCTTCAGACTTAGCGCAACATTTATTTATTGAAGTTAGTCTCTCCCACACAAAGCTTCTTCTCGGTGTCTTTTATAGTCCTTCTCTCCGTGTGGACTACTTTACTTCTCTTGAGAGGACTTTAGAGGACCTGACTCCCCTATACAGTCACACAATTCTGATGGGAGACTTCAATACTTGCCTACTCAAAAACGACAATCGCTCGACATGTCTAAAATCGATAATCTCCTTTAAACATCATTTCTAGTAACGCTACCCATTATTTACCAAACTGCACACCTACTCTTCTCGACTTAATGATAGTTTCATCTACTGACCATGTTGAAAAACATGGCCAATGTCATGCTGATGCTTTCTCTTATCACGATCTAATTTACCTGTCTTATAAGGTCCGTCCTCCAAAGTCAAGGGTAAAGTTCCTGTTACAACGCAATGGGGACTACCGTTTCTTTGCTCACCAGTTGGCGCCACTGTAGACTGAGGTCCGGAGTTATAGCTGTCAAAGGCGATTGACGCCGAAACAAAGTGTTATATCTTGAATCTAATTAAGGTTTATAAATAACTATCTTGATATCAACAAACTAACTTCTGAAATAGTTGCTCTTGAGGCCGCCTATTTTTGCGCTTTTTCTTAATTCCGCTTTTAAAGCGTTCACATTAATCGCCAAATAAACCATATTTGCGATATTTTACGAAGGAGATCACTTTCCAGCAGGTAAATTAAAGAAATTATAATTTATGCAACAAATTCCGCTAAAACCAGTACAAAGTATTTAAAGTAACTAAAAACTAGTAAACTAGTAAAACCAGTACAAGGTATTCATTTTTGCATGTGCGTTTAACTCAGTCTCTATTGCTTCTTGCCATCCTTTCTTTACTGCTTCTTCATAGGTTTGTGGCTCCACTTCTGTGCTCAATAGACAGTATGCTTGATGTAGCTCAAAGTCATTTAAATGCTGTGGTCTATTTACTTTTCTTCCCGATCTAGTAGTTACCTCTTCGTTACGTTGTGGATATTCTTCTGTATCTATTTCTTCAGTCTCTACTTTTTCTTCTGTATAATTATTAATGTATTTATTCTTTTCTTCTAACTTTTTCTTTTCATGTTTATCATTTTCATCTTTCTCATTATGTCTGTTTATTTCACTGTAGTCCTCATAGTAATTTTCTTCTATTGTATTTCTTTCTTTTTCGTATTTATTTTCTTCCATGTATTTTATGTCTGTTTCATCAAATCGAACATCTCTGGTAGTAGTAATCTCATCTGTCTCTGGTATCCACACTTTGTATCCATTTGTAGAATAGCCAATCATTCTTACATGTATTACCCTTTGTTCCAATTTGTCTCTTCTAGGTAAAACAACCATCCATCCTTTAGCTCCAAATGCGACTAGTTTATTTAATATGAATTCTCTTCCAATTAGCTTCGCTGGTATCTTGTACTTTATAGCTTTAGATGGGCATCTATTTATCTGATAGGTTGCTATCAATACTACATGACCCCACAAGTATCTTGGTAAGTTAGATTCATCAAGTATAGTTCTTGCTTTATCATAGATAGTTCTATTAATTCTCTCGCTTTTTCCATTCATTTGTGGACTATATGGTATAGTATATTCTATTTGTATTCCTTTCTGTTCACAGTATCTTCTGAAGTAGTTGGATGAATATTCTCCTCCATTGTCACATCTTATTCTTTTTATTTTTATGTCTTTTTCATTCTCTATCAGATTGATGTAGTTTATTATTTTTTCTGCTGCTTCTGCTTTATTTTTCAGTAGGTATGTTTGTGTGAAATGTGAGAAATCATCCATGATAGTCTGAAAATATCTATAACCTTCTTTTGTTGGAACTCTCGCTGTTCCAGCAACATCGGAATGAATCAGTTCACTTACTACTTTAGATTGCGGATGATTCACTGGTTTGAATGGTAATCTTGTACTCTTATTTTTCATGCATGAGTCACATACTTTGTCATCAGATGGTAAGTTCATTATGGATAAGCTCTGCCTATTTAGATGTCCCAATCTTCTATGCCATAGATTTTTATGTTTGGCTTCTGTTGTCACATAAGAACTTTCTTGTTTAGATGTGCTTACTGTCAATGTATATAATCTTCCATTCTTTTCTCCTATGTAAGTATTTTTCCCTGCATGTATTTTTACTTCTTGATCTTTAAACAATACCGAATAACCCTTCTCTAGCAAAGTATTTATTGAAAGTAGGTTATGTGTGATTTCCGGAACGACCATCCCTTCAATGGTGATGGGTTTTATTCGATAGTATACTTTTAAGTGTCCCTTCTTTTCCGCAGTTAATATATCCCCATTTGCTAAGGTTATTTCTATAGGTATCTTTAGTTTATCTATATTTTTTATAAACTTTTCATATTTACTCTGTATGTAATGCTGAGTTGCTCCCGAGTCAACAACAAATTTAATTTTTTCTGAATATTTCTCACTATTATTTGCTGTGAATAATTGTTCTGTATGTTCATTACTTTCTGTGACATGAATAGTCTGTCGATTCCCTCTGTTACTCTGCATCCTTCCTCTGCCTCTACTATTGTTATTTGAACGACATTGGTATGCCTTGTGGCCCTTTTTTCCACATTTGTAACATAGAAGGAAACTTGTGTTCTCTCTCTCTACAGAACTGGTGGTAATTCACTTCCTTTTAATTTGATCTCAACATCCAGTAGTCTTGACTTGACAAATTCCATGGTTAGCTCGCTGTTTAATGTCATGGTTTCCATCGCTGTTATAACGCTGTCGTATTCGTTCGGCAAAGTCAGCAGTAAGTGGCAAACTTTGTCATTTTCCTCCATTTCACTTGAAGCCGCTTCAATCTGCGCAATCAATGTGTCGAATTTTAAAAAGTGGTCTTGCAGTCCTTCCTTATTGTCCTTTTTCATCGATAAAAGCTTTCTTTTCAGGTATAATCTGTTGAATACACTTGTCCGCTCAGATATTTTTTCTAATTGTCTCAACATGGCCGCCGCCGTGTCGCATTTTTTGACGAAATCCAAGTGTTTATCGGATAAACACTGTACGAGGACTGCTTTTGCTCTTGCATCTCGCTCTTTCCACTTTTCCACGTCCGCTTCTTTCTTCTTTATATCCAAGGCGTCGCTTATTCCTCTTTCTTGCAGCAAAATTTTTACTCTGAATTTCCAGTTGGAGAAGCTTGTTTCCTCCGTTAGTTTTGGGTACACACACCCTGCCGCTGCCGCTCCGACCGACATTTCTCCAATAAGAAACTACGTTCTGCTGTTGGTTTTTCAGGTTTAAAGAGGTCCAGAGGAGAAGATATCGGTCCATATATAATAAAAGCCTTTGCGTACGTCCATTGCGTTTCATTTATTTAGGAAGAAGGAAGTGTCAGTTTTGACACTTTACTTTTTTTTTATAATGAGGGTGTGTTCGGAAACACTTAACAATATAACTTCAACACCACAGGGTGGCGTGCTGTCTCCTCTCCTTTTTACAATCTTCATCAATAATATTACTCAAAATTTAAAATGTTCTTTCTACTTATATGCAGACGATCTCCAAATATATTCTCAAGGGAGACGCGAAGACCTTTCCAGTGTTGTGGAGGTGGTTAACAACGACCTTAATTGTATACTAGAATGGAGCAAATCCTTTGGCTTAAAGGTTAATCCTACCAAAACACAGGTGACAGTTGTTGGTGATCCTAAGCAAATTGCTAGAATAGACTGGTCGGCCTTGCAGCCTATCACATTTGACGGAGTCCATATAACTTTTAGCCAAGTTGTGAAGAACCTTGGCATCCACATTGACAGCTCACTTACTTGGAACACGTGGTTATTCGGAAAATTTTCGCAGCGGCAGCGTCACTTAGCAGACTTCGTAATTTTTTACCTATACCCACCAAGATTGCTATTGTACAGACTTTGCTATTTCCCATCCTTGACTATGCAGATTGCTGCTATCCAGACTTAACCGAAAAACTCCTCGACAAGCTAGAGCGCTTGCAAAACTTCTGTATTCGACTTATTTTTGGTCTGCGAAAGTACGATCATGTTACTGAATTTCGGTCTCGGTTGAAATGGCTCCCTATTCGACTTAGACGTGACTTTCATATCCTTTCCTTATTATTCACAATATTATTTAGCCCTAAATCTCCTCCTTATCTTAAAGAGCGATTCCTATTTCTGCAATCGTCACAGGATTGTGAAATGCGGTCAACCAAGAAACTGATTCTCAAATGTCCTACCCATTCCTCCAACTATTATTCCCAGTCATTTACCGTCTACTCTATTCGTTTATCAAACTCCTTAAGAAACGGCTCAAAGCACATTATCTAACGCTTTGACATTATTTATTATTATTTTATTTTTTTTCACTTTTGCACTCCAATAGTGAATTGCTGATCAATATTGTGACACATCATTCTTCTCTCGCATATCAAATATTTTATGTAGTTAATGTATGTTTATTGTATGTATATTTATATATATATATATATATATATATATATATATAAATATATATATATATTAAATATATATATTAAATATATATATATATATATATATATATAAATATATATATTTAGTTATATATGTTTAAGAATATTATTGTTGTTGTGTTTAGGTTTAGGTTGTGTATTAAATTAAGTATTTATTTATGTTTAAGTAGCACTTTAGATGTGGTTTTGTTTAACTGTGATTATTTTTTTCACATCAAGTACTCTACTTCACCTTCCTCTTCCTCTGTGTACTATCCAATGCCCAACGGTTGTCTGGAAGAAATCGCTGTTGGCGATAAGACCGCCGAAGTTGTACAACCTTTTGTTTTAAATTTTACTGTAATTTTTATTTTTATTTCTGGTGTGCAATAAAGAGTACTCTATCTATCTATATATTTTTTCGAAAAGTTTTGTTGTCATTGGTGGGTAACAAATATTTTTTTGTCAGGTTTCTTTCCACTTTCCAGCAACATATTCATCCTTAGGCATCCTGTACAGCAATAAAATACACACAGAGTAAAATCTAACTAAATATTTTTATTTAATAATTTATGAGCCGTGGTAGCTCAATTG
The DNA here is from genome assembly GCA_949315895.1 of Anania crocealis. Lineage (NCBI taxonomy): Eukaryota > Metazoa > Arthropoda > Insecta > Lepidoptera > Crambidae > Anania > Anania crocealis. The sequence continues at coordinate 12,116,069 of OX438862.1, forward strand.
GAAAAATGCTTGACTCACACTATGAGGTTGCAGGTTCAAGTCCCAGCAGTGGCTTAAACTAATGATTTTTAATTAGTATTTAAATTCATGTTTGGATCATAAATAATTATCATACTACACAATAATATCACACATTTTGAGGATTAATTAATAAGCTATCATTATTAAACATCAACCATCAAAATATGAAGCCGCGCCACCAAATGCAACTCACAAAAGACAGCACTGGATGACTGATGACACCTTCAAACTTGTCGAAAAACGCAGGAAGATGAAAGCAGCGGGAAGTGATATTAAGGATCTTAATAAAATGTCAGCACAGATACAACTGAGATGCAGACAAGATCATAATACCTACTTGTGCAATATGTGTACCGAAATTGAGGCACATGCTGACAGATACGAGTCAAGAGACTTATATCACAAGATCCGCCTTATCACAAAAATACTGTTGTCCAAAACATGGGCCATCGAAGATCACAATGGCCAAGTAGTTACTGAACTCGACAAAATTGCAGAGGTTTGGAGACACTACTGTCTGTCCTTGTTTCGTTATCCTCAGTCGCGGAATTTTACATCGACGGAGCCTGCGAGTGACTCACTGGAGCCAGGTGTTCTGGAGTCAGAAGTCAGAGCCGCTATTCAACACCTTAAAAATGGGAAGGCCACAGGGAGAGATGAGATCCCAATTGAAACTATACGAGCATTGGAAGACCGTGGTGTTCATATCTTTCACATCATCTGCAACAAGATATGGCTCTCCGGAAAATGGCCCTCTGAGTGGACTCATACAGTGTTCACTCCTCTCCATAAAAAGGGTTCCACAAAGAAGTGTAGCAACTTCCGACTTATTGCCCTAATAACACATGCCAGCAAAATAATGCTACACATAATAAACGAGCGGCTGAAAGGGTATCTGTCTAGGGAGCTTGCGCCAGAACAGGCTGGATTTGTGAAAGGGAAGGGAACCCGTGAACAGATTCTCATCGTTCGTCAAATCATTGAGAAGGCGCGAAAGTTCGACAAGCCGACATATTTATGCTTTGTTGATTTCTCCAAAGCATTCGATTCGGTGAAATGGCCAACATTGTGGAAAACGCTACTTGACATGGGCACACCACAACACCTCGTACACCTGCTCAGGGAGCTCTATGAAGGAGGGACAGCCTCAGTGCGGATAGACGACATTCTATCCAATAGTTTCCATGCAGGTGCCGGCGTGCGCCAGGGATGCATAATATCTCCCTTACTCTTCAACATCTACACCGAACTTGTGATGCGGGTCACTCTTGAAGACTGGACAGATGGTGTTGTGATAGGTGGATACAAAATCGCGAACTTGCGGTACGCAGATGATACCACCTTGTTTGCGAGTAGTGCTGCCCTTATGAAGGAATTACTTCTCAGAATGGAGCGCGTGAGCCTTACGTTTGGGTTAAGGATAAATCGGTCTAAGACTAAGATGATGATCGTGGATCGCGTCAACGACAACTCGCCCGAAGTGACTCAGATTGCGAACTGTGACGTGGTCCAGACCTACATATACCTTGGAGCTTTAATTTCAAACAACGGCGGCTGCGTGGATGAAGTGAAGCGACGTATGGCCATAACCAGAACTGCAATGGAGAAGCTGAGGAAAGTATGGAGGAATCGGAATATCACTAAAACCACCAAAGTCAGGCTTGTTCGAACATTGATATTCCCCATCTTTCTTTACGCGGCAGAGACGTGGACAGTGCGCGAGTTGGAAAAGGGGAAGATAGATGCTCTGGAAATGTGGTGCTGGAGGAAGATGCTCGGAATATCATGGACGGAGTACCGCACCAACGTGTCCATACTCCAAGAGCTCAACATCACACAGCGTCTGTCAACCATAGTACAGTCGCGCATACTACAGTACTTTGGCTATGTCTCAAGACGTGATAACGACTTCATAGAGCGGCTGGTTGTACAGGGAAAAGTGGAAGGAACCAGATCGCGCGGCAGGCCACCGATGCGCTGGACTGACCAAGTGAAGTCCGCAGTGGGAGGCCGCGTGTCTGACTGTGCCAGACAGTCTGCAAACCGAGAGGGGTGGCGGGAGATCGTGAAGAGAGCTGTGTCCGCCTCTACCACTAACACGGATGCCTCAACGTGACCACGACCGCTCTGCCAAGAGCGAAACGACAGAGAAGAAGAAGAAGATCAAAATATGCAATTTTAGACAGTGAAACAATACCTGGTCATTTCTAAATTAAAAAAACTTATTATCATAAATTACTTATAGCGTGGACACCCTTCTTCATAACATACTTGCTAGACAAGGACACACTACTATTTCAGTTATCTCCTTGGCTCGTTTTCCTACTTTTCCATTTGGCAGAGAAAAAGTAATCTTAGCCCAATTGTTTTAGAGAGCACATTTGAAAATATGAGATATAGAAGTACTCGATCCAGGTTAATATTTAAATCCGTGCTCAGTGTAGTCACTATGTCTGTGGTTGGAAACCAGATTACCTAACCCAAAGAGTAGATAAAATAATATTATTGAGGGAAAAAAAGAGCTCCCTTTAGAAAAGCTTATTTAATTCCCAAGCTAAGCTGCTACTAAGAAGCTTGTCGTATTAGCTACTAGATAACTAGACAACCGATAAACTAAAAGGCCTAATACACTAGGCCTTTTAGTTTATCGGTTGGCCTAGGAACTACGTGGTATTAATACAGTCTTACTAAGACTTGGTACAGTGTAATAGGAGTTAGCAAGTTAGTCTGTCTAATTAGACCGACATGAGACCGACCGAGCTTGTCGTATTAGCTAGACTAGAGCTCCCTTTAAGAAAGCTAATTTAATTCCCAAGCTAAGCTGCTACTAAGAAGCTTGTCGTATTAGCTACTAGCTACTAGACAACCGATAAACTAAAAGGCCTATTACACTACGTGGTATTAATACAGTTTATACAGTCTTACTAAGACTTGGCTGGCACAGTGTAATGTGTAATAGGATAGCAGGCTGGAGTGTACGAAAGGGTGCGCAGGACATAACCTAAACTAAACCTAACCTAACCTAACCTATTTCCAGCGCAATCGTTTCTGTCACTAAATGTATCATAGTCAGCTTTTTGACAAAAGATTTGCATTTTTTTTCACATATGGCAAATGAAACGCGTTTTATGTATGGTGCTTACACTACTATCGAAAAAGAAACATTTAATGATATTTAATTGCTTACAAAGTCCAGTAGGTTAGGTTAGGTTAGAACAGTGACCATACAAAGGCGTGAAAGCGAGAGAGCGGAGCGAGCGCAGCGAGCGTAGCGAACGTGCCGCGGCAGCGGCCGCCAAGCGCTTCAAAAATACAAAAAAAAACGATTAATGATTCCTAACCACAAAATTCTATTAAAATACTTTTTTTACCGCGTGCCTCCCTGACTTTACTGGGGGGGGGGTTTTCCCCCCTGCTCCCCTCACCCTCCCCCGCCCCTTAACTCTACGGTCCAAGTCCTAAACTTTTAGTGACAGAATAATTAAGAAAGGTAATTTTACTAGAATTTAGTAATTTAACTAATCTCCTGCAAAATAGCAACATTTAGATCGACTTTTTCTCTTTAAAATCCAATAAGTAGAAAGTTTTTCAAAAACCGGTAATTTGGAATAAAGCATGTATTTGTGTATTTGAACGTTTTCAACTAAAAAGTGACAGATTTATCTGAACCAGTATAGCTCTATCTCGTTCATGCAATCTGCAGACAAACAGACCATAGACAAGCTTAGCTGTTCACCTTTTGGTTTAGCGATGCTAAAGTCGTTCAGGGGCCTTACCATTAGCTCTTAAAGCAGGACTGCTATTGGACTGCATTGCTCTTTTGTACTATGACATCGTTTTTAGCAGGCCTGTGGCAGGCCAATTTACGTTGACGTTTCTAAACCGTTCACCATTTTTTTACTATGAACTTTTCAATCTTTTCATACCATGACACTCAATTTGACAGCAGGTAAACGTTCTTTTGAGCGAAGCTAATGTCATCCTAGCCATCTTGAAGAAGAAGTTACTAGGAGACTAACTTTTTCGACATATTTTATGCGTTTCTCAGACTTTTTTCAGCAGTTTTGTGAAAATTTACATGTTTCATTATAGATTAAGGAACCTAATTACAGTGTAAAGAAACCTGAAGGTCTTTGAGTTAGTATTTTGTATAAAATGTTTATATCATCATTTACCAAAATGAAAATACAATTTCGACAAAATTGTTAGCATGGTTTTGTGATGTAATAGGTATATACAATAGAATATATTGAAAAAACTGTACTTTCAAATTTTATAACTCTTCTTTCTTACTAACATTTATGTGTAATACTTTTTTCAGATTTGTAACAAATACATGGAAATTATAAGTGTAAATGATGGCTATGATTCATTTAATTTACAATAAAATATGGTCTCATCATCCTTTGTAGTCTCACTTGAATGAACTGAGCACTATAGCATCTGTATGGCTTTTAGGTAAACATACAATACACATTTTAGTTTAACTTTAAAGATATGTCCTTTCCGTTCAATTGAGTAAAAAGAAAAGATAAAGAAACATATTTTACAGGTTATAGCACCTAAAACCCTTGTGTTATGAATATGTTGCTGATTTTGTTTGTTTAAATATTGCCTGGGTGTAAAACACAACTAAGTTTTAGTTCTTATATAACACATTTGCAGCAGTCTTACAAAGATGATAAAATTAATGAATATTTCCTTTTATTGTAGGTGACTCTAGATATTCACTGCTCAAATTTATGATGACAACAATTGTTAAAGCAGAATTAGATTTTTCTGAAGTCTATTATACCTATACAGAGACATGTAAAAACTCTTAATGACAGAGAGAGATCAAGTATAGGTGTTCTACAGACTCTTATTCAATGGTTCATTACCAACCTCAGGTAGCTAGCCTTATTGCAAAAGCATTTGTAATCCTACATAACATTTTGCAATGCAGCTAATCAATTATCTCACAGATCAAGCAAATTTATCTCACAGACGAAGAGGTTCACCAATAAGCTTATGTATTGATGTATTTTTTAACCCCTTGTAATTCCAGACACAAATAAATTGTCTTATGGCTCGATTCCACAACTTCGGTAGCCGACCAGTTAATACATATACCTAGAAAGTTAAATTTAGGGTTAAAACTGAAGTACTGTTATATTGAGTATGTCTTTTTTATTTTAATATGTGTTTGAAATATATTTTTTTGTAATTATATTACATACAGGTTGAAATTTTAACCACTTTCCAAAATTTTTATATGCGTTCAGTATCGTATTTAGAGCCTATTTATGAAGTTAAAAAAAGTAAATCAAGTTGTCACCCGAAAACATTTTTCGCGATATAGTTTTAAATTTTTACGGTCCCAGACCTGTTAAGGTACAAAGGGAAAATCAAAAACATATACAGTATCGTAATGAATAAATGAGACGCGCGACGCGTAAAAACAATGTTGCTAGGTAGCCGTGTCAAAAATTTTAGATTTTTGGCGGACATTTTCTAAGTGCTTTATCTTGACATTTTTGTACTGGGCTATACCAAAAGAAAAAATACGTCATTTGTTTTTTGCCTCGTAGATTGCTGTATTAAAATTTGGAAAGTGGTTAAAATTTCACCCTGTATATGAAATCATGTGTTTGTTTTTTTTACTGCAAAAATTATACAAAACATGTCTACTTAACCAAATACTCGACTGGTAGAGAAGAGAATACCTAATATGTAATATAATTTTCTGTTTCCTCTTCCTCTCCTTGAATCATTAATTATTTTATGTTTTATTTTTTGCATTTAGTCTACCCAGTCAGTACTAAAATAGAATAGATTATTATAATACCCATGTAAAAAGTAGTAGTAGTCTTTTACTACACAGTGTAACTGAACCAGAAACTTCATTCAAACCCTAATTTTATGACTACATCGCCCGCAGAATTAAAATTTCTGCCACCCTTTCCATTCGCTTGGAGTGGTCTCCAGCTGTTAAAGATTTGTTAACTGTTCCCAAAGGTTATACAATTGGGTGTAAGAAACTAGGCGTTTTTTTTTGTTGGTTTTCACTGAAAGTCAATGGATGATCACTTTTTTATACTAATATTTTAATAAAATTACTTACAATTCCACTTTACTTTATTCAATACTTACACACAAGTATGACATTGTGAAAATATGGTTTAACCACATGAATAAATATTTACTCATGTGGTTTAACTCAATGTTTAACTGTAAATATAAAATAGTCGAACGTACGTACTACTCCGGGAAAATGGAATATTTCTTCAATTTTTGAATGTTACCGCCAAAAATGCAGGCAGAACCGTTCCAATCATGATCACGTTAAAATGTCTATCCACATTTTCAATAACCCAACACTGTACATTAATTACTATCGCCAAGAAGGTAATTTTACTAGAATTGAGTATTTTAAGTAATCTCCTGCAAAATAGCAACATTTAGATCGACTTTTTCTCTTTAAAATCCAATAAGTAGAAAGTTTTTCAAAAACCGGTAATTTGGAATAAATCATGTATCTGTGTATTTGAACGTTTTCAACTAAAAAGAGACAGATTTATCTGAACCAGTATAGCTCTGTCTCGTTCATGCAATCTGCAGACAAACAGACCATAGACAAGCTTAGCAGTTCACCTTTTGGTTTAGCGGTGCTAAAGTCGTTCAGCTATTCAGCGGTTATGGTAAGATTTTTAGCAGGGCAAAAGCAGCCCTACTGTTGAACTGCCTGGAAATTGAGTGGCTTGCTATAAGCTGATGGTAAGCCCCCAGCTTTTCAGCGGTAATGGTATGATTTTTAGCAGGGCAAAAGCAGCCCTATTGTTGAACTGCCTGGAAATTGAGTGGCTTGCTATAAGCTGATGGTAAACCCCCTGTGCTGGGAACAATGAGTTAGGTTATGTACATATGTAGTATGTAATTTAGAATTCCTACTAATTACATGGCTGCATAGTCTTAGACCTTAGTTGGTTCCGAATGTAACAAATAAACAAAACAAAAAAGAAAAAGTTCCGTCTGTCTGCTGTCAGTGTTGCCAGAAGGTTACTTTTGTAACCTTTTAGGTGATTTTTAACAGCATTGGTTACTTTTAGGTTACACCAATGAAAAGGTTACTTTTAGGTGATTTTTCGGAATTTGTAGAATTAACCTTAAATATCTTACTTATAAGCAACGTTTTACATAAAACAAATTTTACATAAATCTTGTTATTTGAGTGCTATGTTCTTAAATCTAGCGACATTACGATAAAATCTTAGTGCCAGTTCTATCCTTTCTTGGAGTTTTTGGTCACACATCTTGATGAGGGCATCCTCCCGTGGAGATCCGTCTCTGTCTCTTCGAAGTAGTTGAATAACGATTCCTCTCAAAGTTTTCGTTCTTAGATCCTTAAGGCACAGAAAAGCCCCTTAATTTGTGATAATATCCACTATAATCCATTTTTAAAAATTAATTACACGAGCACATACCTACATCCATGAATACCATCATAACTGAACAATCCCGCCAAATATGATATCATTTTAGTAAGTAGTGTTACTAAGGTTTGATCCCCAAATTTTGGAAAATTTTCGTAATGAATACGGGTCGGTGTCGGGTTGGTCGGTGGGGACCAATATAACTAAATAAAATATAAAATTTGGAACTATAATAACTAATGAAGAAATTGAAATTCATATTATTATTTAGCATGTATCAATTTGAATAAATCAAGAAATGCGGACAAGTGCTCAAAAATTCATCGATGTTTCCGTAAGCCATACAACTAACATTTTATTCTATCTACTTTTAGTACCATTCCAGTAAAAAAATATATGAAAGGTTATTTTTGACGTGATAACGTCTTTAAAATCGTTTTAGTCGGGTGACATGTTCAGAAACTTGTGTCACACCAAAACCTCACGAGCGCGATCGCAGGTATAATGAGAGAGAGAGACGGACCGATCTCCCGTCTCATCTCGAGCGCTGCCAGTCATTCCGTGAAACTTGTCACGCGGAATCCTCACGAGCGGAGGCTGGCATAGCGTTCGAGTGAGTGGACCGATCTTCCGTCTCTCTCACTCTAGCGGCATACAAACGAATGGAGATTTTCTCGTGCGGTTAAGTTTTCGTTGAATGTTTAAGATGTAATTTAAAATTTGAAAAAATTGTTATCTTCATTAATTCCTTACTTCCCAAAAACTTATATCACCAATAAGACGTTATCACGTAAACATCTCGATCGTAAACCTACTTTACAAACAACCAATTTTTTATAGAGAATTGGGTTGAGTAATTGTTCAAAGATCTTGGCAAATATTGGCAAAATAGAGATTGGTCTGTAGTTTTCAATATTTTCCCTAGGGCCGGATTTTAATAATGGAACAATCAACGCAATTTTCCACTCAGACGGAAATGAACCTGAAGATAAGGACTTGTTGAAGATTATGGTCAGGGGTCTGACTAGAGCTTTGGCACATTTTACTATAAAAATTGAAGGGATTCCATCTGAACCCGCACCTTTGTGAGTGTCAAGTCTTTTTAACACATTGAGAACTTGATCTTCATCAAATTTAATAGTGATCAGGAAATTATTGGAAACCGATGTAGTCGCTCCGAATGGTCGAGTAGTCTGTGTTCCACCACTACTAGTGTGAGCAGATGAAAAGCTTTCGGCAAACAGAGTGCATATGTCGGGACCATTAGTGGCAGTTTTATTGCTGAGAGTCATACGGGCTGGGTAACGGCTGTCGTTGTTTCTCTTGTGTTTGACAAAGGACCAGAAGAGCTTCGGGTTATTGCGTAAGCTTAGTTCGAGTTTTGTAATGTAGGTATGGTAACAAGTTGATATAAGATGATCAGAACGTTTCTTTAATAATTCGAAAGATAGTTGATCGAGAGGATTTTTGTTAAATTTGCGAAGCTTGTAGCGATACTTAAGTTTTTCTTTAAGAAGCTTAATAAGATTGCGTGAGAACCATATTGGGTATTTGTGAGACTTAGGCTTGGATTTAGGAACATGTTTAGTTATTACAGTGCGTAAGATACGATAAAAAGCTGACATCATTTTATCAACGTCGGCGCAACATTCAAGTTCATCTTCCCAGGGTACAGAGTTAAGATCCAGGATTATCTTTTCATAGTCTGCTTTATAAAAACAGAAGTGGAGGTTATCACTCTGAGATAATGAGTTCAAAGCATTAAGGGCCAAGGAAAAAAGAAGTGGCGGATGCAGAGGGTCTACTGTGACAAGAGAGTCGCTGCTAACGTTTAAATCTGTAACCAGACTATTACTCGTACTAACAACTAAATCCAAGATTCGCCCCTTATTATTCAGCTTATCATTATACTGTTTTAAATCGTGAAGCGAGGCAAAATCTAAGAGCATTGTTGAAAACGAGCAGTTATCAAGTGACCCAGATTGACCCGTTAAGTTCCACTTGGTGTTGCCCAAGTTGAAGTCACCCACCAGCATAACCCTGTTGGCGCTATTGTGTTCCAGTACCCTATCAGAGTTCGCGATGAATTCCTCGAGAATGTGTCGTTTGACTGGAGGTGGTAGGTACAGCGCACATATAAGTAATTGCTCCGTTTTTTTGGAATTGTCATCGTGATAATACACTCTAACCCATAAATCCTCACAACTAGATTCGAGTTCTTGCAGGCGTCCAGATTGAAATCGTTTAGAAACAGCGACGAGAACGCCGCCACCGTTTTTATTAGAATGGAATCCGCTAGTCTCTCTATCACGCCTATATACAACATATCGCTGGTCGAATAGTTCCGAATCGAAGACGCTGCTGTTCAACCATGTTTCAGATATAACAATCACATCATAGTTATTGCAAACAATGTTGTTATAAAACTCAATGGTTTTAGTTCTTAGACCTCTAACATTTTGATAGTATAATTGTAACATATAAAATAACAAAATAGTATAAGGACAATAAAGGAAATACACACGGACGAAAACACTGGCGGTAACAAAGTTAGGAATATATTAGGTTAATTTGTCTAAGATTTGAAGGTCTTTAACAAAAATATAGTTGGAGTTCTCGCTCTTACGAACAAACACTTTACCGTCCCTCACCCACACAAACTTGTAATTAAGCAATTTGGCTTTTTGCCGAGCAGCAGCATGCAGCGATTTTGTTTCCGAGGTGAGATGCTCCGTTACAAAAACAGCACTCCTCTTATCACCACCGTATCCCAAGTGCGCAGTATTTAGTTTATCTGAGGGGTTGTTCCGATTAAACTTTATGACAATTACTCAACCCAATTCTGTCCTGGCATTGCAGGCATCTGATTGACTTTCACCAACACGGGTTTATGAGAGGCAGATCTACAGTCACTAATCTCACCTCGTTCATTGACAGTGTTTCCCGGATTCTTGACAGACGCTCATCGGTGGACGCTATCTACACAGACTTTAGGAAGGCTTTTGACCGGGTAGATCATGCCATACTGCTTCAAAAACTCTATACTCTGGGAATCGAACAACCACTGTTCAGTTGGTTTCGGTCCTATCTGCTAGGGAGAATGTCTAGAGTTGTGGTTGGCGGATACTCTTCGAAACCTTTTTTAGCTGGTTCCGGTGTCCCTCAGGGATCGCATCTGGCACCTTTATTGTTTAACATATTCATCAACGATATAGGTAAATGTTTTGTTAATTCTGACTACATTCTGTTTGCAGATGATTTAAAGTTTTACAGAATTGTGGACTCTGATTGCGACGCTAGTCTTTTACAGGCTGATCTAAGTAGACTTATAGAATGGTGTCAAAAAAACAAAATGAATCTGAACGTTTCTAAATGCTTATGTATGCGCTTCTCTAGAAAAAAATCAATTAATAATTACACTTATAGTGTCAACGAAAATACACTGACGCATGTCGGCTTTGTTAGGGATCTTGGAGTGTTGCTGGATGGCAGATTGAGATTCAATGCACATATCGATAAAATCTGCTCCAATGGATTCAAAAATTTGGGGTTTGTGCTGCGTAATTGTAAAGATTTCAAATGCCCTAACACAAAAATCCTCTTGTTTAACTCATTTGTTCGTAGTGGGCTGGAGTACTGTAGTGTTGTCTGGAATCCATTTTACGACATTTATACTAAAAGGCTTGAAAGTATCCAAAAAAGATTTCTGTGGCACCTTACATACTCTTGTAATTTGGGAAAGATAATCAAAAAGTATGACGCTCACTGAACTACTTCAAAATTTTATCTCTTTCGGATCGAAGACGTCTGCACGATTTGTTATTCCTGCACAAGCTGGCGAATGGCATCCTTGAGACTCCTGAACTGCTAGGAAGTTTAAATTTCTCAACTCCCTTAAAACTTCCCCGTGCATTGAGGTACAACCTTCTAGTAAGCTGTCCTAGTGGATCGAACCTCGGTCACCACGCACCTTTAAACCGCTTTATCAGAGAGTATAACGGATTGTCTAAGAAAAAAGTGTTGGACCTCTTCACGAATGGCATTCGCAAGTTTAGACAGTCGCTTCTTTAGTTCTAGTACTTTTTCTATTCATTTTTATTATTTAGTTAATTTTAAGTTTCGATAAATGTATTGGATGTGGTTTGATTTTAAGATTATTTTACAATTCTACTGATAATGTTAACTTTTGCTTCTTTGATGAATGTTATCTTCACCTGTAATTATGATAGCATTCAGCGTGTCATTTTTTCCTTAATATAGATTATGTGCCTTTATTAATGTATATCATGTTGGTGAACTTAAATAAATAAAAATAAAAATAAAAATAAAATATACACAAAAAGGTTACTTTTTTCATAGATTGGCAACACTTGTCTTGCACTGTCTGCAGTGTGACCAGATTCAGTATTTTAATACTTTTTCAGTATATATCATAGATTTTTCTGAACATCAGTATGTTTTCAGGTATATTGCTGGAAGCAGGGACCGTATTAGCGGCTAATTTTTAAAACCCCTTAAAGTGGTCATCCTTACGATAGGCTTACCCTTTCGTATAGGTAATCCTTTAAAAAGCTTATCCAGACAAAAGGCTTACCGTATCCCTATAGGGTTACCCTATCCTTATGATAGGCTAAGCGTTTACCAAATCATTGAAAGGTTTTTTTTTCAGCTTTATTGATAGGGTTTTTCCCCCCGCGTCTCGACCGCGATCGCCTTTTCCATCGTTCGTTGGTCAATGGTCAAACACATTTATTCATAATGCGCCTGCTGCCGTTGCCCTACACACCTGTGTTATAATAAATCAGATGACTATTATTTGACTTGTAATGGCGTCGAAACGTGAATTAGAGAACAAAGATCTACGTAAATTAGAGAGTGAACCATTATTTACACAACCACCAGACACAAATCTAGGTAAGTACCTGTACTCTTAACATGTACTCGCGTGGTGTCCAACAGTTTTGTCGCCAGGGAAAGCGCTTCCTAAAGGGTTAGCCTATGAGATAGGGTTACCCTATGAGAAATGGTTTTTGTAAGGGTAACGTAACGTGCATGTTTTTTCGTATGATACAGTTAGTCGATCGAAAGGGTTACCAAGCAATAGGGGTTTTTTATCCAATAAAAATATTCAAGCCTATCAATTAGCCGCTAAAAACCCGCGTCATGGAAAGCGCTTCCTGTCCCTGGCTGGAAGTCAGTATTTTTGAGTATATTTTGGTTGCCGTTATGGCAACACCGTAGTGTGTGATCGTTTTTGTGACAATGTTTGCGTAATTCCGGATTTAGTTTATACATGTTATCTATGAGCTAAGATGAATATGTTACAGATATATGACAAGAAAGACGGCCGTCGCCGGCGTTGTAGTATTGTAATACTACCTATACAATTATCAATCAATACATAGTATAAATCAGAGTTGCAGAATGTATGTTCGCCTAAAACTTTATATCTGCTGGACCGATTTTAATGCGGTTTGCACCATTAGAGCGTAATTTCCAGGTTGCATACATTCAAATCCGTTGTGTTTCATGAATATCAGTCTATCCGAATAAATTCGGGACGGACCGCTAGTTTATCTATAATTTTCAAAACAACGTCTAGTTTTTAAGTTTTCAGTTGCATGAATAAGTAGTAGTTAAACATATAAGGATGAAGGAGGTTGTGTAAATTTTAAACCTTCGAAAAGGATGTTAAAATATAACACTAACATTTATTGTGAGTGAGTATGAATAAATAAAACGTGTTTAGAAAATCGGTATTTTTATTGGTATATCTATCCTATGTAAGTCGGTATATTTCAGTATTTTTTTGAGGTGCATCGGTATTTTCGTTAAATTTAATCTGGTCACACTGACTGTCTGTCTGTCTTGCTGTAGGGTAAATTGTGTTCTGTGGTTCTGTGGTCTTGCTGTTGCTCCTCCTTGCTTAATTAAGTTCGAAATCACGAGGAAGGTGTACCTACTGCTTGAACTGCTTTAATTTCATACCGAAATAATACTTTTCAAATTATCCAATCTACCGCTAACATGGCTCTACACGTTCCCAAAGCTCCAGGTGTTCCGCAAATGTTGAAAGATGGTGCTCGGGTGAGTTCTTACAGTATAACCAAAGATGAATAATTCCGGTGTTGGGCTTTGTCATGTGCAGGAAACAGTATGATTCTTTTTTTTGCATTAACCTTAAAATTATTGAAAATTGTAGTGTTAAATTGATGAAATTAGTAAGTCGTGGGTAAAAAAAGATCTTTTAACTCATAATTCTATTTTTTACATAGCCTCCATCAACATCAGCTTTAAAAAAAAAGTATTAAAATTAAAATTATATGTATCTCGATAAAAATAGTTATAATTGATAATGATACATCATGAGATAAGTCAAGTTAAATGTAACTGTATACTAAACTAAATTTGGATTCATACTTACTGGGAAATAGTCATTAATGTACATGATGTTTTTTCATAGCACATCAATAAAAAAACACATCAGTTTGACACAATTATATTATGTGAAATAATTACTGTATTGACAAGCCTCAAGTGTTGACAGAACTTAGAATCCAGAGTTATTTTTAGGGTTCCGTACCTCGGTATCGGCAATACTACAAAAAAGTCTTATTACTACTAGATAATAAACAAATGGTTAGAAAAATAGACAATACATGCCAGTGCCACAAAATCTGAGCAGGTTACCTTCACCCTGCAGCGTGTAAAATGCCCACCCATAAAACTGGGAAACAGAGAACTTGCCCAGAGTGACTTGGTCAAGTACCTAGGTATTCACCTTGACAGCCGTTTGACATGGAGAAAACACCAGTATATAAACTTGAAAAATAAAGTATGTGGAGGAAACACATTCAGACCAAAAGGAATGATAAGGATACCCTCTGACCAATGAAAGTAACATTTTTTTTAAACAACTGCACTGGCTTATGGGTAGAAACTCCATGCTGTCTACTGACAATAAGTTGCTGATATATAAGACTGTTCTGAAGCCTATCTGGACCTATGGCATTCAACTATGGGGTTCCTCATGCAATTCTAACATCTGCATTATCCAAAGATCTCAAAACAATAAATTAAAGCAAATATGCAATGCACCCTGGTTCATAAGGAACTCTGAAGTCCATGAACACCTGGGCATGACTGCAGTTAAGGAGGCAATCGGATCATGTTGTACAAAATGTAAGTCATGACTCAGCAAACATCCAAACCCGTTGGCTCTGAATCTTCTGATACCTGATAGCGAAAAACGCCTGAAAATGCGTAAAATACTGGAACATGACCCTAGACTTCTAGATTGTTAATTAAATATTACTAAAGAGAAATACCTCTACATGTCTAATCCCAGTCAAAACATCTGCTCAAGATTAAATATTAAAAAAAAAAGGGTTCCATACCCAAAGGGTAAAAATGGGACCTCAATACTAAGACTTTGCTGTCTGTCCGTCACCAGGCTGTATCTCAAGAGCCGCAATAGCTAGACAGTTGAACTTTTCATAAATTATGAATTTCTGTTGCCGCAATAACAACAAGTACTAAAAACAAAATAAATATTTAATAGGGGCTCCCATACACCAAACCCGTTTTTTTGGCCTTTTTGGTACTGAACATTTCGTGCGCGAGTTCGACTCGCACTTGGCCCGTTATTTAATGTATCCTTTCAATACTGGTATGTCCATGAGTATCAAATTTATTACTTTTATAACCTAAAAATATGAAAACTTAGTAATGGGCAAGTTTGGATATGGAAAACGAAACGAGAGAGGCGATAGACTTATCAGATATACCTGTGAACAGAAACTGTTTATAATGAATACATTTTTCAAAAAGAAACCCAAACGAAGATGGACTTGGCTATCGCCAGATCAAAGAACAAAGAATGAAATCGATTTCATATTGTGTAATAAACTGCAAAAAATAACCAATGTAGTCTAAATAAATTATCATTTCCATCAGACCACCGAATGCTGAGAGCGTCTTTCTCACAAAAAACGCCAAAAAAGAGCAGGAGAACCTTCAGCTCACTACCAAAAGCGCCTAAAACAGACACTGAAAAATCAGCATTTATTGAAACCTTGAAGGAAAACATTAAAGATCAGCTCACCAAAACACAGGATGAAGATGATGTTTAATCTTACTATGACAAAATAGAAAGCATTATTACAGCTAGTCTTAAATCAGGTTTTAAAGGTAACAGCGCAAAAAACAACACCAAAATATTAAGCAAAACAACAATACAACTAATTAACAAACATACAAAACTATTGAAAACTAAAAACAAAACTGTTGAAATGAAAGAAGAACTGAAAAACCTATTTAAAACTTCTCACAAAGCCATAAAGGAAGACTACAGCAATCACAGAAAAGAAATCATAGAGAAAAACTTAAACAGCTACAGAAGCGCCAAACGAGCATATAAAGAACTAAGTACACATAAAGAGTGGATACAAAACCAAAAAAAAAGGAAATGAAGAAACCAAAACTCGAAAAGACATCATCAATCACGCTACAACATTCTATAAAGAACTATATAAAAAACCAATAAAAGACACGAAAATAGACAACGAAGATACGAAAGAAAGAGCAATTGAACCTGTAGAACCAATTAACGAATCTGAAGTACTAACGCATTAAAAAGCTTAAATCAGAAAAAAGCCCTGGTCCTGATAATATCACTAACGAAGTTCTAAAAATAGGTGCTCCTATATTGACTCATTACTTAACACAACTTTTCAATAAGTCACTTCAAACTGTAAAGGTACCCAAACAGTGGTGTAGTTCTGATATAATTTTGCTTTACAAGAAAGAAGATGCACTAGATATTGGCAATTACAGACCGATCAGTCTACTCTCAAGCATGTATAAACTGTTTGCATCCATACTGTTGAGACGTATTGCACAAAAAATTGATATCAAACAGCCAGTTGAACAAGCTGGCTTCCGCTCGGGTTTTTCTACTATAGACCATGTTCACACACTTGAGCAAATACTTGAGAAATACAAGGAATTTAACTGCCCCCTCTATATAGCCTTTGTCGATTATACAAAGGCATTCGACACTATACTTCACAGCTCCATCTGGCAGGCGCTTAAATCATGCGAGATTCATAAAACATACCGAAACCTCCTAAAAAATGTATATTCCCAAAGCACAAGCAGGGTGAGGCTGGATACCATGGGCAGTGAGATAAAAATAGAGAGGGGAGTCAGACAAGGAGACCCTCTGTCACCAAAACTCTTTATAGCAGTACTTGAAGACATCTTCAAAAATATCAATTGGAATGCCAAGGGAATATGGATATTTGGAAAATACTTGAGTCACCTAAGATTTGCGGACGACATAGTTCTATTTGCCAAAACAGCTAAGGAATTAGAGCAAATGATGCAAGACCTGGCCAATGAGAGCGAAAAGGTCGGATTGTACATGAACGCAAACAAGACCAAAGCAATGACAAATAGTACAACCAAGCAAATACAAATATCAGGAAAACCAATTGAATATGTAGAACAATACATCTACCTTGGGAAACAAGTGTCCTTTAACATGAACAACAATGAAGACGATGTGGAAAGAAGAATCAACTGCACATGGAAGAAGTTCTGGTCGCATAAAGAGATTCTCAAAGGCCAATATCACCTAAAACTAAAGAAAGTAGTAATGGACACATGTATTTTACCTAGTATAACATATGGGAGTCAGACATGGACTTACACGAACAAAATAAAAAACAAAATAACATCTTGCCAACGCTCTATGGAGAGGAGTTTACTGAACCTGAAGAGAATACAAAAAATCAGAAGCGAAAACATACGGGCAAAAACCAAACTCACAGACGCTCTCCAATATGCTTTAAGCCCTAAATGGCAATGGGCTTGACATGTATCGAGGTATGCCGACAGAAGATGGTCACTACAAACAACGAAATGGACTGGACCAGTCGGAAAGAGAAATGTGGGCAGACCACAGAAAAGGTGGGCCGACGATATAATCGAAACAGCAGGGAAGAACTGGATGGAATTGGCCCAAAACAGAGAGAAATGGAAGGGAAATGAAGAGGCTTTTACCCAAAAGGGGTCCGTCCTCCGTGCTACAAAAATAAATAAATAACATACTAACTACAGTTTAATTAAGTAAGAAAGAACCACTAATATTACTAACATACATATGAAATGAAATGTAAAACTACTATGTACGGAAATAAAAAAGCTCTATTATTAGCGTTCATCTGCCGAGGGTATTGTCGCTGTTTTTCACCTTGTGCGTCGGCCACTCATATTTACCAGAACCACTAATGGGCACTATAGTTGTTTCTATTGTTAAAAACAAGACAGGCGACACTTCAGACATCAATAACTATCGACCCATCCGCGCGCTACCACCATGGCCAAGGTGTTTGATAGTTTATTAAATAACAGACTCAGAATGTGTAAATGTACATCACGCCCAGTTCGGGTTCAAAGCAGGAGTTTCAACTGAGAGCGCCATCCTTAGCCTAAAATATACTGCCAACTACTATACAGCGAGAAGAACACCGGTATACGCTTGCTTTCTTGACTTGTCGAAAGCTTTTGATTTCGTCGCTTATGACATCTTATGGGACAAGTTGAGGGGTGAGGGCGTGCCGGGCGAGTATTTAGCTCTTCTTAAATATTGGTACACTCACCAAACAAACCGAGTGAGGTGGGTCGGTGCTCTGTCGGAGGAATACAGGTTGGAGTGCGGCGTGAGGCAAGGGGGCTTAACCTCACCCTTGTTATTTAATCTGTACATGAACCGACTTATTGAGCGGCTGAGCAGCACACATGTCGGCTGTCACATTGACGGTATATGTGTCAATAATATAAGTTATGCCGATGACATGGTGCTGCTCAGTCCATCGATAGGTGGGTTAAAACAGTTGCTATCGATCTGCAAGAGGTACGCGGTGGATCACGGCCTTAAGTACAACTCTGCAAAGAGTGAAATTTTGATTTTTAAAGCACCTAAACAGTAGCCGCGCCGTGTACCACCGGTATATCTCAACGGCGTAGTATTAAGCGTTGTAGATAGCTTTAAGTACTTAGGTCATTTCGTCACCAGTGATCTACGGGATGACAATGACATAGAGCGCGAGCGCAGGGCGTTAGCGGTGAGGAGCAACATGCTCGCCCGCAGGTTCGGTCGCTGCTCGACTGAAGTCAAAATAAGCCTATTCAAGGCGTTCTGTCAGTCATTCTATTTTAGCGGTCTATGGGTGTCATATACGCGCCGAGCCTACGACGTTCTTAGGGTGCAATACAACAATGCTTTTAGGATGCTGTTGCGACTGCCACGTCTTGCAGTGCATCAGGAATGTTTGCGGAGGCCTATACGGACGGCTTTCATGCCATCATGCGCACGAAAGCCGCCTCCATGCTGCAGCGCTTGCGTGTCGGTCGAAATAGCATCTTGATGGCAATTGCTGATAGGCCAGACTGTCCAATACAAAGGCACTGGGTGGAGCTAGCTATAGGCCTAATTAAGTAGTTTTAAGCGATTATGTTTGTATCTACAATATTTATAATTTACTAACAACGTTAACATAGATTAAACTGTTTTTGTTACTAATTATTATTAACAATTTATGGACTAGTTATGTCTGAAATAAATAAACATTTAATTTAATTTAATTTAATTATTATTATTATTATAACCGTTGCATTATTAATAGCCTATTTGAAAATTACCTTTACTGTTCCATATTTTCAGTTAATATTCGTACTTGTAGTGATTTCCTTACACTTTGTGTTTGAAATACTAGTTACAAAAAAAATTTTATTCAAACTACCAATACAAAAAACTCAAGTTGGTTTATTTGTTGCAGATGTTCTCTGGATTGGAAGAAGCGGTTTATCGTAATATAAATGCTTGTAAACAATTTGCACAAAGTGTTAGATCTGCTTATGGTCCAAATGGCATGAACAAAATGATAATTAACCACATTGACAAGCAGTTTGTTACCAGTGATGCTGGCACAATCATCAGGGAACTTGATGTTGAGCATCCAGCAGCCAAGTTGATGGTCCTTGGAAGTCAAATGCAAGATGCTGAAGTGGGTGATGGTACAAATTTCGTGATTGTACTCTCAGGGGCTCTTTTAGAAGCTGCTGAGGAGTTACTCCGTCTTGGTGTTACAACAAGTGAAATAGCTGAAGGGTATGAAAGAGCACTAGATAAATGTTTGGAAATTCTTCCTGAGCTGGTTTGTCACAAAATAACAGACTACAAAGATGTTGCCGCAGTTACAAGAGGCATTGTGCCTTCCATTATGTCTAAACAGTATGGTTATGAAGACTTTATTGCTGGACTTGTGGCTAAAGCATGTGTTGGTATACTGCCTGAGAAATCTACTTTCAATGTTGATAATGTTAGGATTTGCAAGGTATGTGTAGCTTACCTACTATATTTTTTTATGTTAAAGTGTTAAAAAACTATAATAAGTAAATACTCATTTCAGATTCTTGGAGCTGGACTCCTACAGTCTGAAGTATTATCTGGGATGGTGTTTAAACGTGAAGTTGAGGGAGATGTCACTTCTGCCAGTCAGGCCAAAGTTGCAGTGTACTCCTGCCCTGTGGACATCACACAAACTGAAACTAAAGGAACAGTGCTTATTAAAACAGCTGATGAACTTCTTAACTTTAGTAGAGGTGAAGAATCACTTCTTGAAAAGCAAATAAAAGAGATTGCCGATGCGGGTGTGAAGGTCATTGTTGCTGGGGCTAAGTTTGGTGATATGGCTTTACATTTCTTGAACAAATATGGATTAATGGCTGTTCGTCTTAACTCTAAGTTTGATCTAAGACGTCTCGCTAGAACTGTCAATGCCACTGTAAGTTATTTCAACATGCATTCATGATATGTTTGCTTCACATTATATGAAATAAATTTTATTTGTATCTTACTATAATTCAACATTATATTTAAGGTTTTGCCCAGACTTACTACACCTACTGCTCAGGAACTTGGTTATTGTGATGTTGTCAAAGTGGAGGAAGTAGGAGACACCCGAGTTGTCGTTTTTCGAATGGATAGTGTCGAGTCGCGCATATCCACAGTCGTTATCCGAGGATCTACAGACAATTTTATGGATGATATTGAGAGAGCTATTGATGATGGCGTTAACACTTTCAAAGGCATTGCACGTGATGGACAGTAAGTAGAAGCCTTAGAGCAAAGCAATAACTTTCTTTTCAGAAGTAATAGCAATCAAATCTAATATCATTTTAACCCATTGACCGCCAGCGACTCATAAAAGAGTCATTTTGATATTTTCTTCTGACGCCAATGACGACTATAGACGTCAATAAACGTTCATATTTCGACAGTGAAATTCAAAGTAATAAATACGGCTTAGCTACAACTTAACTACAGGTTGACTTTGAAGTCATTGGCATCCATTCAACCTCTTATTGTACTCATATTATGGAATGTTTTTAAGGGAACCTAATACCATAAGGACTTATTAAAAAGTTTTACAAAATAAATGATAGTTAGATAAAGTATCATGTTGAATTGAGCGAGTCTAACTTGTAGTAGGTACTACATTTGCACGCGCGCCAGCGCCGCCCTCCCCACCGCGCCTGCGCCGCTTGCCGCCACATCGCGTAAACCCGTGTGATACGACATCGCACAGCTGATTGGTGACTTGATAATGATAATTACTTTCCCTTCATACTTTGACCGGTTTAGGACGGTCAAAACTTACATATTTAAAAAGTTGGAATATTTACAATAGTTAGTTCAAATCAGCTATTTACATTAATTTAAAGATAGTCACTTACACGTATTTTAGTAAATGTTCGAAGTGCTCGCCTCCTCTTTCCAGACAATTCAGTTTTGTGAGTTTAGTGAAGGTTACGCTGGCTCTACTAATATTCGTTGTGAATGTCAAACAGACCGATTGTTGTAAAAGTACTTTCGTCTGTCCACAAGGGGTCTACCTTTTATCGCAGAATTTTTAATGTCATAATATTATGCATATCAGCGGAAGGCATGATCTTCATTACGCAGAAACTCATTTGGCATTAATCAGACACTCAAAACGCATAATTTTATAAGCTAGAATCATATTTAGGCATACATTTGATATCTACAATAATTAAAAAGCAAAACCATCATATCGCAGAAAGTTCACAATCAGAATCGTCTTTTGGCATACATTTCATAACAATAGTCATTAAAAGGCAGAATTATCATATCTCAGAAAGTTTACATTCAGAAACATCTTTTGGCATACTTTTCATAGTAATTGTGAACATATTATGGTTTTTATTTCCCTGTGTATCCCAAGCAATGCTATGTTAGCAAAAGTATCAGCTACACCATGCATGCAAAATGCAAGCAATCATGCATGTAGCATGCAAGCATGTATGCAACAAGTAAGCAAGCATGCGGCATGCAAGCAAACATGCAAGCATACAGCATGTAGGCAAGCATGCAGCATGCATGGTTTCTGTCACGGCATCGTCGCAGATGGCTTTAGCTCACCACCGCAGCTTCGGCTTGGTGGCCGGCTTCGCCGGCCAGCCTCAGCCGCGGCGGCAAGCTTTAAAACCACCTGCTCCTCAGCTCAAGGGCCGCCTCGCCCCTCCGCTCCTACGCGGGTTTAAATGACACTAGGGGTAGGGCAGACAATACTACGTGGAGTCGGTTTTGCAACGATTCGTTTCTGTCACAGACTTTTGTAACACAACATGTTGACTTTTTCATACAATTTAAGTTTAAAATACTTTTTTATAGAAATAGCAATGCCTAATGAAATTATTCCAGATGAAATTCTGCCCTATGCATAGTATGCCAAGTAAAATTGTGCGAAGTTATCGTCGCACTAAATAAACGTTATGCTTAATGAAATTATGCATAATGAAATTTTGCAAAAGGTTATTATGCCTAAAAATATTTTGCCATCTTAAGAGTATGCCATTGTAAATTCGGCCATATAAACATTCTGCCAAACAATAATTATATTTAGAAAAAATTATGCCTTGTAAATATTCGATGAAAGAAGATTATGCCAAGTGTGTTATGCCAAATGAGTTTCGGAGCATCAAGATTCTGCCAAATAAAGGGAACCCGTCCACAAGATTTTGGCGTCAAGATTTTGTAACATCCAGTTACGAAATTGTAGTTGGGGCGCGTAATCGGCTAGCGACAACTCTTGTACCTTTTGGAAGTGATAAGGATGTTGACCCGAACTTCAATATCTTCCAAACGTAAGTTGCGCCGCTTGCCTAGTACTAGCCTGTGGGTTGCTAATCAAATAGCGATGTGTTTTGCGGTAAAAAGCCCTAGGGTAGACTGGCGCTCTCCTACGATCTTGGGCATGCACTGGAACTGGAATAACGCAAAATCTAAAAGGTTCTTAGTCGTCCTTAAAATGCGATCTCGTGATGGAATTGGCGCGGTTGGGTATAAGTGGTGAAACATTTCCTGGGTTAACATTAAATAATTATTGTTCGTGACATCGTATAGTAAACCATTGGTAAGTATCAGTCGGTTTGTGTATCGTCCCTGCACATTACGTAGTCGAGTCATTTTGTTGACAGTTGACACTTTGTTATTAGCACTACACTGTTACAACATCCAATCCACTGCAATCCTGTCAAGTCGGGGTGCGCGCGAGATAGTTCCGGAGAGAGGACATGCGTCATCACACCTTATTAGACGATGCGGAATTTTTAACCTTCGGCGCGCGCTCCTGCAAGTTTAGTATTTTAGGATGACACCCCAAGCTAGCTACTGTGTCTGTTTTAAGACGGTTAACAAAAAAATTGGTAAGGACCAACCATAACAGAAGTAGGTAAGATGGAAAAAAAAATTGGTTGTCTGTAAAGTCGGTATACGGGCGAAAGTTTTACGTGACAACGACTTTGAGTGGTAAAATAATTTTAATGTGAATATTCATTCGTATAGTATAAATAATAGTAACAATTTAAAACATTTATTTATACAAAGAATTATATTTAAAACATTAATTTATACAAAGAATCTCGCACTGAATTTCATATTAACAAAATTTTATTGAACTGGATTTTATAGAAGCGCAAGACATGAATCGGTGTGTATGCCTATCTCTCTCACTCTCTCTCTCTCGCTCTGTTTCTCTCGCTCTTAGGCGGGCTAACTGTGCTCGAGTGGAAGGGACGCGTGCCTTTCACTTTTTATGTCTGTCTCTCTCGCTCTTAGGCGGGCTAACCATGCCCGAGTGGAAGGGACGCGTGCCTCTCACTCGCTCTCATTGTGAGCGCATAACGTGAGCGGAGCGTAACGCAGTTTCTTGAAGTGTCACCCGGCAAACCAATTTATAAGACGTTGTCACGTCAAAAAACAATATGAAACTGAGTTATTTATCATATCTTATGCACACCTTAACTAAGGCCTTATGAGCAAGATGTCATTTATATTGTCAAGCTCTAAAATGCTGAAATTCAGGTATTTGTTAAAATTTTGAATATAATTCTTATGTATTCAAATCCTTAATATAATTAAATGCCTCATCGAGTTGTGTTTAAAACTCTTGTAAAAATTGTAAAACTTTGCATTAAAATTCCTAAAAGCTGCGATTTTACTTACGCATAAAGTGATCGATTTTGCGGGTTTCTTTTATAAACAAGATACATGCAGGTACCTACTGCACACGTGACCACTATTTAATTACATCTAATAATTGGATTTAGCAAAAATAGAAGCAATTTTGGTCGCTCTTATTTGACACTAGGCCAATAGCATATACTTATGTGTGTGGTCTTGTATGTCTATCCTGTTCTGACATATGCCTTTTCTATGTTCAATCTTTTACGATTGCCAATCTATCAACAGTATATTAAATCTATGTAATAAACAGTTTTTTTGAATAAAATATTGTAATATGGCAATTTTACAGTTTCCAAGATCTAATATAGTTACTACTAACTAATTATATAAAATTACTTGAATATCTTTCCAGGTTCCTGCCTGGTGCTGGCGCAACCGAAATTGAATTGGCTCAGCGGCTCCTTCAGTATGCAGATACTCTACCTGGCCTTGAACAATATGCTGTCAGAAAGTTTGCTGTCGCCCTAGAAAGCATTCCACGAGCTCTGGCAAACAACTCAGGTGCCAATGCAACAGAAGTCGTCAATAATATCTACAAGGCGCATAAGGTAATTATCTTCTGATTTATCTTTGTTTTTTGGGTTTTACCTCAAAAGGAAAAATAGACCCCTTAACACTTTGTTCATTTTTCGGATTGGACGGTCGGACAACAAATACTCAGGTCGACAGTTCCTAGAAACTGTGGAAAAAACAGTGAGGAACCATCGGTGGGCAAGTCCATTTGTGGCAAGACTTAGGGTGCCTGTCCACCGGAGCGGAGTGAGGCCGCGGAGCGGAAAATCGGGGATATATTAACCAATAGGATTGCACAGAATCTCCGCTCCTCTTTTTTGTGCAATCCTATTGGTTAATATTTCCCCGTTTCTCCGCTCCGCGGCCTCGCTCTGCTCCGGTGGACAGGCACCCTTAAGGTTTTGTGCATATAAGCATATTATAGATGTTACCTGATACGGGGTTTATACCATGTACCTTAGTTTTTATGAGTTTCCGATATTGCGGCACTAAGTTCTCCCGTGATCATGGCGCTTGCAACAGTGCCGAAATATCGGAAACTCATAAAAACTAAGCTACATGGTATAAACCCCGTATCCATTAACTCTACTGATAGGGACCATGGAATTGTTTAAATCAGTATATATTATAGATGGTTTGTCTTTGTTTTTTCATTAAGGTTTCTTTGGATTCATCAAAAGTCTGTCGGCAGATTGTAATCATATTCATTCCAGACTCCGCTGTAGAAGCATTCTACTCACTGCATTCTTGGGGTTGTCGGTTTCCCCACAATGTTTTCCTTCACGAATTTGAAATTAGAAAACAATATCTTATCATAAATAAAACCACTGGGTAACCGTCCCTTATTAAGAAAAAATATTTCCAAATTATCTCAATAGGTGGCGATACTGGTATCGATTCACTATTGATGTTTATTATAAATGGAAACTAAAACAAAATAGAACTTTAAATAAATTATACTTATATAATTTTATAAAGTCACTAGCGGACCCGAAAGACGTTGTCCTGTCTTAACTATGAGAATTGATTACGAAATAGTTTAATAAAAAGAAATTACCCATTGTTTATTATTATTCTGCTTTATGATATACAACATTCTTTGTTTTTTTTTTCTGGTGGGTATATAAATAGTTTTGTTGGTATTCCGACACGGTAACAGGCGACATAAAATCAGTTTTATTTCGGGACAAATGTGGGCTAGTGCCGAGAAGAAGCAGCGCAAGAAACTCGGTCACTATTGTCAGCCTCTTTTTAAATAAACATGTTTACATAAGATATATGCCAGTGCGAGCTGGGACAATTTAAAGCCAAACGTTCCTATCATTTATATTATCATTAATAGTATAATAGCCATATCTCATTAAAAAAAAACAACTTTGAAATATGATTTGAGTTTATGATAGTTCAGCAATTGACAGTGATAAATTGTTGAAAATACGAATACAATTTCCCATGAACGAATTACTCACTCTTCGCAGTCTGAATCCTAGAACGGCAAGTTTACCTTTATTTCGGGTATTGAAATTGTGTATGTCACTATTTTTTACAAATAACTCTAGGTTTTTACGGACGTACATAATGTTTTCGAAAATGTATTGAGATGCAACTGTAAGTATGTTGATCTCTTTGAATAGTTCTCTTACAGAATCACGGGGTCGCAGGCCGCACAGCACGTTTTTGCAGTGTAAAAATAGACTCAATATCTGCCGCTGAGCCCTATTACAGAATTCCGTATGACATTATACTGTGAAAGTAGCTAAAATATACTAATCTTGCCGTTCCAACATCAGTCAATTGTCTTATCTTTCGCACAGCATAAGCAGCGGAACTAAGTCTTCCAGACAGAGACCTGATATGAGTACCCCATTGCAGTCGAGAGTTTACAGTTATACCTAAAAAGGTAGAGGAGTCTACAGTAACTAATGGCTCATGGCATAACATTTGTAGCGGCAAACCTTACATTAGGCAAAGTAAATTTAACACATTTTGTTTTTCTAGCATTAAGCAAAAGATTATTCGTAGCAAACCAATGCAATAATTTAGAGAGGCTATTGTTAACATCATCAAATGATAATTTGCCCCTCTTAATTTTAAAAATTAATGAGGTGTCATCTGCAAACAATACCATCTCACAAAGATTATACATACAGGATGAAATTTTATGTACTTTCGGAATTTTTTATAGGAGTTAAATATCGTGTTTAGAGCCCATTTCCGAAATAAAAAATGTAGGTCAAGTTTTGACCTTGAAATATTTTTCGCAAAAAAATTTCTAATTAAAAGTGGTCGTCCTACAACCTTGAACGTAAACATTGCATTGTAAAACGAATTCGTTTTAAACACTTAAGTACTTTATTTATCTTACCTCTTTTAATCCTCTCCTAGCTCCCTTAAGTAATCCATTCCTACTTATGTAGTAAAACTTTTGCCGAATTCATAATAAAATTGAAACACGCTCATTTTAGGTTAACAACATGTAGGAATCACCAAACTTGTCTTTCGAGTTACACTCTTGGCTTGGTATTTGCCCATAAGCTTTCTCAAACTCTCATTAAGTGTTTTTCACGTATTCACTATTAAAACTATGATTAAAACCCACATTAATTATTTTGTATTCAGAACAACAATGATGCAAGAACTTAATATTACAAAATGCAGCCATCTGACCTGTCAATTCTTTACAGTCCTTGTTGTTTTTCGATCCTTTCGGAACCGGCTAAGGTCTGAGACTATGCTGCCATGTCATTAGTGTGAATTTAATCATTCTTAATTATAAAATATCATAAACACTTACTTAAACTGGTTTGGTTGGTTACTGGT
Organism: Anania crocealis; assembly: GCA_949315895.1. Lineage (NCBI taxonomy): Eukaryota > Metazoa > Arthropoda > Insecta > Lepidoptera > Crambidae > Anania > Anania crocealis. The sequence goes on from OX438862.1 coordinate 12,143,450, forward strand.
TGAAACTATAATTTAATTAAAAGAAAAGAAACATTAACAGTATTTTAAAAACTGTTCGAAATGCAGACCGTTTCTCTCCAAACATAATCTTGCACGTTTTTGAATATTTTCTTTAAGTTTGTTGAGAACTACATTTTCATTTTTCACTTCATTAAAAGCTAACACTATCTGAGCTTTTAATGCCTCGAGGCTTTGGGCTTCTTCTACATACACGCGTCGCTTTATCTCACCCCACAAAAAGAAGTCGCAGGGTGTCAGATCAGGTGATCGCGGCGGCCACGCGACGGGACCCCCGCGACCGATCCAGCGGTCACCGTATTCAGAACTTAAATAGTCTCGTACGGAGGCGGCGTAATGCGGGGGTGCACCATCATGTTGGTAATAAAAATCACGATAGTTCAATAAAGGCACATTGTCCATAAAGTTCGCCACAACATTAGTCAACCAACATATCCAGATAGGTACCACCGGTCAGTCTACCCTCGATGAAATACTGCCCCAATCGAACCTCGATCGATTGATTTAGTAAATAATGAAATGACCAAAGTCATATCAAACTGAAATGACGTTACTACAATGTGATTAAGTACTTTTTTAGTAATCGATCGTACAGCAAATAAGACCCTAAGAAAAGTACTCGATACGTGAAAGGATCGAAACTTTAGTCTTGCTTTAGTAAGTACGATTCTAAAGTAAGTATAACAAAAATAATCTTACGAATTTTACGCATGCAAAATTTGGAAGGTATGTTTATGCATTATTGTCTGCACGTTACTAATGACGTCTGACCGGTTTGAAGTATTTAAAAAAAAAAACTGAAATAGCCAAGCACAAATAACATTAATCGCATAAATGCAAGAAGTCCAAGATGCGAAACGCTTAATGAAAAAATATTGAAAAAATGACACAAGATGTGATTGATTACTAGTGAAGAAGGAAAGAATAAGACGGTTGAAGTGAATGTACGATTTTGCACTGTTTATAATTCAATGTCAATTTGCAATGCCATAAAAAAGAGCAATGTGCTAAATTTAAAGTGTGTTTTTTTTAATTTATTCGATACAATACCTTTCAAAAAGTACTCACTGAGTCAAAGTATCGTATAAATCACCCATAAATTTCGATAAGTTAGGTTAGTTTAGGGTTAGATTAGGTTAAGTTATTAAGTGTAAGTAAGTATTTATGATATTTTATGTATTTGTTAAGAATAATCGAATTCGCACTAATGCCATGGCAGCATACGGTCTCAGACCTTAGCTGCCTGGTTCTGAAAGGAGCAATAAACAAACAAAAAACGCAGCTGTCAGTCTAATTTATTGCAAGTGTTTAATTTATTCATAGTTTTAATTATTATGGTATCGTGAATGTGAAAAACATTTAATGTGAGTTTATGTGCAAATACCAAGCCAACAGGGTAACTCGTTAAATTCAATTTTGGTGATTTCTTCATGTTGTGAACCCAAATGTGCGTGTTTTCGATGTATTGTGTTGTTCAATGTATTGTGAATTCGGTAAAAGGTAAACTACATAGGAATGTATTGCCTATGGAGCTAGGAGAGGATTAAAAGATGTAAGAGAAATAAGTAACTCAAGTCTTCGTTTTAAAATGAACACTTGTAGGTTATGGTAATGTTTTTGTTTTACATACTGTTCCATACTGTATTTGTAATTGTTTTTGTTGTGGTTTCTAATAAAGTTAAGTTAGTTTTAGTTTGTTCAATGAACATTAATTAGCTGATTGGAGCCTTTTGCTTTTTACGATCCTAAGCCTCTCAAAAGTCAACAACAAGAATAGTTTCGTAATGAATTAATGAATGCATGAATGAATGAATGAATGAGATGCGCACGGTGTAAAAAGTGTGTTGCGAGGAGGCCATAACCAACATTTTAGATTTTTCGCGGACTTTTTCTAGGTGCTTTTTCTTGACATTTTTGTACTGGGCTATACCAAAAGAAAAAATACGTCATTTGTTTTTTGTCTCGTAGATTGATATATTAAAATTTGGAAAGGGGTTAAAATTTCACCCTGTATAATATGGAAGGTCGTTAATGTATATTAAAACTAGCAAGGGTCCTAATACTCCTAATACTGATCCCTGAGGGACACCTATGATAAGGGCTGACCCTAAAGACTCAGTTCCATCAATGCAAACTTTTTGTGTTTTACCTGTGAGATAAGAGTTAATTAAATTTAACGAACCATTCGAAACACCATAATGTCTGAGTTTTTTAATCCAAGGTTTTATGGTCCACACAATCAAATGCCTTTGACAGGTTACAAAAACCACCTATAGCATCTAACCTACTCTCCCAAGCATCGAATACGTGTTTTAGAAGTGCTACTCCCGCATCAGTGGTATTTCTACTTTTCCTAAATCCATATTGATTGTGATTTAATAATTTATTCAAACTAAAGTGCGATAAAAGTTGACGAAACAAATTTTTTTTTAAATATTTTACGTAGTACTGGCAAAATAGATATTGGTCGAAAATTAGCGGGATCACATTTCTAGCCGGATTTAAATGATGGAATAATTTTGCTAAACTTCATTAAAGTTGGAAATTTTATATCATCAACACATTTGTTGAAAATTATTGCGAGATGAGGGGCTATTGAATTTATAATTGTATTGACAATATGGACGGAAATTCCCCAAAGATCTTCAGTTTTTTTCATATTTAATTCTCTAAAAGTTTTCATAATTAAATCATGGTTTATATGTCTAAAATTAAATAAAAATTTGCACTCATCGACAGCCGACTTGAGAAGGGATTCAGCTAGATCAGCGGAAGAAGCAAGCCCTTCAGTAGTGGAGGAAGCTATGTTTGAAAAAAAAAATCTCAAATGTATTTGCAACCTCTGTGCTCGTGTTCATCAACTTATCCTCCAATTTGAGAGAGTAAGCAGGATTGCTTGGTTTTAGTCTACATGTTTCTTTATTTATAATATTCCTAGTAGTTTTCGCTTTATTTTTGGAAGCCGAAATTAAATTATGAAGATAAATTGACTTTGCTTTGGGGCATACTATTTTAAATAATTTGGAGTAATTTTTAACATGGTCTATAATGTTGTGGTTTTGAGATTCAGCTCTTGGACTATACAAATCATATAATGTTTTTCTACTTTTGTAAATACCAGGTGTAGCCCATTCATTAAACTTACAATTCTGTTTGTTGATATTTACTCTTTTCTGCTTAAAATGATTATCAAATTTATTTTTTACCAAACCAAAAAGACCCTCATATAATTGATCAACATTCTGACTACCAGGCTTTAGTAAATTAACACCCTTTTCAATTTTTTCTTTAAATCTGTCTATTTAATTTTTTTTTGTCTTGTTTGTCTGTTTAAATCTTTTTTGTGTGCTACTATCTGTGTGTGATGTCCAAATTTTATGAAATGTTTTTTCTTTCTATTTTATTAATAGTAACCGGCCTATACACATAATCTACTATGTTTGGGACATGATGGTGCTCAAATGATGCTTCCTGTCCACTATGGTCTGAAGTTAGACAATTCAATGTAGTTTATTTTTAAAATTTACCATTACAAAAAATATTATCTAAGCAAGTAGCCGACGTGGGCGTTACCCTGGTAGGTTCATTGAAAAGATTTATTAAATCATATAACTTGAAGAGATTAAGAAATTGAGTAAACGTTTGTGTGTCTTCTAATAATATTAATGTTGAAATCACCGCATACAACTACTTTTTTACACGATTTTGATAGCCTTCTCAGCTCCATAGTGGATTGAAAATATGGTAATTAGATTTGGGGAGGCTATACACGCTAATTATTATAAATTGTTCCAGCTCAACACATGCTAGCTCAATAGTTCGCTCAACTGAAAGCGACACAATGTCTTTGCGTTCTTTACATTTGAATTCATTTTTCACAAGAATAAGTGATCCTCCTCTAGATGTTGACTCCCTTATGAGCGAACTACCGACTTTATAATTTTCAATGTTTAACATTAGTCCATGTTTTTTAATCCAATGTTCTGTGAGGCAAATTACATGAACATTAAAATCTTTTAAAAATAATCTTAAACCTAACTCTTTGCCGGCCAGGCCTTGAATGTTTTGATGAACAACATTAAAATACATATTCGGCCTAGCTTTTGTCTTACCTTACAAATATTATACAGTAAAGTATTCAATGTGTGAATTCTGTTATTGTCATCGTTAGTGTTATTTTTACAAAACGTGTCCAGGAAAGGTTGTTATCTATTTCTATACCCAGGTAGCTAATGAGTGTAGTTGCCTTCAGAGGTACACATACACAATTTAGATGGAAAACCGTCACATGTGTGTGCCCGAATAGCAGGATGTGAATTTGGCTGGGTGCTGCTATTAATAGAAAAGGTAACGGTGTCCAATCATTTGACAAAAAACAAATAACAAATTTACAAAATACACAAAAACACAAATAACTTTTGACAAAATTATACATGATAAATTTATCATATTACAAACTATTGTTTAATAAACTACTCATGAGACAAAATATTTACTAAAAAAAAAAACATTATGCTAAAACTTGATTCACAAATTGATTATTTTTTAAATATATTAGTTGGCAAAACAACGTATAGCATAAATAACATTTGACAAAATGCATTGCTTAGTAAACATTTTATTTACCAAAATCTTCGTTAATACAACGGTTAGGTTAGGTTAGAACAGTGACCATACAAAGGCGTGAATGCGAGAGAGCGTAGCGAACGGCCGCCGAGCGCCTCAAAAAGCATAAAAAAGTCACTGTTATATTTCGTTTTTTTTCGCATTTCACACATCCAATAATAGACAGAAAATAGTTATTTTTACAAACTAATAATTTATCTACAAAATTTTTGTAAAATCACTAATCTGGCAAACGAATTATTTAGTCATGTGAACGTTATTTAAATAATATTTTAACGGTTGAAATATTTCCTAAGTAAAACATTTGCAAAACCTGTATTATGTCAAACGATTATGTTTAAAGTAAAATGGTTGCAAAATGAAATTTTGTCAAATGATTAGTTTTTCAAACGTTGTTTGTAAAGTGATATTTTGTCACACGTTTTTTGTTAAACAATAGTAAACCAAAGGTAACGTATTTAGTTTTCTCTACATTTAGAGACAGCAAATTACTATTTAGCCAGGATATTACCACACTTAACCCTTGCTCATCATAAGTATGAGCCTCATTCCAAGTATCTGCACAGTAAACAAGAGATCTGCAAAAGTGAAAACTTTCCCATTCACAGAGTTGAAATTAGCTATAGCTTGATACTTATTGTAACGAACGCATTTTAGACTAAACAAAAAATTTGCCATCTCTGCATTTTGCGCCATCTATTGATTGAAAAAAAATACTATTTGCTCACACTTTCAAAGTGCTACAGATCTCGGGTATTGTGGTCGGGTCAGCGTAGCGACATCTAGCGCGTACCTGGACCAACAAATTTAGCCAGATGGATAAGCGGAGTTAGCTCAGTCCGGTTTTCTTGTATGACGTGAGGCAAATGTACTTTAGTATTATCTTATCTATACTAATATTATAAAGCTGAAGAGTTTGTTTGTTTGTTTGAACGTGCTAATCTCTGGAAGTACTGGTTCGATTTGAAAAATTCTTTTTGCGTTGGATAGTCCATTTATCGAGGAAGGCTTTAGGCTATATTATATAACATCACGCTGCGAACAATAGGAGCGAAGCATAAGTGAAAAATGTTGCAAAAATAGTCGTGATCATAATAATAGAAATTGACGCGGACGAAGTCGCGGGCAACAGCTAGTCTCTGATAAAACTGAACATAGGCAAAATTTTGCAACACTTAATTTTGCTAAATAATTTTGAAGGCTTATTATTAATATTATATTATGAAATTCCGATTTTGTTCCCTGACGTGATTTGACTTGCTTTGTTGCGACTTCTTGCGACAGTAGAAGGTATCAACACCTTAAGAGGACTAGTAGACCTAAGTGGCCTTGAGAATCGTAAGCACACATTTAAACAAACGTCGTCAACGCCGCCACACGGCAATATTCTTGGCTGCTATATTTTAAAGCACATCCCGAAATGACGCCATGATTTTCTAATAGATGGCATAACTATCTTTTTTGCGATTTATTTTATTTTATTATGACAACCAATAAAGAATAATAAAAAGAGGGAAAGAGCAATAAAAAATAGACAAAGTATCTTAACTTATTTAAAAGCAGAATACTTGTTTGTTTTAATGTTATTGTTTTGAACATTAACAATGTTACTAAAAATTAAAAAAAACTGCTTCGACAATATTTAAATTATTTATATATAAAATATTTAAATTATTATTTAAATAAAAATATTTAACCATTTCGAAATTAATGACACGATGTTTTCTTGATAATTGACACAACAAATTAGATAATTCATCATAATTAATTCATAAACTAAAAAAAAAGTTATTATTATAACCGAAGTAATCTTTTTAAAATATTTTTTTTTTTTTAGTGTTGATATTTGTTAATATTTATCTAATACGGTGCTGGGATAAAACTTTCATCAAAATCGGTCAAGCCTAGGTATGATTTGGATCATATGGGTAAATAACGTAGACGTTCATTATTTATTATGTTACTTTTATGGTTCATGTATGAAAACAAGTGTTTAAAAAGTACAAATAAAATTACGCAATGGCACCTCTATTATTAATACTGCCGTGCTAGCAATAACGGCAGTAACTCCAATTTTGGTAAAAATGAGTTTTATAGTGTTCGAGAATAAGCATAAAAAGCTCTATCAGATGAGCTGACAGCCATTTTGATATCTTAATGGGAACTGACAAATGTTGTTTAAGATAAGGGCAGTAAGTCAAAAATGCGAAATATTTTCCATAACCTAACAATAGTTAGTATAGTTACGCCGGCCTTACAAGCAAAGATATATGGCTAGGATATTATTATTACTTTAGATAAATGCAGTATCTATTTATTTGGAGTTGCAGGAGATGGTCAATATTGTGCATGAAGATTTGAACAAGAAAGGAATGAAAGTGAATGTAAGTAAGACAAAAGCAATGTTTTTTGAAAAGGAGGATAGCATGACAGAGTGTAATATTTTGATAGGAAATGAAAAAGTGGAGCAAGTGAAGGAGTTTGTTTATTTGGGATCAATGTTTACAGCGGATGGAAGGTGTAATAGTGATATTGAAAGGAGAGTAAATGCCGGCAACATGGTGAATGGAGCGTTGCACGCTTTTATGAGCAATCAGAAGGTGTCCGAAAAGGCCCGCCTGGCTGTGCATGGAGGGGTGTTGGTTCTAACACTGATGTATGGGAGTGAAAGTTGGGTGTGGCAGAGAAAACATGAAAGCAGAATAAATGCAGTAGAAATGAGAGCGTTAAGAAGTATGGTTGGAGTCAATCTGAGTGACAGGATTAAAAATAGTGTGATAAGGGATCGATGTGGTGTAAAAGAAGGATGTAGTGACCAGTATTGAAAAAGGAATGCTTAAATGGTTTGGACATGTTGAGAGGATGAATGAAAGCAGGTTGACTAAAAAGATATATATGGCGAGTATGAATGGAAATGTAGGAAGGGGAAGGCCTCGACGAACTTATTTTGATCAAATCGGGGAAGTTCTAAAGAAAGGTCAGGTCAAGAGTACCCTAAACCAGCGAGCGTGTATGAAAAGATTAATGAATGTGGATGAAGCGAAAGTAGTCTGTAAGGATCGTAGCAAGTGGAAAGATGTGGCCTCTGCCTACCCCTCCGGGAAAAAGGCGTGAGTGTATATATGTATGTATGTATGCATATACTGTGAATATTCTATGAAAAGCTTGTTTTGTATTCTGTACTAACTACTTAAAATATCAGCAGTAAATAAATATGCTGTGGATACATATATTAAACAAAACGTATTTTTTTATTAGATATTACTTACTTAGGATATGAGCAGTAACTTGGTAGATGGTATGGGAAAATAATGTTCTACTGAAATCTTTACGTAAACGACGTCTTACCGAATTCTCATACTAACTATAACGTCATTACTCAGAACATTAGAAGTATGTATATAAAGTAATTATGATGACTTGTTACTTGACATATCTCAAATGAACTTTGAAAGTGATATTCTGGTACTAACATAGTGCAGACTTAGTCCTAGTAAACTACTTCCTAATCTATAAAGTTAATATATCACATTATACTTTACGTCAACTCAATCAGAATGACGGTGTCATTGCTTATGTTAACAATATTCTTCAAGTCCATATCGCTGAACCGAATTTGACACATGCATCAGGAATTCAGATTACCTGTGCTAATTGCATTTACGTGTATAAGAAGAAAAATGTGAATTCTTAAAAAGATTGTATTACCTACCTCGGCTACTTAATCAGTAAAGACGGTTTAAAAACAAGTTCAGAAAAGGTTAATGCTATAATAAACGCACCTGAGCTTTGCAATACTACGGAGTTAAAGAGTATATCATAATACAAAAGGAAGATTTTTTATTATAAGTAATTATGTTACGTTTTATTTTGATCTCAAATTTTGATTTGTATTGTTTGTACGATTAAAAGGCTATTATTTTTATTTGATAGTATAAAGTACAGCTACTGCCAATTTTAATATCATTTGTAAGTAAAAACTTTTTAGTAACCAACTTATACTCGTATATATTTTAAATTTTAATGAAACTAACAACATAGATACGATATCATCGACTTGCTTGGTCCACCCACGCAAATCAATTATGTAAAACTTGTTTAATAAATGAGTAAATATTAATAAGTAAATACCTTTTGTTACTACAGTTTTAGTTTCTATTCCTAAGCTTAAACCTAATATTAGTATGCGTTGCTTATCACAACAACAGTAACTCAGTACTTATTCCTGATAAACTAAGCAATCTATAGTAAGGTTGTTCGTTTCAGGCTAGATATAAAAGGTATTTTCTCATTTTAAATCGTTCTAATGAATAAAAAGCTAATTAAGTAAAGAACATACAAATGCTTTATTTGTGTTATTAATACGTTTCAACAATCACAATTAGGAAAGCTTAAAAAACACAAGTCAGGAAAAGATAAAAATGCGCTAAAACTTTAGGCGCCATTTACTCCAAACTGTGCAAATCATACTTCCGATATTGCTAGCACGGCGGAATATAGCTCAATGATTCCCAGAATCACAGGTCAGTTACACCTATTCCACTTTCTATTATTGAAACGTTTATTTTTGTTTCAAAAATATATTTTTAACTTTTTTGTTATGTACAAGTTGTTTATTACTATAGTTTTAAGACATCCACCAGACTCCCCACACCTTACTCCAATAACTGAGTACCATTTTTTTCGAAATTTGGATAATATCTTGCAAGGGAAAAATTTCAACTCCGATGAGGCAGTACAAACCGTCTTCAAATATTTTTTTATTGATTCCCGTCCGAATGTTTTTTTTAGTTAAGTGATTAATGAACTACCCTTGAGATGGCAAAAGTGCATAGATAACAATGGTACATACTTTGATTAAATAAATAGGTATATTTTACTAAAAAATATTTGGCTAAGTTCCTCCCATTTTTTTTATTACAAGTTTTACGTAAGTTCCTCCCATACCAAACTACAATTTCATAAGTAGGTAAGGACCTAATATTTTTCGCGGTCTATCTAGAGTCAATACTTAGATAATGCTCTAAGGTCAAGAGTCAAGAAGACGCATATTTGTAGCTTACCGTATTTTTTTTATAATTTTACCAAACGATATTTGAAAAAGTATAAAATAAAAAATAAATCAAAAATAAAAATAAAAACTGAATTCACTTTTATAGACAAATCATCATGACATGAAACTTTTATTAGCTATCAATAATAATAAGATGAAGTCTTTTTCTGGAAAATTAAACGAAATTAGGCAAATTTATAAGTTATAGTTTTAAATACAATTATAATTTTATGATGTGAACTAACGCATTAAAAAAACTTTCAACATTTAGTATTAAGTACAGCTAATGCCAATTTTAATATCATTGAAGTTAAAGCCAATAACACTTTAAGTACTTTTTTAAGACGCCTGCATTTTTAATGGGAGGACGAAGACATTTTAGTAACCAACTAATACTCGTATATATTTTTAATTTTAATGAAACTAATAACATAGATATGATATCATCGACTTTCTTGGTCCACCCAAGCAAATCAATAATGTAAAGCTTGTTTAATAAATGAAGAAATATTAATAAGTAAATACCTTTTGTAACTACAAAAAATGCACAAAAATTTTAGACGTCATTTACTCGAAACTGTGCAAATCATACTTACTGCCGATATCGCTAGCACGGCGGAATATAGCTCAATGATTCGCCCACAGCATCACAGCAGTTACACCTATTCCACTTTCTATTATTCACATGTTTATTTTTGTTTCAAAAACATATTTTAACTTTTTTGCTTTTACAAGTTGTATATTAGTATAGTTTTAGGTAGTACATACTATATGTCAAAGCAAAAAAAAATCTGAATTCACTTTTATATACAAAATCATCATTACATAAAACTTTTACTCGCTGTCAATAATAAGACGAAGTCTTTTTCTGGAAAATTAAACAAAATTAGGCAAATCTATAAGGTACAGTTTTAAATACAATAAAATTCATACAAATTTTGAACTAACGCATTAAAAAATACGTTCAACATTTTCGTCTCTGCTTGTGAAAAGAAAAAAACTTTTTTTTGTTTAAAATAAAAAAAGAAATTTCCTTAGGAGAGATACATATATTTTTTTGGCTTGGTTTTTTGGAGTCTGTCATAGATTTATGTACATTATAAAACTCGCGTTTAGCTCTACTAGTCGCCTTAACGTGTCGTCCGAAGCTCGACTACAAACCAACCCACATCCCTTCGAGATACTTTTTATTTTAGAAATTGTAGTTTCCTCAACATATCCGTCGGAAATAGAACTACTCTTAATCAGTATTTGTGTCATCGTAGTAATAAAATTGATTTCCTTTTTTACAGGCTGGGAACAAAAATGCTGGATACGATATTGATTCGGAAAACAATGGGGTTATTGACGCTAACGAAAAAGGGATACTTGATGCGTACATCCTTAAAAAATGGGGGTTGAACTACGCAGTAGGCGCCGCTACAACAATCCTAAAGGTAGACCAAATCATTATGGCCAAGCGAGCTGGCGGACCTAAACCCAAGCAACCAGCAGGAAGTGACGATGAATCCTAACTCAAGCTCGCAAACTATTAATAAATAAAAGTATATTAATTTGTGTAATATTACATTTCTTGATTTAACAATTTGCTTACGATAAGTGCATATACTGCTTTAGGGGCAGCAGTAGGTTATGTGGGACTCTCTTGTCGGTGCCCGACAAGCATACCCACTAAAAAGACCTGCGGTGTACCTTGCAACGTATGTTGGCAGTGTATGGGTTTCCCTTATTATAATTTTTTTCCAAGGCTTGTTAATGTGCCCTTGATTTATGCTTTAAATTTTCACATATTTGTGTCCATACACAATAAAAAAACTAACACATAATTATCTATTTTTTTATTCGTAGAATGTGTTTTTATGACTCTCGAGTTAAAATCAGTTTTATTTCTGCAAATAGGCCCCAGGAGGCGCTTTTACACGTCCCAATTTAAACCTTCCATTGCTTCGGGACAAGTCTGGGCTAGTGCCGAGAAGAAGCAGCGCAAGAAACTCAGTCACTATTGTCAGCCTCTTTTTAAATAAATTTTTACAAGGTAAAGTGATTTTTACAAGGTTTAAGCAAGTACGAGCTGGGACAATTTAATGCCTACATTTCTATCATTTAAATAATGATTGACAGTGTAATAGCCCTTTTTCATTAAAATTACTTTGACATACGATTTAAGTTTATGTACAGGGAGTTCAGCAATATCCTGTGGTAATTTGTTGAAAATACGAATACAATTTCCCATAAACGATTTTCCTATTTTTTGCATTATCTTTATTTCTGTTATTAAAGTTGTGTACGTTACTTTTCTTAAGAAATAAATGTATGTTCTTACAAACGTAAACAATATTCTCGAGAATGTATTGAGAAGACACTGTAAGTATATTAATCTCTTTGAAGAGGTCTTGCAGCGAGTCACGGGGTCGAAGGCCGTAAATAGCCCGTACAGCACGTTTTTGTAATATAAAAATTTACTCAATATCTGCCGCTGAGCCCCTGAACAGAATTCCGTATGACATTATGCTATGAAAGTAGCTAAAATATAAACTTCTATACAGGGTGTTAGTGTAAGCAGTCTTATTCTTCAAACTGTGGATAGGTGACCTAAATACAAAACTATTACCAAGTATTGAAAAAATGTATCGCGTCACATTTGATTTTTTTTCGGTTCTTATTTTATCCTAGTCTGCACTTATGTTTTGGCCACTGCACATGAGTCGCGGAACTCGCATCATTGCTGTTATCACGTTTACGAGTTTACGTGGTGGCCCAGCTGTTTGCTCAAAGTTGCTAACCCGTAACGTAACGTTATTAATAAAACAATTTTTGATGCAACTTTTCCTTCATACTTTTCCTGGCTTAGGACAGGCAAACATACCTAACTTACTATCTCGTAACCAGAGAAACAAATTCCAATACCCGTCTTGGTGAGAAATAGCAAACGATCCGGTAGGTAGTTTGGTGTAGGTATTTAAAAAGTTCATTAATAAGTTAATTACTAAGGTAGGTAGGTACAGTTCAATAAAAAAATCATTTTATCTTACTAAATAAAAACACTTGAAATAAATACTTACATTAGTCTCATTTACATTCAGTTTGTTATGTACATTGTAAATACCGCTTCGCTTGAATGTTGCTTCATCAGTAAATAAAATGTTGACGTTATCAAAATTACTTAGAAGCCACTGTGAAAATTGCACACGCGGTTCGAAATCGTTCATACTCAATTCCTGGACAGGTTGAAAATGGTATGGGTGCTGTCCGTCGTTGTGCAAAATGTTTCACAAAGTCCAGTGTGACACATTAAAATCTTCTTGCAGCCCGCCTTGTGCTTTCCTCGGGGTGGTCCGCGAAGAAACTTAAAATTTCTTCTTGTAGTCTCACTGGCAATTGTTGGTTGCCACCACCTCGAGCGTGTGCTGGCACAGTAAACTGCCCGTATGTTCGTAGCCTTTGTGTAGCCGCTAAGATGGTTTTGCGACTCGGCACACGTCGACCGGGGAACCTTTCGGCGTACATCCTGCGACTTTCACTTAGATTGTCGCCTGAAATGGCGTAAATCCGTACCATTTCACAACATTCTTCGTTTGTGTACGACATCGTTCACAGTAAACAATCACACATCAATTTTACACAGTAAACAGTAAATGACGCAACACTACCAGTGCCGCGAGTCGCGAGTTTGCGCGGGAGTACGTGAGCCGACGTGCGTTCGCTCCCATGCGCTGTTTACCACTGGAGCGGAGTGGCGCGTGAGCCTCGCTCAGTCGACCGGCTGATGGTTTTAGTCGCTGTCAACAATTTTAGGGCAACGTGTTTCAATTTTACGCACGGGATATTTTGAATAAAAAATTTTTTTTTTATGGGTTTTATTTTTTTAAGGATTTGTACTCTATTCATGGTACTGAATCACCCATTTGAAGGATAAGACCGGACACACTTACACCCTGTATAACAATCTTGCCGTTTCAACATCAGTCAATTGCCTTATCTTTCTCACAGCATAAGCAGCAGAACTAAGTCATCCAGACAGCACCCTAATATGAGCACCCCATTGCAAATAATAGTCTACAGTTATACCTAAAAAGGTAGTTAAATCTACAGAGTTTAGTGGTTCATCTTTAACAATTATATGAGTAGCAGCAAACCTTACATTAGGCATGGTAAATTTTACACATTTTGTTTTATTTGCATTTAGTAAAAGATTATTTGTTGTAAACCAATGTAATAATTTAGAGAGGGTATTGTTAACATCATCAAATGAACATTTGCCCCTCTTAGTTTTAAAATTATTGATGTAAATAACACGGAAGGTCATTTATATAAATTAAAAATAGCAGGGGTCCTAATACTGATCCCTGAGGGACACCCATAATAAGGGCAGACCCTGAAGACTCAGCTCCATTTATGCAAACCTTTTGTGTTCTGTCCTTAAGGTAAGAACTTATTAGATCCAAGGAATCATTCGATGCACCATAATGTTTAAGTTTTTTAAGTAATGTTACATGGTCTACACAATCGAAAGCCCTTAAAAGGTCACAAAATACACCATGGCATCTAGCTTACTCTCCCAAGCATTAAACACATGTTGTAGAAGAGCAACTCCAGCATCGGTAGTATTTCTACCTTTTTTGAAGCCATAATTATTGGTTGCTATTAATTAATTTGTTTACACTAAAAAGCTGATTAAACATTCTTTTCTCGAAGATTTTACTTAGCAATGGCAAGATAGATATAGGTCGAAAATTGGAGGGGTCACATTTTTCGCCAGACTTAAATAAAGGAATGATTTTGCTAAACTTCATTAAAGTTGGAAACTGTCTGTCATCAATACATTTGTTAAAACTTATAGCGAGTTGAGGGGCTAATGAACTTATAATTGTATTGATAATGCTGACAGAAATTCCCCGAAGATCCTCCGTTTTTTTCATATTGAATTCTCTAAAAGTTTTTGTAATTATGTCAGGGTTTATATGCCTAAAATTAAATAAGGAATTGCACTCATCGACAACAGACTTGATAAAGGATTCAGCTAGATCAGCAGAAGAAAAAAGCCCTTTAGTAGTAGAGGGTGCTACGAGTATATTTGAAAAAAAAAACTCAAATGTATTTGCAACCTCTGTGTTCGTGTTTATTAGCTTATCCCCTAACTTGAGAGAGTAAGTAGGATTATTTGGTTTTACTCTACATGTCTCTTTATTAATAATATTCCAAGTGGTTTTTGCCTTATTGTTGGAAGCCGAAATTAAATTATAAAGATAGATTGACTTCGCTTTTGCACATACTAATTTAAATAATTTTGAGTATTTTTTAACATGTTCTATAATAAGTGGGTTTTGAGAATCTGCGTTTAAACTATATAAATCATATAATGTTTTTCTGCTTTTATAAATACCAGGTGTAGTCCATTCATTAAACTTACACTTCTGTTTATTTATTTTTACTTTTTTCTGTTTAAAATGTTCATCAAATTCATTTTTAACCAAACCAAAAAGATTCTCATACGAGTATAATTCATCAACATTCTGATCATCATGCTTTAGCAAATTTACACCCTCTTTAATTGTTTCTTTAAATTTTATATTTTATTAATAGTACATTGCCTATACACAGAATCTACTTTATTAGAGACATAATGGTGCTCGAACGATGCGTCTTGTCCACTGTGGTCCGAAATGAGACAATTTAAAATGGATTTTTTTAACACTCAACAATCACAAAAAATATTATCTAAGCAAGTAGCTGATGTGGGCGTTACTCTGGTGGGTTCATTAAATAGATAAATTAGATTATACGACTTAAAGAGATTAAGAAATACTTTCTTATTCGATTTTGAGAGCTTTTTCAGAGCCTCATCCATAACAGATTCAAAAACGTGGTAGTTAGCTTGGGGGGGGGGGGGGGCGTGAGTATCGATCAGGCGCACACAGAATGATTCGGTAAGCAAAACGTCGCAAACTGCGTATTACGCGCATGATGGACACTCCATTTAAAATGTATAGAGAGGCAAACTGGAAGCAAAATGTCAGCCGCTCACTGTTCGCCTGCTGGGGACGCAGCCTTAGGCATTCCAATTTGAGCTCCTCTAATTTGGTAGCCGTCTGTTGTGCAGTGTGTGGTCTAGCCGTTTAAGCGGTCTGTCACAACTTCTTGAAATCCTTTTCTAGATATGACTAATTCTGTTTTGGACCACTTCTTGTTACGCCCGGTTCATGCAATGCCTGCTTCTGTTTTTGACCGTTTCGTGCAATGACTACAAGTACAGTGAACAAAAAATAACAAGATGTTATAGAAGACTATCTTTTATTTACAGAAAATTTTAACATAAACATTTTTTAATCAGGGGAAATAATAATAAAATATTTTAATTTTTTTCCCCTAGGGAATCCCCGTGAACTCATCTGTTCATCAGAATCCCCTTTAAATAAAGGTACATAAAGTCAATGTCACACTGAGTATTTTTATTGAAATAAAAAAGTAACCGGAGACAATTAAGTTAGATAAGATAATTTATCTTTTTTTTTAATTTATCAATTTTCTTCAATTTACCTTTTTTCTCTCTATTTTTTTCTTATAATTTATCTATCTTTGTAATGGATGTAGTCCACGAAGTATGGGTCGGTCACGGCGTCGACGTCACCGTCAAGAAAACACGGGGACAGGTTGATGGGGTTTATTAACTTAACGTACGGATACAGTAATGTACAGCTAAGTTCCAAAAAAGATATGTATTCCTTTGGATAAGAGTATCTCAATGCCTTAGAAGGTCCAAATGCTTGAAAAGCCAATTAAGAGCAGTTGAGATACCTTAGTGCTGGTCTTGGTGCATGTTTCAAATAACTTAACTTTTCTTTTCTCGACTTAACTTAATTAAACTCAAGGTTGGCTTAACCTTTTTTCTTCTCTTATTGGCTTAATTGTAGGACTTAACTTTACTTTATTATTTTTTAGTTTTGCTTTTACCTCTGTATGTTGAATTTATTTTATTACTTATTCCAAATTTTAACCTTACCTCAATATTGCTCTTTGAATGTTTAATTCATAATGTGTTATAACTTTGTATGTAGTTCTTGTTATTAACTCGCGACAAGGATTTTTTGTAAATGAAGGGACTATTTATATCACTAGCCTTATTTTGTTAAGAACATTGTTAAATTTAATGCATGTAATACGCCGTTGGTTTTCGCAATAAAATAAACAAATAAGGAATTCTTACTTACAGAACATAGGCCTGGAGTACGGGTCCATATTAGCTCATATAAAATTGTAAATAGGTACTGTTACTACCAATAACCAGTTTAAATTTATAATTTTTCTTTTCATATCTTCATAACATTCAATTCAATTCAATTCAATTCATTTAATCATCAGATCATAATCCATTTCAATATAGGTACAAATTATACAGGGTGTAAAAAAAGGCTTAACGAAGCCGAATACCACATATTCTACTCATTTGTACGATAATTTTTTTTCAGGAAACCATACCTGGGAAATGAATAGTTCCTGAGATAATTAGGGTCAAAGTGAAAGTTTTTTTTTCAAGATCTTTGCATGAAAATCTTCTGTTTGTTGTAACAAAACTTTTTTCTTTAGAAACATGTTGAAAGTGTTCGCAACTTTTTCATAAAAATCGCTTTAAAGAGAGCAACCCGCAATAAACCGCGCGCACGCACACAACTACGAATGTCCTTCATTGTATGCGCGCACTCGCTGTGTAACGCTTGCGTTGAGGTCGATGAACGTTCGTTCAATGCCCGCACCCTGCACGATCAGCTGGTAGCTGTGCTGTTGTATCGTTCTTCGAAAAGTTAAATGAACGGCTTGCTGACTTTACCACTTGATCCTGATTTTAATGAACTAACAAAATAACTAATCACCAGTTATTGATAGATTAAGTAGGTAGGTATTTTTCTGACTCTGTTTGCGTTGCCAGCCTAGGTTTCGAACGTCGAACCTTAGGATCAAAGCCTACACTTTAACCATTAGAAAGATTAAGAAATGCCTCGTAGTTTCTTACCACCTACACCTACTCAAGTTTCACAAATTACAGTTTATTGGCTTTATTTTCGGATAATTTGGTCGATTAAATTAACATCAAAATAAGGCTTTAGCCGTTGCGTAGTAGGTACCACATCATGACTTAAGTTTTTTTTTCGTTTCATACGAGTAATGAGTACTTTACAGTTCCAATGGTTGATAAGTTACTGAATGCGTATGATTCAAGTCCTGTTGATGAAAACGCGCAGGCTGCATGCAGATGCATAGAAAGGATTTGGCAACGTTCCATCTATATGATTGGTTTGGTTAATTTATAACTAAGCTCGTATCCAAAAACAAAAATAAAGTTTCATATCAATTCAATTGCTATGCTATCTGTGTAACCTACTTTGATCAACAATTTTTCATTCGACCTTCATTAAAACCGTACAATTTGTAAGCTGCTAGTTTAATTTGAATAATTCGGTCGATTACACGAATGAAAACAAGCTATCAAATTATTTTACTCTCACAACGAGCTTACCATAACTCTTATGTTTACCTTTTTTCTCTTACTTACGTAAATGGGATACGGAAATTTTAAGTCCTGTACGCCTAGCTAAAAAGGTTTAGCAACATTTCCGAGCGCAAACCTACGCGCATATCAATGAGGTTTCTCCTTTCGTAAAATTAAGCTCATAACTAAAAACAACATTAAGGTTCTTAGTACTTCTTTTCACCATTCTAATTACTACAGTCAGCAAGAAAATAACTTCTCTGAGATACAAAAATTCACATAATTGTAGTCAATAGTTTGTTCATTTTAAACGTACCAAACAAAAATAAATCCGTATGTCTGCATTAGTACTGTCATTTGACTGAATTCTTTTTTTTTCGCTACTACAATAATACTTACAAATGATAAAATGTACTGAACATGATATGCCTTAACAATTCATTTATGTCCCTTTGATCGAAATCCTTACCAAAACAGATAGCAATCATTCTAACGCTACTAAACAACCGAACAATTTCGGAAGGGAGTTAAAAGTTGCTCGCTAGTAAATAAGTTGACATCTTAATGAATCTAACTTTAGGTAGATTAATTATTTATTTACTACACAGCATTGTGAGTACATTTTACACAAACGCTACAACATACTCATACATTTACATAATCATCACTTATTGATACATTAAGTAGGTAGGTGATTTTCTGACTTTGCGTTGCCAGCCTAGGATTCGAACATCGAACCTTAGGATCAAAAGCCTACACTTTAACCATTAGAAGATTAAGACATGCCTTGTACCACCTACACCCACTACAGTTTAACAAAATACACTTTACTGGCTTTATTTTCGGATAATTTGGTCGATTAAACTAACATCAAAATAAGGCGTAGCGTAGTACCACATCATGACTTAAGATTTTTTTTCGATTCATACGAGTAATGAGTACTTTACAGTTCCATCGGTTAATAAGTTACTGAAAAATGGATAATACGTAAGATTCAAGTCCTGTTGATGAAAACGCCTGCATTAAAGGATTTAGCAACATTCCATCTAAATGATTGGTTTAGTTAATTTATAGCTAGGCATTAAGATCTAGTCCGATAATAAAATAAAGTTTCATATCATTTCAATGGGGACTACCGTTTCTTTGCTCACCAGTTGGCGCCACTGTGGACTGAGGTCCGGAAGTATAGCAGTAAAAGGCGATTGGCGCCGAAACAAAGTGTTATATCTTGAATCTAATTAAGGTTATATTGTTTATAAATAACTATCTTGATATCAACAAACTAACTTCTGAAATAGTTGCTCTTGAGGCCGCCTATTTTTGCGCTTTTTCTTAATTCCGCTTTTAAAGCGTTCACATTAATCGCCAAATAATCCATATTTGCTATTTTTTACGATGGAGATCACTTTCCGGCAGGTAAATTTAAGAAATTATAATTTATGCAACAAATTCCGCTAAAACCAGTACAAAGTGAATGATATTGGACCTCACGCGACACTAGCGCCTCTAGTGGCAAATTTACTAGCGATAGCCCCCATTGCTATGCTATCTGTGTACCTACTTTTATCAACAATTTTGCATTCGATCTTCATTTAAATACAGTACAATTGCAATAAGGTTTCTTCTTTCGTAAAATTAAACTCAACTAAAAACAACATTAATGTTCTTTGAATTTCTTTTTACCATTCTAATTACTATTTACTACAGCAAGCAACCAAATGACTTCTTTGAGATACAAAAAATCACGAATTGCAAATTTTTGCGAATACTTTGTTTGATTTAAATGTACCTACCAAAACAAAAATAAAGCTGTAAGGCTGTATTAGTACCGCCATTTGACTAAATTCCTTCTTTTTTCGGTTTAAAATAATACTTACAAATGATAAAATGTACTGAGTATGGTATGATTGCCTACTAAACAAACAATTCATTCATGTCCCTTTGATCAAAATACTTAGCAAAGAAAATAGCAATCATTATAAGTCGGTTAAAAATCTTAGAGCAGCTAGCGCGGATTCGCGGGGAGCGGGGGCTTTCCCCGCGTCGCAAGCGATGCGGCGCGCGCGCGAGCCAATAGGAAACCGCGAGCCGGCGTTTGTCGGCGACGGCGAAATCAAAAGCAAAAATCATACTTGAAATTTATTTAGTTCGGTTTCTTACGTCATCGAATGCGCTAGCAAATCGCAATTTTCTGTTTTCGCGTGCTTTTTGTTGTTGTTCAGTTATCTTTTCAGTGACTTCCGTGACAGTGAAGTGTTTTAGAAATGCCTTGACATCAGTTTAGTGCTCGTGAGTTTGTGAACATGGTGTTCTGCTATGGGATGGCTCATGGCAATGCATCCGAAGCATTGCGTCTTTATGGAACGACGGAGGCTCTGGACGACATGCCACTAGCCCAGCTGCGAGAGACGTGGTTCCAGCACGATGGTGCACCACCTCACATCGTTAGGCCAGTACGTGAACGCCTGACGCGAGTTGTTTGGTGACCACTGGATCGGTAGGTATGGGCCTCACGCATGGCCAGCCAGGTCACCAGATTTAACACCACTCGACTTTTTTGTGTGGGGCTACGTGAAAGACAGAGTTTTTGACCGGCCATGCACATCGAGTGACGAAATGCGTCAAAAATCATTGACGTGTTTGAAGACCTTAAACAGCGGTCGGTGCGAGGAGGCATTCTCGAGAGAGTGCATCAGAACACGCGGTATCGGGCGCGTGTTTGTTTGGAGATGGGAGGTCGACAGTTTGAGCCACAGCTGGTTCATTTGGAAAGGCCTGATCTGGACGACACGGATGAAGAGTAGGTAAGTAGGTACTTTTGTTTAGCAATTTGTGTTCTGTGCAATTTTAGTAGGTTGTGCCTGCCTACAAGTTAACAAGTTACAACCGAAGACGATGTACACGTGATAGGGGCAAAGCGAGGCGGTCCGCGTTTGCCCCCGCCCCGCTCCGCGTAGCCCATACGTACACAACACCTCGTCTAGCACTTCGTGCGCGCTATACATTGCGGGCAATAAATACTTGATTATTTTTAATGTCTCAAAAAAAAAATTCGTTTCCCAGCGATTATTTTTGTTACATGCGTTTTGGTTTGATAAACCTAATGCGAGGCTTAAGGCTTCGTTAAGCCTTTTTTTACACCCTGTATAGGTATAAAAACTTAAATATAAAATTAAACATACTAAAAATATATTTTATTGACAGTCAGTAAATGAACCATATTACAATGGTTCAAGTACTGACAGTCAAAACGTTCCGCGAATGCGTTAAGTATACTGTTGCCACTAGCCCTGACCCTGCGCACCAGGGACGCGCACCGCTTGCGCATAGTTGCATAGAAGCAATCTACACGCGCCTCGGCGAACATCCCTGATGCGCTACAAAAGCGGGGCAGCCCCAACAGTATTCTAAACGCATTGTTATATTGGATACGTAGTGCATTGTACTGTCCCTGCGTATAATTCACCCAAAGGCTGCTCGTGTAGAAAGACGTACAAAATGCCTTAAAAAGGGTAATATAAACGTCTCTCGAACAGCGAGCAAACCTATGAGCTATCATATTAGCACGGACAGACATAGCTCTACGCTCCCTCTCTATGTCTGTATTGTCTTTCAAGTCCGAGGTAACAATATTTCCCAGGTATTTAAACTTTTCAACTCTGTTAAGAGGACATCCATAAAGTTTAATACTTGGCATACTGTCTAAACATCTTCCTCGGGCTTGAAAGACCATGCATTCACTTTTCTTTACATTATACAATAACCCATGTTCGCTAGCGTATTGTTCACTAATGCCAAGCAGCTTCGATATACCGCAAACCGAGGCGCTCAACAACACCATGTCATCAGCGTAACTAAAATTATTGAGACAAATGCCTCCAATATGGCATCCAACATGGGTGTTGCTGAGCCTCTCGATCAACGCATTCATGTACAGGTTAAAGAGCTTAGGTGAGGTCAAACCCCCCTGTCTGACACCACACTCCAACCTGTACGGATTTGAATGAGTTCCCGACCATCGGACAACGTTGACTTGCTCCTGATACCAATATTTAAATATATTTATAATATTTTTTGGCATTTCAGTTTGATGTAGTTTTTGCCATAGGATGTCGTAATTTACCAAGTCAAACGCCTTCGAAAGGTCGAGGTAACATGCAAAAACAGGTGTTCT
Source organism: Anania crocealis (assembly GCA_949315895.1). Lineage (NCBI taxonomy): Eukaryota > Metazoa > Arthropoda > Insecta > Lepidoptera > Crambidae > Anania > Anania crocealis. The sequence continues at coordinate 12,165,806 of OX438862.1, forward strand.
TCTATCAATGTAGTACTTGACAGTTTGCTTTAAACACAATATTGCTATTTCTGTGGAAAGACCAAACTTAAAACCAAACTGGTTATCGTGTATTTGAAGGTACTTATCAAGCTGAATGTCAAGCAAACCGTCAAGCACTTTGGCGACTATAGTGGCCAATGAGATAGGTCTGTAATTGTTCTTATCGCTAATATCGCCTGTCTTGTTCTTCACTATCGGCACCACCACAGTCCTCATCATCTTAGCTGGTAAGTATGAATGTACCAAGCACAAGGAATAAAACATCGGCAACACTCTTGGCAGATGAATACCTGCATATTTAAGGTGCTCAATACTTAAGTTATCATGACCAGGAGACTTGCCTCGCGACATAGACCTAATAACATTGTTAACCTCTTTCGCCGTAAATAAAGAAAACACCTTTGAACCATCACGACCAACACCGCACGGTGACCGAGATGGCCCCAAAAGCGATTTTACCGTAAACTGTTTCCTAAAAGTCTCAGCTATGTCTGCTAGATCACTTATACCATTTACACTGACCGGTGAGCCAGGCTTACTATTAAGCTTATGAGTCGATTTCCAGAAACTACGAAAATCTTGTCTGGAGTGATGCGATGCTATAATATTCATTTTGATTTGGTCACAATTATTTTGACACCCTTTTTATCGAGATTTGAAAACCTTGCGACTAGTCTGCATATCATTCCAGACCTGACCCTCCCGCGGCCTGCCGTACCACACCCACAATTTAAACTTCTTCAATGATCATATTGTTTTAATTAATAATGTTGTTACTACGAACATACTTCAACTCATAACGTCGTTGTTCATAATTTCATTTTCCAATAGTAAATATTAAAAATAATTTTAATTAATTACTTACTAAGTTAGAGGTAGGTAGGTTAGGAAAGTACCTATTAGATATTAAAGTATAGTAGGTTTTATATTCATATTCATTTATTTCATCTTTTGGTATTAACATTACACTTAGATACGTCAATTTACAATTTCAAATAGACACACATATTTTTGTTATAATTTAAATCTCAAGTTTAACTTATTAATGTATTAAATGTCATAAAATTAAAAATTAAAACAATATCAGCAATCGCAACAATAAAAGCAGCATCGTCAATTTTAAAAATTATGTAATAAAAAAAATCAGGATAAAAAAAATTTAATGAATACATTTTAGTGAATCTATACATATTAAGAAGAACGGCTAGCGTATTATATGAGAAGTCATGATTAACCCTTCAGCCGCTTAAGTGCAGATCTGCACGCCTTCGTGAGTATAGCCCGTTTGCGGAAGTGCAGATCTGCTCGCTCGTCACATGCATTCAATTTTCAGTTCAAACTCTTTTGAATGTTAAATCCAGATAAATAAACCATTCACTCATTGAGGTGGAATCGTTCTTATGACCCTAAAACCGTTAGTACGACGATTTTAAAATCGACCACCGGGGAGCTCGCAACAAAAAATGTCTTGTTCTGTAAAGTGTGTTTTATTGAAGAAATCTAATAAAGGTAAGTAATAAAGTGTTTTTATTGTATTTAGAAAGTGTCTTAGTGTATTTAGAAATATAATCAAAACAAAAGACCCTGATATCAAATAATCGCTGATAAAGTGCATGCATAAAGATACTGACTTTGGTAACGGTTGTAAAATTCAAAATATTCTGCAGGTTCTTCATATATATTCTGCATGATACTTTTATCAAATTTACTTTATGAATTCTTAAGTGTATTCAGCGATAACGATCTATACACAAAAAAGCTAAATTACGTGTAAAAAGTGTTATTTTTTGCAACATGATCCAAATCGCACGCACACATTCATAAGGCAATATGGCGGTCGGAGTGTATGCGTACACGGTGTCTGCGTCACCGTTCTACAGTGTGTTTTTTTTGGTCCATTTCGCCGACGGTAGTAAAGTAAAGATCTGTATTTGAATTAGACATAAATAACATAACATAAATACTCTTTATGGTACATCATACAGGATTTTGTCACATAAAATACATTTAAAGCTGTACAATTTAGGCGGTCAAGCGATCTCTTCCAGACAACCTCAGTAAAGAACAGTTGAATTGGAAAAGAGTGGAGAAGGCGGCGAAGAGTTCTTACGAGCAAATATTAAATATGTAGTTAAAAATAATAATACACTAAATAATAAAATACATATTCTACCATATCAATATACATACATACAAATAAAAATAAATTAATATATATAAAAAAAAAACAATAAGTACATATTATACAAAACGACCCAACAATACTTTGAAAAAACTATAGAACTTGTATTCAAAATTTTAAAGGAAAATAGAGGTAGGAAAGGAATTTTAGAGTGATAGGAGATAAGTTTTAAGTTTGCTTAGACGTTATTCACAAATTCGAAATTTGCTATCATATAGGATAAAGATGTTTAATATTTTAATACAATTGTTGTTCATACTAAAATAAATAGTGTCATGCTATTTGTTTAATTTTTTACGTGTTTTTATTATAACTTGTTATGACTGATTACTTGACATAAATGTGTGAAAAATACGTGTATTATTTGTAATAGATAAAATGCATCACCTCGACCATCTAGTTTTATTACAGTGATGAGTGAGTGAGAGGAAGAAAGCTAAAATATTTATTGATCACATATTATACAGGGTGTAGATTTCAATACGGGTAATATTTTCAGAGGTGATTAAGTACCTTGTACTGATCACGAATCACAAAAAAAAAACGAAAAAATAAAAATTTTACTATTAAATAATCATGACTTTTTTAATAATTCGTCAATTTAATACCCGACGTATTAAAGAGGCCATTGAGCGGAACAAAGGCTCCAAAGTGTTCGCCAGAGATCTGTCTATTGGGCAAAGCCAATTGACGAGGCTGAAAACTGAGACAGGTAGCATCATTACGTCAACACCTGAAATCCTGAGGGAGATTGAGAGTTTCTATGGACAGTTATACTCCACGAAAACACCTGTTGAAAGCAAGGCTAAAGACCCTAGAGCCAAGCTTACCCGACACTATTCTGAAGATATCCCGGACGTCAGCCTGTGCGAGATTAGAATGGCTCTCAAGCAGCTTAAAAACAACAAGGCGGCGGGTGATGACGGAATCACAACAGAGCTCCTTAGAGCGGGCGGTAAGCCGGTACTTAAGGTCCTCCAGAAGCTCTTTAATTCTGTCATACTCGAGGGCAAAACGCCAAAGGCATGGGGCAGAGGCGATGTGATGCTGTTCTTCAAGAAGGGTTATAACGTAACAGAATATCTGGGGTACCCTTGAAGAGGAATACCCTCAGAAACCTAGGTTCTGCTACGCTACAAAAGAAAATTTGGAAAGAGGGAAGTTAATGGGAACCTACCTCCCTATAATTATTCCCTAAGAGTTAAATAAAATACAAGACAAGATATAAAGTAAATATATTAAAATTAAAAGTATGATAAAATATATACGTAACTTAAATTTACACGTGAAAGTCCAATTAGTGGTTTGATGAATAGAGGTGGCCCGGCGGTCGACCACGCCAGGATCCAACTGCGCAGCGGAGGTGAGGTAGTCCGGCGATCTGCCTGATCAAGCCGAAATGATGGAGATGGCCCGGCGGTCTACGTGACCGCCAGGATCCAACAGCACTAGATGGAGAAGGCCCGGCGGTCTACGTGACCGTACCAGGATCCAGGAGTAATGAATAAATAGTGTCCAAGATAATTCTCCCAATAATAGTATTTAGTTCACAACAATAGAATAAGAAGAAGTGATCTGAAAGCCGAATGTCAACTGACTACTGATTGACGTGCTCGCCCGACATGGGCGAGGCACGATCGAACAATTTTGAATTTCAAAATAGGAATATAAAAATCAGTGAACCAAAAATTTTCTAAACAGAAATAATTTAAAAGAATTAGAAAATACATCAAATTATAAAAAATGAGAGTAAAACTAGTAAAAATGAAAATGGAATGAGAAGTTTATGAGAGATGAGGTATCTACATGCCACAGGGTGACAAAACTCTCTTGAAGAACTACAGACCCATCTCGCTTCTGAGCCATATCTATAAGTTGTTTTCGAGAGTCGTTACGAATCGTCTCACTCGCAGGTTCGACGACTTCCAACCTCCCGAACAAGCCGGGTTCCGAAAAGGCTATAGTACCATAGACCACATTCATACGCTGCGGCAAGTTATACAGAAGACCGAAGAGTATAACTTGCCACTTTGCTTAGCGTTCGTGGACTATGAGAAAGCCTTTGATTCGATTGAGACCTGGGCAGTGCTGCAGTCTCTCCAAAGGAGCCAAATAGACTACAGGTACATCGAGGTACTAAAGTACTTATACCAAAACGCCACCATGTCGGTCCAATTACAGAACCAGAGCTCTAATCCGATCCAACTACAGCGAGGTGTGAGACAGGGAGACGTTATTTCTCCGAAACTGTTCACAGCTGCGTTGGAGGATATTTTCAAGCTTCTGGACTGGAAAGGACGCGGCATCAACATTAATGGCGAATACCTAACACACCTGCGATTTGCCGATGATGTAGTTCTTATGGCTGAGACCTTGGAAGACCTGAACATTATGCTCGAAGATCTCGGCAATGCTTCTCAAAGAGTGGGTCTTAGGATGAACATGGACAAGACGAAAATCATGTTAAATGCCCGTGTTGCACCCGCTCCAGTTAACGTTGGGAACATTGCACTCGAAGTTGTTGACCACTATGTTTACCTAGGACAGATAGTCCAGTTAGGTAAGTCCAACTTCGAGAAAGAGATCTCTCGTCGAATCCAGCTCGGATGGGCAGCGTTCGGGAAGCTCCGGCATATATTCGCGTCCGAAATACCTCAGTGTCTCAAGACGAAAGTCTTTGACCAGTGTGTGTTGCCAGTAATGACGTATGGGAGTGAGACGTGGTCGTTTACTATGGGTCTCATAAGAAGGCTCAAGATCACCCAGCGAGCAATGGAGAGAGCGATGCTTGGTATTTCCCTACTCGATCGAATCAGAAATGATGAGATCCGCAGGAGAACTAAAACAACCGACATCGCTCGAAGGATTGCATGAAGTGGCAGTGGGCGGGACACATAGCGCGGAGAACCGATGGCCGTTGGGGCGGAAAGGTTCTCGAATGGCGACCGCGTACCGGACGACGTTCCGTGGGCAGGCCCCCTACAAGGTGGACCGACGATCTGATCAAGGTCTCGGGAAGCCGCTGGATGCGGACAGCACAGGACCGATCGTTGTGGAGATCCTTGGGGGAGGCCTATGCCCAGCAGTGGGCGTCGTTCGGCTGATATGATGACTTTCAAAGTCGACCCTATCGATTATATCGGAGTAGGACCCAGACACTAACGCTACGCGACGCCTAGCGTGCGAACAAACGATACCTACAAAGTACAAAGGCACCGCAATCCTTTGTGTTAGGCGCGTACGCGCCGACCAGTAGCCGCGCCGAAAGAAGGCGGCATCTCTTTGTACCGTGCCGCCCGCCCTAGCTACTCTCGTTCAAGCGGTCAGTTGTGCCGGAAACATCGCGCTGCACACGCGTAGTGCGTACTTGTCCGTGTTTTTGCGAAAATGACGCAAAATTATTCCAATGTTGAGTTAGTCGAAATGGTGCGATTCTATGCAATAACTAATAATAGTTTGAGTGAAGCTACTCGTATTAGGATGTTTAGTGCGACATTCCCAAACCGTCCACGACCCTCGAGATCAGTGATGCTCGCGGCAACGCAGAGACTCCGTGATCATGGACAGTTCCATGAACCCTGGCACGCTCGAAGTCGGGGAGGCCGTGTCGGTCTTGATGTAAGACTGCAAGAAGATATCTTGGACTACTTTGAGAGGGAACCAAGAGCGAGCACCAGAGAGGCCGGCCGGCATTTCGGTGTCCACCACACGACCGTGTGGCGTCTACTAAAGCAGGAGCAACAACACCCTTTTCACTTCCAAAGAGTCCAGGACCTTCTCGAAGTTGACCATGCCGCTCGAATCAACTTTTGCCAGTGGTTGCTGGAGCACCAAGACGCCAACATTTTGTGGACAGACGAAAGTTTGTTTACACGAGTTGGTGTGTACAATTGCCACAATGAGCACTCTTTTCAACATCGTTTTAGTCTCAATGTGTGGGCTGGGATAGTAGGGGATCAGCTGTTGGGACCTTATTTCATCGAAGGCCGCCTCACCAGTGCTACATACCAGGGACTGTTGCAAAACGTCGTTGACGAGATGTTGGAAGATATACCTTTGTCTTTTCATTCAAATTTAATTTACCAGCACGACGGAGCACCGCCTCATTAAGGTTTACAAGTGCGAGACTATTTAAAACGTGAATTTGGAAATCAGTGGATCGGGCATGGTGGACCGGTGCCTTGGCCACCACGGTCCCCAGACTTAACGCCCTTAGACTTTTATTTGTGGGGTGATCTAAAACGATGTGTACGCAGAAGAATTGACAAGCGTTGACGACTTGAGACAAAGAATAGTGAGTGCATTCCAGACAGTGAAAGAAAATCGTTTTGTGTTGAACAGTTTAAAAAGGAACACCAGACGCCGTGCTGACTATGTATTGCTCAGTCTGGTGGCCACTTCGAATATTTATTAAGGTTAGTGTAAATAAAAGTGTACAAAAACTATGTATTAAGTATTAAGATAAATCGTTGTAAATAAGTTGATTCCATATTTTTAACTACGCCGAAAATACTTCAGACTCACGTCATTTAATAATCTAGTTTTTTTTTAATTTTGAAAAGGTTTAGCTTAAATCAACACGTAAGTTTAGGGTTCGATTTCCTACACGACAACTTTTGCACATTGAACAATTATAAACTACAGTGTACCTAGTCCGTTTAGTATGACTTCGCTTAAAATAACCAACCGTTTTTAGCGACGTAAGTATAGGCACATGTTTGGTTTTCCTATGAACCACTATGACAGTACATCCGTTTATCGACAACTCCGCTTAAAGGGACCGACCGCTTTTAACGACGGAATTTCACACAAAATTGTCCGGTTACAACGACGACGAGATTTAACGTGTTTACAAATTAATTGTAAGTAAGAAACTATCTTCACCCCGCGCACGCCCCTTGCCTGCAAGTCGCTGATTCGGATGCAGTAATTAGTGAGTGATGAGTGATTACGCGTACAAAAATGGCTTCTACAAAACGAAAAAGTTTCTCTATTGAAGAAAAAAGTGTTCTAATACAACGTTTAGAAACTGGCGTGTCTAATGTAACGATTGCGAAGGAATTCGATGTAAATCATTTGACAATATCCACAATTAATCCCTCAACGCCCAAGCGGCACGCGCCTGCCGCGATAACAATTGATTTCAATTGTGTCTGGAATAACTCACGATCGAGGGATTAAGAAAAATAAATACAAGATAGAACCTTTGTTTAATGCGAATGTTTTAAAACCTAAACGCGTGAGGTTCGTCTGAAGAACAAGTTGTTTTGGCACTTTTACAATGGTTTTAAGCTGCAACCTAATACAGGAATACCCGTAAATGCTGCTTTTTTTTAATAAATAAATAATAAAAATTGTCAGTTCGTTTAGTACGACTTCCGGTTAGTACCTAAAACGTAATATCACTCTGCCTCTGGTGTTTATTGGCGGGGTGGCTGGCTTGTGCGGGTTGCAACTATTGGAATGAGTAGCCCTTCATAGGAACCGTGTTAGACCTACGGTTTTGTCGCGCCATAGAAGTTAGATTTTTTCGATGGACAAAATTCTTTCGAGTATTAAATCGAAATAGTAAAAGCCATTAATAGATAAATATTAGTATACAATCACGTTAACTACGTTAAAAACAAAATATAATAAATTTGTACTCTAAATTTGACATTTTAGTAGATTAATTGCTATCATTAATAAACAAGTGAGTAAAGGACGCGCCAAAGAGCTTAGAATTTTCAACTTCAGGAAAATATTGTGAAACACCCATGCTAATTTGAGCTGAATACTATGATGCACCTTTAGCCTACCTACTAACTCAATCTAAAAAAAATATACTAATTAGTAAAGAATAAGATTTAATGGAATTTAAAGCTCGGACAGAGCAAAAACTCGGTTCCTGATAATCACCCTAGGATATGATGTTTATTAACCTTAGTTTATAAGTTATTGAACTTTGGCCTTCTAAATTTTATACAAGAATCATACGAGTAATGGTTTTGGATAAGTATTAACGTACACTTAGAAACCGTGGTCTAGTTGTGGCCATAAGATTGGTGCACTTAAAACAATAATAACTTGATTGTCAATTGGTTTAAGCGAGATTTCATGTATTAAAAAAATGAAGTAAATACACTTAAAAAAATACTTTATTTAAATTTTATAAAAATGAGTTGTAAAAATAGGTTTAAAATGTAAAAAATATTCTAAGGCTATAAGAAAAATTATGCACGAATGAAGATATAGTGGAAAATTTTATAAAAATAATTAATACTGATTACAATTCAGTTAAGAAACAATTAATATGTTCCTATGTAATTTATCATCATTCGTCAATCATCAATCACAAATATAATCTCATTAAACTATTGTTGTACAGACAACAGCACGTCAACCTACCACAAAACGTCAAATTTTCTCAATTGATATTGATCTCTACGTGTTGGACTTAAAGTTAAAAATCAATTCAATGACCTTAATTTTTTGGGTAGGTTGACCTGCCGTTGTCTGTACTATTCTAACATAAACATAACTGTTACATTTCATTTGACTTTATTTTTAATTTTATCTCTGAAAATGCTGTTAGTCATGTTATGACGTCATAGTGATCTGAGCGAACTTCACGACGGATCTTACGAGTGCGTGCCTATGCTTTGACATTCTTATTTATCGAACAAGTGACTGAGTAAGTATAGTGATTGAGGTTGTTTTTGCTATCGTAATCGCGTTAATACTTGTAAAAACCCCCATTGTGTGTTACTGTTACTCTTTCCTTTATTTTTATTGAAATGAGCAAACATGGATGTTAGATTCGGGTTACACCCACTTGCCCGAATTTCATTTGCCATAATTTCATCTGCTATAATGGTCAACAGACATATTGTTTTTCATAATATTTATATGTCATACTCATTGTTTTCTATATTAGTCTCGTGATAGAAACTTTGTTTCCCATAAGACTTTATGGGAAACAAAGTTCAATTTCAATCATTTGTCATCATTATTGTAAGTCGTAATTATCATATGCCATAACATCTTCTATTGTTTCGAAAAAACATAAAATCGGTTTAAACTAAACGATCAATAGTTTTAGGTTTGGTTAGGTTAGGCTAGAACATGAAAGACAATGCACGAGCCGAGCGAGCGTGCCGCGTTGCGATGCGATTTCCCCATTAATGTAATTGTTCGATTGTGCTAAGCTTCGGCAAAGTTTTGTGATAAACTTTTGTCAATAAATATCGCCTACAAATGTTTTGCCTACCCACCAATGTATTTAGAACAAGTTTTTAAATCATTTTAGAGCACCTATAGTAATTTCATTAGCAAATGCTTAGCTTAGATTATTCGACATTAATTAAGTATGGCGTTGAAATATTCTGTAAAATAATATTATTGCAATTAATTAAATGGATAACAATACGAATGGCACTCGTATTGGTATGGAATCTAATGTACGGGAATAAGAGTATGTCGCATATCTTTTATGGTAAACAAACAATTCGGGCAAGTAAAATTTAGGCATATGATTATTATTGCATATATTTTTCGGGCAAACAATAGACAACCGTTAGATTCGTGAAGGTAGATAGTACAAATTTGAATGTTAGTTAAATCTCAAATGTTTGTTTGCACTTTTGATCCGTATAACGTCACAAAAAAGATAATATAAAGACTAATATGGCTGACAGCGACTTTTAAAATAAAGATTTGCGGTTCTCTAGACACTCTAATAAATATAGGTCATAATTTTTTTCGCCTTATTGGGCAATAAATAATAAATGAGACCTACCTACTTCAGAGAAGAGTTAACTAGACTATTGAGATATATAAGTGTCATTTTTAAATTGACATCTACTTAATCAACATCAGTACAATATCCTTATAAAAATAAGTTGAAACTTCGAATAAAATTATGATTAGCCTCAACCAATTACTACTGGACTTAAGTGCAACTGTTTGCTATAGACGTAGGCCTGTGCCTACCTACATAAAAGTACGCGACATCATACCGACTGCGGTTTAATCAAGTCACCTTTCCAGCGGGCCCACTAACGCTACGTCTACTACTTAGTTACCGTTCGTCAACCTTTTTTTTTATAAAAACGATAATCAGCTCCGAGAGCAAAGTATTATTGACAGATCAGTAAAGATATTGTTTCTAACTAATTTGGGGCCTAATAATTAGTTACTTTTATTTGTATTAAAAATAACACCGCAGATACAACTAAGTTACCAATCACGGACTAAACACTAATTTATACAGTGTTGGATGTAAACACCAACAGTATTTAATTCTACGATATCTACAACATAATGTATAATATTAGGTATTTTAGGACATTTTCAAATACATTGAGATCAATTTACCGATAAAAATGTTGAATGCAGCATTCATTCCAACCGCGATTCTAAGCTGAAACAAAAGAACAATTGTTAAGTTAATATGACACGTATATTCAAAATTTCCCACGACTTCGTCCGCGTCAATTTCCGTTATTATGATCGCGATTATTTTTGCAACATTTTTCACTCATGCTTCGCTTTTATTGGTCACAGCGTGATGTTATAGCCTAAAGCCTTCCTTGATAAATGGACTATCCAACACAAAAATATTTTTTTAAATCGGACCAGTACTTCCTGAGATTAGCGCGTTCAAACAAACAAACAAACAAACTCTTCAGCTTTATAATATTAGTATAGATTTACAGTTATCGGGAATTTTCTTTAATAATAAAAAAACCTCACTATAAAGATCTTAGCCAAACGACGTTTACTGCTAAGCATAACCCATAGCCTAGGCCATAGAAGATGTTTTGGGGGACTATATTTATTTATTTATTTATTTTATTTATTGCAAAAATATACTTGGATCTATGTGCATACACAGAGCTAAAGTACAAACCCCATTAGGGTACAGCAATGTAAGAATATCATAGAAATACAAAGTTATTTTAATTTGTCTGTCAAATATTCTTCTGCTTTACAGCAACTATTTCTAATTAATAAGTTTTTTAGTTTGCCTTGAAAGGTTTTGTCTGAGTCTAGTAGTTTTAGGTAATCTGGAAGATTATTATAAATCAGAACGCTTCTATAAAGTGGGCTATCTCTGAACATTTCTATTCTAGGTGTTGGCAAAATTTACTTAGTGTTACGAAGGTCACTCTTAACGAAACTAAAGAGATGTATATGTGTCCTTACGAACATTGCGGTTTCTAATATGTAGATACATGGCAAGTCAAGATTTTCTCATTTATGAAGAACGGTTTACAAGAGTCTCTGGGCTGTAGATTAAAAGGCGTATAATATTTTTTTTTGAAATATGAACAGATCATTAGCAACTGTACTGTGGCCCCACATGAGCACTCCATATCGCAGCCACGCATACGCGTAAGCATAGTATGTGGATAGCGCGCATTGTAGGTTAGTGTTAGCTTTTAATAGCGAAAGGCGGGCGTAAAGGAATTTGGATAATTTGGGTCTTATCTTATCGATGTGCGCAAATGTGTTTCAAGTACTTCTTCTTTAGTCTTAAGTAAACCTACGCAAGACAACGGCTTTAAAGGTATTTTGGCAATAGAGGTTGTGCCAATCGATTTCCGAATCTCGCTGTAAAACTCCCCGAGCTGATTTGTGTCAGCGAGCCACTGAATCTGTTGAGCCTTCTCTAGCCACCACTTGTCTTTGGCCTCCCGAGATAATCGCCTCAGCTGCAGGTTACTTTCCCTGATCACCGCAACGCTCATATTTTGGTCAGCTCCGCGGTGTAGTCGGAGAAGACGGCGGTGCCTGTCAATCGCTCCTGACAATACTTCGTCATTCTCATCAAACCAGTCCTCGTTCTTACAGACTCTACGACCCAAAGTAGTTGTGGCCGTGTCCAGTATGTGAGAAGACAGAGCACCCCAGTCGCAATCAACAAGGCCGCCCTCTTTGTTGATGGATGGCAAACCAGTGACCAAAGATCGAGCATATTCTTTCCTCATCTCAGAATCTTGAAGCCCATCTACGTTAAGACACGCATTGGGCTTTGATCTACCAGATCTTCGAGGACGATAGAGGCGAAGACGCAGCTCAGCAACAACAAGCCTATGGTCAGTCCAGCAGTGCGCACCACGCATGACGCGGGGGACGAGTTGCCGTACGATTGCGTAGTCAATTAGATGCCAGTGTTTGGACCTTGGGTGCATCGAAGTATTCTTGTATTTGGCGGCAAGCCTAAACATGGTACTCGTTATTGCAAGGTGGAATTCTGCACATAAGCTGAGTAAAAGCTGGCCGTTGCTGTTCATACACCCAACTCCATGCCTGCCCAAAACATTGGGCAATGCATCGTAATCCCGTCCTACCCTGGCATTAAAATTACCCAACAGAAAAATCTGCTCTCTAGGTCTTACGCTTTCGATACATCTTGAAAGCTCCTCATAAAACTGATCCTTAATGTCATCAGACTTATCCATGGTCGGGGCATAGACACTGATGACATTAAGAAAGTTGTTATTATCAAGGTGTAGGCGCAGTGTGGTAACGCGGTCCGAAATATGAATCGGACACTCTTGTAGCTGGTTAACAAGCCTATTCTTAATTAATCGCAAATCCAAAACCGACGCGTTTCAGAGGCAGCGAGTTCCTTCCAGAAGAAAGTATACTCGCCACCGCGTTCCAACAGCTCCCCTTCATCAGCTAGGTATGTTTCGCTAAGAGCAACCACATCTATATCATAGCGACAAAGTTCACGGGCGACGATGGCGGTTTTCCGTTCGGGGCAGATATTTTCATCGCGATCAAGGAGGGTACGTACGTTCCACGCGCCGAATGTCATAATGGGGGTTTTATTATTTGTAATAGGGGTTAAAGTATAAAATTGCTGATTTGTACTGAAAATCAAAATTGATTATTTTTTAATTTTTAACAAATTTATTTAATCAAAATAGTTACCATTATTATCTATACATTGCTGCCATCTAATAGGAAGGTCATTTATGCCTTTGTGATAGAACTCTGAGGATCTAGACTGCACAAACTATGTGAAAGCATTTTGTACTGCCTCCTGGGAAGAAAACTTTTTGTCACGTAGATAATTGTCCAAATCACGAAAAAAATGGTAGTCCGTTGGAGCAAGGTCTGGCGAATACGGAGGATGTCTAATGGTTTCTAATTGCAGTTCCTGAAGGGTCAAAACGGTTTCTCGTACTGTATGTGGTCTCGCGTTGTCATGGAGCAATAATGGTGAAGATCGATTCATGAGTCGGGGCTGTTTTACTGCTAGTTTTGCCAACAATAGACATCTGCCGTTATTGAGACCACCAAACAGTTACCATCACCTTTTTATTGGTAAGTTTTGCTTTAGGACACTGTTGTGGCGTTTGACCTGGGGTCAGCCATTGCATTTTTCTTTTACGGTTATCATAAAGAATCCACTTTTCATCACATGTCACAATTCGATTTAATATTCCTTTATTTCTGTACCGATTCAACAAGGCAACACAAGTTTCAACACGCGTTTCTTTCTGCACATCAGTCAAATTATGAGGCACCCATTTTTCGTATTTTTTATTTTATTGATTTGACGCAAATGAGTCAATATTGTGGGTAAGGTTACGTTAAACAATGCCGCTAATTCCTGGGTAGTTTGTCTAGGATCGGCTTCCACCATCTCTCTTAATTCATCGTTAATCACCTGTCTTCCTCGTGGCTCGTTCAAGTCGAAGGTTCCATCACGTAAGCGTTTAAACCAAAATCGCACGGTGCGTTCATTAGCAGATCTCTCTCCAAACGGAACATTGATATTGCAAGCTGTTTCTGCCGCGTTACTTCCGCGTCGGAACTCGTATTCATAAATCACTCGAATTTTCGCAGTATCCATCTTTCTTGTCTAAGTTAAATAACAAAAACAATTGAAAGTCGATATTCAAATGTTTCACATTTTTTAAAAGAAGAACATCATAGAAACCATGTGAAAAAAGTTTAATTTGAAAACCTCAAACCATGAAGATACTATGTCAATTCAAAGAACCTATTACAATAAAACGGCAATTTCATATTTTAACCCCTAATATATTTGTTTCTGTGACGTCGACCGCGAGTTTAATGATGCGAAGGCAGCCGCGGTTGCTACTGTCCTGAAGTGTTGGGGTGAGCAATTTTTAGGGCACCTTTTATAGCCCCCTCTCTGGCTGAGCAAGGAAAGCAGTACTTCCCTGAATAGGGCTGCTTTGTCGCTCCAGGTGCTGCCGAGACCCCTCTGTCCCCCCAGGGGCCTAATTCGCGTAACCGAATCGCAGTTCGATCGTGATTGAATAAGACGATTTTGACATTTAGCCCATACTAGAACTGTCAAAAACCTGTCGTTCAATTACGATTGTGATACGATTTGGTTACGCGAATTAGGGGACTGATCAGAGAAGGAACGACAACGGTATTCTAGGAACACCCCCGGAGCCACCCGCGTGCAGGTCTCAGACAAAGCCCGATCTGCATCAAACCGGACCTCTCTACCTCGACCCATCACCACGGGACTTTCCGTCAAATCGGAGTCCATATTCGGAAGCTGTCAGTTGCGCAGGAGATATTTAGGTGCACAAGCGTACGCGCAAACGCATGTGCACACCCTCGTCTTCACCCATCTTGATCCAGTGGAACGGAGAGACCGATACGACTGGAGACAGGTTCAGATGATGTGTCTGGCCAATGATAACTCTTTCCTCTATCATCGCCTTAAGCCGTCCACCAGGCCTTGCTATCCCGCCGGGTTCGCCAAGCTCGCTGCATATCTGCTGTGAGTCGCCATTCCCACCGGGATAGACTTCGTGCATTGGGCGGGAGGTATCCACTGTAAAAAAAAAACCCCGCTTCAACGGCAGGCCTCCTCGACCAGGTTTAGCCTGCGAGCCGACGCGGTTTACCGGGGTGTGGCCGCTGTATGCACTACAGCTACTTGGAGCCACTGGCGAGAGTTTGCAGAACGTCTGCGATCAGTAGAAAAACCCACCTCCTTTCCAGGCCGACTGGTGAGATTCCAAGGTCATAACACACTAGACGCTGCAATACACCACATATTGATTTTAGATCTGTTTGTGATAAGGTTTGAATTGTATTATTTTTGTTTTTTTTGTGTTGATTTCTAAAGAAAATTGTGTTCTTCTAACCACTCTTTTACCATATGAAATGTGGCAGTAATTAATTTAATGTTGTTTTGGTTTATTTTTTTACAGTTAAATAATAGTGAAACATCGTCTGCAAACATGATGCGTAACAGATCTGTGATATTCGGCAGATTATTGATGTAAATTAAAAACAGTATACAGCCAATCACGCTACCTTGAGGAATGGAACAATTAGTTGTTATAACATCTGATAATACGCAACTTAATTCTCCTGATTCATAGTCAAGGTGGTCAATTTGTACACATTGCCTACGATTATTAAGCTAAGACTTTAGCCATTTATGTGTGGTGCCTCGTATACACAATTGATAGAGTTTATCGAGAAGGATAGAGTGTGAAACTTTGACGTATTAGACATAGACAGTTTATTTCCCAGTAACTTTTTTTAAAATACCCTACATCAGCATATATAATATTTTCAAAAATGTATGCTTTTGACATAATCGAGTAGGCCAATAGAATAGTTTTTATCTCTGATATAGCCAGAGTAGTAGAACGTTTTTTACGGAAGCCAAATTGGTTTTGATTAAGGATATTATACTTATCTAAAAATTTATAAATTCTGTTCGTCATAGCCTTTTCATACAGTTTTGAAAAGACAGGAAGGAGTGCGTTAGGTCTGTATTGGCTAGGCTCATCGGATTTGCCGTTTTTTTCAAAATTGGTTTAACTTTTGCGATTTTTAGTTTATTGGGAAAAACGCTATTTTCGAAGGATTGATTAATAAGAAAAGTTAAAAGTGAGGTTAATTCAACAATACACGTCTTTAAAAGTGATAATGGGATGTCGTCTATGCCGCAACTAAGCTTATTAGGTAATTCTTTTATTATCTGATATATTTCTCGTTCCGTAACTGATTCTAAGAACATCGAGTTTACTGTTTGGGGTACATTAAATCGGCCAGGTGGCAGGGATTTTTTTTGGCTATTGGGTTGATGATATGATATGCCGACTGAAGCAAAGAATCTATTAAAAATATTCGAGGTTAAGGTAGGACATTGTGTGAAAATATTTAGTTTGTTTTTAGTTTTATATTTTTGTATATATTTCTTTTTGTTTTTGATATACTTTATTGTTTTTGATGTTGTTCTATTTATTATAGTCCACAATATAGTTCTTGTTTTATTTTTAGCAAGATTCATTTCTTTTATATTATTATGATTATATTTCTTAGAAAGTTTAACACTTCTTTTTAATATCTTGGAATATATTTTAAAATGGTGTTGTATAATTTTATTGTTAGTTTGATTTAACATAATTTTTAATAGCCGTTTCTATTGGCAAAAGATTTTTAGGACCTTTATTTAGCCACGTTCCTTTTGGTTTAGAATCAAGTTTGACCTTTCTAATGGGGATATATTAATCTAGAAGTTTTTTTAATTCGTTGTCAAATATGTTAAACTACTATTTACGTCGTTGGATGATGTTATGAATTTATTCCAATTTAGATATTTTATCTAATTCGGTTTTGAAGGATAGGATATTTTAGTACTAAAATTACGTTTATAAGTGAATTTTGGCTGGGTTTGATGATAAGCACAGTAATTAATGTTACAAGTGACTGATTTATGGTCAGCTATGCCAATGTCTTCTACATTTACATCAAGTTCTTTTATGTTTGTGAATATGAGATCTAGACAAGATGATAATCTGGTAGATTTTTTAACAATTTGATGTAGGTTATATTTAAGCATTTCATATGGTATTTTTTTATAATTGTTACTATTTTTAATTGCGCATACGCTGAAATCTCCAGAGAAAATAACTCTTTTGTTTAAGCAATATGATTTAACATTAAAAAGCAAACTTTGAATAAATTTAAAGAACACATCAATATGACGGTCCTTTCTATATACAGTAATTAATAGTTAATCAGAGTTAGGGTTAAATACCACAACATTCCACTATAATATATTCTATGGATAGCTGCTTTCTTTACGCGTTTTATATTGCAAACCATTCTGCAATAGAATGGCTACGCCTCCTCCTCGACGCTCGCATCTGCAGAATGCAGAGGCCATGGTGTATCCGTCGACATGCAAGTAGTTCAGCTGGGCAGCTCGAATCCATGTTTCAGTTAGACATACAGCTTGATATTTTTTTTTCATGTAGAAGGCATTTTAGTAAATGTAGTTTATTATTTTTACTTTGTAGATTTATCAGTATTGCACTAAAATTATTCTTGAAAGGACTGGTTATTAATATGTATTTCTTTATCAATGTTAAGGTTAGCGCTGGCGCTAGATCTTAGGCTGATATTTGAGCATTGGTCAGTTATTTTCCCCGTTATTTCATTCAGCTGCGGTTTATATTCTTTACCATTGATTACAAGTTTCTTTCCCCTGAATATGGCATGTTTACCCTCACGTCTGGCCTCTTTTAAAACACGCTGTAACATTTTTCCTTCCTTCAGTGAATTTTCATCAAGGAAGCACGAGATGGATAGTCCGGTTCGCGCCACCCGCATCCAGCGGCTTACCTCAGCCTTCACCAGATAGACTGCCGGTGCGAGATTGCCATTCTAGAAACTTTCACGGATCCATTTGCGGTTCTTCTTGTGATAATATATAAAATTTTAATGTCCAGTATCATTCTATAGTAGGAATGTATATTATAGTAGGAATCATCGCAAATAATATTTATTGTAAGACTTTTTATTGTGACATAAATAAATTAAAAAAATAAATACATTAAAAAAAAATGTGCCAGCATTCTCCATTAGGGCTGTTTCCGCGACTTCGTTTTCTTAGAATTCGGTTATATTGCGCTCTAGGTTATATCGTGTTCTTGATGATACTACATTCCTAGTTTAATCGAGAGATTATACTAAAAAATTTGCAATCTCAATCCCTATTCCAAATTGAGAAGTTAATGATTCCCCATACAACACTCCCCCTTATTTCTAACCACTTAAGGTATAAAAGATATGTTAACGGATTTAACTTCGTTTTTATTTTGGTTTATCGCGACGTTTTGAACACTGCTGTAGCATGTATGGTCACGGGTAAATCAAGGTGTTATTCCGCTTTAAGTAGGTGATTTGAAAAATGTTCCAAACTTAGAGCATTTCAACGGGAGACGCCATTGACAGGCGTACCCCGCTGCCAAAGGTACGAGACCGCCGGTCATACTGGTTATATAAAACTAGTTGCCACACGTTCCACGTCATTCAGCAAATATCAGTAGCGCACAACAGACCTGAGCTAAAAATGCCGAATTGCAGCGTTTTTGCGTGTAATAAGAGGTCGGAATTCTCTAGTTTACAGTAGGATAACTTTACTTTCCATTTCTAAGTATTATTTTGACTTAATATTAACAAATAATACAATACATTAGCAAAATAACATAAAAAATTCCCAATCAATAGTGTTGCCACTAAATGGTAATCGTATCTAATTTAGGGTAATTTTTAAAGATGTAGTTTATAAGATTTGACTTGATTTATACGTCTAATTAAATTATGCTTTTTGTTTTTTACTATGATATATTATTGAAAACATATAACTGCATAATTATGTCTCGACGAAATAAAACATGGCAATCTGTAATCTATTATCAATTATTCAATTCATTATTTATTTATAAATCATAAAATTAATCAGCAAGTTTCATCTAATTTATATTTTAAATCGTTATTCTCTAATTGTTTTAAATACGTTCTAGTAAACATATCACGAAATGATTTAATTTTGAATTTAAGATCTGACCACACTAAAGGAAAATTAGGGCTGTGACAGCCTAAAACAAATGTCGATATCGACATTATCAATAATGACGATGACTTTAGCGACATATATTTTTAATACGTAATTAGGTACTTTAAGATTGAGTTTCTATTATTATTTTTTACTTTTTAAAGGGAACTTTTTGTGTAGGGTTTTTTTAATATTTTTTTTATTTTATACTCTTTATAGGTAGATTTTGTTAAGTTGTAGATAACTAGTATGGCCATAAATACTGTTACATTAAACTTTTTTTTTACAACTTATTTATTATTTTGAATTTGGAAAAAAATCTTGCAATTTTGCGGAATATCACATATTTTATCATGTTCATTATCAAATTACAATATTGAATAGGATGTTAAAGAAAATAGGATTGCAGTGGTCGCCTTGCACAAAGTGGGTCAGGTCATATTCCAGACACTTCGAAAGCTTGGTATCAGACGTATGTTCGTATATCGTACTATCAACAGATACAAAAACACTACCTTCAAGTTAGAGATATAAGGCTGGTATAATACTAAATGTGCTCCGAGTTATTATACCAAAAATACCGTATTAAACGGTATAATACCATTTCATACGGTATTTTTGATATTTTATCTTTTAGAGTGTAAAATAATTAGACGTAATTTAAATTGGGGAAATTATTGGGTAACTAGCTAATAAACGTAATGAAAAATAATATCGTTTAACCGGCATCATGTCATTTAGTACGGTATTTTTAGTATATTATATTTTAAAAGTGTAATGAGTACAAATCTCTTATACGTTAGGAAAATTATTGGTTAGTAAGACCGGCTAGTTGGTCTTCGGATACGGATGTGCCTACCTAAAAAAAAAACGTTTTTATATTCGTAACAAACAGCCTATGTTAGTCTAAGTAGTCCAATACATCTCGATATTTAAATTTCTCAAAATTGGTTCAGTAGTTTTAGCGTGAAAACGGAACATATTATTATGTAAGGTACACACTTTCATATCCATTATATTAGTAGGGAAAGATCGATTAAAGACATCGCTCATAGTGTAATTTTGATTAATTAATTTTGGTTCGTACTAAGAACGTCTAGGTGCATCAACATTTCACACGAACGAAAACTAACTACAAAACGCGGCTCGCGCGCGGCATCTAAGTTGAGTGAGAGAGAAAGAAGGATTTCATTCGCGAGGTGATGCACAAAGTGGCAACGTCGCGCAAGCGCAAGTCCCACGTCTTTGTTGTGTATTGTGCGTGCAGTGCATTACATTTACATAAAAGATTTTTTAATCGTTAGCGGGAGTGCGATTAATTTAAATAAACAAGGAAAAAAAACGAAGTTGAATTTAATTTATATGATCAGTTAATTCACCGATGATACGTAAAAAAGTCAAGTAAATTGCATTTGTTAATCAAAATATAAAATACGAAAAATACCGTATTCTATTGTAAAATACCTGAAAAATACCGCCCATTTCGTATTATACCGTATTTTTACATCTCTACTTCAAGTAGCCTATTAATTATTGGCTGAACTCATCGATAGTGTCTGACTCTAGCATTCCTTTCACGAAAATGACGTCATCTTGTATACTGATAGGCTGTTCATTCGTGTGTTTAAACATGTGTGCGTATAGTCTGTGTTTGTGTTTGACAATTTCTTCGTATGCGTGCGTAACGACATGATCGAAAATGCATTTGTTTGTAATCGCTGTTAGTGTGCGTTCCTCGCCCCCCGCACCGAAAGTGGCAGAATTATTTGTATGGATATTAGTACTAATGGCCAATCCCGTTGGCTATATAATCAAAGGTTCCAAACCACGTAATATGAACTAATTTCGTCCGGAGTCATTGCAGTGTTACCATGGTTTGTGGACTTCATTGATAGTATCCCAAGCAGCTGGTAACTTCCAACTATCTTCTCTATGGAAACTAGGGTGTTTTTGTATAGATAGATAGATAGATAAAATCTTTATTTGCATGGCAATAAGGCACACTGTACATCACGAGAATAAAGGCACACAAGTAGTAAATTAAAAATAATAACAACATTCATAAAATTTAAAAATTGTCAATTACTTATTCTAAGTTATGTGTGCCGCAGCGATGCAAAAACTCAAGAAAAGATTATAATAAATGTGGACAACATCACACACATTGTTCTAATCTCAATTTGAATAATTTAAATCATTCCTATTTTGGAAACCAGAAACAACGAAGGTACCACAAACACCCAGGCTCCCAATTCCGCTAATTTACAAATGGCTCAATAGAATCGCAATTGCATCGCATATTCGCAATTGTATATTTTCGGTTCGACACATTTATTGTGGTAGTAATGTCAAAATATTCGATTGCGATGCAATTGCGATTCTATTGAACCATTTGTAAATTAGCGGAATTGGGGTCCAGATCCGAGAAAATGTAGAGAAACACTTTTTCTACATTGACCCGTCCGGGAATCGAACCCGGGACCTAGGAGCGGGCGACACCTTGAAAACCGGTGTGTACGCCACTCCGCCACGGTGGTCGTCAAAATATTAGTACACTGACCTCTGTGCCAGCGCAGTGGCGCGCCTCAAGCGGTCATGCCACGACGTACGTGAGCAGCCGGTGGCCGGTGTATCAGAACAGGTTCCGGGGCGGAGGCACCGCGACGACGGCGGCGCCCGCGCGGCCCGTGCTCAGCGGCGCCAGCTTCCGCCAGCAGTTCGACTCGGAGTCGTACACTTCCACCACGCATAAGTACTGCACACCGTCGTAGCCGCCTGGTCAACAATTGTTTATGCATTGATGTGCTATCTGTACTATCTACTCCTACCCAATCTCTAGCCCTACCCTATTCTTTCCCTACCGACTTCTCTGTTTTGTTTTATTATTATTTATTACATTTGTAACTGCGCTCAGGAATTACGTTTAAAGAAGTGTACAACTGTACACACGTTAATGGGTTAAACGACTGGCTACTCATCACGTGAGGCGTCGAGTCGTAAACTCGTAAGGCGTGTGTTGATGGAATTAGTACTTTGCTTATATTACCTCTGCAACGCTCTGTAGTTTAAATACAGGACCAAGATCTCGGGGTCCGAGAGTTAGATCCCTGAAAGCAGTTAACAGTGAATAGTGATTCAATAAATACTAGAGGTACCAAATTTTTTTAAATTATGCTGTACTAGTTTTTTGAAAATTGATTTTGTTAAGAAGTAATAAAATTAAATCAATTGGGGGCAGCAGTTAGCTCTAGTAGTCCCCTTATAGGACTGAGTCTCTTTCATCACTAACTTCGTATCGCCTCAGAATAGGTAGTATTTGATTTTGACGTCTTAAATCGGGGGGCACGGCAGTGCCCCGGCCAAGTCGAGCGTGAAGCAAACACTGCCGTACCATAAAGGGAAAACTTTACTGGAACCATTTCGCCGCATTTTCAGACTTCTATTTGAGAACCTCTGGATAATACCAGAACACAAAAATTTTCGTCATCCAGTAAGCTATAATCACATACTTAAAATCCAAAATTTCAAGTCTGTAGGTCATTTAGTTCCGAAGTTAAGCGAAAGCAAAGTTTCGCATTTATGACACTCACTCACTCATGATCATCAAAATAGAACTAGTACTTCCCATAAACTCAGAGAGCTGAAATTTGGTACAGAGTTAGGGTTTAATGGCCACATAAACGGAAAACTATAAAAACTAGGATAATCGAAGATCTGGAGTACTTGGTGACCCTGATTAGAAAACACAACAGCCCAACCAAACTATTAGAGATCGACATACCGCCTTTACAAAAAATATTCAACTTGGTGGGGCGCTTCATTTGATGTCAAAATCGAAGGTCTGAAGTACCTGATAAAGAACCCTCAGCTGGTCTCAGCTGTATTAGCGACATGGTAATGCCCTCTTCTACTATGGGTACATAAAAAAAATCGACGGTCATTGCAAAAATTCAGCTTAGGGGGACACATCTACTAATTTAATCTAGCCTATAGGGTCCCACTGCTGGGCGAATGCCTACCCTTCTGCATTTAATACGCATATAAATAAAATTTAAAGAAAACTCATATAAGACTAGACTGGCTTTTATAGTACCTAATACTTACAAGTTTACAAGAAGAAATAGTCAAACGATTAACTTTATTCTACTAGAACATTACACAAATCAAAAAGAAAAAAACGTGTCAAATAAAAAAATCTAATAAAATAAATCAATATGTTTCTACAAAAAAAAAGCGAAATCCCACCAAAAAATTTTTTTAAAAAACTAGCCAAGTCTCGATGGAGCTGCTTGTTTATCTCTAAAAAGTAATGAAATCTAGACAAAGTCGTGCCAAGTTTAAAGTTCCTTACTGCGATTTCTATATTATCGTCGCGGTCATGCTAGAAGGTTCGAGATATCGCTAGAGGAATGTACATAACTACCTAAGTTCGGCCACAAAGTAATAACAAGACCTTAGTGCAAGCGACATTGAACTTTAAGTTTACAGATTAAGGCACAAAATGGCATAACTTACTAGAGTTGTTTACGTTTAACGTCCTTGTAATTTCTTCTAGAAAACGAACATTCTAGTATGTACGACCGGCGTCGATGTTGAGATATATAAATAACAGGACTTGAGACGCCGAGTCAGTTCATTCTGAGCTTTTGGTGCGATACCTGCGAAAAGTGATCTAGTGCGAAGTAACGACGACTTTAGCGATACCAACGGATCTAAGTACTACTCTGCGGATTGGCTAACAGTGTTTTGGAACCAACGACCTCAGCGACCCACCGGACTACGATTCTTGTGATTTGGCTTTTGTGATAGTGTTTGCGACCTGTTTATAGCCTATTAAATTCTTCTAATAAGTCAACGGTGTTTTATCCAAATCCCGAACTCCACGTTCGTAACATTTGGTGTCAGAAGTGAGATTTGGAAATGCCAGTGACTCCGAGGGAAGATACTGCTGGCGTTAGAACCAGGGCACAGCAAGCTGCGGAAGCCACGGCTACTACCCGACAGGCTACCGACCATCGGGATACTACACCTATTTGCTCCGCCCACCAAGCATCGTCCATCGACCAGTCCACGCCTACCGGAATGGAAGCTTTACCCACAGCGTCGCCGGCCTCGCCTACTGTCTACGCTCACCGGGCTACTACGCCATCATCAGCTCAAGAAGCCAGAGCATCTGCATTCGACTTTAGTAGATTGATGCAGATGATGGACTTCATGTGCCAGAAACAGGATAGAATGCAAAAAGCGATTCAAGCTAAACAGGAAGAAATGCAAGGAAAACAGAACGAAATGCGACAAGAACAACAAAAGGTACTGCATGCCGTAGGTTCAGTGGGTGATATGGTGCAGAACCTACAGAAGAATGTAGACCTGGTAGAAGAGAGGGTCACTAATCTGGAGGCCACCATAGACAGTATGAAGAAGAACCTTACCGAATTACAAAAAAAGGTTCTACAACTGGAGACCGCAGGACCCGCCGCCTCGAGTGACTTCGTATTCACCAACCCGGCACCCAGAGTGAAAGTGCCACCCTACGACGGTACTACGTCCTGGACCGCTTACCGCCAACAGTTTCAGACCGTTGCCTCTACTAACGGGTGGACGGAGGAACAGAGCCTAACAGCTCTCACTGTCGCTCTACGGGGATCGGCTCTTTCTGTTTTGGAGGCGCTACCATCCTCGGGTAGCACATTCAGCGATCTGATGGGGGCACTCGAAGCTCGTTATGGAGAACGCCATCTGGAGCATGTCTTCCGCGCTCAACTACGAGACCGGGTTCAACGTTCTGGAGAAGGACTACAGCAATGGGCTCTGGAGATTGAAAAATTAGTCCGCAAAGCATACCCATCTGCTGATGCAAAGATAGTGGACTCTACTATACTCCAAGCATTTGTCGATGGGATCACAGATACGGAG
Source organism: Anania crocealis (assembly GCA_949315895.1). Taxonomy (NCBI): domain Eukaryota; kingdom Metazoa; phylum Arthropoda; class Insecta; order Lepidoptera; family Crambidae; genus Anania; species Anania crocealis. The sequence goes on from OX438862.1 coordinate 12,190,771, forward strand.
ATTAGAGCTGAAGTGGGGCTTCGCCACCATACCTCACTGAAGGAAGCTCTAGCGCACGCTCTGGAAGTAGAAGCTCTGAGGACAGATGTTCGGCCAATTTACAAGATACGAGAAGTGCAGGAAAAGAAGATGTCATTTCCCCCTAGGAAAATGGCAACCAGACCGATGTGCTACAAATGTGGAGAAAAGGGCCACCTGCAATTCACCTGTCCCAAGAAAGATAGGCAAACAACTAAGCTTGCTGAAATGGTTAGCAAGTTGGAGCAACGCCTCGAAGAATTTTCGAAGAAGCATGAGACACCATCTTCTGCTTGGGAGCAACGGAAACGAGAAACAAACAGGCCTAAGGAGCGGGTGCTGGTTGGAACAAGAGAAGCCATCAATCATCGTAGTGGAAAGACACATGGAAATGCTGATGCCCTCTCAAGAAGACCGTGCCCGGAGGAGTGCAAGCACTGCATCAAGCTGGAGTCTAAGGAGGACTATGTACAAATAACGAGAACAGCTCCTCCAAAATCTTGGAAACATGAGTCCATGAAAGAAGCTCAGGAAAAAGACGAAGACATACGACTGATCGTCGCATGGAAGAAACGCGGTAACGATAAGCCGAGATGGCATGAAGTTGCGCCTACGAGTGCTACGACTAAAGCGTACTGGGCTCAATGGGACAGTTTCATTTTGCAGAACGGGATACTTTACCGAAAATGGGAAAAACCTGACGGTAGAGAGTTCCATCTACAGCTGGTCGTCCCAAGGGAAAGGATCAAGGATGTTCTCCGAGAGGTACACGATGGCATATCAGGAGGGCATCTAGATGTAAAAAGGACCTTAACAAAGCTACGGGATAGATTCTACAGGCTTAACTGCAGAGCTGATGTACAAGATTGGTGTCGGAAATGTACCACTTGTGCTGCGGTGAAAGGTCCATCCACCAGGAGTCGAGGACACCTTCAACTTTATAACGTTGGTGCACCATGGGAGCGGATAGCAGTGGATGTTGCCGGACCATTCCCTGTGACAGAGTCGGGGAACAAGTACTTTATGGTCGTCATGGATTACTTCACCAAGTGGCCAGAAGTCTTCGCTATACCTAATCAAGAAGCTACGACTGTAGCCTCTAAATTGGTTGAAGAAGTCATATGCCGATATGGTGTACCCCTGGAAATTCATTCCGATCAGGGCAGAAATTTTGAGTCGAACGTGTTTCAAGGAGTCTGCAAAATATTGGGCATGCACAAGACGAGAACCACTGCTTATCACCCTCAGTCCGACGGCATGGTAGAAAGGTTTAACCAAACACTAGAGAGGCATTTAGCAAAATTGGTGGACAACCATCAAAGAGACTGGGACAAGTACATTGCACCATTCCTTCTCGCCTACAGGACTTCGGAACATGAGAGCACAAAAACGACCCCGGCATATATTAACTTCGGACGAGAGCTAAGGTTACCGGTAGACCTTGTAACCGGAGGAGCGCCAGACGATCACGTCACCGTACAGGATTATGTCTCCGATTTGCAAGACAAGATGCGGGACATTTATGCCATGGTTCGAGAAAACGGCTTGCAGTCGAGTGAAAACATGAAGACTAGATATGACCGGAAAGCGAATACCAGTGACTTTGATGAAGGAGCACTAGTCTGGCTACATAACCCGATACGGAGAAAAGGGAGGTCACCTAAATTACAGACAAGATGGGAAGGGCCGTACAAAGTTGTCACGCGAATAAACGATGTTACATACCGGATCCAACGGCCACCGAGAGGAGCACTTAAGGTAGTTCACATCGACCGCTTGGCACGTTATAACGGGAATAACGATGACGCTCGGGACGAGCATCTCTAAGAGGAGGGCAGTGTCGCGGTCATGCTAGAAGGTTCGAGATATCGCTAGAGGAATGTAGGTACATAACTACCTAAGTTCGGCCACAAAGTAATAACAAGACCTTAGTGCAAGCGACATTGAACTTTAAGTTTACAGATTAAGGCACAAAATGGCATAACTTACTAGAGTTGTTTACGTTTAACGTCCTTGTAATTTCTTCTAGAAAACGAACATTCTAGTATGTACGACCGGCGTCGATGTTGAGATATATAAATAACAGGACTTGAGACGCCGAGTCAGTTCATTCTGAGCTTTTGGTGCGATACCTGCGAAAAGTGATCTAGTGCGAAGTAACGACGACTTTAGCGATACCAACGGATCTAAGTACTACTCTGCGGATTGGCTAACAGTGTTTTGGAACCAACGACCTCAGCGACCCACCGGACTACGATTCTTGTGATTTGGCTTTTGTGATAGTGTTTGCGACCTGTTTATAGCCTATTAAATTCTTCTAATAAGTCAACGGTGTTTTATCCAAATCCCGAACTCCACGTTCGTAACATTATTATAGTTAATGTTGTGTGACTTGGCCGTTGAAGGGTACACAAGGGTACAAAACCAGGTGCTCCATGACACCATTGCACCAATCTGTCGCCAGAACCGCTATCCATTTACGATGGAAAATTGCCACTTGGAAAACGTTGATTCAATAACCAGTCAATTGTAGGCTTGATAAAGCTACGTATTTAAATAATGTGTCGAACAGGGTAGCGTACCTTATTATTAAGCTCACCGAGAGGTATAGCCTCAAGGTGGTGCAAGCGTACGCGCAGTCCTCGAAACACTCGGACGAAGAGGTAGAGGATATGTTTGATGACATATCAAAGGCCCTCCACTTCACCACTAAGACGCACTACAGCGTTGTTATGGGGGACTTCAACGCTAAAGTGGGAGTACAGAATTGCAACGAATCGGTAGTAGGATCCCATGGATTTGGATGCAGAAACCATAGGGGGCAAATGCTTGTCAACTTCCTCGAACGCGAGGGGCACTTTTTGATGAACTCCTTCTTCAAAAAAACAGCCCCAAAGGAAGTGGACGTGGCAGAGCCCCGACACTATGACGAAAAATGAGATTGACTTCATCATGACCAACAAAAAGCATATATTCAGAGACGTCTCCGTGATCAACAGGTTTAATACCAGAAGCGATCACCGACTCGTTCGAGGCTCTCTGAATATCGATTTTAAGGCTGAACGTGTCCGTCTGATGAAGTCTAGGCTCCGACCTACCTTGCTCCAAACCATGATAGGATCTGAAACGTTTCAGTCAAACCTGGAAAACCGACTCGCTGCCGTGGAAACCACAACAGACGTAAACCAGAACCTCGAAAATGTGGTTCGGATCCTCAGGGAAGAAGGTATGAGATTTTGTGAAATGCAGCGTAAGGGCAGGAAGTCAAAGCTTTCGGAAGGGACTTCCTTTCCGAAGTGGAACGCTTCTATGGCCGGTTATACGCTTCGCATGCATCTCGACCTGATTCCGAAAATGAGGACCCTAGAGCCGCGTTAACACGCCACTACACTCAAGACCTGCCAGAAGTCAGCATTGGCGAAATCGAGATGGCTCTTAAACAGCTGAAAAATGGAAAAGCCCCTGGAGAGGATGGCGTTACAACAGAGTTGCTAAAGGCTGGAGGTAAACCCGTACTGAGGGAGCTTCAAAAGCTTTTTAACGCCGTCCTGTTTGAAGGGAAAACTCCGGAGGCGTGGAGTAGAAGTGTGGTCGTCCTGTTCTTCAAAAGAGGAGATAAGACCCTGCTGAAGAACTATCGACCCATTTCCCTTCTAAACCACGTCTATAAGCTGTTTTCAAGAGTCATCACGAACCGCCTTGCGCGAAGACTAGACGAATTCCAACCACCTTAACAGGCTGGATTTCGGAGCGGATACGGCACCATAGACCACATCCACACAGTGCGGCAGATTATACAGAAGACCGAAGAGTATAATCAGCCCCTGTGTCTAGCATTCGTGGACTATGAGAAAGCCTTCGACTCGATCGAGATCTGGTCCGTTTTGGAGTCCCTGCAGCGTTGCCAAGTAGATTGGCGGTACGTCCAAGTGATGAGATGTCTCTACGAAGCCGCCACCATGTCCGTCCAAGTACAGAATCAGCAAACAAAACCTATACTGTTGCATCGAGGAGTGAGACAAGGGGACGTAATTTCCCCGAAATTGTTCACAAATGCAATGGAGGATATGTTCAAGACGCTGCACTGGAAAGGACGAGGCATCAACATCAATGGCGAATATATCTCTCACTTGCGATTTGCAGACGACATCGTCATTATGGCAGAAACGCTGCAGGACCTACAACAGATGCTGAATGACCTGGCTGACTCTTCTGTACGCATCGGCTTGCGGATGAACCTGGATAAAACCAAGGTTATGTTCAATGAACACGTACTACCGCAACCGATTGCGATCCACGGTGCCGTCCTCGAAGTTGTTCAGAAATATGTGTACCTTGGGCAGATACTGCAGTTAGGTAAAAACAACTTTGAGGATGAGGTGAACAGAAGAATTCAGTTGGGTTGGGCAGCGTTTGGGAAACTACGTCGAGTCTTCTCATCGTCGATCCCACAATGCCTCAAGACGAAAGTCTTCAATCAGTGCGTCCTATCCGTCATGACATACGGAGCCGAAACGTGGACACTGACGGTACAGCTAGTCCACAAGTTCAAAATCACTCAGCGGGCTATGGAAAGAGCTATGCTCGGAGTTTCTCTTAGGGATAAAATCAGAAATGAGGTGATCCGGCAGAGAACTAGAGTTACCGACATAGCCCACCGGATTAGCAAGCTGAAGTGGCAGTGGGCTGGCCATATTAGCCGCAGAACCGACAGCCGATGGGGTAAACGAGTTCTTGAGTGGTGACCGCGTCTCGGCAAACGTAATGTAGGACGCCCTCAGGCCAGGTGGAGTGATGATTTGCGCAGGGTGGCTGGCAGGAGCTGGATGCGAGAAGCCGAGGATCGATCTAAGTGGCGTGCATTTGGAGAGGCCTATGTCCAGCAGTGGACTGCAGATGGCTGCATAGGCGAGCCAGAAGCAAACAGTATAAAACATTATTTCCAGTACAGACGGACTTCTAATCATTGATAGAAGTCCGTATGTACGTCTATTTAATGTTAGATCGGTGGTCGATTTAACGCTCCAAAAAGAAGAGAGCAGAAGTCAGCATTGTCAATGCTGAATGCATGTGTTGCACAATCAACAACAGCCTAAAATGAGACACTAGCGTCCAATTACCAATACCAGTATGGGCTATTATCTCGCTTAACAAACATAGGTAGTTACAACAGATATAACATTACGTGTAAACAAAATTGACTTGTTACTAACGTATAAAGAATGTTCAACGGCCAAGTCACACAATATTAACTATAATAATATAGAAATCGCAGTAAGAAACCTTAGACTTGGCACGACTTTGTCTAGATTTCATTACTTTTTAGAGATAAACAAGCAGCTCCATCGAGACTTGGCTAGTTTTTTACAGAATGTTTTTGGTGGGATTTCATTGTTGTCAAAAATGGCGTGATGGAAAATTTATGAAAAATCGTATATCCAAGCCCATGGCTTTTTATTTGATAGATAGGCTGAAAGAGGACTTGGAGCCAAAAAATGGAGGTCTTCCAGCCATGTATTGGCACAGATACTGGATCTATGCCTTATTGCCTCTAAGGTTTCTAAAAGAACATAAAAACCATTAGTACTTTCCATGATAAGAATTTATTTCAGTTTATTACAAGTTTTACTCACATCTTTGAGGCCATTTCAAATTTTAAAACTTTTCACACTTCAATCAAAGTTCAAACCGAAAAATATGCCGCGAATGCTGTTTGACAGGTGTCACTGTCTGACAGTGACTGTCACCCAAAGATGTGTCAACGCAGATGACGTCTCTGGCAAAAAGTGTTTTAGCCAAGTCTGACGTAAAATTGAACGAATGATTATAATATTAACCAATGTTTCCACACCGAAAAACTATATAATTATGTAATATGGCTACATCCGTTTGTCGTGTAGATAAACGTTTGTCGAGCGAAGAATTTTTATCGCGGGTGGTTGCCATGTTAGGAAAAATGATAAAATAACACAAGTAGACAAATTTTATCATGTCGTGCGACAAATTTATCGTGGTGTCGCATCTTAGCCATACTGACCAAGACAAATCCAAAAACACAAGAATCATAAAAATCACCCCATCCGTTCTCGACTTATAAGTGGTGTAATGGGGGCTATCGCTAGTGAATTTGCCACTAGAGGCGATAGTGTCGCGTGAGGTCCAATATCATTCACTTTGTACTGGTTTTAGCGGAATTTGTTGCATAAATTATAATTTCTTTAATTTACCTGCTGGAAAGTGATCTCCTTCGTAAAATATCGCAAATATGGATTATTTGGCGATTAATGTGAACGCTTTAAAAGCGGAATTAAGAAAAAGCGCAAAAATAGGCGGCCTCAAGAGCAACTATTTCAGAAATTAGTTTGTTGATATCAAGATAGTTATTTATAAACAATATAACCTTAATTAGCTTCAAGATATAACACTTTGTTTCGGCGCCAATCGCCTTTGACAGCTATACCTCCAGACCTCAGTCTACAGTGGCGCCAACTGGTGAGCAAAGAAACGGTAGTCCCCATTAACACGACTTTCTTTTATAATACATACCGACAGCAACAATCCGATCGCCGAGCAGACACGAGCCGATCGCGTCCCTGCCATACGAGAGCCGCGCGAGCAGCACCCACGAGTCGGCGACGGGGTCGTACCGCTCCACGCACGCGAGCCGCCCGCCCGCTGTGTTGGCGGGGGCTTCGTGCCCGCCCAGCGCGTACAGGTAGCCACTAGCGGCGCACACCTGAATCAATGTTCATTGATTTGATTTAAATTTGACGAATTTAATGCTATGGGATGCGTGCTTAAAGGCTTTTAGTGTAAGTTTTACACTTAAAAATGCATTTTTTATTTTATTTTTAACATAAATCAATAGCTCTTTTGTATAGCATTGATATGCTATTTAGTCTTTATACAGGTGAAACTTTAACCACCTTCCAAATTTCAATATAACAACCTACGACACAAAAACAAATAACGTATTTTTTCTTTTGGTATAGCCTAGTACAAAAATGACAAAATAAAGCACTTAGAAAATATCCACGAAAAATCTATAATTTTTTATGCGGCCACCTAGCAACACTTTTTTTACGCTATGCGCATCCATTCATTACGTTGCGCATCCATTCATTAGGATACCTACTCATAAGTTTTTGATTTTCCCTTCATACTATAACAGGCTTAGGACCACAGAACATGGAAAAGAGGTTAGAAGGGCTGTCATGCGCCATTTGTATGGGAATCGATGTCGCCGCTTGCTCCCCACTACTATTTGTGCGCATAATAAACACAAGCTTCCGCACACATAAACGATTTAAAAAACGCCAGTCAAGCGACCCATCTCGGTCGCGCAAAGTCAAAATGAACCAATCACAGCGCTCACTTGTCACACATCGTGAGTTCAAAACCAATCATTTAACCTTTTCACCGCCAACAACTTCTATAGAAGTTCGAGATTTTCGTGACCCCCACGCCACGACTTCTATTTCTTTATTCTCTCTTCATTGTACCTAATGTAATAAAATACAATTACGATACATGAGACGTTTGTTTTTTTTTTGTAATTTTGAAAGATGGCCACTACTGAAGCCCGATTTATTTATTTTTCTGGACAAAACAGGCTTTTTGTGTTTTAAAATGGATAAAAACAAAAACACCTCTCATATTGACATGTCCCGCACGCCAACTACTTCATATTAAGTTGGCCAGTGTTGTGACGCGAAAGTTGCATTCATTACAATCCTCTACCGTTAATTTGTTTTATTTCATACAAATGAGCATACATTTTATGATGAAAATTCATTTCAGTCAGTGCACAACGTATTAATTAATAAATTTTAATATTAATGTACGTATTAAATCATTTCATTCAAATTAATTAACTTTACTAAGAATTTTCGATATTGCCCCACCCATCTCTACGTAATGGCAAGATGTGCTAACAGCGCCACTAACTTCAATTCAAGTAAGCCCGTGACGACGTAAGCGCTCACGTATCAAGGTTATTGTGTCATAGTGCCGGGTGACGTCCGCACGTGTGTTTCTTTCCCAGTTCAAGTAATAAAATGAGTGACAGTAAATTTGACTCTGGCGTTGAAGGCGTGGAACCGATTCAGAGTTCGATTATGAAACGGAAAGCAGTAGTAGCAGTATATCTCTAGCAAGTTTATACACGTCTCATTGTCTCCGATAGTGGATACACATTTTTCTTACTAAACATGTTCATGGAATAAAACAAATTACCATTAAAATGTGTTTGTATTTATTTATATTTGTAAATTTGAAAACAAACTTAAATAATACGCATCTATTTTTTTTTTTCTATCAATATGACGTAACCGCCATCCTTGCTTTCGTACTATATAGAATATGTTATACATTTATACGTTGGCGTACAGCGTGACATCGCGCAGAGGATAGTTCGGCGGTGAAAACGCCAGTGATGTGTCGTCAACGCACGATGAATTGTTATCGACATTGAGTATCCTAAGTACTAAGTGTGTAAATCTTATTACTGTTTTACAACATAATAATTTTTTTGTGCTCTCATAAAGTTATTTTAAGGAACAAAATTAAGTATACTTCTTGTAATGATTTTTTGAATTACGTTTACTCTCTGTTATTTTGAGTCTTTCAAATATTTGATCCCAGATTTTTATGTCATAATCATTTTCATCAAAATGTTTAGAGTATATTGTGCTAATTTAGTGGGAAACCAGTTTTGTCTGCCTGTGGTATCGATCCATTTTTTACGAATATTAGGATCTCTCGGAAAAACTAAAATATGTTCTAAAAAATGTATTACCATAATAACACTATAAATGATCCCACCGACGCGCGACACGACGTCGTCTTGTGTATTTATTTCATCACTATCGGTTAAACGGTTTTGAAGTTGTTCTATTGCAGCGCTACTTAGTGGCGAGTTGCAAAAATGTACACAGATTGATAAACCTTCCACAAAAAAAATCGTTTCAGCTCATAGTTAATTAATTAATTAATTTGGGACTACATGGCTCTGTGTGACCCAGCGTGGCATGTCTTTAAACTTCTTTAAATATCATTATTCAATTTCAATTCAATTCAATTCATTTATTTATTTCGACCAACTCGGATCAATTTGTTAGTAAAATACATATAAAACTTAGCCTATTGTTAGTGAGACATTTTAAATAATAACATATTCAGTATGATTTTACTCATTATTTAGACACATGAGATGATTTGCAAGCACTTGTGGCTACAAGTACTTTTAAATCATCCAATAAATAACCTGTCAGACTACCACCACATGAACCATACTACAATATATTATATTGGTCTGTTTCCGGTCACGGGACTATGGAGTCCCGGACATTTGGAAGGCGTACGAGGGGCCGAAGTCAACTCACAGAGGCCCGTTAGACAACATTTATCTTCACGATGTGATTATACCATAGTGAGCCCAGGGAAGATTATCCCTGGACTCACTATGGTTTAAATGCGTCCAAGGACAACCCCCGGTTAGTGCAAGACTATTTAAGAATGTGGATACAAAGGCAAAATATTTTTTATTGCGATCGTTTAACAGTGTTGGAGTTTATAGTAGTCAAATAAATATAACATCATTCATTTTATTTACGAAAATATTAACTTAGATTTTACCTAATATTTTGATTATACACCGTGAAATTTTAATGGTTGTTTTCCCGCAACAGAACGATTTACCTTTAGTAGCACCATCGAATTGTGCGAGTTATTTTTTGAAAATAAAGATATCGTTGTTCTCAACTAATCAAAAAAATAATCATCAACTCAAAAGCGTGAGATACGATAGTATCTTTACAAAATGTGACGTGTTTGGTTACTGCTTGCCGTACGAAATCAATGTTCAAAGCAAAAGAAGCTCTACGCACTAAGCAATACAGCATAAACTGCACCGCGCGAGGGGCAATGACCCCGGCCGGTGACCGGCTGCGGCGCGGCTGGTACCATTGGTATGAGGTTGCTTTCGAGTTTCGTTTATCACAATCGTAAAACTGCTTTTTTTTTTATTTAAGTTAAAAAAAACTGTACAAATCTATTGTACTACTAAGATAGAATCCTTTTTCTGCGGGAAAACAACCACTAAAATTTCACGGTGTATATGTATTTCAGGCCAACTTATTACATAAACATTCTTCGATGGTCTATAGCTAATTATAGACCTAACACTTTTTCAGGAGGACTGAATTTATTAATTCAGAACTTTAAGAAACTATATTTCAGAACTGTACATAGAAGTTGTGTATGCATTTACTTCGTTAGGGTAGGTATTAGGGTCCTTATACTTGCTTAGGTATCATTTTGAGCATCAATATACAAAATATTCTATAAAAATATTCACTTAGTACGTTTGTACACAAACTTTATATTATATTAAAAATTTTCACTTAACACTTTTGTGTATTGTAATATTTAGGGTTATTAAAGAATTTACTGTCGAAGTATATAAAAATTAATAAGCACAAATGTCTATTTATTACCAAACAAATCAAACGTGTAAGTTATATAATTGAGCATCGAAAGTTGCGAAATGACAAAAGTAATGAAAATATTTAGCTTATTTGTCAATCACTTTATACACAAGCCAAATGTTATAAATCTATTTAACATTTTTTGTACTATAAACTGATGGTAAATAACTACTATTTTTGGCTACAAAATAAAATCACTTAAGTACTATTAATGAACAACTACAGTTTAGACAGAAAGAGAAGAAATTATGGCATTTAGATAAATTCGAACGGTCGAGCATGCTCATTTAATACATTTGGCATTAATATGTTACCTTATTAAAAAAAATTTCTTCTAGACCATGCATCGTCTTATTAGACTTAAACATCTCATTCATCGATAGAAATGATACATACCACATCACTAGCACTAGTAATGCACATGTGCACATGATGTTGCCTCTCTGTTAAATATGGAGTCCCGCAGGCGGTTACACCTTGCTACCCTTATGTTCGACTTAATGAAGTCAAAGAAGCCTGAGTACCTCTATTCGAAGCTGATGTTTACCGCTTCCCAACAACAATACGCCTGTAGGGATCTGAGATCTCACCGTGCGCCCTTGTTAACCTATAGACACAAAACTGCTGCCTTTACCGGAAGCTTCCGTTACCATGCGACCAAATGCTGGAATAATATACCTCCTCCAATGAGAGTATTAACCTCAAGGCATACTTTTAAGAAACGACTCAAGTCTGCCTTATTGGAAAGACAAAAGAATGGTTCATGCATTTGGTCGCATAGATGACGGTTTTCGAATAGAGGGACTTTTAGATTGATTTTGTTATGCCGCGGTGAGTTTCGCGCAAGTGGTAAAATTAATCAAAGTTGATGTATGGTAGATCTGTTTTTTTTTTCTTTTCTTAAATTAGGTACTTTATTATTAAGAAGTTTGTTACATACTATAGTTGGACTGTGCAGGTATATCTGACTATATAGGTACTATTGCATGCATTATTAGTTTCCTTATTGAAATCTATATATCCATGATCACATCGCGTCTGTCGCCTCTAACGCGTCCTGAGGCTTGTCATCGGGTGGTAGCTGAAAATCAGTGGTTTGCCCCAAGCAAACGAATCGCTGAGCTGCGGCCCATTTGCATCGCTGCGACACACATCTTTTTATTTTTTTCCCTTTTGTTTTTGTATGTATTTTAAATTGATGTACTTTTTATTTATATGCAGCGTCAACTGTTTGTGTGTGTTGTAGTTGTATGTGATGCAAATAAATGAGTTATTTATCTATCTATCTATCTATGTTAAACATCGCTATCGTTTGCAGTGTACTACATTGCTCGCTCTAACGATTATAGTCAAAATCGCGAGCGTGTATAGCCGGCAATGTATATTTTTAAGAAATATTTATTTTTTAAATCGTTTTCATTATGTTTCAACAATTTTTACTGAAATATCGTTATTATGCGAAGTTATACTACTTACTGATGATAAAAAAAAACCTCCTTTGGCTAAAGTTATTTCTCGACTACTTGCTCTGCATGTAATTATTGCACAAGACGGTATTTTCCAATGTTTATGTCGCAGCGCTTCACGATTCACATTGCGACGGAGATCGCGAGTTACTAAGCAACGCGCTCGCAGGCTCGGGCAGAGGTGCGAGCGGTTGCTCGCTACAGTGGCGCGCCTGCCCCGCCCACAAAACCGTTCTAACCTCTTTCTATGTTCTGTGCTTAGGACCATAAAGATTTAAAACTATGTTGCGAAAAATATTCTGGGGGGAAAACTTTATTTACATTTTTAACTTCATAAATGGGCTCTAAACACGATACGATACGATAAACACGCCTATAATTTTTTTTTAAGATGATGGAAGAGTCATCCTGTAAATACAGCTAAAATATCCAAGGTTAAATTTTATTTAAATAATATTACAAGAACGGTTGTGTCTTCCTCAACATACAATTGAAAGAACTGTCGCTCGCAATATTTTGATAAAAGTTACATCATAGTTTCGTGTTGGCGCCAGCAAAAATCCTTTATAAAATTTCGTATCTCTCCCCAGAGCTTCAGAACATCTAACATCATCATCTCATCCAAACTAGAAGATAGTCTTGTTGCTTTTTTTTACCTGTACCTGCAGCACTAATTTGAGTGTAAAATATATGTATATGCATGTATGTTTAAATCATATGAAAAGAGAATTTATGCATATAAATCCAGAAGAGCTTTTGCCGTCAAAATGTTCTAGTCTGGCAGAATAATATTTATGTAATGTACAAACAACGGCAGGTTAACCTACCCAAAAAGTTAAAGGTCATTGAATTGATTTTGAACTTTAAGTTCAACAAGTAGAGATCAATATCACTATCAATTGAGAAAACTTGACGTTTTGTGGTAGGTTTATGTTAGTGCTTACGCTGACTCCCCCACGGCGACGGGTCATAGCCGCGCAGTTAGTCCAGTGGTTGGTCGTGGGGTCGTAGCACTCGACCGAGCGCAGACACGCCCCGCCATCGCGGCCACCCACCGCGTACAGTCGCCCGCGCAGCGAGGCCACGCCACAAGTGCTACGCGCTCCCGTCATAGGCGAGACTATGGTCCACGTCCGTGAACAAGCATCCCACCTGCCATTAACAATTATTATTAAGAAAGTAAAAAAAAAACTCTGCCATGCTCTTACATGGAGTTTGCGCGGGTAGCGAAAAGTAAAAGATGGAATTAGTTTCTTAGTTTTTGTAAAATTATCATACACGGTATTTTTTGTGGCACGGTTATAATAATGTGTCAGTAAGTAGGATAAATCAAATAAATGTAAGAAACAAGGAAAGACTCCACGTCTTCGCGTGAACTCTACAGGAGCTTTCAAATATATAATCCACTAAAAACATACAGTTAAATGAGTAAGGTTAGTTTAGGGTTAAGATAGGTTCTAACCATGTAATGATTTTGTTAATTGTATTATTTATAACGTCTTCATGATCATTAATTGTATTTTTTTTTCAGATGTCACTATAATAGATACGTCATCAGCAAATAATACGCAATTATGATTTTTAATGTCAGTTATATCATTAATGTAAAGTAGGAATAAAAGTGGTCCTAGCACTCCTAGCACGCTTCCTTGAGGCACGCCACGATTATTAGATCTTAGTACCGATGAAAACGATGTGATGTTACAATTTTTATCCATTCTACTTATTGAAACACGTTGTTGTCTGTTACTTAAATATGAGGAACATAAAAGTTTTTTGAGTAATAGGTCATGTGATACAAAGTCAAAGGCTTTTAATAGGTCAAAAAATAGTCCAGTGGTAAAACATTTGTTATCGACACTCGTTAGTATTATTTTTAGAAGAGAATATAGCTGACTTTGTGGATTTCCCTTTTTGGAACCCGTATTGTTCTTTTTTTATTATTTCGTATTTCTCACAGAAATCTATGATTCTTTTCGGCATACATTTCTCAATAATTTTTGATAAGATATGGATTAATGTTATAGGGCGATAGTTGTTTACATCTTCCTTACAACCATTTTTATATAATGGTTTGATCATTGATAACTTTAGTGTATGTGGAAAAGTTCCAGTGGAGAAAGATAAGTTAATCGAATGTGTCAGAATTGGGACTAGTTCAACAGCACAATTTTTTATGGTTTTTGTGTTAATTTCATCATAACCTACAGCGCTTGTGTCTTTCAGAGATTTTATTACCGCTATCACTTCCCGTTCTGTCACAGGCTTCAAAAAAGCGAGTTTATTCTTGGGTTTTTACAAGATGAACTACTAATACATATGTGGAGTCGATATAATGGTTATTGAATATGTTTGCTATCTTAACTGGGTCCTTAATAATTGCACACCATACAAGATTTTGCTACATAAAATACATTTTAATCTGTACAAATTAAGCCGGTTTTATCGCTGGAAGCAATCTCTTCCAGACCACCTCAGTAAAGGACAGTTCAATTGGATAAGAGTGGAGAAGGCGGCGAAGAGTTCATAAGAGTAAATATTAAATAATGTAGGTAAAAAAAAAAACATATTCTACATAGTTAATATACCTATTTACGTACGAATAAAAATAAATATATAAGGTCACCTTCTTTCCGATAACATGACTTACACAGAGTCTCTGTTTATATAAGGTCACCTTCTTTCAGGTGACATGACTTACGCAGGGTCTCTGTTTATATAAAATAAAAATATCCTTATAATTTTTTCCAAACAAAATATGGCTAGTTATCATTTCACTTTTTTCTAACAAAAGTAATAATTATTTTAAAAAGCATCCTGTCTAACTCTCAACGTAATCGGCTCCGTCTCACTCATTCCAATGCCCCACTCTTCCCACACCTCATTCATAGGCATTCGGAGTGCGCGAAGCGTGGGGAGAGAAGTAAGAGTTCATTTACCTAGGTACCTGTCTCGAGCGAGCACTACGTAGTAAGTACTGCTTAATTTACTTAAAAACATATGAAACCGAGTCTATGACACCTCAATCAACTAGTTATTCCAAAAAAGCGAATTATAGCGCGATTCAAAAGCAGACAGCGCCATCTATTGATCGTGATTAAACAGCTGGTGAGTAAGGACCAGTTCAATAATCATCAAGTAAGTTCTGGGCAGTGCTAATAAATTATGCCAGATACATAATACGAAATGACGTAAAATGATAGTGACTACCCAACGAGTAATTAAAATAAAGTACGAATGTAATTTAATATTATGAAGTATTCTGGCAGATAACACTTACAGGAACTTACTTGTAGATTATGATGAGTATGGTTAGGCATACTTGTATTGTGATCCAATAAAACACAGTTTCGTTTAAGTTTAATTTATTAGGTAAATAAACAACACATCATTAACACTCTTTAGCAATTATTTGTAATTGTTCATACGCTTCGACGAAATAAGACGGAAAGTCTTATTTCGTCGATCACACTTTTTTTAATCTTTGTACTGACAAGCCAATACAAATCGTAAAATCATTATGTAGGTAAAGGTATGGAAAAGGTTGCTATTATTTTTGTATTAATTAACATGGCATGTTTAAAAGTATAGTTATTCATTGATATTTACAAGTCATATTTACACTGATAATCACAAGTCATATTTACATTTTTACACCACTTGGATTAAATGTTGGACGTGACGGCATTCTACTTGTAAATACGTCCTAGCACGGTCCAGGCAATGCCTCCGAACTGAAACGAGCACATCTTCTTCACTTGATTTAACATCGAACGCGTTTACAATTCGGGCACGTAACTATTCCACGGTGCAAATTAA
Organism: Anania crocealis; assembly: GCA_949315895.1. Taxonomy (NCBI): domain Eukaryota; kingdom Metazoa; phylum Arthropoda; class Insecta; order Lepidoptera; family Crambidae; genus Anania; species Anania crocealis. Next base: position 12,206,561 of record OX438862.1, read on the forward strand.
GTAGAGTAGTAAGTAGAAGCGGCACGTGTATCGATCAAACAAGGTCAGGGTCGTACATTATAACAAACGGGATGTTTTATTTTACTCTTCAATTGAAAAGTGTTCATGTGATTTATTCGGGAACTAGCGAATAAAAATATATTTTTCTTTTGTAAAACCTTATTCTTTTTTTATGCTGAACCGGCCGTTAAAAGGATATCACATTTAAAAAATTTACCTTATTTTAAAGAAAAATATCCCTATCATTATTTCCAAACAAAATATTATTATGGCTAGTAATCATTTAATTTTTTTCTAACAAAAGAAATAAGTATTTAAAAAGCATCCTGTCTAACTTTCAACGATCCCAACGTAATCGCCTCCGTCTCACTCATTCCAATGCCCCACTCTTCCCACTCTTCATTCATAGGCTTTCGGTGCTAGTGCAGCGGTGCGCGAAGCGTGGGGAGAGAAGTATGGAGTTCATTCATTTACCTACTTATCTGTCTCGTGCGAGCACTACGTACTAGGTACTGCATGATTTACATTTAAAAAAATTTGAAACCGTAATCATGGAATCTCAATCAATTAGTGACTCCAAAAAAATTCTAGCACGATTCAAATACGTACAACGCCATCTATTGATCGTGCTTGTAAATTAAACAGCTGGTCAGTATTATTAAGGAGTAAGGACCAGTATTATAATAATCAAGTAAGTTCTGGACAGTGCTATACGCCAGCCAGATACATAATACGAAATGTCATTTTTTATTCGAACTATTCGTTAGGTAGTGCTTAAAATTTGATTGATAAAATGATAGTGTCCGAGTAAGCACTACCCAACGAGTACATAATCATAAAAAAACAATGTAATTTAATATGAAGTATCTAGCAGACAGCACTAACAGGAACTTACTTGGAAATTATAATGAGTATGGATATGCATACTAGTATTGTAATTCAATAAAACACAGGTTCGTTTAAGTTTAATTTATTGGATAAATAAACAACACATCATTAACACTGTTTAGCAATTATTTGTAATTGTTCATACGCTTCGACGAAATAAGACTTTCCATCATGTAGGTAATTCAAACGAAAAAAAATCGTAAAATTATCAAGTAGGTATGGAAAAGGTTGTTATTATTTTTGAATTAACATGGCGTGTTTCAAAGTCATAATTTATTGATATTTAAAAGTCATATTTACACTGTTATTCACAAGTCATTTACAATTTTACACCACCTATTTAGATTAAATGTTGGACGTGACGGCCGTCTACTTGTAAATACATCCTAGCACGGTCCAGGCAATGCCTCCGAACCGAAACTAGCACATTTTCTTCACTTGCCTTAACATCGAACGCGTTTACAATTCGGGCACGTAACTATTCTACGGTGCGAATTGTGTGGCCGTCATGTCCTTCGCTCTACCCTACACGTGGAAGTCCAGCGGCGTCAGGTCAGGTGAACGCGGTGGCCAGCGGATAACCCTGCCGCAGCCGATCCAGCGTTTGCGGTGCCCGCCACTGGGCGACGTTCATACGCGTCGCGTGCGCACACATTATTGCTACGAATTTTTTTGGCGGACTGATTTGATTAATGTCTGTGTCGTCGCTCGCGCCGACGTTTGCCGAAGGGGGAGGCGGGGGGCGCGGGTAGCACTAAGTAGAAGCGGCACGTGTATCAATCGAACTAGGTCAGGGCCGTACATTATTATAACAAACGGATATTTTATTTTACTCTTCAATTGAAAAGTGTTCATGTAATTTATTCGAGAACTAGCGTATAAAAATATTTTTTTCTTTTGTAAAACCTTATTATTTTTTTATGCTGAAGCGGTAATTAAATGGAAATCACCAGACGAAAAGTGACCTTATATATCAAAACAAATAAATACATATAAATGTATAGTAACCCGAAAAATTAAAAGTCTGTTGTCAGTTGTCTAATAAGCTTTATAGATAAGCAATGTAGATTGCCTAAAGAAACTATTCCACGCGTTAATTACATAAAATTTTCTACGCGAGAACTGTTTATGCAGGCAGCATCTCTAAGATAAAACCAACGCGTAAAACAAGACAAAAATGGCTATCTGATTTTCACTATTCGTTTTCTACGTACCTTTCCACAGAATTTATTATATATCAAAACAAATAAATACATATAAATGTATAGTAACCCGAAAAATTAAAAGTCTGTTGTCAGTTGTCTGATAAGCTTTATAGATAAGCAATGTAGATTGCCTAAAGAAACTATTCCACGCGTTAATTACATAAAATTTTCTACGCGAGAACTGTTTATGCAGGCAGCATCTCTAAGATAAAACCAACGCGTAAAACAAGACAAAAATGGCTATCTGATTTTCACTATTCGTTTTCTACGTACCTTTCCACAGAATTTAAGTATATCCAGCCATCATGACCTCCAACTGCGTAGATCGGTGAGTTGGGTCCGTCCCCTAAAACAGTAACTCCCAGTCCGTGACGGTGTGTATTCATAGGCGCTAGAGTACTCCAGCTCAGAGATGTCATATCAAAGCATTCTACCTAAAATGTTTTTGATATAAATTTAACATTAGATGTAATATTTTTAATAAAATATGTGGACTAAAAACATTTAACACATTACCGTGTTTAAAGTCTTAAGACCATCCCTGCCTCCGACAACAATAAGTTTATTCTGCATCACTGCAACTCCAAATTGTAGCCTCCTCGCACCCATCCTCATGAATGGGGTCCAAGAATTTGTTCGGGGATCATACATTTCCATATTACTTGCACCCTGTTCAAATATAAGTGTGTATGACCTTTTGCATTAAAAAATATTTACATCTACTTCATTATTTACCGCATTTTTTTAGTCATGCATAAGTGCTTGTTCGCATAGGAACGCGCGGACGAGGCAGCGGTTGCGGGCGCGTAGACGTTGCGAGCTCGTATTCACATTAGCCGCCAGTCATTTCGCGAGTGTGACATGTTGTGCCAAAGGTAGAAAATATAGAGTTCTGGCCTGAACCGCACTTATTATTTCTTAATTTCGACATGATAAAAACGTGCTATCGTGTCTAGCGACAAGTTCAAACTGGTTGAACTTACCTTACGTTGCGATTGAATCGCGCGTTCCGCCGCTAGTTCGACGTGAACACGCACAGACGTCTCACGCAGTTGATACTACCGCGAACGCGCCATTGCACACGCCAGTTGCTAGCTTGTTCGCTACTTAGTGCACGTAGGTAAGTTTCGTACGTGAACACTCGAATATTACGTCAAATGTGAACAAGCACTAAGGCAATTGAAAACTTTGATAATTAATTTAACTTCAAACATATCACTGTAAAAGTCATCAATCTGTTCTAAATGGTCTACTACATTAAGTAATTAGTAAGTATCAGTCTTCACAAGCCTAAAAAAGAGGAATATGTAACTGATATGTGAACAGAAAATGTAATTGATATAGAACATGCTATAAAAACATCAAAACTTGTAGCTAGTAGGTATTAGTTTTTGTCATTTAGGCATTATTAGCGTTTAAAATTGCATTTGTATTTCCAAACTCCCAAATACTACAAATGATGGGACTGGTTCTTAGTACCTTATACCCATCCATGCCCCCAATGGCAAGCAGCCTTCCAATTGTCGATGTTCTTGGTCTGGTTCTGTGTGAGAAAAGTAGAGCACGTCGTTCTGGGAGGAGATGCCATTTGACTGCTTCCATTATCAAAGGTTGACATTCTGGAACGTTTCCGCATGCAAGCTCCACTTTATCTATTAAGTACTGAAAAAAGTATAGTTACACATTTATTACATAAGGAAGTTAAAGTGGAAAAGAATATGTATGTGTCAGCAGCTTGATTTAAAAAGAGACCTGCCTGTGTACAGCAGAGGGCTGACAGATTTTGTATGTAGGTATAAATAGTATGTAAAATTTTTTGCTATATAAAACGTGATTCAGATTTTATAGTTTACCTCAGAAGAAAGTAGTGGTAACTTAATTAGCTGTAGTAAAGTTGACAAATATTGTTCTCTATTAACACTGTCATGTTGCACCCAAGTCATTAGGCTCTCGAAAACATTTTCTTCTGTTATCACATTGAGGTCATCAGACTTCAGCAAGCTTGAAAGCTGTTCAGTATGTAATGATAAAAATTCTTGATGCTTCACCACCTACAAATGGGTATGACTTATTCAATAAAAACCATTAAAAATTTTCAAGTTAATTTAGCTCCAGCATATAAAATACAATAGAAAAATCCCTACAATTATTTATTTAATATTGGTAGTCTTAATTAAAAGACCCTGACTTTCAATAGTTTCAATCATAATTGGCATATCACCTGCATAAAATGCTGATATGTATACTCCAATGCACTCTTGTGTAAATTCATGCAAGACTGTTGCTCAGCAAACAAAGCAATACCTAAACAGTTACATGGATCAAGTTGCTTCTTTAGGAAAGCGCAACAAGCATCAGTGACTGTATTTAACTGTAGCAAGCTAGCTGTTGATAGTAGTACTTCCACAGTCTCTTCTCTCAGTTCTGAAATATAATTTTGTCAATTTTAGCCAAAAATCCACTTGCATATTGATAATTCATTTAAGTTATTTGGATTTAGTTTGGAAAACTATCTAATCTATGACTAGTGCTCCTGGAATTCGGATTCTCCACGTTATATTGTGCTATTTTTCCAATTCTCAGTCCTGATTATTGCAATCAAAAGTAGCCTATGTCACATGTTTGATTAACTCCTACAGGATCATAAGACCACCGGCGGTCGCGATAACAATTAATTTTAATTGTATCTGGCATAACAATAAATTTGTTGCAGTCATCGAACAGAGACGGATCTGATTTTTTTCACATTTTTGGTTTATTGCATAAATCGTCATGATATTTTGTGTTTTATCGATTAATGTCCCTTTCCTGAAAAAAGGGTACTAAATGCCTGGGTTATAGGGTCGAATATAGACGTATTTGATTCTGCGAGCGTAGTACAACGCCCAACTAAAGAATGCGTCCGTGTTGGCGGACGGCACCCTTCACCCGCACCCCACTCATCGTGGCGGATCACAAGTTTCGTTCTTGTTCTACGGAAACACGCACATATCATTTGCAGCAAGTATTAAGATAATTTTCTAATAGTTTTTAAAATAACACACAGTTTATATGTATGTGTTTAACTCGAATTAAGTAAAAATATTAGGTATGGTCGAAACGAATGTTAGCGTTGGTAAAAAATGATGCTTTATGTACGGATGTAGATCAAAGAATATTGGTCAATATTAACAATGGTATAGAATAATCAGAAAAGCAGTTAACACATTTTATGTAAGTAAATATCATAATATTTAATTGCTTTACTAAGACTTTTTATGTTGTTTATTTATTACTTAGGATTTAATTTACTTATCCACCGTACAGCAATGGTTTGTCAAACTCGTCGTTGTTACTAGGGATCAAACCTTTTTTTAATTGTATTTCGATTTTTAGGTTCACACGGTAAAAAATATATTAATAGTATTTATTTGTGTCACAACACATCCTTGTTAGTCGTATATATTTTTCTTGACGGAATTAATTATCCGTCATTGTTCTATGGACCATTTGTGGACGTATTGTACGATCAGTCATTTTTCTACGGATAGAAGCTAGTTGAATATGAATATCCGACGTTATTCATGGGTTTTTTTTTTACATCCGTCGTTGTTCATTTAAAAATAGAGTAATTGTGATATTTTTTTCATAATAATTTGTTGTTACTATTAGCATCACTCTATTTTATAATAATTAATCCATGAATATTTGAAAATAGTTGTAATTTAGGGATTTATTCTATTAAAAGTTAATTGCACAGCATACAATCTTGATGAGGCCAAACATTTTTATCAATCGTGATGATCCGAGTCATTGAGTGAGTTGTGTTGTTAGAAAATCGAGGAAAGTTTCGAGTTTGATTTCCGAGCGTACATTTGTAAAATTACATAATTCTAAGTATCTATAGAATGTACCTACATGGAATAATTATGTTAAATTGAGTGAAGGTAATGGTGCCACAAATTTGCTTTAATGTTTTTGCTTTATCCTACCTAGCAACTGCTTTTTGTTTTCTGCGGAGCAGACATGTGAATTGGCGTTACCACATGAAGTAGTTTAATATTCTCAACTCAGCAAATGCAAGATTTATGGAATGATATTCAAGAACCACCAGTCACATACCATCAAGATGAGTCAATTGCAGCAGTTTCCGTTCCTGAACAAAATGAAGATCCTTTGATGCCTGTAAATGGAATGACTCCTACTAGGGCAATTGATTTCCCTCTATCAGAAACCTCATAGGTCAATAATAACATTAGATCTCCAACGCCGTTGATTCCCAAGCGCACGACTCTCGGCAAACGCAACACAATACTCCACTTTCTCTCTTTTTACCTAATATATTATTTGGTATATCACGGTCGAAGCGTAACATATCGTACCTACTGTTACATAACTCTGTGTCTAAGACGTCGTTTTGCAACCAAGTTTCTGTGATTAGAACTACATCGTCATGTAAAAGTATACTTTTAAACACATTTTGATAAAATACCTTCAACATTGCATTTTTGCTAAACACGGTTGCATAGTACCTACATGTATTTTATTAATTGAGTTGACAGTGGTGACTGTAGGGCTCAGGGTTAAGAGTACTAAATACAACCTCTTAACTACGAACCACAAACTTATTTACGACCACAGTTCTTAGTTACCATTTATTGTAATAAGTATTTCAATAGTTTATATGAATAAATATACTGTTATTTCATAAAAATTTTGTAATCTACTTTTGAAAACAAAACAAAACAACATATATACGAAAATTACCTACTGTTAAAAAACGTTCCCTTTAATATTAGGTATTCACGTAATATTTTCCTTAAGATTATCCAAAGAGGTTCCTTTAGTTTTATAGTTGTAAGAATTTGAGTTGTAAGAGTTCTTCCGCGATCATGGCGCTTGCAACAGTGCCGAAATATCGGAAACTCATAAAAAACAAGGTACATGGTAGAAATCTCGAAATAACTAACTCTTACGTAAGAATTTGAATTTTAAAACCTATTTCTTTTGCCTTAACTGATATTCAAATATTTTCTTAATTATGAATTGTTTGTTATTTCATTTTTTAGACCTACATATTTCATAACCGCCCATAAAGTTATACTAAATATCCCTAGAGTATTGACGGAAAGTATCATCCGTCATGAAAAAAAACTCAAACTCCATACAATAATGTCAGTTAATTACATACGCCAAGTTATACTCCAGAAAATAACGACTGATGTGACTTTTAACGAAAACTATACATATTAGGAGTTTGTGTTGTAACTCACATTAAAAAAGACCTCATACAAAATAACTTGTCCAAATTTCAAGTTAATTGATTTACTAGTTTAAAAATATGGAGTAAAATTCTATACAAATTCTTTGCAAGGCTCTCCTGTAAAGTTGCTAAATTGCACATCCGTCTTTGTTCTACGACTGTGACTACATACAATCGAGGGGTTAAAGCCCTGTCTATCTCCATTCCAAATTTCATAAAAACTAGTTTATTTTGTGACACGAGTAACAGTAAATGTAGGTAATATTAAATACCTATAGTGCCAGTGTAGCAGTATCTCACAAGAGCTTGGAGGGCCTGTGAGTCAACACGCTCCAGAGTTATTTCTGTCAACTGTGCTTCCCGGAGTGATCCAGTAAACATAGCAGCAAAGTACTCACTGCAGGATGCTAACATTACTTTGTGAGCAGGAATTCTGAAAAAAAAAACAAGAATTGCTACAAGTACATAGCCACAAATCTCTTTGTTCTATTTTTAAGCTTAACAAAAACATTAAACAATTTGAAATTGTCTTTTCACCTATTCTTTCCATATTAAGGTACCTAAGTAATAAAAAAAAATAGAATAAAGAAAAATAGAACAGCATTATAGTGATGGGTCCTTGGTTGATTTTCTGTAACACTTAATCCCTCAACCCCCAGGAGGCACTCAGGTGCCACAATAACAATTGATTATTGTGTCAGGAATAACTCACGATCGAGGGACTAATTTGTTAGTCCTGGTATTTTTAATAATGATTTATAAGGTAAACAATTAACAGTAGGTAACCCAGAGCACTGTTAACACGCATTAAATACCTACATTATATTCAATGCTTTGTTCTGTTTTGTACAGATTTTAATATTAATAAGTACCTGCATCCTCCAGCAATCAGCGCAACATCACATAGTTTTTGAGATTGAAAATATTGGAATATATTTTTTAAAGTAATTTCGGAATGTCCTTTATCACAATAGAATTCATCTTGGCTTGTCGAACTTGAAAGGCTCAACTGGCTTAGTTCTCTAGGCAACCCCTCGTCAATTGAATTTGTAGAAATGTTGTCTTTAGAGCTCTCAGGTTTTTGTGAATCACAGCCCGACATTATTTAGCAGTTACGAATTACGATATAATCTAACGCGATTAAACTTTATTGAAATATAAAACTTCGCAGAACAACAACACAGTGAACACCACAAACAAAACAAAGCAAGCAAATGATTGACACTGAGCAAGCAGAGCAAGTAATCACTACGATTACACCAAATATCATTCAATCAAATCAACAAACAAAGCACCAAAATGCAAACAAAGCAGTTTTTTATAATTTTATAATGTTTGCTGCCTTGGTTCTGTCCCTTACAGCCTAACATTCAATGCAGCTGGCTAAAAAACTAAAAAAGCCATGAGTGACATAAACTTTGTTATTAATGTGCATAAGCTTCTTGTAATATGCCAAAGGGATTGGACATGAGTACTAATATCCATACAAAATAATTCTGCCACTTTCGGTGCGAGGGGCGAGGAACGCACACTAACAGCGATTACAAACAAATGCATTTTCGATCATGTCGTTACGCACGCATCCGAAGAAAGAAGAAAGAAATCATTTTCATGTAAGGAAGGAATGCTAGAGTAAGACACTATTTGATCGATATGTCACTATCGATCCAATAATTAAAATAAATAATAAAAATGTTTATTTCTCACCACAGTCCTTAACAAGAAACTTAATGCTAACTTACAGTAAAACACAGTCAAAGGTTGTGGATCGCTGGTGCCTGTATTGGTAGTAATAACTAAGAACCCGTTGAAACAGGACACCAGGTCCCTCCCACCTCTCATAACAGTATACATGTACTTAGCGAATTAAAGATGTGTATACAACACATTTTCACATGTAATGAAAAATTTAAAACAAAACCATGAACTTTTTTCTACAAAACTAACGAAACTAGAAAGACAAATGCACAAAGTGGAAAGAAAAGTGGATACATATAAAGTCTACCGAGTTATTTTCAGTAAAGCCTCAGTTTCATCATAAGACTGTCCGAGAAGCCAATTGATAACATTACATTTTAAATTATAGTAGTTCATACCATAAATACTTAGCAATTTTTGTAATTTATTATATATATACGGGCCGAGAAATATAAAGAATTTGTTAGAAAAGGATGTCTTCAGCAAATTACGGAAGGCGACAAGTTCATTTCGACGAATCAAACGCGAGTCAAAAGGCGTCAGTGCATGCTGCCTTAGAACCACGGCTAATATATAAAGCTGCCTGACGGTCAGAACTTGGCAATAGACGTACAGATCAAATGTTGGATATAAGCGAGGCTTGAAACAACACACCTTAAGGACAGCCCTCTGTGCACGCTCAATCAGCAAAAAATTCGTTTTAGTTGCCCCACCCCAAGTGGACAAACAATAACTCAAAATAGATTGACATAGTGAAGTGTATACCATTTTCATTGTATCTGCATCAGCTGAATGGCGCAGTTGCTTGAAGATGTATATCAGCTTGCGAACTCTATTTGAAAGATGGATGATAATTGTTGTTTTAAAGAAAGGTTGTTATCAATAATCACACCAAGATAGGGTATGGATGTTACCTTTTCAATGTATTGATCCTTGTTACCGACTTTATTCAAATCATTCTGAGTGTTGTTTGGTTTAAAATTTCGAATAGTAAATTTAATTAGTTTAGTTTTGGATAAGTTCAAAGTCAACAAATCTCCCCACCACTCTTTTACAATGTTGAACCCTTCCTGGGCAAAAAAATAAGTCTGATGCCAAATTTTTGCGGAAAATACAAGGGCCGTATCGTCAGCGTAAAAATTTTACCATTTACAAGATCAAGGTCGCAAAGTTCATCTATGTAAATTATTAATTAATTAATAGGCTACCTTGAAGTAGAGATGTAAAAATACGGTATAGTACGAAATGAGCGGTATTTTTATAAGGGGCCAGGCGCTATGCCATATTTTTTTCCGGTGGTAAGAGCAAAATGATTACTCATTGTAAACATATTTCAAACCAAGCTTAAATATTACTTTGATCCAAACAGTATAACACAAGGAACAACATCCGGTAACAGAGAAAAATTGCTTTAATATATTAGCTATTTTATTTTGATGTAGGTATGTTTTTCTTACCTAGATACCCACGTATCCTCCTATTTTTTCAACATTATTGCAATATTTCTACTTTTCAACACTTTTATGTAAAATAAAACCTTTCTATTATTTAAAAAAAAGATTGTATCGGAAATCAAGCTAGAAACAGTGAATACAAAAATTTTTATATCATTGTATAGATTCTGCATCAGGCAAAATTTCCTTGACCTTAATTAATATTTAAGTGGTCTCAATAAGTTGTGTTATGGGTTGTCACCCTACAGACGTTAGAGGCCTCTATCTCTGTCACTCGGACTTTTTTTCACTAGTGCACGTTCTAGTTATGTAATATGTAATTTCCTTGAGTTATATACTTATATTAATTACATACTCTTTGGCCAAGAAAAAAGCAGTGGCTGGCTGCTGGATGTCCTCCCGTCAGACTAGGGATGCAAAGTTATTAAAAATATCGATATATCGATATCGATTTATAACAAATCAAGTCGATATTGATATATCGATATATCGGTCTAGTACGCCGATATATCGATTTTTTATCGATATTTATCCTTTTTAAGGGCTTATTAAAATTAATTAAAGTAGTTTTATAGCCTCTCTACACAATGGGCTGTGATGGTGATCATTCGATGCACATTACTGTAGTTTACTATAGTTTTAGAAAGAAATTCGGCCTTAGTAAAGTTAACTGTTCACTCGACAGTGTACAGCGAATGGTCATCATCAGCATGGCATGATGATGGCCCATTCGTGTAGAGGACAGGGAATACTTCAAGTACCTTCCAGACAATTCAAGTACTGACTTACCTACTACTACTTATATCTAAAAAATTTTTATACCTTAAAATATTTCGATATTTCGTTACGATATAATATATTTTTTTCGATATTGATATATCGATATCGGCGTATCGTCGATACAGTTAGGTGAAATAACATGCTGTATGGGTTGTACGTAACCAAATCAAATCAATCAAATCAAATTAAAATATTTATTTGTATTATTTTGGGTATGTGTTACAGGTCTTGTTAATATAACAATATAGTAGTGCAGTGACCAAAATATGCTATTATGTAGCGTACAAATATTAAATATATTTTATGGTAGGAACATTAAGTACCTACCTACTTAAGCAATTAAACAATATATTTACAATGGGTACATAGTTATTTCTGTACACATTAAAATTAAAAGAAGACTTATGATAGGTATTATTATTATAAAAAAAAAACAATAGCAATTTGAGTAAATTTAGCGACTAATATTATAATACATTTTTAAATTATCCCTAGGTATGTAATTAGTTTTATATACACATAAAAACCTTAATACTAATACACGTTAAATACCATATGAAAAATATTCATCTAATGAATATCGCCAAGAAAAGTGGACCGTGAATTTTGCGCGGGAATGCGAACAGTTCACCTCTTTCTTGGGGACTTCTCTACATTCCTTCAATCTAAACTCCATCGAAGCATTAAAACGTCTAACATCAACGTTTTAGTGCAAAAATAAAAAAAATATTACTAAAGAATTGGCTGTATGGACAAGTATCCGAGGCCGTTAAACATTCTAAATAAAAAAAATAAAAAAGAATTACTTGCTCATAGGGATGGCGATTCTTTCCAAAAAATATCGATTTTTGAATCGATCTGAATCGAGACTTAAAAAATCAATTCACAAAAAAATCGAGGCTAAAAAGATCGATTTCCGATATATCGATTTTTTTCCAAGTTTTATTTAAAATGTAAATATATATCTGTTTTATGAAAAAAAAACCCTTAACAAACCATTTCTTACAAGTTATTTTTAGTCCCTGGTTAAATATCAACTAAATATGTACAAACAGACACTTTAATGTTATTTATCTGTATAGATCAAAGTCAGATCTTAGGTGGAAAAGGATACCATTTGTTTTCAAAATGTATTTATTACATCAAATGGTTAAAGTGACCAATGCTCTATGTCTACACTTTTAAAACAATAACCTGCCCAGTCCACTGGGATCAAAGTGGTTCCACTCATCACTTGCCATGTTGCCGGCAGCAGAAAAAAGACGCTCGCAAGGAACTGATGATCCCACGCAATATAGGTATTTATTTATTTCGCTTACTACAGTATAATAAAACGACAGTTTGCTTCTATTAAACATTTTAAAAAATTAAAACAAACAAAACTAGGTATGTATCTAATAATGAATGTAGGCCAATCTCTTTAACTGACAAATCAATTTATGGTTTTTAGTTTTTACCAACACAAAAAAATCGAATGGCGATTCCCTAGAGTGAAAGATCGATCCACTGAATCGTCTCAGTACTGTATATCGATTTTAAAAAATCGATCTTTGGGCCCAAAAAATCGATTCTTCGATTAATCAATATGAGATCGCCATCCCTACTTGCTCAGTGGAGTCAGTGGTGTACGTACTAAAAATTGGTTAATAATTTAATAAAAATTTTACTAACATTCAAGAACGTACACATTTCCTTTATTTAAAAACAGTTCCTTACTCATAATTATATTTGCCGTATACCTTTGGATTTACCGTAAAAAAATGGAGGGCGATGGGGCAGAAAGTTCGAATTTAAATTCGAAGTCATTTTCAGGAATTCCTGAAGCAGTATTCGTGGTGAGTTATTAATTTCTTTTATTTGTATTTAAATGTCTATGCCATTTTATTAAACAGTTTCAAGTTCAAAGTTGGTCAAGGTTTTGTGTTTCTTTTAGGTTAGAAGTTTCTGATTGCACCTGCTTTTGCATTCGCATTTTTTTCTTGCAATAATAGTGTAACTAACACTATCCATGCATGCCTGTTTGCTATAGGTTGAAATCGATTTAAGAAATAAAAAAAGATCATATTGAAAGGATTGATTGATTTCTGTCCATGATCTGGACTTCTTTTGATTCCAATTTAAATAATAATCCCTCAACCCCCAGGAGGCACTCGGGTGCCACGATAACAATTGATTTCAATTGTGTCTGGAATAACTCACGATCGAGGGATTAATCCCTCAACCCCTAGGAGGCACTCGGGTGCCACAATAACAATTGATTTCAATTGTGTCTGGAATAACTCACAATCGAGGGATTAATAGATACATAATATAGCCAGCAATTCATTTAGACTCAAGACCTTGTCTTAAGAAACACCAAAGGTTTTAAATGAAGCACAATCAAAAATTATCTTGTATAATAAGTTAGGCTTATGCTTTAAATACTGCAGTGTGATGTAGAATCCACATAACGGCATGTATATCAAGAAACTCGAATTTTGTTCCAAAAATATTTTTTATATCGTTAACATTCAGCCTTAATCTAACAAAGAAACTACCTTAATCCCTCTGTTATGTATGAAACCTTTGCTGCATTGGGTAGAATCATTTATAATTTTATTATAACCAATGTAGGTAGATTTACATCTCTATTAATAAATTAGTTTTGCTTCAAACCTCAACCGTGTTATATCTTTTATTGGCGACTGTGACAAATTATTGTAATTGTGTTGATAATGGCGACAAATTGTGCAAATCTAGTGTTTCCCGGACAATTTAACCCTAAAACAGATAAGTGGCGCGACTACAAAGAACGGTTGTTGTGTGCTTTGGATGCAGCAGGTTATGATGTGAAGACAAGTGAAAAAGCTCGTTCGTTGTTCTTGTCTCAGTGCGGCAAAGACACTTATGCGTTAATTGCGTCGTTGTTAGTGCCAAATAAACCAACTGATGTGACTTTTTCAGAAATTTTTCGTGTTTTGGACCAATTTTACGAACCAGAAGTTAACGAGATTTTACAAACGGGAAAATTCCACAAGCGCCTACAATTGCAAGGAGAAAGCATGCAGGAATATGTGGCAGCAATTAGCCTACTCGCTGCCCAATGTAATTTTATTGACCTAAAACGTCAGTTGAGGGACAGATTAGTGCTCGGTATACGTGATGACCGCTTGAGAAGAGACCTATTGAAGACAAAGTCGCTGACTTATGAGATGGCTTTACAGATATGTCTTAATTATCAAGCGACATTTTCTGATTTATACCCGGATAGTGCTGATATGAAGCAAACTCCGTCCTATGTTTCTGAACCGATGGAAATTGGTAGAATAAAGTCCAATGAGTGTGTACATTGTGCTCGTGTACACAAGGCTGGAGAACGATGCCCTTTTACTAAAGCGAAATGTTTTTATTGCAAGCGATTCGGACACATTTCGCCGGCTTGTGATAAGAAAACAAAAAAGGTGCACCAAGTTACAGAGGATTGTAGTAGCGAAAAGTCTTTAGAGCCACCACAGAATATGAATGGTGTATATAATTGCTCTGAAAACTATCAGCCGCAAATAACAGCACATTTGACTATTAATGGTGCACGATTGACTATGGAAGTCGACTCTGGCGCCTCTAGGACTATTATGTCGGAGAACACATTTAAACAGCTATGGGTTACACCTCCACCTCTGAGTTCTACCAATGTAAAGTTAGTTACATGGACTCGTGAACCTCTGAAAGTAATTGGTGTGGCAAATGTGCGTGCTAAATTAAGCAACAAAGAGGCCCAATGCGAACTGATGGTTGTATCTGGACATGGCCCAAGCTTGTTAGGAAGAAATTGGTTCGAGCCTTTGGGTGTGTATGTTGCAGGATTGTGCTGGTCTCAGGAGCAGATAGAACCTTATAGACAAAAATTCCCGGAGTTATTTAAAGGTGGCTTAGGAAAATATAATGGTCCAGAAGTAACATTGAAATTGCGCCCTGATGCAGTGCCGAAGTTTTTAAGAGCGCGACCGGTACCATTTCCTTTGAAGCAACAGGTCAACGATGAATTGAACCAGATGGTCAAAGATGGAGTTTTAACACCTGTCAAGTATTCTAAATGGGCTACTCCATTGAGAATTGTAAGAAAAGAGAATGGTTCGCTCCGTATTTATGGTGACTACCGGTCGACAGTAAATGCTTCCATATATAGTGACAACTATCCATTGCCAACTTCATCCGAAGCTTTTGTAAAGCTAAGTGGCGGGAAAATATTTAGCAAACTGGACCTCAAACAAGCGTATACTCAGTTAAAAGTTGACGAGGAGACGGCGGAGCTATTAACGTTAAATACACCGATTGGGCTAATGAAAATGAACCGCCTCGCATTTGGTGTTAGTGCTGCGCCTGGAATATTTCAACGTGTAATGTCGTCGGCTCTTGCTGGCATGGAAGGCGTGGCCTGTCTATTAGACGATGTAGCTCTAACTGGAGTTACAATGGAGCAGCACAATAAACGACTCTATGATGTGCTAGATATTTTAAATAAGATGGGCTTACGGCTGAATTGTGATAAATGTGTTTTTGCTGCCGACAGTATTAGTTTTTTGGGGCATAAGATTGATGGTGAAGGGCTGCACCCATGTCCAGAGAAAGTAAAAGAGATTAAAGAGAAACCGGCTCCGACTAACAAAGAGTCACTTCGAGCATTCCTTGGGTTGTACAACTTTTATGAAAAATTTCTGCCCGATAAAGCTACAATCTTAGAACCACTATACCGTCTACTAGAAACTAAAAGACCGTGGTCATGGGGCAAAGCAGAAGAAATAGCGTTTGAAAAGGCTAAGACAATCATTGCTTCTGATCGCACATTAGTTGGATATGATTTGAGACGAGATTTACGGCTCGTTTGTGATTCGTCAGAATACGGCTTAGGAGCAATTATTGCACATGTAATGGATGATGGTACTGAAAGACCCGTAATGATGGCATCAAGAACATTGCAGCCACATGAGAGACGGTATGGTCAAATCGACAAAGAGGCTTTGGCAATTATGTTTGGACTGTCAAAATTTCATGAATATTTAGCTGGGCGAAAGTTTTGTATAGTGACGGATCATAAACCTTTAGTAGGATTATTTAACCCTATGAAACTTATTCCCGATCAAATTTCACCGAGGATGTTGAGATGGTCTTTAAAGCTAGCCTGCTACGATTATTCGATTATATACAGACCCGGAAAAGCGATAGGCAACGCAGATGCCCTTAGTCGTTGGAATGCGCCAAACACGTCTACTGTGAAAGAAGAATGTCTAAAGGATGTGTTGTTATTAGAAGAGCGACCCAACGGCTGGGAATTGGACGCGAAGAGAATTGCTAGGGAAACTAGTAAAGATCCATTACTGCAAAAAGTTATATTTGGTGTCCTTAATGGCTGGCCACGAGTAAATAGAGATCCGAACCTACAACCATTTTGGACTCGCAGAGAGGCTCTTTCACTCAGTAAAGATTGTTTACTGTGGGGTAATAGGGTCGTTATACCAAAGATACTTCAAAGTGAAGTCTTGGAATTGTTACATATCCCACATGCGGGTATTGTGCAAACAAAAGCCTTTGCGCGTGGCTATGTATGGTGGGTGGACCTGGATAAAGAAATTGAGAGAGTAGTGGCAGAGTGTGAGCAATGTCAGGCTGTGAGAAATAATCCAGCTAGAGATCCACAGACATGGATTCCCACAGGAAAGCCTTGGAGCAGAGTGCATGTAGATTTTGCGGGCCCGTTTCAAGGAAAAACCTTTTTGGTGTTGATTGATAGCCACAGTAAATGGCTAGAGGCCGAGATTGTTCCGTCTATGAGCAGTGCAACTGTTATCACCATCTTAAGAAGAATCTTTGCATCTCAGGGGTTGCCTGATGTACTAGTGTCAGATAACGGGGCGGGCTTTTACTTCAGAAGAGTTCAATATGTTCCTGAAGAAAAACTCAATTAAACATTTGTATTCACCTCCGTACCATCCGGCAACAAACGGTCAAATTGAAAGGGCCATACAGAGTTTTAAAAACAAAATGAAGAAAATGGCTGATTTGGATATGCCGTGGTCGGAAAAACTCCCGAAAGCCTTATATTACCTGCGTACTGTACCGAATAGTTGTACAAATAAAACAGCAGCCGAGATTTTAAATGGGCGTAAATATAAAACTGCGGTGTCGGCACTTCACCCTGATAATTCCGAATGCATAGCTGATCAACAGTTAGAAGCGGCAGCTCATAGACCGCCTAAAAGGACTTTCGCGGTAGACCAGTCTGTGTCAATACGTGTTTATGGTCCAGGAGAAAAATGGCAAAAGGGTATAGTGGATACTGTGGAAGGTCCGAGTTCATACAGGGTGAGAACGGAGGATGGTGAATTACACAGAAGACATGCCGACCAAATTATAGCGAAAAGAGTCACCCAAGATCAGTCAATTAATCAGCCTAGGCCCCTATGGGACCAACCAGATGTAGAATTTGATTCGAGGCAAATTTCTCCAGAGCCTATAGTTATACCCAATTCTGATTTATGGCCAGACATAATTGGAATACCTAATGATTAAAATGTTAACCTTATTATTGTTTGAAATTGATTCATTGTTAGTTTACTTTAATTGTCATATTATAATGTTGATCATGTTTAAGAAAGAAAGGTATGTTATGTATGAAACCTTTGCTGCATTGGGTAGAATCATTTATAATTTTATTATAACCAATGTAGGTAGATTTACATCTCTATTAATAAATTAGTTTTGCTTCAAACCTCAACCGTGTTATATCTTTTACCCTCGATCGTGAGTTATTCCAGACACAATTGATATCAATTTTTATCGTGGCACCCGAGTGCCTCCTGGGGGTTGAGGGATTAATAGGAGGAAGGAGAGATTTAACTACCTCATACTTAACTCTCTTATTAACGATTGCCACCCCTGTGGGCCATCTGGTTGGCTGGGAAGAAATGTATTCTTCTAAATGCATTGTTTTAACTATACAACACTCATACAGTTACTTTAACACACTGTGTTTGATCTGTAAACGGGCAAATTATTTATTTAATATCTCAAACATTAACAATGATGACCATTTAGATTATATTTTTTCTGTTTTTGGTAAAAAAAAACAATCATATAAAAACATGCCTCAAATATGTATACACCCTACTAGCGTAAACTTTTTTAATTTTTTTAAGTAGTGTAAACTTGTATTAGATTTAAAAAAAAAAGGATATAAAGTAAATGACGTTTTGCTAAATATGGGTTAGTGTTTATACTAATTGTTGGTTTCTAAACTGTATTTAATGTTTCTAAAACTGTTTACTTACACTTAATATTAGTTTCATTTCTATATTGTTATGTAATATAGTGATAGCTCTAAAGATTCTCTCTCTCGATAGATTTAAAATCCACTGAAATAAAAGTCTGACCAAAGAAATTTGTCTGTACATGGCCTTATAAACAAATGATATCTAAACATTAAATTGAAAAAAAAAAAAAGTTATACTATCTGAGTTAATGGGGACTACCGTTTCTTTGCTCACCAGTTGGCGCCACTGTAGATTGAGGTCCAGAGTTATAGCTGTCAAAGGCGATTGGCGCCGAAATAAAGTGTTATATCTTGAATCTAATTAAGGTTATATTGTTTATAAATAACTATCTTGATATCAACAAACTAACTTCTGAAATAGTTGCTCTTGAGGCCGCCTATTTTTGCGCTTTTTCTTAATTCCGCTTTTAAAGCGTTCACATTAATCGCCAAATAATCCATATTTGCGATATTTTACGAAGGAGATCACTTTCCAGCAGGTAAATTAAAGAAATTATAATTTATGCAACAAATTCCGCTAAAACCAGTACAAAGTGAATGATATTGGACCTCACGCGACACTAGCGCCTCTAGTGGCAAATTCACTAGCGATAGCCCCCATTGATTTGCTGTCTAAACTAATTAACATTGCAAAAATATCGGAAACTGAAAAAAAAAAAATTTTTCATTATTATAAATAATGGTCTTGCTCTTGACTACATTCTTAACTATGCATATGGTTAAGAAGAAGCCTAAGATGGAGCGACCTTACCCAGGTATATAGTATTATCCCTCAATCAATTGACTCTAGTGATACTGACTATAAAAGTTTAAATTAGTATGTTTGGTTCTCCTGGTATGTTGAAAATGGAAAACTATCCCATGGGAACCATACATTTTTCTAGATGCTTTTCCAGCCTGTAAACTATCTCTGTGCCAAATTTCACCCAGATCCTTAGAGCCGTTTTAGTGTGATAGAGTAACAAACATCCATCCAAACATTATATAACAATTGTATTGTTCTTGTTTTTTTGTGTCTTGTTTAGGCTTTGTCCGCACTTAGCCTCTTTATTGGGCCATTGTACGTGTTCCCCGCCTTCTACTCCAACCATCCCAGGTGACTCCAGAAAGCCAGAATCTTTCCCGGGTTTCCACTGATTTCCGAAATCGATTTTGATGATTGGAGGAAGGATGCCCGTTCCGCGGCCACACTGTTACACTCAGTGAGTACATGTTGTGGCGTTTCGTCTGCTTCCATGCATCCTCTGCATAGGGGGCTGTTTATGACACCTAGGGTAAATAGGTGCTTGTTTAGGGGACAGTGACCGGTAAGAGTACCTATTATTTTAGAGAGATGGTCCCTTTTTAGCCTGAGCAGTTTGCGGGCAAGCCATTTTGAAGCCACCGGAACAGCATTCTTGGTTTGCAGCCGTCAGTGTTGTTCCATACTGTTCAGTTTTATTACGGCGCCATGTTTTTATTTGAGCCTGGGGTATTGGCAGTAATGGTTCCGGTCCATATACTGTGGCTGATGCTCCCCTTTTGGCTAGTTCATCCGCTGCGTCGTTGCCTAGTGAGTTGCTGTGTCCCTTTATCCATTGCAAAGTTACGGTATTTTTGTTTGCGATGGATTGAAGTGCGTTGTGGCACTCCAGTATAAGGGCAGATGTTATATTGTTGTTTTTTAGGGCTTGTAGTACGGATGCGCTATCGGAGACGATCTTAATGTTAAGATCTTTAATATTTCTGGCCTCTGGCTGCTACCGCCTGTGCCGCTTTGGTTATTCCAACACATTCTGCTTGAAAGATTGTGTTTAGTGTCGAGCCGTCTATGTATATCCTTACTTCGTTAATGCTGGAGCAATCTTCATGTTCTGCATGAAGTTGGATATTGTATTCGCGATCGAACACGTGTTGACACATGGTCTTATCCGTGGGTGCCTCGAGGAGTGGAATATCCTTGAGGATCCCCTGCAGAACGCTTGAGTGTGTTGGCTCTGTGCCCTGCTTCCATAGTCCATTTAGTCTAAGTCTTAGAGCGGCTGCCCTTGCCTCCTCTTGTATGACCAGATCTAGTGGCCTTAAGTTTAGAATGTGTTCCAGTGCAGCTGATGGGGTAATTCTCATACACCCTGTAACAGCCAGACTGGCTAGACGGCTGGCTTTGGAGTTTCATTTTCACGGTTGACAGTTGTGTGCGGGGCCACCATACAACTGAGCCGTAGGTCATAGAGGGTCTGATGACTGAGGTGTATAGCCATAGCGTGATTATTGGGTTTAGACCCCATCTTTTACCGATCATTCTCCTACATTGATAAGAAAAGCTATACAGGTCCTCTTTGTTTTAGAATCAATGTGACTTGCCCAGTTCAACGTGCTGTCAAGAGTTACACCTAGGTATTTCACTTGATTCGTATCGTTCGTATAGTAAGTTGGGTTTTAAATAGTTTTGGTAGCTGCTGTTTAGGTAACTTCCTTTTGTTTGTGAAAAGGATGAGTTTTGTTTTTATCGGATTTACTGACAGTTGTTGCTCGTCACACCATTTTTCTACAATCTGGAAGGCAGAACGCATTATGCTGCAGAGCATTTTCTCAGCGTTGCCACTTATCAGTATTGTGAGGTCGTCTGCATAACCAATAGTAGTGTAACCTATGTCGTTTAGCTTTCTTATGAGGCTCTTTCATAGAAGCGGGGAGAGCACCCCCCCCCTGGGGGCACCATCGGACTACCGTTGCTCTTGTGGTAGAGTTAGTGATGGCCCGGCGGCAATATTCCCAATTCCCAGTAATTTACTCATTGTAAATTTACGGGAATATTTCCATTGTTCCCGGAAACATTCCCCAAAATTTCCAGCATCATTTTATATTATAACTAGCGTTGCGTCTTGAATTCGAATGGCCAGCAGAGCTAATATTTTTTATTTTATACATCTAATCCGTTATCATGAATAAATTGTATGAAATAACAGAATTAATAAAATGATAAATTATTTCGAAACATTTTAATTAAAAGTAAGCGCATGCTTGCATCCCACGCCACACTACTTATATATCCTTCTCACTCCCACCGACTAAAACAGTTTATACCTGCGCTTGAAATGCGCCGCCGAGCCTCCCGCACCCATCTGCTTTGACACTAACACGAATTACCACAGTTTCAATTCAAGTGTTGAGTGTGCTAGGCGTGTGCGCCACGATGAAGCCAAAAAGTAAAGTTTTTGAACATTTTTCAATAAAGACTGTTGTGATCAACAAACAAAATATTCGTGTTCGTTTCGTAACACTGTTTATAAAAAAAGAAATGCCACAAAATTTGCTTCTCATTAAAAAAAATGTGATAAGTGTCCCGACAGTGTCAAAGTAACAATTAATTGCGAAAAACAATTAAATGGAGAACGGATAAATACAGTGCCAGCACATGATCCTCAGCCGAGCACGTCATCTTCAAGTACATTAATAATCAGTTAAAATCAGTTTTATTTCTGCAAATAGGCCCCAGGAGGCGCTTTTACACGTCCCAATATTTAACCTACCACTGCTTCAGGACAAATGTGAGCTAGTGCCGAGAAGAAGCAGCGCAAGAAACTCGGTCACCATTGTCAGCCTCTTTTTAAATAAACATGTTTACATAAGATATATGCCAGTGCGAGCTGGTACAATTTAAAGCCAAACGTTCCTATCATTTATATAATCATTAATAGTATAATAGCCCTTTTTTATTAAAACAACTTTGATATTATATGATTTGAGTTTATATACAGGGAGGTCAGCAATAGACAGTGGTAATTTGTTGAAAATACGAATACAATTTCCCATGAACGAATTACCTACTTTTCGCAGTCTAAATCCGAGAACGGCAAGTTTATCTTTATTTCGGGTATTGAAATTGTGTACGTCACTATTTTTGACAAAAAATTCTAGGTTTTTACGAACGTACATAATGTTTTCGAAAATGTATTGAGATGCAACTGTAAGTATGTTGATCTCTTTGAATAGCTCTCTTAGAGAGTCACGGGGTCGAAGGCCGTAAATAGCCCGCACAGCACTTTTTTGAAATATAAAAATAGACTCAATATCTGCCGCTGAGCCCCATTACAGAATTCCGTATGACATTATACAGTGAAAGTAGCTAAAATATACTAATCTTGCCGTTCCAACATCAGTCAATTGTCTTATCTTTCGCACAGCATAAGCAGCGGAACTAAGTCTTCCAGACAGAGACCTGATATGAGCACCCAATTGCAGTCGAGAGTCTACAGTTATACTCGTACCTAAAAAGAGGAGTCTACAGTAACTGATGGCTCATGGCGTAACATTTGTAGCGGCAAACCTTACATTAGGCAAAATAAATTTAACACATTTTGTTTTTCTTGCATTAATCAAAAGATTATTCGTAGCAAACCAATGCAATAATTCAAAGGATAATTTGCCCCTCTTAATTTTAAAAATTATTGAATTGTCATCTGCAAACAATACCATCTAACAAAGATTATACATACAATATGTTATAAAAACCCTGTCAGATCCGAAAGGGTCTTAAAGTTGCTATATTAACATAACCAAAATAAGTATCAAAATTACGTAATTCATGAATACAACTTTTT
The DNA here is from genome assembly GCA_949315895.1 of Anania crocealis. Classification (NCBI taxonomy): domain Eukaryota; kingdom Metazoa; phylum Arthropoda; class Insecta; order Lepidoptera; family Crambidae; genus Anania; species Anania crocealis. The sequence goes on from OX438862.1 coordinate 12,229,717, forward strand.
TATCGATTTTTAAAGTCAACAGGTTTATCACCCATTTACCCTACAACGGGGAAATTTTCAAAATGTGTTAACACTCCCCGTCGCGCGGCTCTATTGTCGGCATTGACGCAAGCAAACTACTCGCTTTTCGGCACCGCAATAAACATAGGTGGCGCCTTTGTCATAGCGTAAAGGTAGCCGCCCGCTTTGATTCAACTCGCCGCGCGGCACGTGTCGGTGGATATATCCTGATCATGCATTATTATTTATTATTACGACAGGTCAGTTTCGCGAAGACATTACTTCCGAGTGGTCGTACCGTTCTACTCCGCGAAATAGTGTCCTTAGTCTTTTGCGCATTTGTTTGAGCTCTGGCCCCCACCAGGAGCTCTTTCCCGGCTTTTTGGGTGTGACAATAGGACAGGTTCGCTCACAGAACATGGAAAACCTCTTTCTTTGTTCTGTGGGTTCGCTCGTAACTGCTTAATAGTGCGTCAGTTAAGAGTTGTATTTTTGTCTCTATGTTGTTTGTGCTCTGTGTTGTGTCTGGCATGTTTGTCTTGTTTAGTGTTTCGGTCAGTAAGTTTGTGTACCCTGTTATATCTGTTTTACGGGGGTTACGATATGGAGCAGGGTCTGTTAAATTGAGGTTTATTTGAAAACAGACACGACTGTGGTCCGCAAAGGTTGGCTCTTTTGACACGTACCATCCGTCAATGTACTTTGCTGCCGTGTGTGTAGCTAAAGTTATGTCGATGTAACAATTATATTATTAATAAGGTTTATTAATTTATTATGTATACACCACAGTAATCAATCATGGGTTAGGTAAGTACTTCTAGGTTAGTAATTTGGAATGCGGGAATCGTGATCACGTCTGGGTCACCAATGCGGGAATCGGGATCCGATCCCCGTTAAAATATTAACACCAGAGTTGGTGGTAAATGTTTATTAATACACGCGAGACACAGTTATCGTTATATTAAATATATTAAGATTTACAATTTCAAATACACGATAATATTGTACATCAAAATCCATCATCTGTCATACAGTAAAAAATTGCCGATCTAGTCGGCGAAAGTCGACCGTGCCAGCCAGCAACATTGCAAACAGACACTGCCCGGGACACGGGACTTTCGCCACAGGAACTAGATTGACAACCTAAATATACCATAAACGTAGAATATAATAGACGGACAAAGCCTGCGAGATAGAAGAAAACCTCTTATGGAAATCTAGCAAGATAGAAAAAGACAACTAATCTTTTCGTTTTGTGATCAGTCTTAACCTCTCCGCTGGCGGCCATCTTGCGCTCTTTACCCCGTTGACTGGCAACCATCCACGAAGCGCCCCCCGCTGTTCGGGAACAATTGCATTCTTTTGACCATTTCATTAATATTTTGTAACAATGCCCTACAAAATGTATATATATTACTGTTCTCCATAAAATCTATACTAATATTATAAAGTTGAAGAGTTTGTTTGTTTGTTTGAACGCGCTAATCTCAGGAAGTACTAGTTCGATTTGAAAAATTCTTTTTGTGTTGGATAGTCCATTTATCGAGGAAGGCTTTAGGCTATATAACATCACGCTGCAACCAATAGGAGCGAAGCAGCAGTGAAAAATGTTGCGAAAACGGGGAAAATTATTCATATCATTTGACGCGGACGAAGTCGCGGGCAACAGCTAGTAATCTATAAAACAATGCTTATACGTAGAATATAATAGACGGACAAAGCCTGCGAGATAGAAGAAAACCTCTTATGGAAATCTAGCAAGATAGAAAAAGACAACTAATCTTTTCGTTTTGTGATCAGTCTTAATTGGACCTAGTTATGCAGAAAGCAGCCAAGTGGCACTTTTGTCGAAAATGAGTTTTTAACACAGCCATGCTAAATTCAACATTGCGCATCTTTTGCAAAGACAGCCATGTCGATATCTCTTCTTACGGCTGAGATACGAGCCGTCAAAACCAGCCATGCTACTAATATTATTTTGTAAAAAACAGTCATCATGGTGTAAAATGCAGCCAATTTAGGCAGAAATTTCCAAACCTAATTGCAGAAGTCAGCCTTCTTATAAGGCTGTTTTTTACAAATTTCAAAATGTTAGGAGGTATCGGGATCCAGTTACGTTAAAGACAGCCAGTGTGTGATGGCTGTTTTCTGTAAATTGATTATTGGTTACTAGTACATACGTGGCTTTTTTCAACACCACTCTGGCTGTGTTTATCAAATTAATAAAAATAGAATATACTCAATACAATAGATACTTACAACTTTTTTGCTATAGAATTACTGATTTTATTGACATTTTCTATTATAACTTTAAAAATTTAGTTTATAAAATCGAATTAATTTAAGTTTTCCTCAACTTTTCGTGGATATTTATAGTTACCCAAGAAAAAAAACACCAATGTGAATCGATACTGCATGTTGATTACAAGTCTATTACTTCTACTTCTACTTGTTAACTCACGTTTTAAATGTTTTGATACGCGCAGTTAAATTACTTTTATTGTTTATTACAAAGAAGCGTAGGCAGCGCGGCGTGTTGATATTGTTTCATGAGCACATACTGCAGATTACGCAACTCTTTGACAATCTGTGCGTTATAGTTTTTTCAGAAATTCTTCAACACAGACTTTAGCAGAAACATCCAATATCAGTGATAAATTCCGTATTGAACTATAAAAAAAGCGAAGAAGCGGTGAGGACGTCAGCTCTATAAAAGACACACAATGATCATTTTACCAGGCTAAAAAGCAACATCTCAATAAAATATGGATTTTCCTAAAAATTCAAGAGCACGTCGAAAATCTCACGTTTTGATATGCAATTAATTACCCTGAATTCAGACAAATTTTAGGACCTAACGATCCTCCGTTGATATCTTTTCTAAAGAAAACCTGGGGCGAGAATCAATAAAGAATCGCTCCTAATCTACGCAAGAACGGTTTTGGAGTCACACAAATACACCCTGCGACACAGCCTGCGAGAAGCTTGACAACGGTGCTCACTGCATATCGAGCGGGCTAGTGTTACACCTAGTAAAGCTGCCTGAAGCTCTAATCGTGCGATGCTGACGACTTTGAATAGTGCCACCCTAGGGCCTAGACTTGCTTGCAACAAGAGAGAAATTAGTGCTACCGTTCTCGAAAGAAAATCGCCCATAGGCAGCGCAAGCATACGCTAGTTCACTTGCGTCTGTAAAGATCTGTTGCTCTATAGTTACGAACTAAGCGATTCGTTTATATACTGGTATACTGTATGGTGTAACACATTAATGTCTCGCTACTTACCCATTACTTATGTTCAGAACTTGGTAATGAAGTGTCCCCTGAGGTAACTAATCGCCAGGTTCCTTGAAATAATACCTTGCCTTTTATAACGATAGGCTGTAAAAGTCTGTAAAGGTTGTTTGGACTGCCACAACGCAGTAGAATTTTCTTTCTTGTAAGGAGTTCTAAATCCAAATCACAGAAAAAGATAATATCTGTTGGGGCAAGGTCTGGGGTGTACGGTAAATATCGCAGAAGTTACAGTGGCGGCTGAGGCAATGCCTTTAGTTTAGCGACAGTCTTTTGAGCAGTGTGTGGTCAGCGTTCTCTTGAAGCAGCAATGGCCTAGATTGACCAGCCTCTTGTTTAGCAGCTAGTCCTTTCATCAAGTTTTACAGTTACAGACAACAGATATCTGCACTAGTACACTGACACTGGCACTTGTCCACCAAACTCTCCTAAGTGAATTTTCTTATTCTGAGTAAATTTTCGCTTGGGAGCAGAATTTTGCTGGTTTTACAAGATTCAGCTTTTGCGATGAGCGCTTTCGATTATCGTACAGGATTTACTTTTCATCACAGGTAATGATCTGCTTTTGAATTCTTTCATTACTGTGTTGTTTGAGCTATGTAACGTACCATTCGACAAATGTTTTCTAGTTTGATTCACTCAATTCATAATATACCAACGTTTCGAGCTTGTTTAGTCAAGTCAAGTGTTTTAAAACAGTTTTGTCACTCACACCAAAGCCTGCATGTATCTGTAAAGTGGTTTGCGATGGATCTGCTTCCACGAGAGATTTTAATTCTTCATCAACCATCTACGTCTCCGACTATTCACGGGGCCTTGAGTGCCATCCACAGGGTAGGTCTGAAGATTGAAATTCCGAAACAATAATAACATAAGAACCAAAAAACTACTGTGATTTTTTTTTGCGACACCAGTGCCATACACATCGTTAATCCTTCGAGCTGTTTGTGCAGCACTGGTGCCACGATGGAACTGATACTAGTAAATATAGTATTTCATGTTTTCTATTGTACTATAACTATGAAAAACACCAAAAATAAAAATAATAATCAAAGAAAACAATAATAATTTACTGTTTTTGAAACTCAAATGTAGCAGTTAAATGAATTAATTAATTTTTGATTTGAAATTTTCAACCAATGAGTAGTATATTTCAGATTTAAGTGGCCAGTTCGACAAAATGACAATTTAATAGCTTAAAATAGTAAGGAGGTAAAAAATTTTTTGTTTTTGTATGGTCAAGTTTTTTTAATGAAGACTTTTCATGCGATTTTTAAGTATTTTTACAAATCACAAAGATTATTTGACATATACTCATATCGTTTACAATAAGAAATGAAATAGTAATACAAAATTTTAATTATTTTGTAGTAAATTACTGGCTATAATATTTTTTTGGCTGTTTTTATATACTATTTTTTTGTCTTGAATTAGTGTAGAACTCGGCCATCGCTATGTGGCTGGTTTATGCTTTTTGATATTTCTTTAAAATTGCCTATTTTGTATATAACATCCACGTTCAAAACGCAATTATTTGTATTATTAAAAACGATACAAAATACTGGATAGGATACAAAAATTCGTAATAATTTTCTCTATAATTCTCAAATATAAAATAAACAAAACATCAAAAAATAACTGAAGTGCAACTCTCGAGTACTCTCGACACTAAAATGATTATATCTCAGTTTGTACTTCTCCTCACATGGCTGCTTTCTGCATAACTAGGTCCAATTGACAGAGTGACATCCAGTGGCATATGCGATATAAGCTTCAACATTTTATGGAATTATCTAGTACATCGTAGATTATCTAAAGTAAATACAATTTTATTTAACAATGGTCACATGTTCTGTGAGTGTCTGTGGAGTCAACCACAAAAATAATCTAGAAAATTGCTCATTTCACAGGTAAATACGTAGAAAGTCGTCATCGTAAAAACGCGTTATTTTTGTTGAATTTGATCTTGTTGTTATGTTGTATACACCGTGAAATTTTAGTGGTTGTTTTCCCGCAGTAAAATGATTCTATCTTAGTAGTACAATAGATTTGTGCAGTTTTTTTTTATTCAAATAAAAAAATAGCAGTTTTACGATTGTGATAAACGAATCTCGAAAGCAACCTCGAACCAATGGTACCAGCCGCGCCGCAGCCAGTCACCGGTCGGGTTCATTGCCCCTCGCGCGGTGCAGTTTATGCTGTATTACTTAGTGAGTAGAGCTTCTTTTGCTTTGAACATTGATTTCGTGTGGCAAGCAGTAACCAAACACGTCACATTTTATAAAGATACTATCGTATCTCACGCTTTTGAGTTGATGATTATTTTTTTGATTAGTTGAGAACAACGATATCTTTATTTCCAAAAAATTACTTGCACCATTCGATGGTGCTACTAAAGGTAAATCGTTCTGTTGCGGGAAAACAACCACTAAAATTTCACGGTGTATGTGAAATTACTTCAATCCGTTTGTTCCTTCTAATATTTTGTATAGATAAAGTTCTATGTATTGATTATTTACATTATTTTGGTGGATAATTAATTCATCGAAATATTTTACATGTACGCTAAAGCTTGACTCAAATTTATCGATACTATTGTCGACATTTATCTTGAATGTTTCCGGAGAAATTTGATGTTATTTAACGTTCAGCGTCTCAAATGAATGTCAACTTAACAATTTGAAGACGGAAACTGTAAGGAATCACATAACTAAGATAATCTTATTAAAGGTCCATAATCAGGGATTGATTCATCAAAATAAAAATGTTTGTTCAGATTTTGTTAACTTTCACTTACTGCCATCGATGAGCTCACAAGGCACAGCAGATGACACCGGAAAATCTTTTGAAGAAATAAATAAATAAAACTAATTAACAATGGCTGTTATTTTTTTATAAATTTAAACTATTTATTTTTTAATCATAATAATATGGAAAAATATACTCACCGGGCACATTTACCTGCCCACTATTATAGTTCTAAGAAGTGAGGGCGGTGAGGTATGCCGCAAAGTAGGTGCATAATCTCGAGATGAAAACAGTGGGACAGTAAACATTATTTTCCAAACGACGAACTGCAATTCTTATCGATAGTCTAAAAATGTTAAAGGTACCTACGTCACTAGTTAACACACACATTGACATGTCAAAACTGGTCACGCATTTTTGGGCTGTCAGTCGATCTACTTGTATCCTAAATCTATGAAATATACACACTACATGCTAAAATTATTTTGTTTCAGGATAATGTAGATGAGTTTATGAATTTACCTGATAATTCTGGTGGAGTAGATAAGGTACTGAGAAGACTGGATGAGCAACATGGAAAATACAAGTTTATGGAGTATACTTTAGCCACTAAAAGAAGACGTCTACGTCAACAAATACCTGACTTGTCTCGTTCTTTGGAAATGATTGAAAAATTAAAAAGTCAATCTGAGGAAATGGAAACTCAGTTTTTGCTTAGTGATCAAGTATTTGTTAAGGTAGGTACTTACGCAATTAATATATTATTTCACATAAAGCTGAACATATCAGGCCAGTGTTTTGTAAATTTTAAAGTTTCATTTGAATAAATAGTGTCAATCCATTAAGCCAACAGATCTGCCCCCGTTAGTTGAAAAGATGTATCTAACATTATTTGCCAAATTGAGTTACATACATTGCCGGAATCAGGAAAAAAGGCGCTTCTTCCAGTATTTTTTATATTTTTCTATCTCGTTCCATTGCAGTTTTAGAACAACAAAAAAAGGCGCTTCTGCACATTTTTTTTGCACCTGATTGAAGATGAAAAGACGAATTTGCCTTAAACTTAATTGAAAAGCCACATTTACGTATAAATGCCCTTTTGGTTTGATATTTTGTGTAAGTTCGGAAATATTTTCACTTTAGGTGTTTTTTTTTTTTCAGTATAAAAAGAGGTTTAAATAGAAAATTTTATGTACACTCGACAGCACATCAAGTTAAACAGTTGAACTGCGATAACAGCTTTTATTACGTAGGGCATAAATGCGGTCTCAAGGTCAACGTGTATAATCTGATATGCCGCCGTGTGTACTTTTATCTTAGTCGAAATTATCGGTATGGTTTTAGATCTTAGAATAATGACAGCTAGAAGCCGCGTCTGAACCAAAACGTAAGCGTAAACGCGTGCCATTTAATTAGCCTTGTGTGCTTAAGCTGAATAAATCTACGCTCTTCTAACGCACACAAATATGGCTTCAGTGTTACCATCATCGGGCATTTACCCACAAAAAATGGGAAAACGTGTTGTTTTGTTATACGACGATTTGCCATGTGTTTGGTATGATCTTTAAATACATAAGAAAATATGATTACATTCATAAGTATATTACATTATTAATCTAATGATGAATGCCACCGTTCAATGTGTTTAAATTTAAATGCCTGATTGTATAAATTCACATTAAGAAATTATTTTCATAGAATTAATAACACCAACATTTAGTCTAAACAGCATTAAATAGTAGTTATTACCTGTGAAATGAAACTTTATCACTTTCTTTTTGTTTCTCTGATATGCTAGAACACTTCTTCATAGTGCAAACAGTCATTTTTAATAATTTTTCGCGAGCTGTATTTGACTTAGCGTGACGTTGAGCACTGACAGCTCGCGGAACGTAGTTAGCTAGGATTTGGCTAAGTTTTAGTTGCGCGTTTTCTTCTTAGGAATACAATGCCCGAATAAACTTGAAAGGGCGCACCTGGCTATTTGCGTCTATTCAATTAAGGACTTAGTATTTTTTCCAACTCTTTTTACTAAAATAAAAGGTTTTTTTTTAAATTTCTAATTAAATAATTATAAAAACATAATATTTTATAAATGGAAATCAAAGAAAAATATCGTTGCTAATATACAAATTTCTCATTTCATTTAATCAAATTTTTTTTCTCCGTTTTGACTTTTTGTTAGATGCGGCTAATCAACTATCGGGGGCAGAGATATGCTTGCATCTGTAATATAACAACCCTGAGCCAATCAAGCCTTGTCAAATAGACATCAGTGCATGCATGCATACCATGGATGTATAGTTTCACCTTTAATTCAAACAATGTCAGATAGAGTACAAATGAGAAATTACGGTGTTGCGCTTCGTTTTAACACCGTAATTTCTCATTGTGTCTGTTGTGTTTGATTACAATTAGTGAACAAGATCGACACTAAATAGATCATTTTTAAAATACATTATCGTCTTATTATACTCATTTTGTCTCAGTTGTGGTGACGTTGAGAGTTGAAAAGTGACAGGCGTCAATTCGGCAAATAACATTCTCAAGGAAATCAAAAACTTTCCTTTGACCTAGAACTATTACATTTCTTAAGCAACATCGTTATAGACTACAAGTACAAGAAAAAATCTCAAAACTATGCATTGGTAATTAAAACAAAAAATCTATAGGTAGAGTCTATATTAGAGTCTATATTTTTATAGGGCCTACTAATTTAAATGAAATATCTTAAGAAAGGGCCGTGCCGTGTGTGGGTATTTGGACGACTGTTGTTTCTGATTCTCTCAAAACAACTGCTTTAAATAGTAACTTACTTTGGGATCAGTCAGAGCAATGTATGTAATGTAATTGTCCACGATTTATTTATTTATTTATTGAAAAACTATAAATGGGGCCTTTGTCTTTTAAGTCTGTGCAACGAAAAATCGATCCAGTGAAGGAAACCACGGGTAGTTGTTTTTTTATTTTGTTTAAATTTCCTTATTTTTCAGGCTAACATACCACCTACTAACAAAGTTTACTTGTGGTTAGGTGCCAATGTGATGTTGGAATATTCTTTAGAAGATGCAGAAAAGTTACTTACTTCAAATATGGCTACAGCAAAGAAAAATTTAGATTGTGTGGAACATGATTTGGACTTCCTACGGTATGTTCATCAGTTTATGAAACTTGTGAGTGTATGCTGCAATAGAATTATTGTTTATTTTGAATATTATTCTATATCTTATTTACAGGGATCAATGGACCACAACTGAAGTTAATATGGCTAGAGTGTACAACTGGGATGTGAAACGACGTCAGGCGGCTAAGGCATCTAGTTAATAAATTTATATTTATTGTTATTTACATTATAATAATGCTTGTTTATTTCAGTCTTAACACAGAAATTTTTCGCAAATTACATAATAATACTCAATAACAAATTTATATATTATATAGATCTGTTTTGTAACCTCTTTCAAGTTGTGTTACTATAGGGTTGTTTAGAAGATTTACATGGATTAATAATCTCTAAATGGGCAAGGGGTTTTTTCTTATTGGGCAGAAGGCTCCCAAACGCGTCTGGGTAAAGATCTATTGTCTCTCCCTAATAACAATGCAGTAAATTGAGAAGCCCTGGTAAGTTTTCGCTTATTTAATTAATTTGTTACAGTTCTGTCAATTTTTAGGGTTCTGTACCCAAAGGGTAAAAATGGGACCCTATTACTAAGACTTCTCTGTCTGTCCGTCTGCTTGTCTTTCACCAGACTTTATCTCGAGGACCGAACCCGCGACCCATGGCTCGAAGGCGAGATTAGCGGCCGCCGAGCGCCATTCCCCCCCCCCCCCCCCTCCGTAAGAATACTGCCATTTTTTGCCCAACTCAACCTAAAAATATCTTTTTGACATAGTTTCTATTATTATAATAATCTTGAATATGAGTTTAGGGATATTGTCAGTTATGCTTATCAAATGTATGATATGTTTTTGAATTATATGTCTTCAGAATATTATGGCCAACAAAAGTTATGCCTTTATTTACTTATGCTTTTCAAAATTTTGCCCATCTATGATTATGCTTTCAAGGTTTTTGTCAAAAGATGTTATGCTTTAATGGTTTATGGTAAATTACTATTATGGCCATCATCATTATGCGTTGTTAGTTTATGGCGAAAAACGTTATGCGTTTCAATAGCCATCGCACTTAGCTCAGAAGTTCTTTGAGCGATGTCGGTTAACTCTTATTTCAGTAAGCCCTCTTCAATTTGACAACCTCCTTGGCGACATGGCGTACACATCGGTTTTCTAGGTGTCGCCTGCTCCAAGGTCCCGGGTTCGATTCCCGGACGGGTCAGTGTAGGATAAAAAGTGTTTTTACATTTTCACGGGTCTGGGTGTTTGTGGTACTTTCGTTGTTTCTGATTTTAGGTACTCCCTTTGGGATCAGAACTATGTAATGTTGTCCACCTTTATTTATTATCATTTATTTATTTTTTTGTAATTCTGTCGCGCATTTGTAATTTGTAGGTACGCCAGGCTTTAATCTTACCAGCTGTGCGACCTTGCCTTCATATGAGACCCATTGGCAACAAGCACAGGGCAAAGACTTGTCATTCATGAGAAACGGGGGTAAATTTGACGCGAAAATTTCGTATTTTCCCGAACTCTACTCATCCGAGTTGGATTCAAAGATAAAATATCTTTCAAATTCTTATTCTTAAAATGGGTCTTACCTAGCAGTTACCAAAACACATAACATAAAACAAACAATATCAGAGAAAATCCTTAAATATTACGAACTTGGAGCGACTACTAGAGCACTTACTTTTGGAGAGAACCGTTGGGCTCTTTCAAGCTCATATAAAAAAGATTCTGCGATCCCGGCCCAAGCCTTGATGCAGTATATTAGTAACGACTCGCAAAGAGCCTTGTTTGTTTGTAGACTACAATTAGTGTGTCCTTCGTTGTCGACTTCATCAAGGCCCTCGCCACAAAAGCTGTTCTTCGGATACGCGCCTATGAATCCGTGATATGTTGTAGATAAGACATGTTTTAGTCTATACAATATGTTATAAAAACCCTGTCCGATCCATTAAGGTCCGGTCCGTTATTAGGTATCTATATAAGATTCTATTTGTGTAATAATTTTCATGAAACATTAGAAAAAAATTACGCCATGAAAAAAAAAATACAAAATTCACTACATTAAAAAAGCTTACATGGCCATCCCAAGAGGCGGTGACCGGACGCGCGGGAGGCGCGGAGATGCGCCGGCGCTCGCACTCACAGGTAGCGAAGTCATAACCCCAGTTGACCCCGGTACTTATTAGTCAGATAATAATGTGTCAATTGTACGAAACTGAGACTTCTTGGTAGCTCTGCAAGTAGCTTTTTTATTTGGTAGTATGAGGTCACTCAATAAGGACACTGATTTGATGGTTGTGGCGAAGATGTTTTTCCATATTTCTGCCACCGTCAGAAATACAGGCTTTACAGCGTCGCACTAGGTTGTCCCGCACCGATTGTAACACACTCGTATCCGCTTTAAGCGCAACAATCCGCACACGCATTTTTGCTTCACTGTCACATAATTTTATGAAAACTATTTGTAGAATACGACATTTCGCGGAGCAGAACGGTACGACCACTCAGAAGTAATGTCTTCGCGAAACTGACCTGTCGTAATAATAAGTAATAATGCATGATCAGGATATATCCACCGACACGTGCCGCGCGGCGAGTTAAATCGAAGCGGGCTGCTACCTTTACGCTATGTCAAAGGCGCCGCCTATGTTTATTGCGGTGCCGAAAAGCGAGTAGTTTGCTTGCGTCAATGCCGACAATAGAGCCGAGCGACGGGGACTGTTAACACATTTTTTAAATTTCCCCGTTGTAGGGTAAATGGGTGATAAACCTGTTGACTTTAAAAATCGATAAAAAAGTTGTATTCATGAATTACGTAATTTTGATACTTATTTTGGTTATGTTAATATAGCATCTTTATGACCCTTTCGGATCTGACAGGGTTTTTATAACATATTGTATAATACCACGCAGAGATATTTAATTTTGTATGTGAGACTCACTTGTGAGCAGCCACAGTCAATCGGGTTCTGATTCTGAGGTAGAAGATGGCAATTAAGTATGTCTCAAGAACCATCGCTGGCCCCTGCCACGCCTAAGGGCCGAGAGGCTCGAGTTTTGTGGAACGCAACATACTTAGTTTTGCTCACATTTAGTGAGAGTAAATTATCCTTTAACCAGTTCACGATTAGAGCAATACCTTTCTCCGCCGCTGCGTAGGTGCTCTTCCACATCGGTCTTTAGAATAGCATGACGGTGTCATCTGCGTAGCTTACTACTTTAATCTCGAAATTACATTTTATTTACAATGAGACAGAGAAATAGTTATAGTTTTACTAAAGATTTAGCTGGTACTCGATTCTAGCTTCGTCTAAAGTAAGGTTTGACAGATCGTCAGATATGTAGACAAGAAAAAGCGTTGGACCAAGAATACTTCCACTATTGGCACTATTGGTAGGAAGGTCATCATCACTTATGTCTAATATAAGCCCACTCGTTCGTTGTCTATGACGAGTCAGGTAACTGTTGCGTTCAGGTCTTCCAAGGTCGCAGCCATAGGAACCATGCCGACGGCAAAGCGAAGGTGTGTCAGGTCATAAAGCCTATTCAGATCTAAGCAGTATTCGCTACCGTCTGCGGAAGAGAAAATACATTGGGTATTATGCGGTAATGTTACTGTTCAAACCAATACCGTACGATATACTATAGTCAACGACCTTCACCGAGATGTTTATTTTATATTTAATTTAATATGTCAATAAATATATTGCATATGGGTTGTCTAACAAATTTCAGTCCATGATAAAATATGATTAATTAATAAATAAAAATTTTTTTTTTTTTAACATTTTACCATTTTACCATGTTTAATGTGCTAGCTACACAAAAAAAATTTGCTTACGCTATTAACTATATTAATACCTTTACGGCGCAAGGTGTATGCTTGTGATTCATACATAATAACTCATTTACAATAAGTCAATTTGTCGTTTTTGATGCCTAAACTAAGTAAATGTTGTTTACCTGTATTTTAGGCATCGTCTTAGACTTATGTAATATTATGTGCTTACAGAAAATTCTTAATAACAACAAATGTGCGATTACGATGTTACATACAAGAAATTAATAACTATCTAGTCACTTAACCTATATTATTTTATACTTAGGATTATTTGACTACATTTAAAAGATCTTCTGTTTCCTCATACGACCTGGTTTTTAGCCAGGTTTGAACAGATATTTTGCAAGATTTTTTGTTCATAGAATGTATGTGTAAGTATCGGTTCATTTTATTATACAAGTAGGGCCCAAGGAAGCAGAAAAATCTTTGTGAGTGCTTTGTATGGAGTTTTTCGGCACGGCACACTATGTCTGCTCGCCTGGGACGATTTTGTTGTGAGGGGTCATAGGGTGTATGCGAGTTCATTTGGATCACAGTTTGTAAAATAAACAGTTGTCGTACAGAGAGAACATCACATTCAGATAATAATTGTTTTGTCGGATAGCGGTAGGGACGAAAATTACTTTCTTTAAGAATAGCTCGTTGAGCTCTTTCTAATTCTAACATAGTTGTTTTGTGCGTACCTCCCCCAAGATTTAATACAATATTGTTACGAACGTGGGGTTCGGGATTTGGATAAAACACCGTTGACTTATCAGAAGAATTTATTAGGCGATGAACAGGTCGCCAACACTATCACACAAGCCAAATCACAAGAATCGTAGTCCGGTAGGTCGCTGAGGTCGTTGGTTCCAAAACACTGTTAGCCAATCCGCAGAGTAGTACTTTAATCCGTTGGTATCGCTAAAGTCGTCGTTACTTCGCACTAGATCACTTTTCGCAGGTATCGCACCAAAAGCTCAGAATGAACTGACTCGGCGTCTCAAGTCCTGTTATTTATATATCTCAACATCGACGCCGGTCGTACATACTAGAATGTTCGTTTTCCAGATAAATCACAAGGACGTTTAAACGTAAACAACTCCAGTGAGCTATACCATTTTGCGCCTTAATTTGTATACTTAAAGTCCAATGTCGCTTGCACCAACATCTTGTTATTACTTTGTGGTTCAACTTAGGTAGTTATGTACATTCCTCTAGCGATATCTCGAAACATCTAGCATGTCCGCGACACTGCCCTCCTCTTAGAGATGCTCGTCCCGAGCGTCATCGTTATTCCCGTTATAACGTGCCAAGCGGTCGATGTGAACTATCTTAAGTGCTCCTCTCGGTGGCCGTTGGATCCGGTATGTAACATCGTTTATTCGCGTGACAACTTTGTACGGCCCTTCCCATCTTGTCTGTAATTTAGGCGACTTTCCTTTTCTCCGTGTCGGATTATGCAGCCAGACTAGTGCTCCTTCGTCAAAGCCACTGGTATTCGCTTTCCGGTCATATCTAGTCTTCATGTTTTCACTCGACTGCAAGCCGTTTTCTCGCACCATGGCATAAATGTCCCGCATCTTGTCTTGTAAATCGGAGACATAATCCTGTACGGTGACGTGATCGTCTGGCGCTCCTCCTGTTACAAGGTCAACCGGTAACCTTAGCTCTCGTCCGAAGTTAATATATGCCGGGGTCGTTTTCGTGCTCTCATGTTCCGAAGTCCTGTAGGCGAGAAGGAATGGTGCAATGTACTTGTCCCAGTCTCTTTGATGGTTGTCCACCAATTTTGCTAAATGCCTCTCTAGTGTTTGGTTAAACCTTTCTACCATGCCGTCGGACTGAGGATGATAAGCAGTGGTTCTCGTCTTGTGCATGCCCAATATTTTGCAGACTCCTTGAAACACGTTCGACTCAAAGTTTCTGCCCTGATCGGAATGAATTTCCAGGGGTACACCATATCGGCATATGACTTCTTCAACCAATTTAGAGGCTACGGTCGTAGCTTCTTGATTAGGTATAGCGAAGACTTCTGGCCACTTAGTGAAGTAATCCATAACGACCATAAAGTACTTGTTCCCCGACTCTGTCACAGGGAATGGTCCGGCAACATCCACTGCTATCCGCTCCCATGGTGCACCAACGTTATAAAGTTGAAGGTGTCCTCGACTCCTGGTGGATGGACCTTTTACTGCAGCACAAGTGGTACATTTCCGGCACCAATCTTGTACATCAGCTCTGCAGTTAAGCCAGTAGAATCTATCCCGTAGCTTTGTTAAGGTCCTTTTTACACCCAGATGTCCTTCGGATATGCCATCGTGTACCTCTCGGAGAACATCCTTGATCCTTTCCCTTGGGACGACCAGCTGTAGATGGAACTCTCTACCGTTAGGTTTTTCCCATTTCCGGTAAAGTATCCCGTTCTGCAAAATGAAACTGTCCCATTGAGCCCAGTACGCTTTAGTCGTAGCACTCGTAGACGCAACTTCATGCCATCTCGGCTTATCGTTACCGCGTTTCTTCCATGCAATGATCAGTCGTATGTCTTCGTCTTTTTCCTGAGCTTCTCTCATGGACTCATCTTCCCAGGATCTCGGAGGACTTGTCCTTGTTATTTGTACACGGTCCTCTTTAGACTCCAGCTTGATGCAATGCTTGCACTCTTCTGAGCATGGTCTTCTTGAGAGGGCATCAGCATTTCCATGTGTCTTTCCATTACGATGATTGATGGCTTCTCTTGTTCCAACCAGCACCCACTCCTTACGCCTGTTTGTTTCTCGTTTCCGTGGCTCCCAAGCAGAAGATGGTGTCTCATGCTTCTTCGAAAATTCTTCGAGGCGTTCCTCCAACTTGCTAACCATTTCAGCAAGCTTAGTTGTTTGCCTATCTTTCTTGGGACAGGTGAATTGCAGGTGGCCCTTTTCTCCACATTTGTAGCACATCGGTCTGGTTGCCATTTTCCTAGGGGGAAATGACATCTTCTTTTCCTGCACTTCTCGTATCTTGTAAATTGGCCGAACATCTGTCCTCAGAGCTTCTACTTCCAGAGCGTGCGCTAGAGCTTCCTTCAGTGAGGTATGGTGGCGAAGCCCCACTTCAGCTCTAATCTCCGTATCTGTGATCCCATCGACAAATGCTTGGAGTATAGTGGAGTCCACTATCTTTGCATCAGCAGATGGGTATGCTTTGCGGACTAATTTTTCAATCTCCAGAGCCCATTGCTGTAGTCCTTGTCCAGAACGTTGAACCCGGTCCCGTAGTTGAGCGCGGAAGACATGCTCCAGATGGCGTTCTCCATAACGAGCTTCGAGTGCCCCCATCAGATCGCTGAATGTGCTACCCGAGGATGGTAGCGCCTCCAAAACAGAAAGAGCCGATCCCCGTAGAGCGACAGTGAGAGCTGTTAGGCTCTGTTCCTCCGTCCACCCGTTAGCGGAGGCAACGGTCTGAAACTGTTGGCGGTAAGCGGTCCAGGACGTAGTACCGTCGTAGGGTGGCACTTTCACTCTGGGTGCCGGGTTGGTGAATACGAAGTCACTCGAGGCGGCGGGTCCTGCGGTCTCCAGTTTTAGAACCTTTTTTTGTAATTTGGTAAGGTTCTTCTTCATACTGTCTATGGTGGCCTCCAGATTAGTGACCCTCTCTTCTACCAGGTCTACATTCTTCTGTAGATGCTGCACCATATCACCCACAGAACTTACAGCATGCAGTAATTTTTCTTGTTCTTGACGCATTTCTTCCTGTTTTCCTTGCATTTCTTCCTGTTTTCCTTGAATTACTTCTTGCATTTTATCCTGTTTGCGTTGAATTTCCTCTTGCATTTTATCCTGTTTGCGTTGAATTTCCTCTTGCATTTTATCCTGTTTTCGTTGAATTTCCTCTTGCATTGTGTCCTGTTTCTGGCACATGAAGTCCATCATCTGCATCAACCGACTGAAGTCGAATGCAGATGCTCTGGCCTCTTGAGCAGATGGCGTAGTAGCCCGGTGAGCGGAGACAGTAGGTGAGGCCGGCGACGCGGATGGTAAACCTTCCATTCCGGTAGGCGAGGACTGGTCGATGGGCGATGCTTGGTGGGTGGAGCCAATGGGTGTATCCCGATTGTCGGAGGCCTGTCGGGTAGCAGCCGTGGCTTCCGCAGCTTGCTGTGCCCTGGTTCTGACGCCAGCAGTATCTTCCCTCGGAGTCACTGGCATTTCCAAATCTCACTTCTGACACCAAATGTTAAGAACGTGGGGTTCGGGATTTGGATAAAACACCGTTGACTTATCAGAAGAATTTATTAGGCGATGAACAGGTCGCCAACACTATCACACAAGCCAAATCACAAGAATCGTAGTCCGGTAGGTCGCTGAGGTCGTTGGTTCCAAAACACTGTTAGCCAATCCGCAGAGTAGTACTTTAATCCGTTGGTATCGCTAAAGTCGTCGTTACTTCGCACTAGATCACTTTTCGCAGGTATCGCACCAAAAGCTCAGAATGAACTGACTCGGCGTCTCAAGTCCTGTTATTTATATATCTCAACATCGACGCCGGTCGTACATACTAGAATGTTCGTTTTCCAGATAAATCACAAGGACGTTTAAACGTAAACAACTCCAGTGAGCTATACCATTTTGCGCCTTAATTTGTATACTTAAAGTCCAATGTCGCTTGCACCAACATCTTGTTATTACTTTGTGGTTCAACTTAGGTAGTTATGTACATTCCTCTAGCGATATCTCGAAACATCTAGCATGTCCGCGACAATATTATAACAAGGACTGGCATAAAGTGAGATTATACAGTTTTGAGCAGACGACCGTTAGCTGCGTGTCTTAGATTTTTGAACACGTCGTAAATTACCTTTCGAACTCTAGACGTAAGTGCTTCTACATGTGCCCTAAATTTTAGATGACAGTCAATTAATACACCCAAGTATGTTAAAGTAAGTGCACTTTTAAGTTTAGGACAGTTACAGATACTTGAATCCCGCATTGAGCAATGGTGGGCTATTATTGAAAACTCATCACTTGCCGGTTGGTTATAGGAATTGTAGGAGAAGGTCATGTATTTTGTTTTGTCTGTATTAAGTGTAAGTGAATTCAGCCTGAGCCACAGCGTAACAGAGTCAAAGCCTTCTTGAGCCTGTCTAAAGACATCACTCCAGTTATTTGAGCTAAAAAGTAAGACTGTGTCATCAGCGTATGATATGGTCTTACTATTGCAGACGGGGTGGAGTAGTCATTGATATAGACAAGAAATAGCACGGGCCCTAAAATGCTGCCTTGGGGCACTCCGTACTCAATAGGAAGTTCACTGCAGACCTATTACGTATCTTTTTTGACAATCAAAGTGATAATCCTAGGGCCGGTTTTTTGATCGGTAGTTAAGTCAACCAATAGTCAGAAATCGTTACCAATGGTTAAATAATCATCAAAGTGGGTTTTTTGAAAAATAGTTAGCCGAACCAATGGCCAGAATAGTAACCAATAGTCAAATATCTACTACTGACGGCAGGGTATAACAATATGGCGGATGGTTATCTGTTGACAATTTGACATAACCTATGTAATGTCTTTCGTGTCATTTTTTCGTGAAAAGAGTGTATTTCAGTGTATTTTATGAATTTAAACATAGTGAGATACATTAAAGAGTCCGAAAGTTCGTCTGACGAAGACATTGTTATCAACAACATATTAGATGATGAGATGACCTAAAACATTTGGACTTCATAATAGACCCTTGGAAACCTGGGATCATGTAGACTTTTGTCAACGTTATCGCCCTTCAAAGGAAACAATCATGTGGTTAGTTGATTAAATAGGGAATCTGAAATGACCTACGACAAGGTATGTAGGAACTAAGTTTTTTAAATGTCTATGTATTAAAATTACATGTCAGGCTTGAAAGGGCACTTAGTTCTAATTTAACTGTATGTTTTTAGGAATCATGCTGTCACTCGAGCAAGTGCTATACTCACATTGAGATTCTTTGCCACGAGTATAATACAGCAATGCTCTCGAGATCTTTTGGAATGTTAAAATCTACTGCTTGCAAATGCATCCATGCAGTCTCCAGAACAATTTGTACAAAATAAAAAAACTATATAACAAGGTCACGCAGACCTTAGGAAATAAGCAATTATAGGGGGCGTACGTTGTTGCGAAAATGAAGAGCCGGTTTTTGTTTATCCAGACTTTACTCGATAAAAAGTTATTGTTTGAAATTACAATTTTACGTAAACTTAGGGCTATCGTTAGCTGCGGCGGCGCAGGCTCGCACGCGCACCCCGCTCAACGTCAATCTGCGTACTGGAGGAGGTGGCGGGGGAGGCGTCGTTCGCGACAGGAGCAGCGAGACTGGTAGGGCTGGCGTAGGGGTGCGAGGGAGGCGAGGGGGCGATGTAAGGATCGACAGGCGCGCTATATCCTCCCCCCCCAAGTCACTAGTTCGACCCGGACGTGACTTGGCTGGACGACCACGACGACGTTGGTGCTCGATAGGTGATGACGAACCAACGTACATACTATGCTGTAAGAGCGCTAGCATGGTACTTCCCCCTTGGAACCCCATTAACATCGACAACCTCTGATATTCTGAGTCTGAATAAGACTGTTTGATGCCAAAATAAATGAAAAAAAAAAAAAAAGACGTTGGGCTAACTACCCTGGAAATACGATACGGGCCTTCCCGTCTAGGAGCAAACTTATTGGTGAAACCTTTCGCGGCGTTGCTCGTCAAGTGAGTCTCCACGAGAACCAAGTCTCCCTCCTTATAAGAGACCGTCTCACGTCGATTCCTATCTGCAGCGTTTTTACGAACATCTTGCTGGTTCTCAACACGCCACTTCACTTCCTGCAGACGTCTGGCGAAATCTTTGAGGTAAGGCGTGATTTGAGCAATGTAGTTTTCTTGATCTACTATTGTCCGCAGGTCGTTGGTGACATCAACTGGAGACCGAAACTGCCGTGCGAAGGTAAGGTAAGCTGCTGAGTGTCCTGTCCCTTGGTTAGGGGCGGTGTTTAGAGCAAATCGTACCGCCGGCAACACTTCAGGCAAACGGCGGTGTTCAGGGTCAACTAGCATCGCGATCATCTGCTTCATCTCCTTATTTTTACGTTCGGCAGGGTTTGCTTCGGGATTGTAAACGGGAATAAGGCTTTGCTGTACCCTGAGCCCATGGCTGGCTACGCCCATGGCTGTACTCCTAAAACATGCATCACCTTTTGCATGACAGCTGAAACAAATTGTGTCCCGTTATCAGAGATAACCCGTCGTGGGAAACCGTATCTCATAAATACCTCCTCAACCAATACCTTGGCGCACTTTTCTGCCGTGGATTCTGTCAGAGGAAATATTTCAATCCACCTGCTTGCGGTGTCTTCCACCAAAAATATCCACTTTTCTCCATTCCTACCTTCGGGTAGAGGACCAAATAAATCTATTTTGGGACCCATTTTGTACATACTGTATAGTGCTGACATAGTGGACGAAATAAAGCATTGCCAATATCAGATGTATGCAGACGATCTGCAGCTGTACTTTTCATTTGCCTCGTCCGAGTTACCCATAGCCATCTCCAGAGTAAATGAGGATTTACAAAGATTGGCCGACTGGTGCACCTTGAACTGTCTTGTTTTGAATGCTAATAAATCAAAATTTATCGTTACGGGGACTAAAAATAAAATTTCTAAACTTCATAATGCCGCTTTGAATGTCGTGATAGGCAGAGAACCCATTGAAAGAGTTGTAAAAGCCCGAAATCTAGGTCTAGTCTTTGATAGCAACCTTAAATTTGAAGAACATGTCATAGAATGTACTAGGAATTGTTTTTATAGACTGAAACTGTTATACAAAATAAGACCTTATGTAAATGAGCAAGTGAGAGTCAAACTGTGTGAGTCTATAATTTTATCTAAACTCAATTATTGTGACACTGTCTGCGGTCCTTGTCTGCTGAAGAGATCAGCTAAATTGCTTCAGCGAGTGCAAAATGCCTGTGCTCGTTTCTGCTTTCATATTCCGCCAAGGTCACAAGTAACTCCTTTCCTAAATGCTGCTAATCTTCTAAAAATGGAAGCACGCAGGAAGTTGCATTTAGCATCTATGTTGTTCGGCATCATTGGCACCGAAATACCTGTCTATCTCTTTGACAAACTTGTGTGGACTCGTGATCGCAGTAGGTATCCCAAGAGAGAGTGCACTCACATCTTAGTTACACCTAGACACCGTACTGTGGCCTTTAGGGGATCATTTAAGTTTTCTGCCACACGTTGTTGGAACGATCTGCCTCCGCCTGTGCGAGCTCAAAAAGTAAAAAGTACGTTTCAAAATCATTTTAAAAGTTATTTACTAACTCTGCAAAAGGCAAACGATGGGTGATTAGCCTTTCGCCACCACATGCATGCTTATGCTTTAATTGAACGTACAAACTAATAAATAATTTATTTAACTTTTCTTTAATTTGTTTCTTTTAAAGTACTTAAGTGTTTAATTATTTTAGCAGTAGTTATTTGTTTACCGAACTTACCTTCAGGCTCGGGGGTGACGGCTGGTTTATTCTGGTTAGTCACAGTTATAAACAAATCGTTTTGTCAAACATACGAGTATTATGAATACCTTTAGTTGCTAGACATGTTTAATTAAGTTTTTTTTTTTTATTATTATTTGTTTTATATAATTGTAGCTTTCACATCACCAATTCAGTTGTTTTGTTTTATATAATTTTATAATTGTAGCTTTCACATCACCAATTCAGTTGTAGATATCATTAAGTACTCTGACTTTATTGCGGGTATAATATATTGACTGATAAATTCTACCGATACCGCGTAACGCCGACGGCGACGTGTGGACTCGTCGAGGGCTGCCGGGTTTTCTCGCTTGGGTGTCGAAAGTTCACCGACAACAGGTGCAGTATTGGGAGATTCGGCGGTGTCAGGCGGGCCTACAGGTCCTTGTCACACACCCTATTGTCGAGGTCCCCGCTGAAAATCAGCGTCGTAATAGCCACTAGCTGTTACGACTATTGCTGAGCGGGAACCATTTTGACACTCATTTTTTAGTTATATGTTTTAAATTATTATTTTGTATTTTTTGTGCATTAGTTTCTTGTTGATTATTGTGTTTATTATTTATTTGTGTCAAATAAATATCACTTTCTTTCTTTCTTTCTTTCATAGCGAGAACTTCGAATCGTTGCTGCGGAACAGGCGTCTGCAAGAGCCATGCTGGTTTCAGATTTGTCGGCTTGAATTTCTGACATGTCTCACAAGACTTAAGATACTGAGTCACATATGCCCTCATATTCTTAAAATAATAGCGTTCCTTTAGCTTACACAAAGTTCGATCAACCCCTAGGTGACCAGCAGTCGGCGCATCATGTAGTTCCTTTAAAAGATCTGCCCTCAAAGTCACGGGAATAACCAATAGTGGTTCTTCAGACTCCCCTTCAGACAAAAGCCATCTTAAAGGCTGATGATCGGTGGAAACACGTACCTTAGCTCCTTCAATATATCCGCGAAACTTATCTAAAGCCCAGACGACGGTTAAGGCTTCACGCTCCGTGGTGTGATAATTTCGCTCCGCAGGAGAAAGCAGCTTACTGGCGTATTCGATCGGTCTCTGCTCCATTGGGGTCTCTCCTTGCATCAATACTGCACCAAGTGCGTATGCACTCGCATCAGTGTGCAGAATAAACGGCTTATCGAAGTCAGGTTGGCGCAAAACTGGGCTAGAAGAAAGACGAACCTTTAGTTCCTCAAAAGCTTTCTGCTCACTCTCCCCCCACTGCCAACGTCGGTTCTTTTTAGTAAGATCCGACAACGGACGAGCAACATCCGAGAACTGCGAAATAACTGCAAAAATGTCTTTAGCTCTTTCAGATTCGTCGGAGGCTTCATCATCATCACCGCGTCGACCTTCGAAGGATCCGGCTCGATCCCGCGCGCTGATACAACATGTCCTAGGTAAGTAATCTTTTCTCTGGCAAAAACACATTTAACTCTGTTGCTTGCAGGTTGAAGAGGCGGAGACGCTCGAAAACCTCTTGCAGGTCCTGCAGGTGCAGCTCAAAGCTGGAGGACAGTACGAGCAGGTCATCTAAAAAAGCTAGCACGCAGACGTCCTTGAGCCCAGACCTCATGCGATCCATCAAGCGTTGGAACGTCGCCGGCGCATTTTTCAAACCAAACGGCATTCGGCGAAATTGGAACGTTTCAAAAGGCGTCGTGAAGGCGGTTTTGTGTCGATCCTCGGGAGCTACTAATGTCTGCCTTGAGATCGATGGAAGACATTACACAGCCCACCCACTCTGCAGCAGCTCATCAATTAACGGAAGTGGGTACTTATCTGTACGGGTGACGCTGTTCAACTTCCGGTAGTCCACACAGAAGCGTATCTCCCCATTCTTCTTTAGTATCAGGACCACCGGTGAGGCCCACTCAGATTCAGCAATTCAGCATCTTCAATCACTTCCTGTTCCAGTATTTTCTCCAATTCCTTCCTAATAACTTCTTTTTTAACAGGCGTGACACGATATGGCGGACTGGCAATCGGCGCGGCATCCCCAGTATCTATACGATGCACAGCAAACGGCGTTGGTCCCCCTCTTGAAGCAAAAACATCATCAAAATCATTCAGGAGATCTGACAGTTTCTTACGCTCATCCGAACTAAGATGAGATCCTTCGTCCTCGCGAAGACCCATAGACGAGCAAACGAGTGGTTGAGAACGCCTTTTTTAAAAAAGTATCGGTTGCGGTGTACGATCATGCCTAAAAAACCAAGTACCGCGGTCAAAGTTCAATACCATGCCAGCGTCTTCAATAAAATTCATGCCTAACAAACTCTCGGTTGCACCAGGCAACATAATAAAATTAACGGATAGTGTTACCCCTCGCACCACTACGTCAACAGGAGCAGTTTCAACATTTTGTGCACACACCCGACCGTCTGCGAATTTAAGTTCAGTAAATACAGTATTAAATGTATGACCATGTTTAATTAAATGCGATCTTAAACTGACCACAGCAAGTGGAGAAGTCGTTGCTTCGAAGCCAGCAGTCCTTCCGAAGTAAAACGCTTCTATTGCCGGTTATACGCTTCGCATGCATCTCGACCTGATCTCGAAAATGAGGACCCTATAGCCACGTTAACACACCACTACACTCAAGACCTGCCAGAAGTCAGCATTGACGAAATCAGGATGGCTCTTAAACAGCTGAAAAATGGAAAAGCCCCTGGAGAGGATGGCGTTACAACAGAATTGCTAAAGGCTGGGTGTAAACCCGTACTGAGGGAGCTACAAAAGCTTTTTAACGCTGTCCTGTTTGAAGGGAGAACTCCGGAGGCGTGGAGTAGGAGCGTTGTCGTCCTGTTCTTCAAAAAAGGAGATAAGACCCTGCTTAAGAACTATCGACCCATTTCCCTTCTAAGCCACGTCTATAAGCTGTTTTCAAGAGTCGTCATGAACCGCCTTGCGCGAAGACTTGACGAATTCTAACCACCGGAACAGGCTGGATTTCGGAGCGGATACGGCACCATAGACCACATCCACACAGTGCAGCAGATTATACAGAAGACCGAAGAGTACAATCAGCCCTTGTGTCTAGCATTCGTGGACTATGAGAAAGCCTTCGACTCGATGGAGATCTGGTCCGTTCTGGAGTCCCTGCAGCGTTGCCAAGTAGATTGGCGGTACGTGCAAGTGATCAGATGTCTCTACGAAGCCGCCACCATGTCCGTCCAAGTACAGAATCAGCAAACAAAACCTATACCGTTGCATCGAGGAGTGAGACAAGGGGACGTAATTTCCCCGAAATTGTTCACAAATGCAATGGAGGATATGTTCAAGACGCTGCACTGGAAAGGACGAGGCATCAACATCAATGGCGAATACATCTCTCACTTGCGATTTGCAGACGACATCAAATTTGCATGAGAATTACACGGTATTAATAATATCTAAATACGTTACGTCATTATGGCAGAAACGCTGCAGGACCTACAACAGATGCTGAATGACCTGGCTGACTCTTCTGTGCGCATCGGCTTGCGGATGAACCTGGATAAAACCAAGGTTATGTTCAATGTCTAAAAATCCTCGGTTATAGATATGGTATGGGCCGAAAACTCGGGTCCTACAAAGAACGCTTAAGCTATTTCCACATAAGTCCTCTATACATGCGCCGACAGATGATTGACCTTGTCTTGCTCTATAAAATACTGCACCATCAGATGGACTCCTCTAATCTTCTTTCTTTGCTGAATTTCAACACCAGATTTAGATTTCTCTCTTGAAGTCTTCTCTAATAACACCTCTTACTACAACTCCCATAGTTCGGATGTGCCGCCAATACAATGAAATTCTTGCAATAAACAGAGAAATAGATATATTCTACCTCACGCTGCCTCAGTTTCGGAGACAATTAAACACATATTTAAGTAAGATTTGTTAATAAATAAGTATCTAATTAATTAGTTCTCTCATTTTATTTATCTTGTTTTCACACTAATTCTTAACAAAATTTTAAAAATTTAAACTTGTGTAATTTTTTCTAAGTTTGGCATTGGTTCTTAAGTGTAGCGCTCTTTAGCGCATAAATAAACAAATAAAATCAATTTGTAAGCTTCTAGGCACATATATCTTTGGATTATGATCTAGATCTGTACTATATGCATGATATAATAAGATATTCAGTTTGATTGTAATCTGTTTTGTGTGCTATGAATAAATAAAATAAAATAAAATAAATGAACATGTACTACCGCAACCGATTGCGATGCACGGCGCCGTCCTCGAAGTTGTTCAGAAATACGTGTACCTCGGGCAGACATTGCAGTTAGGTAGAAACAACTTTGAGGATGAGGTGAACAGAAGAATTCAGTTGGGTTGGGCAGCATTTGGGAAACTATGTCGAGTCTTCTCATCGTCGATCCCACAATGCCTCAAGACGAAAGTCTTCAATCAGTGCGTCCTACCCGTCATGACATACGGAGCCGAAACGCGGACACTGACGGTACGGCTAGTCCACAAGTTCAAAGTCGCTCAACGGGCTATGGAAAGAGCTATGCTCGGAGTTTCTCTTAGGGATAAAATCAGAAATGAGGTGATCCGGCAGCGAACTAAAGTTACCGACATAGCCCACCGGATTAGCAAGCTGAAGTGGCAGTGGGCTGGCCATATTAGCCGCAGAACCGACAACCGCTGGGGTAAACGAGTTCTTGAGTGGAGGCCGCGTCTCGGCAAACGTAGTGTAGGACGCCCTCAGGCTAGGTGGAGTGATGATTTGCGCAAGGTGGCTGGCAGGAGATGGATGCGAGAAGCCGAGGATCGACCTAAGCGGCGTGCAATTGGAGAGGCCTATGTCCAGCAGTGGACTGTGATAGGCTGATGATGATGATGATGATCTTAAACTAACACTACCAATGCACTGTTATGCGCCGGTATCGACTAAATCATTGCCCGCTTCACCGTAGATTTTCACACTAAGCATTAGGCGCATACGAGAATCTACACTGACTGTGTTCGCGGACACAGAGTGAAAAGCACTCGCGGTAGACGGATCGACACTTTTATTTTGCTTGCACGTTGGACAGTTAGAACGGATGTAACCGGGTGCACCACAGCCGAAACACGTTATCGTGGCACTTCGTGCGACACCAGTCCCGGGTGCTTCTTTCTCTTCAGTGCCATTCTTCTTTTTCTTAAGTCGAGGGCAGGCCTCTTTAATGTAGCCATACTGTCTACAATAGTTACAAAGAGGTCGCGGTGGCTTACTCGTCGACGGCTGGGGCCGTGTAATCGTGCTGGAGGGGGCTACATTAGGTTTAATATCAATGGTAACCCGCGGACAAGTCTCCTCCATAATCTCTTCCACGCGACGTGCCTGAATCAACAGCTCACCAAAGGTCTGAAATGCCATTCGTGGCACCTTCTCCCGTATTTTCTTATGTAGAAACCCATAGGTCATATCTAACTGAACTGTGTCGCTTAAAGACAAAGGCGGCAATTTAGCAAACAAAGATCTGATATGACAAACAAACATATCTGTACTCTCATTAAACCGCTGCTCTCTCTCAAAGATCTGTCTATAAACTTTATCTGGTGGTAAGCGTGGCCCAAATGTCTGTTGTAACGCCTCTATAGCATCTTGCCAGGTCGGAGTGTATTCTTTTACGCCCTGCCACCACGTAACGCCACGCTATCATCAATGTTGAGACATTGTTTGTACGTTTCGACAGCATCGACAAAAGCTTGAACGTCGCTCGACTGTTGACCATCAAAACGTGCAGTACACTTAGCAAAATTACCGGAGAAAGGAAGCGCACTTACAGGATTGCTGCTACTTAGCCTGTTAATCAGCAGCAATAGTTGTTCTGTACTCATCGTGATAGGTGCATTAGCAGCGGCAGCGTCAACCGCAGCAGGCGCGGCTGCTGGCGGCAAGTCCAGTCCAAGCGCAGGTACAACGTCAGCGGCGCGCTGATCAGCATCAGGCGCAGGCGCTGGCGACGGCCTCTTACCGTGAGGCCGGGCGCCGGCATCAGCAGGACTCGCAGCACGCGATCTCGTCAACACCATTTTAACGAATAAAGAGTTCACGCACCAACTTTAAAGTTAACTATCACGAAACGTGTACTAAGTACAGGACACAATAATACTACACAATGCCCGTATAAGTATTTTCTACAAAACAGTTCCGAAAGTACGTAGGTAACAGCAAATCGAATTGGAAAAAAGTTCGTTATAATAAAACAACGCCGTACAGTACTTGAGTAGGTATATACGTATACATAGTCCACTAATAAACGTTATGATAAAATAATTTCCACTAAAACGTTGAGCACAAGATTCAGTTAAACAAAACTAACGTATTTTAAAAATCGAACGATAATGTTCTGTGAAAACCGGGTAGCAACAACTTTAACGTAGGTAGGTAGGTAAACGTATTGTACGCGACGCCCGCATATACAGTTCTAGAAGTTATGCACTTAATACTGTTATAGGTAAGTAAGTAGACGATTAAGCACTCCGCGGCAACGTTCTAGAACATTTTGACATTTTGACCATTGAGACATTTGTCTTAACAATTTATAGAAATAAAAATCACCAACCGAACCGAATAACCGATTATTTCGAAAATGTTCGTTCACTGATTCAGTCCCGCGTTGTGGCGCCAGTTTATAGGGGGCGTACGTTGTTGCGAAAATGAAGAGCCGGTTTTTGTTTATCCAGACTTTACTCGATAAAAAGTTATTGTTTGAAATTACAATTTTACGTAAACGTAGGGCTATCGTTAGCTGCGGCGGCGCAGGCTCGCACGCGCACCCCGCTCAACGTTAATCTGCGTACTGGAGGAGGTGGCGGGGGAGGCGTCGTTCGCGACAGGAGCGGCGAGACTCTGGTAGGGCTGGCGTAGGGGTGCGAGGGAGGCGAGGGGGCGACGTAAGGATCGACAGGCGCGCTATACAATGTAATCGCAAAGTTTTACTCCATTGCCAAGTTTACAAGTGTCGTCGGAGTAGTTGACTGCCATATACACATCGTAAACCCTGGAGGTGATAATGCAGAGCTCTATAGGAATAGACAACATAACTTTACTATAATATAATAATCAGGTAGTTGCTGATGCTAACTCGAATATGTTTGATATTGAAGCAAAATGGCCAGGTTAAGTACACGACAGCACTATATTTAACTGCAGCACAATCAAACATTTATTTGAATGACAGCATATGGGTTGTGATGTATGACCTATGTATGTGTAAAGTGCTTTATATATAATTCAAATACTTCCATGTATTGAGCAGTCACTATGTAACCAGCAAGGAATAAACGTCTTTTATAAAAATCCTTAAAATATAGCTTGATTAGAATGACAGGTGTCACTAAAACAGACGACGTAACTTTGTACTAGCGTCACACAAGTGAAACACATTTGCACACGAAAAAATATTGGTAACTGGCATGTTCAGAATATTTTATTATACTCTGCTGTACATATTAATAAATTTAATTATATAAAATAGAGATTTAAAGTTAAAAACATTAAAATAATCCAGTCACAAAAATTAAACTTAACTTTAAAAGACGTCTTTACCAGGTTATGTAATTTTTCATAATCACTAGTGATGACGTAAAATCGACAAATCAAAAATCAGTTAAAATCAAATCAGTTAAAATCAGTTTTATTTCTGCAAATAGGCCCCAGGAGGCGCTTTTACACGTCCCAATTTAAACCTACCACTGCTTCGGGACAAGTCTGGGCTAGTGCCGAGAAGAAGCAGCGCAAGAAACTCGGTCACTATTGTCAGCCTCTTTTTAAATATTTTTTTACAAGGTAAGGTGATTTTTACAAGGTTTAAGCAAGTACGAGCTGGGACAATTTAATGCCATACATTTCTATCATTTAAATAATCATTGACAGTGTAATAGCCCTTTTTCATTAAAATTACTTTGACATACAATTTAAGTTTATGTACAGGGAGTTCAGCAATACCCTGTGGCAATTTGTTGATAATACGGATACAATTTCCTATAAACGATTTTCCTACTTTTCGCAGTCTAAAGCCTGGAACGGCAAGTTTATCTTTATTTCTGGTATTGAAATTGTGTACGTTACTTTTCTTAAGAAATAAATGTATGTTCTTACGAACGTAAACAATATTCTCGAGAATGTATTGAGAAGACACTGTAAGTATATTAATCTCTTTGAAGAGCTCCTTCAGCGAGTCACGGGATCGAAGGCCGTAAATAGCCCGTACAGCACGTTTTTGTAATATAAAAATTGACTCAATATCTGCCGCTGAGCCCCACAACAGAATTCCGTATGACATTATGCTATGAAAGTAGCTAAAATATACTAATCTTGCCGTTCCAACATCAGTCAATTGTCTTATCTTTCGCACAGCATAAGCAGCGAACTAAGTCTTCCAGACAGCACCCTAATATGAGCACCCCATTGCAAATGAGAGTCTACAGTTATACCTAAAAAGGTAGTTAAATCTACAGAGTTTAGTGGTTCATCTTTAACAATTATATGAGTAGCAGCAAACCTTACATTGGGCATGGTAAATTTTACACATTTTGTTTTATTTGCATTTAGTAAAAGATTATTTGTTGTAAACCAATGTAATAATTTAGAGAGGGTATTGTTAACATCATCAAATGAACATTTGCCCCTCTTAGTTTTAAAAATCATTGATGTGTCATCTGCAAACAATACCATCTCACAAAGATTATGTAAATAACATGGAAGGTCATTTATATAAATTAAAAATAGCAGGGGTCCTAATACTGATCCCTGAGGGACACCCATAATAAGGGCAGACCCTGAAGACTCAGCTCCATTTATGCAAACTTTTTGTGTTCTGTCCTTAAGGTAAGAACTTATTAGATCCAAGGAATCATTCGATGCACCATAATGTTCAAGTTTTTTAAGTAATGTTACATGGTCTACACAATCGAAATCCTTTGAAAGGTCACAAAATACACCAATGGCATCTAGCTTACTCTCCCAAGCATTAAACACATGTTGTAGAAGAGCAACTCCAGCATCGGTAGTATTTCTACCTTTTCTGAAGCCATATTGGTTGCTATTTAATAATTTATTTAAACTAAAGTGTGATAAAAGCTGATTAAACATTATTTTTTCGAAGATTTTACTTAGTACTGGCAAGATAGATATAGGTCGAAAATTGGAGGGGTCACATTTTTCGCCAGACTTAAATAAAGGAATGATTTTGCTAAACTTCATTAAAGTTGGAAACTGCCTATCATCAATACATTTGTTAAAAATAATAGCGAGTTGAGGGGCTAATGAACTTATAATTGTATTGATAATGTTAACAGAAATTCCCCAAAGATCCTCCGTTTTTTTCATATTGAATTCTCTAAAAGTTTTTGTAATTATGTCAGGGTTTATATGTCTAAAATTAAATAAAGAATTGCACTCATCGACAACAGACTTGAGAAGGGATTCAGCTAGATCAGCAGAAGAAGCAAGCCCTTTAGTAGTAGAGGGTGCTATATTTAAAAAAAAAATCTCAAATCTATTTGCAATCTCGGTGTTTGTGTATATTAGCTTATCCCCTAACTTGAGAGAGTAAGTAGGATTATTTGGTTTTACTCTACATGTCTCTTTATTAATAATATTCCAAGTGGTTTTTGCCTTATTGTTGGAAGCCGAAATTAAATTATAAAGATAGAGTGACTTCGCTTTTGCACATACTAATTTAAATAATTTAGAGTATTTTTTAACATGTTCTATAATAAGTGGGTTTTGAGAATCTGCCTTTAAACTTTAAAAATCGTATAATGTTTTTCTGCTTTTATAAATACCAGGTGTAGCCCATTCATTAAACTTACACTTCTGTTTATTTATTTTTACTTTTTTCTGTTTAAAATGTTCATCAAATTCATTTTTAACCAAACCAAAAAGATTCTCATACGAGTATAATTCATCAACATTCTGATCATCATGCTTAAGCAAATTTACACCCTCTTTAATTTTTTCTTTAAATTTTTCTATTTTATTAATAGTAAATTGCCTATACACAGAATCTACTTTATTAGAGACATAATGGTGCTCGAACGATGCTGCTTGTCCACTGTGGTCCGAAATAAGACAATTTAAAATGGATTTTTTTAACACTCCACCATCACAAAAAATATTATCTAAGCAAGTAGCTGATGTGGGCGTTACTCTGGTGGGTTCATTAAAAAGATTAATTAGATTATACGACTTAAAGAGATGAAGAAACCGGGTGGACGACTGCGTTTCTTCTAATATATTAACATTGAAATCCCCACATACAACTACTTTCTTATTCGATTTTGAGAGCTTTTTCAGAGCCTCATCCATAACAGATTCAAAAACGTGGTAGTTAGCTTTGGAGGGGCTAATACACGCTAATTATGATATATTGTTCCAGCTCAGCACACGCTAGTTCAATAGTTCGTTCAACCGAGAGCGACACAATGTCTTTGCGTTCTTTACATTTTAATTCATTTTTTACAAGAATAAGTGACCCTCCTGTTGGTGCAGACTCCCTTAAGAGCGAGCGAACTAGCGACTTTATAATTTTCAATGTTTAAAATTAGTTGATGTTTTTTAAACCAATGTTCTGTAAGACATATCACATGAACATTATAATCTTGTAGAAATAATCCTAAACCTAAGTCTTTGCCGGCCAGGCCTTGTATGTTTTGATGAACAATATTAAAATACTTATCAGGCCTAGCTTTTGTCTTCCCTCTTAGTTTAAAGCCTCAGAGGTCGTCAATGGCCAAATATTTAAATTAGTACAAGTACTAACATGTTCATAAAATATATTTTTGCTTTTTTTTAGCAAAAAAGTTAATATTTATATTATATGCTAACAAAGTAGCGATTTGTTTTTTTATTTTATGAGGCAGGTTTATAGAGCCGCCTGTCAAAATAAAACTATTTTTAATAAATTTGTTTGTGTCAAAAAACACAAACTTGTCACTATGTCTTTGACATAGGTTATGTAATGAAGTATTCATTAAGTGAATACTCATATTAATATTATTCAAATTATTTCTACAGAATGGAAAGGCACAGAGGAATATTTTTTTAACACATAATTTATCCAAAATAGAAAATGATTTTATAATACTATTTTTGGTAATTTTTTGACTGAAAATAATGGAACTTGAGGCTTAGAATTTTTTTCATTATTTCATCATAAGATGCATCCGGCATGCAATTATTTATTACATTACAATTTAATTTATTGTTTAATATAGGGCCGTAACCAATTCCTAGCCTATCCGAATATAAAATGACATCTCAAATCGACAGATTAACAATATTTCAAAATCGAAGTAATGTAACATAAATGTTACAAATGATTTGATGAGAATTGGTTGATGCTAAAAACATCAAATTGCAATTATTAATAGTTTACGAAAAATTTACAAATTTATTAGATTCTATATGCTATAAAAATTTTGTAATTGATTTTCATGATTGGTTCAATTATTTTTATTATGATCACGCTACTGACTCACTGTTAAATCTTAATTTATCTGATTTTCGTTTTATTTCATTCGCCATTACTGTTTTTTTTCGTTTGATCAAGCGAGTCAGTCCCATCACTAGTCATCTCAGTTTGACAGGTGTCATTCTAATCAAGCTCTAATAAGGATTATAGGTTTCAGTAATTTGCAATAATTGCACAAGACTTGTTATTTCTTGATTGTTATGAAATGTCAAAAATGGCATTTCATTGACTTATTTATTCAGTGTTGTCACCCAAAAAAATATTATCGCCATTTAAAATGTAATATTTTAAGGAAATCGTTTTTATTTGCAATGGCAACAATTTAACTAGAGGTTAATTTTAACGACTGGTAGAATTTACATCTAAAAACGCAACAAGGCTTTAACCATTAGTTATCTAGCAACTAATAGTTGTTAACTATTAGTTGCTAACCATTTTGTTAACCTAACTATTAGTTGCTAGATAATTATGATCACGCTACTGACTCACTGGTTATAGGTTGGGTTAATGGTTGTAGTTTGTCTTAATATTATTTGATTAAATGGACAAGTTTTTATATCGGTTTGTTTGAAAGGGCCCATACTTTTTTTTTAACCATAGCTTGTCAAACTAGCAAGAAATTTTCGAATTCGGTTTTTTTTTTTAAATAAAGTGCTCTAAACTCGAAATCTAGTCATTATTTTCAAAAGTTTGTTTACAGATAAACGAAGCGATCATGTACAATTAATATTAGTAAGAAAAAAGTACAAATAAACTCCAAACGCAGCAACTATAGCCAGATAATTAGGCAAAGCTGATTTATTTTCTTTGTGTCCTTATGCGCTTTATTTTTTTTCATCTTTTTTTAGGGATAGTACATTAGTAGAGCTACCTCCCCTAGCAGTTTGATTCACCCATGCTGGGACACCCTGTATATCAGAAGTTTTTAATTTATACATATCTACTTTCATAATAAAATAACAACATTAACAGGTTGCCATCTGATGATCCAATGAGGCAATTTATTCAAATATAACTTAATTTCTGGTGCTTTACATTGTATTGTCGAATTTAATTTGTATTTAATAAAAATATGGTATTACTAGCTGACCCGGCAAACGTTGTTTTGCCATAAAAATGATTAAATTACTAAAATGGCTATTAAAAAATAGGGGTTGGTGATAAAAGGGTAAAAATGTAGGGTTGTATGTATTTTTAATGCCACATTAAGAAAAAAAAAACAAAAATGTTGTCCAATAATTAAAAAAAAAATGTTAAGGGTGAACAACCCTTATCACTTAGGGGTATGAAAAATAGATAGTAGCCGATTCTCAGACCTACAGAATATTATGCATATAAAATTCGGATCTCGGACTCGGATCCACGTTCTCGCGTTAGGTTAGGTTAAGTTATTAGTGCAATTATTTAGGATATTTTATGTATTTAACCTTTTGACAGCCAACGACTTCTATAGAAGTTCGAGAGTTTCGTGCCCCCCACGCTACGACTTCTATAGAAGCTCTTCATTGTACCTAATGTAATAAAATACAACTACGATACATATTACATTTCTATTTTTTGTAATTTTTAAAGATGGACACTACTGAAACCCGATTTATTTATTTTTCCAGAAAAAAAAGGCTTTTTGGTGTTTTAAAATGGATAAAAACAAAAACACCTCTAATATTGACACGTCCTTCACGCCAACTACTTCATATCAAGTTGGCCAGTGTTGTGACGCGAAAGTTGCATTCATTACAATCCACTACCGTTAATTTGTTTTGACGTGACAACGTCTTATAAATTGGTTTGCCGGGTGACACTTCAAGAAACTGCGTTACGCTCCGCTCACGTTATGCGCTCACAATGAGAGCGAGTGAGAGGCACGCGTCCCTTCCACTCGGGCATGGTTAGCCCGCCTAAGAGCGAGAGAGACAGACATAAAAAGTGAAAGGCACGCGTCCCTTCCACTCGAGCACAGTTAGCCCGCCTAAGAGCGAGAGAGAGAGAGAGTGAGAGAGATAGGCATACACACCGGTTCATGTCTTGCGCTTCTATAAAATCCAGTTCAATAAAATTTTGTTAATATGAAATTCAGTGCGAGATTCTTTGTATAAATTAATGTTTTAAATATAATTCTTTGTATAAATAAATGTTTTAAATTGTTACTATTATTTCATCCTTCTTCCTACTATACGAATGAATATTCACATTAAAATTATTTTACCACTCAAAGTCGTTGTCACGTAAAACTTTCGCCCGTATACCGACTTTACAGGCAACCATTTTTTTTTTTATTTCATACAAATGAGCATACATTTTATGATCTAAGAATCAATTTCAGTCAGTGAACAACGTATTATTCAGTAAATTGTTATATTAATGTACGTATTTAATCATTTCATTCGGATTAATTAACTTAACTGAGAATTTTCGATATTGCTCCACCCATCTCTACGTAATGACAAGATGTCAGTACTAACAGCGCCACTAACTTCATTTCAAGTAAATCCGTAACGTCGTAAGCGCACACGTATCAAGGTCATTGGGTCATAGTGCCGGGTCAAGTAATAAAATGAGTGACAGTGAATTTGACTCTGATGACTTATTGCGGATATTAGAATTATGAAACGGAAAACAGTAGTACATTCACGGAGGAGTATCCTCCTCCTCCGTGAATGAACGTGAATGAGGTAAGTTTTAGTCGGTAAACATTACCTTGTTTTATTGTTAGATAATTACTAAAGTGCAAATAAAACAAGTTATCTCAAAATGTGGATATAGTTGTGTGCTAATTTTACGAAGTAAGATAGGTAATTAAGTTGCGAATCAATTAGAAACTTGTTTACAAAGTCATAAATACCTAATAAGCTAAGTTCAATCAATATCACTTGATTTTATTTAAAACACTTTTGGATATGGTTGAATTTTTAAATATCACATAGTTTAGATATTGGTTTTATATAATAATATCATATAGGTTAGGTATTAGTATCAAAAATAAAAATAATTATATTTTTTACGGACTGTGCGGCATTTAACAACGAATGCTCAAAAATCGTCCGTCACCGTAGGATCAGATAGAAGTTTTAGTTAGGAAGGCCCGGTTCGTTTTCGCACATATACAGGATGAAATTTTAACCACCTTCCAAATTTTAATATATCAATCTACGAGACAAAAAACAAATGACGTATTTTTTCTTTTGGTATAGCCCAGTACAAAAATGCCAAGATAAAGCACTTAGAAAATGTCCTACCAAAATCTAAAATTTTTGATACGGCCGCCTAGCAACACTTTTTTTACACGTCGCGCATCTCATTCATTCATTACGATACTATTCATATGTTTCTGATTTTTTCCTTTATTACTTTCAGGACTAGGACCGTAAAAATTGAAACCTATATTGCGAAAAATATTTTTGGGTGACAACTTGATTTACATTTTTAACTTCATAAATTTGCTCTAAACACGATACTGAACGCCTATAAAAATTTTGGAAAGTGGTTAAAATTTTATCCTGTATGTAGGTAGGTTCACTGCTGAACGTTATAACTGCTCGTGGTGCACCGTAGCGACGCACAGTATTGCACTTTGTATAGGGAGAGTGGAAAATATTCTATTTGAAAATAAATAGAGTTTATTCGTGTTTAAGCTTCTTTAAATCTATCAATATCACAATATTCACATACTCGGAATACGAAATATTGAAAGCAGCCATCACTACTAATACCCTTTTTCTTAAGAAATTTGTCGTACTACTATGTACGCCAAAGACTTGATATGAAGTCAACGGACTGCGTATATGAAATAAATAGTGATGTGCCTATTATAATATTATCTCTAGCAAGTTTATGCACGTCTCATCGTCTCCGATGAAAGATATACATTTTTCTTACCAAAAATATTCATAGAACAAAACAAGTTACCATTATAGTGAGTTTGTATTTACAGTCAAAACCGTTTATAACGACATCGTTTACAACGACCTATCGGTTATTACAGCCAGATTGTATGGTCCCGTCCGAATTCCTAGTAAACTATTCAGTAAACAAACCGCTTATAACAACATCGGATACAGCGACATATCGCTTACAACGACGAAACTTTATCGATATTCATCGGCTATAACGACCAACCGCTCCTTGGCTCAGCAAAACAAAACAATACAAACGATTTTAAATCTTATTGATAAACATTGAAGAAATATTTAGCCATATTATTACTTACACACTTTCTCCCACCTCATCCGGACCTCTTTGCGGCCATTTGACCTTGCATATTTTACACCAATTGTTTAGTGCGCTAGTTGACTGCGTGAGTAACAGCTTGATTTAAAAGTGTTGGTGTTGTTTAGACTGTGCATTTATGTTTTATCATGTCGCAAAAAAAGAGTTATTTCTTTTCTGGCTCGTTTACATACATTACCTATACTAGATAGATAACTACATATGATAATATAACTACATACTGTACTTGTGTATATGACTGTATTGCTTATAACGTTTATCGGATATAACGTCGGTAGCTATACGGTCCCTTTGATGTCATTATAAACGGTTTTCACTGTATTTATATTTGTAAATTTAAAAACAAACTTCAATAATACGCATCTATTTTTTCTCTATCGATATGACGTAACCGCCATCCTTGCTTTCGTACTATAGAATCTGTTATACATTATACGTTGGCGTACAGCGTGACATCGCGTACAGGATAATCGGCGCTGAAAAGGTTAATGAAAATGTTGAATTTTCATTAATGACATGGCAGTATATTCTCAGACTTAAGCCAGTTCCGAGAGGGACAAAATAACAAAAAAAAAGTCTGTCTGTCACTTATTGTCATTGCGCTTGCTACAATAAATTATTTCTTAGAAAATTAAATATTCACGCAATTAAAAACACCGTTCGATTGTCGCCTGTAAGCTTTAGACTTTACATTATTTTTGCATTTTGTACTTATGGTGTGCAGTAAAAATTAAATCAATTTATTGTTATTTACTTTTAGGACATCGCTCGGCTACGCCCTTTTTATTGTCTGAATTGTTCTCAATTGCCTTCAACATAGGCCTCTCAGATACTGCCGTTATGGATATGATGGTGTCCACACTACAACAGCAGCGTGCTGTTACGGAGCAATTGAGGAGAGAAGCTGCAATTAAACGTATTCCAGTTTCCGCAGCAGTAGCAGATATTGTAAAGTATATCAATGAACACGAGCAAGAAGATTGTTTGCTCGTAGGTTTTTCGAGTCAGAAAGTAAACCCATTCCGTGAAAAAAGTTCATGCACTGTTCTTTAAAATTTCTTGCACATAATGTATCTAAACAGACTAAATTACAGAGAGAATTGTCTAATGCCATCAATACAATATGGTAGGGTTATGGTATCTGGTTGAAAGAAAATATTCTTGTATCCTTAGAATAATATTCTAAGCTTGTATCATTGTGATTTTATTGTTTATGGAATCTAAGAAAACGTTTATGCTCTATCAAAATAAAAGTATAAATTATGCTCTAAATGTATTTAAAAATCTTGAGTCTTTAGTAATTTCAATTACCCATTTAATTATTTTTTATAATTTTTTTCATTATGTTATTGTCAATGTGAATAATTTATATTATCTTTAGGAACTAATTTCTATTTCACTTATCATTAAAATTGAATCATACTAGTTAGTTTTATTTCGTCTTTATGTATCCCAAGCAGCAGCCTGCTGCTATCATGACAGTTGATATCCCGCAGTTTTGAGTTTGACGCTCATTAATTGTTGTGTCTGAAATAACTTGTAGACATATTCAATTTGTTGATGACATAGAGATTTTCAATAAAGATTAAGAACAATAGACTTATTAAATTCTGTAGTCACTTACACTGAGCAAGTAATCACTACGTTTTAGTCACTTATTAATTTTAAGTAAGCTAAATAATGCCCAACAAAAGGTCTGTGAAAACAAATAAGTATTCAAAAAACATTCCTTGAATTTTTTTCATTCTCCTTGAAGTGAATATACCACTAAATATTCTTATTGTGAATATATTGAGAGTATCCCTTTTGAGTTATTAATATCTAGTCAATAATCATATTTAATGTAAAGCGGCCCCCTCTGAGAATATCTAGATGTACATATCGACTGTCCAAAACCAAAACTTAG
Organism: Anania crocealis; assembly: GCA_949315895.1. Taxonomy (NCBI): domain Eukaryota; kingdom Metazoa; phylum Arthropoda; class Insecta; order Lepidoptera; family Crambidae; genus Anania; species Anania crocealis. The sequence goes on from OX438862.1 coordinate 12,268,852, forward strand.
CAAGTGCATCTGACAAAATTTTACAGGACATTAAACATTTTCTTTTGCCATTTAGACTACAACTCCTTTTTCATGCTTTTCTTAATGTCTTATGAATAATTAGGACTTGTTTTATTTTATGAAATAGTTAAATTAAATAAGTACATTTAGACAAGTTTTATGTGCCTTACTAATTCTTTTTTAGATGTTTCTAAATATTTATTATACCAAACCAATATAAAAAACCTAGTAAGAAGGCCTCTTCCTAGGTTTTTGAATTGGTTACTTAGAGATACTGATTTGGTTTTAGAATTGAAATCCAAGAAAGGAAACTAGAGTTATTTAATTCGGGGTTTATACCATGTACCTTATTTATTATGAGTCAGTTCTCCCGTGATCATGGCGCTTGCAACAGTGCCGAAATATCGGAAACTCATAATAAATAAGGTACATGGTAAAAACCCCGAATTAAATAACTCTAGTGATAGTGACCATGAAAGTTTAAACCAAGAAAGAAAAGACTTACTAGGTTCATGAATTATACATAGGTACCTATGTGTTGTGAATTTGTAATTTTTATTTTATAGCATAAAAATCTTATATATAGTAGTAATGGGCTTTAGAAATCTGAGATTATTGACTACTAATATAAAAAAAAAATTCAATTAATTTATTGAATGTTTATAAAAGTTATACCTACTACGCGAGCAAGATTTAAATTAATCAGCGTCATTAATTTAAAATGTAACTTTGTTATCAATAAAGATATTTGAATTTGAATTTAAAGATCGTTATTCTTACAAAATAAGATTAATCAAAACTGGACTACACCGCTATAACCTTAGTTAATGTAAATAACCGGCCAAGTGCGAGTTGGACTCGCGCACGAAGGGTTCCGTACCAAAAAGGCCAAAAAAACGGGTTTGTTGTATGGCCTATCGGCCTTAAATATTAATTTTATTTTGTTTTTATTGCGGTAACAGAAATACATAATTTGTGAATATTTAAACTGTCTAGCTATAGCGGTTCTTGAGATACAGCCTGGTGACAGAGCGACGGACAGACGGACAGACGGCCAGACGGACAGACAGCGAAGTCTTAGTAATATGGTCCCGTTTTTCCCCTTTGGGTACGGAACCCTAAAAAAGGCATATTAGTTGTAGGTAGTTCCCCCTCCCCGTATCTGGCACCTATTTCACACTGACTTACTATCATTAAAATTTATTAAAATTTACTCTTTCTGTACTTCAGTAATTTTTTAAACAAAAACATAGTACGACACAATTACATGTTTAAAAACTTAGCAAAAGACCAATTTCAAATACAAAATTCTAGCAACTTTAATTCACAAATTCAAAAACCTAGCATGTACCGTATTTAGTAGGTATTTGTACTTGGAAATGTTACTTGCTAGTTTTTAGATTTTGTAATCTGTGAGTACGACAGGCACTTGCTAGGTTTGGCATGTTCATAACTCTGATTCTATTTCAGATAGAAATACAGTTGTTTTTGCCTTAGACGCAGCTCAAAATTTTATGATTATTGATTTAAGAAAAAGTATTTCACACACAAAAAATGACCCTTGCTAGGTTTTGGTTTTGGACAGCCGATATGTACAACTAAATATTCTCGATCATGTAACCACAAGTTACAAGGTTTACCCGTGACCACCAACGCTTTAAGCGTTTGAAGCCTGGATAAATCAGAATTCAATAAATTCTAATTAAACGTGAAACGAGCGTTTGAAATTACCTGCAAACAAGGTATAAAGAGTTAAGACATTTATCTAAGACATTTATTTTTACTCAAGTTCATGTATACTGCTGATAGGTATGAAATAAAAGTACAATATTTAATAGGTACTGTGCTATGTATATTTGGTGTATGTAAGAAATGGATACAATAATTTACAAGTTATAAGATAATCTATTCTTCAATTCCACTAATAGGAAATATTGCTATTTTAACAATTCCACAAAAAATACTTATTGTTGTCTGGAAAATTGTATAAAAGTAACGGCCTATAGTCATCCCACTGCAGGGCAAAGGCCTCCCATCATTGATTATTCATGTTACCATAGCAATGATAGGTACCAGGCGTAGTCAACACGCTTGCCAAATGCGGGTTGGAAATCTTCGAATGAGAGAATGTTCGAAAATTCGAAACTTGTTACCCGACCGGTGCCGCGGTGGTTCGAACCCAGAAATTTGAGATCTTGGGCCGGTATTTAAGCCCCTAGACCAATGGGGGGCATCATATGAATGATTGATTAGGTACAGATTTCCAAAATCCTCTTTAAAATAAAAGGATCTGTCCAGTTTGTATTTAGCACAAGATGTATACTCTACTACTCCAGAAATAAAACTAGAATTGCCCAATTTCGGCGCTATTATCGCTACAAGTAAGCGATTTCTTCCAGACAACTTTCAACCAAAAGCTAGTAGGACGATGAGAAACTAGTGGTTACTAAAAATATGGGTAATAGTATGATAGAAGTTACAAATTATAATCTAATGCTTAACATTCTTTCACCGTCGATTAACAGTGGCAAGCAATGTAGGATTTGCAAAAAAAAAACAGCTTTCCTTACAAAGCTGTCATTTACCTCGAAATTATTATAGTCACCAGCTTAGTAAACTATCTCAAATCACTTTTGCCTACTTGTTACCTGATTAAATCGATGAAAACAATTAAGTATCGTTTGACACCATTGTCAATAATTGATATTTAAATGTGTTCAGTTCAGGTAAGGTAGGTACCAAAGATGTTTGTATGTACGCGACTCTTATTTCCAACAAGAAGGCATTTAAAAGTAAAATCGAGTTAAGTACGTCTATTAATATACGAACGATACATAAACGCAATACTTTAGGCAAAAGCAGTATTCCGAACACGTAGGTATAACTAATTAATCAATTAAAATCAGTTTTGATTTTAGCCAATTTTTTTCATTATTTTACGGATTCGGCTAAACAATTCAACCTCTATCTATTGGCTTACAAGTACAACTATATTTCTTGACAATATTTTAATTTAAAACTATCGAAATTTTATGTTTATTAGGTAGTGCAATTCGGTTTTTCAAAAAACCGATGTACTTATACATATTGTTGCAATTAGTTTTTGACTTTCCAAAATGCAGTTATTCAATCACACAATAGTTACAAAAATATTATCAAGGTATATTATAATATTATCAAAACCAAATCAGTATCTCTAAGTAACCAATTCAAAAACCTAGGAAGAGGCCTTCTTACTAGGTTTTCAATGTATTTATTTTATTTTTTATTTTATTATAATTCAGTGCGCATGCTGGCTTACAGTGTGCCCAAAACGCTAGCATGCTAATTTATAAATCACAAGAATAAGATGATAAAAAAAATACATTACAATTGCAAATTAATAAATATCAGATTGCTCAAATAGATAAGTCATGTCAAATAAATTAAATGTAAAAATTAAAACAAGCAAAGTAGATATTAAATTAGTCACGATAAATAAATTATAATATGTCAAAATGTGATGTCATCAACAGAAATATCTATTCCCAAAACTTAGTAGAAAGAGGACTCCTTGTATCCTAGCGTAGGTATACTCACCCTATAATTCAGTTGTTTCCTAAACGCTTAATAAAAGCCATAGTTAATGTGACTAGACTACGCTACATCATCTAAAGCAAAGGTTTCGGCTAGGTTAGGGGATGCACCTTTCCTAAAAAACCATTATTTAAGTAAAATCAATTTTATTTCTGCGAATAGGCCCCTTGAGGCGCTTTTAGAAGTGATACCTACGTAAGTACAGTGCACCTGCACATTAATATTAGGCTATCGCACCTATAACGGTAAGTATTTAATTTAGCATGTCGTCTGTCTGTACAATCTTTGGAGACTTTATTACGTCAAAAATTAAGCTTAAAAAAGTTCATGATAAGTAGGTACATACTTACTACCAAAGCATTATTGAATGGTATATATATTATTTGGTTAGTCGATTTAGTTTTCGCTCAGTAACAAGAAAGCATCCTGATTTATCAACACGAGACTTGGTTATACTTTCGAATGTATCCCTGCGAACACTACTAATATGGAACTTATGGCACATTTTTTAACATTTGCGAACATCCAATAATTTAGTACTTAGTTCTGGGCCAGTCAATTGTGACAATAGTAAAATATGCAATAATAATATTATCTACACTAAAGAGTCTATGAGTCTATATGATTAATAGGAAATATTTTATTGTTTTTTTGTACTGCATAGGCTCCGAAACTATTGGACCGATTCGAAAAAATATTTTATCAAAAGCCGACATTATCCCTGATGAACAAAGGCTACTTTTTACCGCGGGACCTGGTAGGTGGCGCTGCTGTCGGTATATCAACTACTAAACGGCTTGACCAATTGGGGTAAAATTTTGTATGTGTATTTCCATGGTTTCACAGACACGAATGCTTAACCTTACCTAATCTATCTTTCTATATGCCACCGGCCTACAGCTAGGCACAGGTTTCCGACCGCGTGATATGAGTAGAGGTCACGCGGGCAGAGCCGCGTGCGAAGAGCTAGTATGCAATATATAGGTAGGTATGTTACAGAGTGCTATCAAATTATGGAGTTAAGAGTGAGCCGAATAATATAATATGGATCTTCCGAGCCATCCAGGTCTCTTACGATAGAGACATCTTACTGAGGTATACTTGACTTAACCATAACAATTTGAGACATTCATTAAACAGTTATTTTTTGTTTTGTACGTTAATAGTTATCCTTTCTACTAGCAGTCTGATAAGTTGGTTGGTCATAGTTTTTGAGAGATACGATCAAGATATCCGAAATAACCAATTAAACAGTGACAAACAAAGGTGAATGAATGAAAACTTTAACGCAAACAATCAAAATGATTGTTAATGTAAATTATTTGAAACTTCGTAACATGATACGATACTGCTTAGTAAACTATCTGTAGGTATTATAATAGTTATTAATCTTGTTACGGGTCTTCACATATTATTTATTGTATTTTTTAAATCTCGGTGCGTTATTTTACATTTACATTGCTATAACAAAACAAAGATGTGCTTAGTATTACCACGAATAAATACATTTAACTTGAATATAATGTGCACTTCACAATTTTTTCAAAAATTATAGTAGGTACACCTTAGTATATAAAGCTTATACATACACACAATAGTATCAAATACCTACCTACATCGTGGCTGGAAAAAAGATATAATTTAAAAAGTTTGTTAATTCAGGGTTTGGCACTTGAACGTCAGGTGATTTTACTGGATTCGTACTACGTACATAGTAGTGTACTACGCAGGACGCACAAACTAGTGGTACCTTCAGCAATTGGAAAATTATTGTATTTTTTTTAGTAGTAAACCAAAATTAGACAACCTCATACAGGGTGAAAAAAAAAACAAGCTGTAGGTACATGTGACGCCAGCTACTGATAATAATACCGAACCTACAAACTTATGGCATTAGTTTCTTGATAATGATAGGAAAACACCATCATAAGACGAAACCTCTAAATACCATTGCTCTTCGATTTTCACTTTTAGTTTATGAATTTTGGACTGTTGTATATCATTCATTAGGTAATTTCGTACCACCCTGTATGGGAATACAGAGTCGTACAAAATTAGCTAAAAATAAATATTATATAATTATAAAAGGATCTATTCTTAACATTTCATCTGTTAGAATGTTAACTTTTTATAACATTTGATTATTTTAAGTTAATTGTTTTGACTACTTTGTATGTAGGTGAAACAATTTAGGCTTGGTGAAATGTATGTACTTAAATTGAGTGCCAGCAATTATACGAACATTTATGGTAGTAAAATGTTACCTATTAAAGTAGTTATGACTGCGAAAAACCATTTTCTAGAAAAGTAACATTCCAAAAATTACCTACACTAAGCTAATAAATTAATCGCTGGAGCCATCAGAGTTGCGAGTCTTACGCGGCCATATTGCTGCGCAATTGATTTTCAAAAAGGCCTTTAAATTTACTTATGTTATCTGCATTAAAACACAAAATCCCATTTTCAGATACTTGTAACAGCTTTGCCAACTTATTACCTAGGTACTTACATGGAATTGAGAACTCTATACTTTGAAACATATTTTGTGTTGCAAACAGAGATTAATCTAATATTAATATTTAATTGTTATACATCAATATACTCGGAAGTACATTGTATATTAGGTAATAATATACGCTATTATGTCAGCATAAATAAGGTTAATCCTCTATTTTTTAAGTTTACACATCTTCCAATTCTATGTTACCTCCAACAACCCAATATCCTCAAGTCACTGAGTATCTAATGTTTATAAATGTCCTTCGAAGGCATTATTTCAAAGTTGTGGCAGTGGAATCAAAAGGAGGAAAACTTATATAATATCTTTTTGTAAATTGTTTGAGCAAATTTGGAATCAAAAGAATGAATCTTACTCTAGGGGTAAAACTATATAAAAAAAAAATTAGCAACTATCAGTCTTTTGAATTGATGTTGTTTATCAACCTTGTGGCCATTTTTTCCTCAAAAGTTTACAATGAAAGCAATAGTTACTTCAAAACAGTTAACTAAAAAACTAAAACCTATTTAATTTCATAAATTCTTAAGTTCTAGCATATCTATTGTCGTATTGTTATACACTAAAGATAATTTATTACTATACTTACTACCAATTACCATACATATTTTGCAGCTAATCAATCGAATATAAAACGAAATGTGACATTGGAATAAAGAAAGTAAAAAAAAAAACAATTTGAAAGTGCATGCTATTATTAACATTTAAAAAAATTTATGAAACCTGATAAACAACAATTTGTTATACAACAATTGAAATATGTACATAAAAAGCCCACAACATGATACTTACATTAAACCTTACAATTTCAGTATGTATATGATTAACTTTCGATTTCAGCTCATATTCATAAGATTAGCGTCTTATAATAACTAATACCTATAATTTCATCACAAACCTACCTGTTTTACTTAACCCCCATACAAAAATACTAAACCAGATGTGTCACTTAGTCAATAAGAAGATGTACTAATGGAGCATTCTAGCTCAAAAATAATTAATGACAAAATCTTTGAGAAGTTTAACATAATTTAATAAGTAACATACATCATAACATAACTTTGGTAAACTGCTTCAATGTTAAATAAATAGCAGTTAATACTTAAATGAAATAGAGATTCAGAGTCACACAAAGTAATTTTTAAACCTATGATTGATAAAGCAAATCTACTGATAAACATTATTCATTTAATATAAAAAGCTTTATTTATATCTTTCACTAGAAAAAAAGGCCTCATTCATTTGGTGTATTAATAATCAAACTATAAATCAATCAATACTATTTTGACAACAGATATAACTGTTCACATTAAGGCAAATAAATATTACTTGAAAACTTGAAAGATTTGTAGCAGATTTAATTACTGAACTCTTTGTAAACTTTTGAGATGTACCAACCCCTAAATAAAAATTGTGGGTTACCTAAGATTTTTTTTGAGAATTATATATTCTACACTCTCTCTTGTTTAGGTGGGGATACATCTTCTGTTCCATTTGAAACACTTTGATGATACAGTTTCAGCAGTTCCATTGCATCTTGAGCTTGACGCTTCTCTAGCAAAATTCTGTAATGAAATTTTGGAACTGGTTAGTTCTTACATTCTGGTTAAAATTTATACTATTAGTTATCATTTACTAGTATATTGTGTTTAAGAAAAAGTAAATTTTTGTTTGTTTTAATTAAATAAGTTAAGCTGAACGGACTATTTGTATGAGCAACTAGGGGTCAATATTTAAAAAATGTTTTAATGTACCTTCCGGATGCCTCCTTGATATGTTCCAAGATTATTCTGTTGTCCCTGTCAGTAACGATATCTGCGAGACTGTCAGGGTCCATGTCAGATAGAAGTTCAAGATCTTGACCCCCTAGTAGTGAAATATGACAGAGATTGTGCTGCAGGCGGCCTACAAGATTTGCAACTTGACTTTTGTCTCCCAGAACAACTTCATCTGTTTGATCTAGGGACACTTGGCACTTTGGCATGTTTGGTCCCCATTTCTCACTACCATGAAGAATCATCAGAGATGTGTCAGGGTCAAGAGTGGAAAAATATTCCTCATCATCAACTTCCGTTCCATCTGATTCTAACACAACTGTGAGGTTTTCCGAAGGTAGTCCTAATTTTTCTGGCACTTTTGCAAGTAAATCTTCGAGTGAAGACGCTACAATTCCTTTCTTTTTGTCTCGATTTACGTCGCATATTTTGTACGGTTTGTTAATGTCGTTCTCCATACTAAGAATGTAAACTATCAAACACTTGGGAATTACAATAGGCTATTTGTTTCAAAGTCTTTGTTCACAGCTTCCGTAAATAATGTTAACACAAAATAACCATAAATTGAAATGATTGATTACACGTCAATTTCAAGATTTTCAAGAAGAACTTACTAACTTTGACGTTTAGGTTTTTAGTATTGCTACTCTAAAAATTGTATCAATAAATTTATTTGCACATTTAGGCTGGCTCGGTACAATTTAATGTATCCTGTACCTACTAAACGTACGAAAATCTACAAAGAGCTGCCGGTATTTGAGTGTCTGTAACTCGGTGTTGGACGACCGCTTTCAACGAGCTTAGGAATGTGACTCCCGTCGTGCACGAGCCACGAGCTCGACTCGACTGCCCGCAATCGTCGAATTCGTTCGCCGACCTTAAGGCGGGCCACAGTGTAGGAAAATCACAATCTAGCAGGATTTTATTCAAAATGTCTACTTCTATAATTTGCCGGAACAGTATAGCCTACGTGTACCTAAGAACCTACTTGTTACTACTGCTTAATAGAAATTCACGTGGGTAGCTCGAAAATATAAATAAAAATGTTGAAGCGGGTAGATAATCTTCGTCGTGTTGTTTACTTACACTTCAAGCAAAATTATCAAAGCGACAACTGTTCTTACAATTACTAACCAGTTCAAAATAAATGGTTGTTTATTTTTTTATTGGATTGTGTTTACCTTTGAGGTAAGTTTAAGTGCATTTTTTACTTCGAGCAACGCGGCCTTACGGGACGGAAGGCCGCGTTGCTCGAAGATTTTTTAGAAGTAAGAATGAAAGTATGATTAAATGACAATATTTGAACCCAGAGGTAAAATAAGTTATTTTTAGAGAGAATTTGTTAGTAAAATTGCGTATATCTCAAAAGCCCTGTATTGCCCCGTTATTTTGATTACATTTATTTATAGCTTAGAGTCTTTACATTAAAGAACAGTTGATAGGCTTTGCGAAATTTTGCAGCACCCATACACTTTTTTTCGGTTTTCAGAATGACCGCCGAAATTACGAAAAAACTAATTTTTGATACATATTTGGTTTGCTAACTTAAAAAATGAGCGGATTGATGCTTCTTTTGCTTTTATAAAGGGAAATTATCCTGGTGTTGAGTTTTCTGAAGATGCTAGTAAGGAAATTAAGAGATTTTTAGGCAAATTATGTAGCACATTTGAGGAAAGATGGGAAGCAAGCGGTAGATATCGCCAACGCTTTTTAAATAAGAATATCACTTGGTTAAATGGATACATCAACTTACCAGATAATGTTTTACATGAAGTCCCGTCAACATCTATGTTACGAACTCTTCTTTAGATTGTGTCTATGTTTTAAATTGACTTTTATAAAAACGATGTTTTTTTGATTGTCACTCTAAATTACAAAATTTTCACATCAAGTTCTCTTTTTATTTTGCTTATTATTTTTCCCGTATTTACAACATTTTCTGGCGACCGTGACAGGACAAGATTTGAAAAACATGGAATCTCTGAAAAAGTTGCGTTCGATCTCGCGCCGATTCTACTCAAATGCGGAACGGGACTTGGAGAATGCGCTCAGGGACGGATCAGATTCAAATGTCCATGCGATGTTCACCATCGCAAAGCAAAAGGCCGAAGAACTATTTAGTGTTGATGAGAAAATAAAAGATATGTGGTTTGCAGACATAGACGCAAGTGAAGATGTCATTTTTGCCGATCTACAAACAGCAGATTCTTACAAGTCACGCTGGATAGTCGTGAGTACGAATTATTATCGTCAATTCCGTAGTAATGTTGACGTTGCGTGTGACGTTGCCTCTATAGGCACGCACATGAATACTGCTTGCTCGGAGAAGTCAGCACAAAAGCGATTCACTCTACCAAAATTAGAGTTACGTAAGTTCGATGGAGAAATTGGCAACTGGATTTCTTTCTGGGGACAATTTTCAAAAATCCACGATGACAATGACATTGACGAGAGTGACAAGTTTCAGTACTTAGTACAGGCTACAGTACCGGGGTCAAAAGCAAGAGAACTGGTAGAAAGCTTTCCTCCATATGGAAAAAATTACCATAAGGCTATCGAGCAGTTAAAAGACCGATTCGCAAGAGAAGATCTGCTTATAGAAAACTACATTAGAGGACTTCTGCAGTTGATCTTAGCTCGGGACAAGCAATTACCGCTCGATTCATTATACGACAAGCTGTCAACGCACATTCAAGCACTCGATTCTTTAAATGTCACCTGTGACAATTATGCCTCGATGCTGCTCCCAATGGTAGAGTCTGCAATTCCCACTGAAACGCTAAGAGCTTGGGAAAGATTTAAAAATAGGCAGAACAAGAACCAGCTTAGGGCATTGATGGAATTTCTAAAGAGAGAGGTTGAAGGAGAAGAACGTATTGCCATTTCACGTGCATTCACGAGTGACGCACGCAAAGATCCGACAGCATCGTGTTTAATTGCAAGCGAATACAAGCACAAGGAAGATGCACAGAAACACAACATCTGCGTCTGGTGCGACAAGACGACGCATTCTTCATTAGAATGTTTCAAGATACCCAAAATGTCTTTAGAAGAACGAAAAGGACACTTAAAGAAGAAGAATGCATGTACTGTTTGCCTACGGATCGGACACTACGCAAAGCGATGTAAGAGCTTCCCGAAATGCATTGTATGTTCGAAAAGGCATACTGTACCAATGTGTCCAGAGCTTGACAAAAGGACGAAGACTGGAAATGAAGATCCTAGTATAAGTAATTGTAGCAATAACGTACCGCAATTATCCCTTTGCCAGAAAAATAACACCACCTTATTACAGACTGTAATGTTATATGTCAGTTATAACGGTAGAAAAATGTTAACAAGGGCCTTATTTGATAGCGGTGCACAGCGCTCTTATATAAAACTAGACGTAGCACAGTCTTTAGGTATACCAAGCACTGACAAAGAGTCAGTCAGTCATTGTTTATTCGGCGGTACACATTTAAAAAAAGGTACGTATTGTAAATATGATTTTGAAATACATAGTGTAAATAGTAGTTTTTCTTTTTCTATGACTGCTTTAGGCTTAAATAAACTGACGGGACCATTGCCTAAGTTGAACTGTTCATCGACAATTCAAAAACTTCGTAATTTAAATATATTGCCTTCCGACATTGGCCACGATTCCTCAGATGTAGGCTTATTGATTGGTGCTGATATGTACGGGTATTTACTTTTAGGCAATGTAGTTCACGTCCACGAGGGCCTATATGCAGTGGAAACGAAATTGGGATGGTCTTTGCAAGGGGTGATTCCAGACAATTCTCACAATATATCCAGCTATCTTTCAGTTAATTTTAATGTTACGGATTATTGGGAACTGGAAACATTGGGAATTAAAGAACCTTGTGATAAAACCCCTATAGAAAATGGAACTAATACTTACCAGTTTTTCAGAGAGACTTTAACTACCAATGAGGAAGGTCGTTATGAAATTTCCTTACCCTGGAAAGAAGGGTTTCCACAGGAGCTTGGCGAAAGTAACAAATTTTTGTCGCAGAAAAGGTTGTATTCTACTACCAAGAGGTTAGTGGGTTTGAATTACTTACAAAAATATGACCAAGTACTGAAAGACTGGGTTACGGAAGGCATTATTGAAGAAGTGGATGGCAATGAAAATGGGTTGTATTTACCACACCATGCGGTGATCAAGGAGTCCAGCGCCACCACTCCTGTAAGGCCGGTATTTGACGCTTCGGCTAAAGATAAATTCGGAAACTCCTTGAACTCTAGTCTGGAAAGGGGAATAAATCTGTTAGAAATAATACCTAAATTAATGACAAGTTTTAGACTTCAAGCGGTAGGCGTTACAGCCGATATTCGAAAAGCTTTTTTACAAATCTCTATAAAGCCTGAAGATAGGCATTATTTACAATTCCTTTGGTGGCGAGATATTGATAGTCGTAAAGATTTGATTACTTACCGCCATAAGCGTGTTGTCTTCGGTGTCACTTGTTCTCCATTTCTGTTGGCTGCAACTATTAATTATCATTTAGATAGTGTCAAGGATGAACGACAATTTATCGCACAGAAACTGAAATCTTCATTTTATGTCGATAACTGTGTGACTAGTGTAGGGTCATTAGAAGAGTGTAAAAGTTTTATTTACACTGCAGAACAGATAATGGACGAAGGTTCCTTTGATCTCCGTTGTTGGGTTACCGGTCCTAGTGACAAAAGTGAGATATTATCTGTCTTAGGCCTGTTATGGGAAACGAAAGAAGATATTTTACATACCAATGCAAAGCTCACTAACTTGAATAAGGAGAATTTAACAAAGCGATTACTTCTTTCTTACACTAATAGTGTCTTTGACCCCATAGGCTACACAAGTCCAGTTTCTTTAAAACCTAAGCTGTTACTACAGAAGACTTGGAAATTAAACTTAGACTGGGACGACCAATTACCGTCCGATATAAAAATTCAATTCAATGTGTGGGTCGATAAATTGAAATACATAAACGAAATTAAATTACCTCGTAGATTGACTGTACATAATGTAAAATATTGTAAAAATACTATTCATGTTTTTTGTGATGCTAGCAAGAATGCATATGCAGCCTGTATATACTTACGAAGCGCGTTAGAAAACGATGTGCATGTACAGTTAATACTAGCGAAGTCTCGTGTCACGCCTGTAAAGGAATTGTCCTTACCTCGACTAGAATTGATGGCTGCTGTCATTGGGGTTCGGCTACATCAACAGGTAAAACAGATTTTTGAATTGCATAATATAGATACAGACACAGTGTTCTGGTCAGATTCATCTGTAGTATTAACGTGGATTAAAACTGATGGTAGCTGGCCTGTTTTTATCAAAAATAGAGTGAAGGAGATACGACATGTAAGCGATTCAAGCCAGTGGCGTCATATTCCAGGTACCTTAAATCCTGCTGACTTACCTTCACGCGGTTGCGATGCAATGCAGCTACGAGACAGTCGTTGGTGGGAAGGGCCGGAGTGGTTAAAAGAGGACTTTTCAAGTTGGCCTACATCGTCTTTTGACATTATTAATGCAGAGCATCAGAGTATTATTCCTGTTGTTACGAGCACAGTGGATGAATATTTTTCCAATTCCTTTCATTTTTTTTCTAAGTATCCAAAAATTATAAGAACATGTGCTTGGATATTTAGATTTGTGTATAATTGTAAAAATAAAAATTGTAGGAAAACTGGCGATATAGGCTTTAAGGAGTATACTGACGCTGAGAAAATAATATTTACCCTTATACAGAATGAGTATTGTACGGACACTAAACAAAAATACAAGCTCGAGATTTATAAAGATCAGCAAGGATTGCTTAAGGTTCAAACGCGTTTGGTTTTGAACAGAACGGAATCTGAGAATTTTAAATACCCTATTCTTTTACCCGGAGAGTCCAAGATTGTACAAAAACTAATATACTATAAGCACTGTACTCTTCAGCATGCTGGGACAGCAACTTTATTAAGTAATCTCAGAGAAGATTATTGGATTTTGAACGCCAGAAGGTGGGTGAAGAAGATAATCCATGATTGTTCTCTCTGTCGTAGGTACAAATGTAAAGCTGCGTCTGCACCAGTGGCTCCACTTCCTGAAAATCGAATCAAAAGCACAAAGGCTTTTCAAGTGACCGGTATCGATCTTTGTGGACCACTTATTCTAAAGTGCGGCAGGAAGGTTTGGATAGTGTTATTCACATGCGCAGTGTACCGAGGAGTACACTTAGAGCTGGTAGAGTCGCTATCCACTGAAGCATTTTTAATGAGTCTTCGCCGTTTTATTTCTAGAAGAGGGAGAGTCAGTGTGATCTACACCGATAATGGCACAAATTTTGTTGGTGCCAACAATTTATTGAAAGCAGTGAATTGGGATCAAATTCGAAATTTCTCGACAGTTAAGGGCATCGATTGGAAATTTAATGTGCCTAGCAGTCCCTGGTGGGGTGGTTTTTGGGAAAGACTCGTGCGTACACTCAAAGAAATGCTTCGTCGGATGCTAGGAAGATCAACTCTTAACTACGTAGAACTTGAAACACTGCTCTGTGATTGTGAGGCTACTATAAATTCTAGACCATTGACATTTATGGCCAATGACACAGAGTGTCTTCAACCCCTTACACCGAACTGTTTTATGCAAGAGCTGTCAGAGTCCGGTGTACCTGATCTAGATCAGATAGATGCCACGGAAATTAACTCAAGACATCGATACATACAAAAAATACGAGCGGACTTTAGGTCTCGATTCCGTAGCGAGTATTTAGGTAGTCTGTATCAAAAACCACATAAATGTTTTGCGAACAATTTGAAGCAAGGAGACATTGTATTGCTAGATACAGATAACAAACGACATCTTTGGCCAATAGCTCGAGTACTAGATTGCATCAAGGGTAGGGATGGTAATGTACGATCTGTGCGATTAAAGACCGATCGAAGTTCTGTTTTAGTCCGACCGATACAAAAATTGTATCCCCTTGAACTGCAAAGGTGAGTTAGAATAATACTTTATTTTATTTTACTACTAGGTACTAATAAGTTGATAACTTATTTATTATAAATATATTAGCCTCTCATATTTTTCTGGCTTCGGAGGATGTTACGAACTCTTCTTTAGATTGTGTCTATGTTTTAAATTGACTTTTATAAAAACGATGTTTTTTTGATTGTCACTCTAAATTACAAAATTTTCACATCAAGTTCTCTTTTTATTTTGCTTATTATTTTTCCCGTATTTACAACAATCTAGCTATAAACCAGGAAGACCGCAAAAAAGTTTTATTGAATGTTGTGATAAAACAAAAAAGCGTAAAATTCAAAGTCTATTAACATCCACTAGCCCTGAAGAAATTTTAATTGCGAATTAATGTAATCTTCGAAAAGCAGGTAAAAATGACTCTGCTGCTATTGTAAGAGAACTTTCTATTAGTTCACCTAAGAGAAGTTCTATTTTAAAAAGCGCTCGTAATAGGATGGTCAGTGTAAGTGATTCGATGATTTTGTCTGCTGACGAAGTATTGAGCATGATAATTGATGCTAATCTATCAAGACATAACATAACGGGGGATCAGCGCTTTGTCCTTTTGCTCAGCGAAATGTTACACAACCGCCGTTTTCAGGTCTTCTTATGCTCAGACAAAAGCAGATGGCGTTTGCAAAAAAATGGCCTCCCCCAAGGCAGCGTCCTCTCCCCACTTCTCTTCAATATTTACACGAACGACCAACCGTCAAGCCCAGATACAGCTCGCTTCTTGTATGCGGACGACCTAGCCCTTGCTTCCCAGGCCAATACCTTTGAGGAAATCGAAGAAAATCTGTCGTCTGCTCTTACAGACCTAAGCCGCTATTACAGTGAAAACGCTTTAAAGCCAAATCCAAGCAAAACACAGTCTTGCGCCTTCCATCTCCGTAATCGGCAAGCGGGTCGTGCCCTCAATGTCACTTGGCAAGGAGTTGCAATAGAGCATAGTGACCACCCTAAATATCTAGGTGTTACCTTAGATCGATATCTATAAGCGTAACTGCGAATCCCTCAGGAAAAAGTTCAGTGCTCGTAATAATCTTCTATTGCGACTAACATCATCTAAATGGGGGGCCTCGCCGCAAGTCTTGCGGACCAGTGGTCTAGCTCTCGCCTTCTCCGTTGGTGAATACGCATGCCCCGTGTGGACTCGCTCTTTCCACGCGAAACAGGTGGATATAGCTCTAAATGAAACGTGCCGGTTAATTACAGGCTGCCTTAAGCCGACACCGGTACAAAAGCTATATCCCCTGGCAGAAATTGCGCCCCCAGATATCCGGCGAGAAGTGGCTAGCTCCATCGAGAGAGCCAAATTGGATGACGATGCGCGCCATCCTATGCACCAGTATTCCACTGTGCCGCAAAGGCTCAAGAGCCGAAACAACTTTTTAAGATGCGTTTCTCCAATACGATCTACGGCGTCAGAGGCACGCTGTACCCTTTGGCGGGAAAAATGCCAACTTGCAGGGTTCGTCCCGATCAGCGAGTCTCTTCCTCCTGGGCATGATTTACCATGGCCGACCTGGAAGTCATTGAACCGACTCAGAACTCAGGTCGGCCGGAGTAAGGATAATCTGCGCAGGTGGGGGTTCTCTGGTGTTCTGGACGATCGGTGCGAGTGTGGTTATCCCATACAAACAATGGACCACCTATTATCCTGCCCTGCGTGCCCCGAAAGCTGCTCGCACGGGGATCTCCTTCAGGCCAATGAAAGGGCAGTAAAAGTGGCTGAGTTTTGGTCCAATAAAATTTGAATTTGCTTTCGATTCGAAGAAGAAGAAGAAGTATGAAATAATACGACAAAGGGTAAATAAGTTAGCAAAAAAGTTATTACCATCTTATGATCAAATAAAGATAATAGAAGATATAGAGAACTTTTTACGCAAAAAACGTCACGAGTTGACACAAATAGAGATCTACTTAATAGACTTCCGATTTCATCAGATCCCTTTATAACAAGTTTAAGGCATGTAATGAAGAAAAAACGGAGTCCTCTTGAGTCTGATGTCCTAAAATTGCTCTCTGAACCCACCCTAAATGAGAACAAAACTGTCGTTAGTGATTAATGTAAAATAAAAATAAATAACAATATTTTTTAAAATTTAATAATTAAAATATTAAGCTTTTGCATAGCTTCTATCGCGGGCCTTGAGCGTGGAGACCGAATCCAGAAATTCCGTAACGAAAATAATCGAACACCCACACCCACACACTCGGGGCGAGGCACGATCGAACAATTTTGAATTTCCGAAATTTAAAAGAATTTAGAAGAAAATAAGGATTTTGACAGTATGGTTGCCTATGGTAACCATATCTGCCAAAATAACAGAAAAATTTAATTACAAAAGTCAAAATTAGAAAATACATAAAATTATAAAATTAAGCTATTGCATAGCTTCTATCGCGGGCCTTGAGCGTGGAGACCGAATCCAGAAATTCCGTAACGAAAATAACCTAACACTCCGACCGGCACAGCGGTGATACTTTTTAGTTTTATTGTATAAGTTGATAAAAAATGCTATGCAATAGCTTTGCCGCGGCAGTCTCCGAGTGCCACACGTCTTTTTTATCTTTATTAATTGTTTGTGTAATTTTATTTCAATAGAACACCAATTCACACTTTTTTATTTCTTAAATTCTCTATTTAATGCATTATGGAATAAAATGACGCTAGATTGCGATTTTCCTCCACTGTGGCGGGCGGCAGACGTGGATGGATTTCACAGGTATATATCGGAAGGCCTAATTATTTGTACTCCTAATTGTCATTGGCACACAAACTATTAGCCTAAAATTTTTACTTTTCCTAAACGTGTTTAGCCTATTTTTACTAGGCCTTACTTTATATCGCCGTATTATAATTTCCCAATAGCGACATTTAGCCGAATATATTATAACACCTATCATTTACAGTTCCTAATTTTTATTCGTAGAAAGTTAAAAACTTTATCAATATTTGAAATAGCCATGCATGCATGCATGCTTGCAAAGAAGTAAGCATGCATGCAAGCAAGCAAGCAAGCATGAATGCATGCAAACAAGCATGCATGCAAGCAAGGAAGCACGTATGCAAACAAGCAATCATGCATGCAAACAAGTAATCATGCATGCAAACAAGCAATCATCCATGCAATCAAGCAAACATGCATGCAAAAAAGCAATCATGCATGCATCCAAACAATCAGACTTCCGTGACGGCTTCGGCGCTGCGGGGCTCCGGCGGTCTCACGCGTGCTAATCGTCGCAGATGGCTTACGCTCACCGCCGCGGCCGCCTCGCCACTCCGCGCCTACGCGCTTCTGAATTATTACACTCTAGGGCTAGGGCAGGGTTTGTGAGCGATTCGTTTCTTAAACTTTTTCGGTTTAAAAAAAATAGAGCGTAATGCCAAAAAAAAAGATGCTAATACTGTCGCGGACATTCTAGATGCTTCGAGATATCGCTAGAGGAATGTACATAACTACCTAAGTTGAACCACAAAGTAATAACAAGATGTTAGTGCAAGCGACATTGGACTTTAAGTTTACAGATTAAGGCGCAAAATGGTATAACTCACTAGAGTTGTTTACGTTTAAACGTCCTTGTGATTTTTCTGGAAAATGAACATTCTAGTATTTACGACCGGCATCGATGTTGAGATATATAAATAACAGGACTTAAGACGCCGGAGTCAGTTCATTCTGAGCTTTCGGTGCGATACCTGCGAAAAGTGATCTAGTGCGAAGTAACGACGACTTTAGCGATACCAACGGATCTAAGGACTACTCTACGGATTGGCTAACAGTGTTTTGGAACCAACGACCTCAGCGACCCCCCGGACTACGATTCTTGTGATTTGGGTTTTGTGATAGTGTTTGCGACGTGTTTATCGCCTAATAAAATCTTCTAAGTCAACGGTGTTTTATCCAAATCCCGAACTCCACGTTCGTAACAATACATTTTAGTGCTTTCGATATTAGACATACTGAAATTAGGGTTTTCAATTTTTAGACCAATTTATAATAATGCGAAAACAACTGTTAGACTAGACAATAATTATACGTTAGTTAAAGCCAATACGGTTTGGCCAAATGAAATTAGGACTTTAAATTTTAGGCGAACCGAAGGGCACCCTGGATTTCACCTCTATAAAAATCGGGAATTCTCTAAGAGGTATAAATAATCAAATAAGTACGTTTATGATCCATCATACAAGCATCTTTAAGTTGATAAATGCGTAAACCAGCTTGAGACTTACCCACAGCAAAAAGCCATAAATTAATTAGTAACATTGCCAGCAATACACTAAACATATTTAAGATTACCATTTAAAATGTATCATTACTAATTACTCAGGATCGATCAGGACTACTCGCATTAAAGGTTAGCATAAGCTAACATATTCTAACTTAATCGGTGTTTGCTTCAAATTCAATTCAAATAATTTATTGCGTTTTATAATGTTTAGGGATGTTTTCTATGTAGTTTATTAGGTATACCTACATCTATACTAATATTATAAAGCTGAAGAGTTTATTTGTTTGTTTGTTTGTTTGAACGCGCTAATCTCAGGAAGTACTGGTCGGATATGAAAAAATATTTTTGTGTTGAATAGTCCATTTATCGAGAAAGGTTTTAAGCTATATAACATCACGCTGCAACTAATAGGAGCAAAGCATCAGTGAAAAATATTGCAAAAATTATCGCGATCATAATAACAGAAATTGACGCGGACGAAGTCGCGGGGAACAGCTAGTACTAGTTCAATAAAGACCCTGTTCGGGCACAACAATACGATTAGTAGACAAAGAGGATTCTGGAAGTCATCATGTTATCCTGCAGAACTGATGATTATCGTTATATTACTCGTATTACTCCTACTTTGCACGAAAAAATCTAAAAATGAAGTTAACCTTAGATTTGGCGTGCAAATAATACGCTGAACCGAACAGATACCACTTACTTCACCTGACGTACTTACGATCGGCCAAGAAAGCGGTCTATCATCCTAAGGTTAAAAATTATTCAGGATTGATTTTTGATTGACGACATCCACCTTGTAGACACCGGTATTCAAGGTGTCGCCGGATCCGAGGTCCCGGTTTCGGTTCCCGGACGGGTCAAAGTAGAAGAGAGGTCTACATTTTCGCGGGTCTGGGTGTTCGTGGTACCTTCGTGGTTTTCCAAAATACGAGTGTTTTAAATAGTTACTCAAATTAGGATGAGAATAATGTACCTATGTATGTGATTTTGTCCACATTTATTTATTATTTCTTTATTCATCTATGCCAAAATAATCTGACTTATACAGATACTATGGATACGTCATAACTGTGCGTCTCTTTCATTGGTAAAAAGGGTAAAAAGATAATAAATCCATAAGTTTAACCTTACCGCTATTTTAGACGAGGATTTTGAGTCCCTATTTCCTTCAGGCCCACCCTATAAAAAAGCTGCACACGTGGCTTATCGTGCCCTCAATACAACATGTTCCTTTTGATATCCCATAACTCTAAGGTTATGTTCTATTAGTTCTATAGGTAAAAATAATATAAAACGCTCTAGAACATGTGATTCAAAAATCAATAGTTTCGAATATAACAAATAATCAATTTAAGTTAAATTTGTAAAAAAAAATTAACCAGTATGGCGAATCCTTAGTTTTGCGAGACGTTGGCAAACTTACACTAAAGTGTAGTAGTAAAGTAGCGGGAGAGCGTAACTTGTACAAAACATTGACGTGTGTGGGTGTTTCATTGATAAGTAGGTACGAGTAAATCGTTTTCATTCAAAAGTTCATTCATAACAAGGTAAGGGTGTTTTACATAAACAGTCGTAACTTTTTAGAATTTTTTGTATGAACAAATTGAACAAAAAAAAAAATTAAAAAAAAATTCATATGCAATTTGATTCTTTACCATGGTCTGTTTAATACCCTAGAGTTATGGGATATCAAAAAAAAGGAACACGTTTTGTATATTTATTGAATGAATACCTTTAATTTGGTACGTGGGCAACACCGAAAATGTTTAGAACTGGCTAGTTAGAAACATTACTAATGAAAACTTTTTTTGAATTTTAATTTTGGAACTCTTTGGTAACCTAATGTTGTCATGAATGTATGTAGTATAATATATTGCATTCATTTGTCATTTGTTTTTGTGAATTGGCGGCAAATCTAAAACTCTTGTTACACGTGAAAATGAACCTAACGCGATAACATTTTCGGTCAATGATTTATTATAACTTTCATTGTGGGCTTACTCAACAACAAAGCCATGATTGGCTGCGGTTAGCATTTCTTAAGGAAGCCCATGGGCGTAGCCACGGTGGAGCCTGTGAAGCCCCATCTCGTGCCACTATTTACAATTGGTTTAACGAGTTTAAGCGTGGAAGTAGCAATCTCAATGACGATCCGCGTGAGGGACGTCCTTTAACAGCGACTACTGAAGATAACATCAGTGCTGTGCGACGCATGATAGAGGAAGATAAGAGAGTGACCTATCAGCAGATACGGGAACCTAAGCCTAGGCATTGGTATGAGTCAAGTTCAAAAAATATTACACGAACATTTAGGCGTCACGAAGCTTTGTACCAGATAGATTCCCCATACTTTAACCGACGACCAGAAACACCTTCGCATGGACTGGTGTCGCCAAATGTCAGATAAGTTCAACGGCGGTGACTCAAATGCTGTATTTGACATCGTCACAGGTGATGAAAGCTGGATATATTGCTACGAACCCGAAACCAAAAGACAATCAGCTCAGTGGGTGTTTCCTTTCGAGGATCGGCCAACTAAGGTAAATAAAGGAAGAAGTCAAGGAAAAAAGATGATTGCCTCATTCTTTGGTCGGAAAGGTCATTTCGCAACAGTTGTGCTAGGAGATGGAAGGACAGTTACTGCAGACTGGTATGTCAAACGCTGTTCGCCTGTTGTCTTGGAAAAAATTTGACAGCAGCGCCCTCGAAGCAGGATCCTCCTTCACCACGACAATGCTTCAGCGCACTCCGCTAAACGGACTGTTGAATATTTGACTATGGCAGGTGTCAAGATAATGAGTCATCCGCCATAGAGTCCTGACCTGGCGCCCTGCGACTTTCATTTATTCCCAAGAACTAAAGATAAAATTCGAGGTACCTATTCGCTTTACGAGCCCTGAAGATGCGGTGAAAGCGTACGAAAATGCCATAGAAGAGGATTCTGCCATAAGGTGATTCATGATTATAAGGAAGAATGGGCCCACTGCTTTTCTCAGTGGTTCCATCGAATCGACGATGTGTAGAGAGGAACGGAAATTACTTCGAAAAACAATAAAAGTATTGGCAACTTTCTACATTAAGCCGTTTTTCATTTTCTAAATAGTTTCAGTGTTACCTAGGTATTTAACGTGTATTAGAATAAGGTTTTTATATGTATAAAAAACTAAGTACCTAGGTTCTCATTAGTTATGCTAGATAAGTTTAAAATGTATGTACTAAAAATAGTGTTACGAACGTGGGGTTCGGGATTTGGATAAAACACCGTTGACTTATTAGAAGAATTTAATAGGCGATGAACAGGTCGCTGACACTATCACAAAAGCCAAATCACAATAATCGTAGTCCGGTGGGTCGCTGAGGTCGTTGGTACCAAATCACTATTAGCCAATCCGTAGAGTAATCCTTAGATCCGTTGGTATCGCTAAAGTCGTCGTTACTTCGCACTAGATCACTTTTCGCAGGTATCGCACCGAAAGCTCAGAATGAACTGACCCCGGCGTCTCAAGTCCTGTCATTTATATATCTCAACATCGACGCCGGTCGTACATACTAGAACGTTCGTTTTCCAGAAAAATCACAAGGACATTTAAACGTAAACAACTCTAGCGCGTTATGCCATTTTGTGCCTTAATCTGTAAACTTAAAGTTTAATGTCGCTTGCACTAAGGTCTTGTTATTACTTTGTGGTCGAACTTAGGTAGTTATGTACATTCCTCTAGCGATATCTCGAACCTTCTAGCATGACCGCGACAATAGTAACGAGTACTTACTACATAATGTTCCTATAATACGATGTTTAATATTTGTACGCTACATAGTAGGTATCATATTTGTCTTAAAAATTGCAACGCAATGGTATTTCCTGTTGAATAAAACTTACAACGCTCTGCGTGTCCTAAACAACAACATATTCCGGGTGCTGCTCGGACTGCCTAATTCTGCAATGCTTCTGGAATGTTCGCAGATGCTCACGTGGACGGGTTCCATGCATTATTAAGGAAAAGAATTGCATCGATCCATAACAGAATGCTGCAGGGCAGTCCTAACAGTATTTTACAGGTTTTGGCAGAAAGGTGGGACAGTATCTTAAGGAAGCACTGGATCTCAGCCCTAATAAACCCAAACGCGAAACAAATTTTTAGAATAATATAATTACTTATAATATAATAATAAATTAAATTTAGTTATTATTTTGTCTCTAGCATTAGAACTAAGAAACCTGTATTTATTATTTTAATAATTATGGATCTTGTTATCTGGTGTTATAAATAAATAAATAAATAAATATTTACGTAACTGATTTATTGTGACATTAACATGACCTATTGTACCACATACCCAAAATAATACGAATAAATACATTGTTTTGATTTGATTAGATTCATTTTTGCATTGCAAACTTCAGTTGAAAACGTTGATGGCTAACCATAGCGAGGCAATCTTCCATCACAACACAACTCGACTCGACCGCCTTTGAACGCTTTGTCGCAACAACCATCACTTATAAGCATGTGTTTTTCAAAATTAATGCACCGTATGCCTGCTGAAACATTTTCAGTGACTCCGAACAGGAAATACTATTGCGTTGCAAAATTTAAGACAAAAAAGATATTGATTTCTATATTTTAGCCCGTTAGTATGAAATTTGCAATCATAGAAATCTATGTTTGCACACTCAATCAATCAGCCTATTGCAGTCCACTGCTGAACGTAGGCCTCCCCAAGGGCACGCCACAGTGCACGATCCCCCGCTTTCCTCATCCAGCCAATACCAGCGACCTTCTTCAGGTCATCGGTCCATCTAGCAGAGGGGCGTGCACACTAGACATGGTTAAACTAAGAACAGTAGGTACTGTATGTAATATTTTGATCTAAATAACAGACTCAGATCGAACTTCGGGCACATATGGAAAACAGTTGTGCTAACCTAACTCTCACCAAATTTAATTTTAAGTTAGTAAATACGACCACAAAAAATACAAAAAATATAAACGCATCAAATTGAGAACCCCCTTTTACTTCGTCGGCAGACAAAAATAATTATTTAAAAACAGCCTTTACCAACGAAATGAAAACAGTAAGTAAGTACCTAGCAAACTTAACATTTTTTAATGGACTGAAAAGTTAAGCATTACAAGGCCGCAAGTTGTAAATGCTTAACTTCGACCACAAGTTCGCAATTGTGCAATACTGTATGTACATAATTATGTACAGACAATGGCAGGTCAACCTACCCAAAAAGTTAAAGGTCGTTGAATTGATTTTCAACTTTAAGTCCAACAAGTAGAGATCAATATCAATTGAGAAAATTTGACGTTTTGTGGTAGGTTGACGTGCTGTTGTCTGTACTTTTAACCAAATTAACATCTCATCTGTAAGTGATGGTGAGTAAATAGCTGAACATATATAAAAAGTGCAGATGAGTGTGATGTTTCAGGTGGCAGACAAGGGCGGGCAGGGTCATGTTCGGTCACAGCGCGGCGCGACGGGCGGGGATCAATATGAGCCACCCTACCCCACAATATCTCCTAGGTATACTTCACCAAGAATGCAATTTGCAACTTACGCCTCACCTGCTCTACCACTATACCTGTGACCATTATAAATTGAGATTACACTAAGTGGTTTCAAGGGAAAACCTGAAAGTTATATCTTTAATGGACCTTTTAAACATTAAATGGGAAGCTTTTGCGGAGAATGTTTTGTACAATATTCGCCATTATGAGTTGATAATTTTTATTTAAAACAAAACATGTCCTGTATCCTGTGTTCGACAAGAACCTTACCGGATTTACAATGTTATCTATGGTCTAAGATCCGGTACAGAAATGATATCAATAAAAGTGAAATGAGTAAATTGTTTTGTGCAGTAAAAGTGTGTTGGTAGTAAATTGTTTAAACATCGTATTTAAAGTAAGTGTAATGTATTGTAATGTATTGATATCCCAACTATATTATAAATGGAATGATGTGAGTTTGTTTGTTACGCTTTTACGCTAAAACTACTGAACCAAAGTTGATACAATGAATGATTGATTGATACAAAGATATCAAAAAGCAGTGTGTGTGACACTGGCGATACCAGTGCCGGGTATCCCCCGCGCGATATACCGTGTAGTTCACGCGGGTACAGTCTCGGGCGAAAAGCTAGTATTTAAATAAACAATAATTTAAAAAAGTGCTTAACGTACTGTACGAGGTGTGACTCCTACTATTAATAACCGCGTATGCAGTAATTAGATATCACTTTAAATGAATTTAAATAAAAAATTTGGTATTACTTAACCTTGTTTATCTGACTCAAGACTTTATCTATTTATCGTGTCAAAGTGTGAGGGTCCTAGCTATCCTGGGAGTTACTGCCACTGACCTCAAATAAAAATACGTGGGTAACACTGAAAATGTTTAGAACTGGCCAGTTAGAAACATTGCTAATGAAACCTTTTTTTGAATTTCAATTTTAGAACTCTTTGGTAACCTAATGTAGCATCACGTAGTATAATGCATTCATTTGTCATTTGTTTTTGTGAATTGGCGGCAAATCTAAAACTCTTGTTACACGTGAAAATGAACCTAACGCGAGAAAATTTTCGGTCAATAATTTATTATGACTTTCGTTGTGGGCTTACTCAACAACAAAGCTATGATAGGCTGCGATTAGCATTTCTTAACGAAGCCCCATCTCGTGCCACTATTTACAATTATTATTGGTTTAACGAGTTTAAGCGTGGACGTAGCAATCTCAATGATTATCCGCGTGAGGGACGTCCTTTAACAGCGATTACTGAAGATAACATCAGTGCTGTGCGACGCATGATAGAGGAAGATAAGAGAGTGACCTATCAGCAGATACGGGCAAGCCTAGGCATTGGTATGAGTCAAGTTCAAATAATATTACACGAACATTTAGGCGTCAGTAGGCGTTGTACCAGATGGATTCCCCATACTTTAACCGACGACCAGAAACACCTTCGCATGGACTGGTTTCGCTAAATGTTAGATAAGTTCAACGGCGGTGACTCAAATACTGTATTTGACATCGTCACAGGTGATGAAAGCTGGATATATTGCTATGAACCCGAAACCAAAAGACAATCAGCTCAGTGGGTGTTTCCTTTCGAGGATCGGCCAACTAAGGTAAATAAAGGAAGAAGTCAAGGAAAAAAGATGATTGCCTCATTCTTTTGTCGGAAAGGTCATTTCGCGACAGTTGTGCTAGAAGGTGGAAGGACAGTTACTACAAACTGGTATGTCAATCGCTGTTTGCCTGTTGTCTTGGAAAAATTCGACAGCAGCGCCCTCGAGGCAGGATTCTCCTTCACCACGACAATGCTTCAGCGCACTCTGCAAAACGGACTGTTGAATATTTGACTATGGCAGGTGTCGAGATAATGAGTCATCCGCCATACAGTCCTGACCTGGCGCCCTGCGACTTTCAGTTATTACCAAGAACTTAAGATAAAATTCGAGGTATTCGCTTTGCGAGCCCAGAAGATGCGGTGAAATCGTACAAAAATGCCATAGAAGAGAAATCGAATGCGACGATGTGTAGAGAGGAACGGAGATTACTTCGAAAAACAATAAGTATTGGCACCTTTCTACATTAAACCGTTTTTCAGTTTCTAAACACTTTCAGTGTTACCTAGGTATATTTACTTACCAATCAAAACGTAATTTATTATTTTTTAATATTCTAAATTAAAATACACGCGTTCACTCTAGACTCTAGTGGGTCAGTGCGCAGTAACTGGCCGACTCGATCCATACGTCACACAAACACTCAAAATCGCTGACATGCATCTTTCACTCTACATTAATATTGTTATGTCCCTCCCTACAGCACTAAGGTTAAATTTGACAGGGATGTAGTTTATAATAAGATGTCCGCTAAGAGCGGATTTGCAACAAGTCCGATGTAAGGCGGTGCTCTCCTAAATTTGACTGAAAGTATGTACCCATTAATTATTTCTGCTAAAAAATGTAAATGGGGCAGGGGCTAGATAAAACAGGTTTCAGTAGTTCTTGTAGGTACCTGGAAATTGGAAGAGTTAAACCTATTACAGTTAAATAATATTATTATGTCAGTTAGAACTTCCTTATAAACTAACTATCTGACCCCGCGAACTTCGTATCGTCTCAGAATTATTTTTAACTTGGTTTTGACGTCTTAATGTTATTGTCATCAAATACCCAAATTACCTTACGGAGTTTTGCGCAGGAAACGAAAAGCGAAAGATGAACTTTGTTTCGTAATTTTGTAAAATTATTCTAAACGGCATTTATTGTGATAAAGTGGTGGCATTGTTATAACAATGTGTCAGTGAGTAGGATAAATCAAATAAAAGTGTGAAACAAGGAAAGGCGCTCTTATTTAACTCTGATCCACGTTCTCGCGTAAAACTCCTGTAATCATTGAAATGTAAGAATTTTACTGTTCCCATAGTAAATTATTACGTATGTATACCTAATTAATCGCGGTATCTTAACCTTTTTTGATTACCTGTACGAAGTCGTGTTTATAGTTTTAGACATAAAAGCAAAAAATAAAATGGCTTTGTCATACTCCAAAAACGTAGTACCTACCTAGGTGCTTTGCCTAATCTATATATATATATGGTGAATTTGCAATCAGTCAACTTCTATTAAGCTTTCGCGTTGTTTAATTAATTAAACCTTGAGGATTAAAAGCGGTCATTTACCTTAAATTACAGACATTTCAATTGGGTTAGACCGACCGTGGTCACAGGCTGACTGGAACAGCGATACTCACTTAGTGTGGAAGTTAGGTAGGTATATTCCATTCACTTAAATCAACCAATTAGACCATTTAAACAAAACAATGCAGTCTTGTTGGCATACTAGTCAAACTAGCACTTGGCCGGTCTGATTTACTTACTAAGGTTATTTACTTTTAAACTACATTTTTAGTATACTTTATATGATATATTAGCAACTTTATTGCAATTATAATATCATTATACATATTATAATTGCAATAAAGTTATAAACTTAAAAATTATTATGTGTCAGGCGGGAATCGAACCCGCATCTCCTCGAATACCGGTCGCGGCGCTTTATCATTTAGCATACAGCTAAATGATAATTTAGTAATCTGTACCATGACATAGAATGATATTCACAAATCGTACACCAAACACGACGATAGAAGTTTAGATACCACTTTGTAACAAACATTGTGTGAATAACTTTTAATCAAGCTAGCTACTCTCTACGATAGTAGATTCGTAAAAACTGAAAAAATATTACGGATGTTATGACAGACTTGTAAGTTCTTATGAGCTTCTACTTCTTTTCGCAGGGTTAGGTATTCTTTATTAACTAATCTCGTGTCAAAGTTTTTCTAAGCCGCCGCTATTACACGCCTCAGAATAATATCCAAAATATTTGCTTTAAATATGTCATACTCGTATTTGAATTTCTACTCAACAAGTTGTACTGTCTCCTATACTAGGTATGCTCTGTATTATTAAAGTCTGGGTCGCTCCTCTCAGGGACTGGACAAATGTCGCATCTACAATACATTGTGAAATAAACATTGCTCTAGGGACCGCAGCGGTACACTAGATGTCACTTTAACTTCCCACTTTATTGTACTTTACCGTCGCCTCTGCATAACTTGCCGCATACTTTGTGCCTCAGTTGAGCTTAGCTTTCGAACATCCTTTCAAAGGGATCTTATAGAAAATATTTACTTACAGTTTTGGAATTCCTTCTGCGTTTCAATTTACAAATGGATCGTTCAGTTGATAATTTATGTAAAGACCTCGTTCTCTCAGGATTTTCCGCATTTATTTACCAAGTCACTAAACGCCAAATATCTCCGACGTTTGATACTAATTTAAATATTCAAGAGAAAGTTCCATTAAGAGCTATTATACTTCTATTTTCGTAATTTATTTACTCTTAAAGAAGTGATGATAATAAAAAATAATAATAAAAATCTTTTATTTCAGACCAATTACGTAAATTTGTTAATAACACATTACTTATACTATGTTAGTTTCAGAAAACAATTAATAAATCAATTATTTTAATATATTTTTAATGAATTAAATTCAGGTTTTTTATTTTTGTTTGGCAATCTAAATAAATGATAAATCACAACACAAACGTGAAAAGGTTGTGTCTCGTTAAGATTTTTGACTTGGATAAATACATCGCTGTGTCAGAAACTACCTTTATTTCTTTATGAAACAGATTGTATAGAGCGTGCCTTGCTGCAGCCCACATGACCTTTGTCTGGCTGGGATATTCAGGTCGAGGTCGCGCATTTGACCTCTGAAGTGTTGTTACCAGGTGTATTAACCAAATGCAGGATAATATTGTGTGTGAAATATTTTTATTTTCAATGACCCAGCTCTGAACACCTCGTTTAAAATTTAAAACTCTGTACCAGTCTAAAAGAGATACGGGAGTAGTGGTCGTGCAGCTTAAGTCGTTTTAGAGTAACAACGTTGCGATCCATGTCTTTTGAATACAAAAATAAAGCGTGGTGGCACAGTTTTTAGACAGGGAAGGTACAGGTGCTCAGATTCGACATCGACTTGTCTAGGTTACCTTTTTTAAAACCGAATCGTTTTAGTACGAATTTCGTTTTTCCGAAAACGTGTTGCCACATTTTTATTTTCCATATTTTTATTATACCGAAAACATGATTGACATATTGCTAATATTCCGATTTTCGAATGTTAGTTTTTTTAAATTCTATATGGTTGGAAATCTTACTCAACATACTAAAAGGTGCTCCCTAACCGGGAGCATTCGCGTGTAATGTAACGTTGCAGACTCGAGCATTACAACAGTGAAGGAGGAGAACCGAGCGTTACAATGCGCACTTTGTAATGATACAAAATGTGTTTACATCAGTGAAGGAGGAGAACCGAGCATTACAATGCGCACCTTGTTTAATGATATGATACAATGTGTAATATCACTGGGTAACCGTCACAAACTAAGAAAAAAAAAATCCAAATTATCTCAACAGGGCGTGATACTGGTCGATTTACTATTGATGTTGCCGCACTCAGCACAATGACCGCTTCGTCTGACATTATGGAAACAACTAGATCAGAATGCTCGCAAATTTAACTAAATGTTATTATACATTACACGCGAACGCTCATCGGTCAGGGAGGTAGTATTGTAATGTAATGCTCAAAGTCGCATCTGTAATGTTACATTACACACGAATGCTCGTCAGTCAGAGAGGTATTATTGTAATGTAATGCTCAAAGTCGCATCTGTAATGTTACATTACATGCAAATGCTCCCGGTGAGGGAGCACCTATGCCAAAGATATCAATGTTAGATAGGTAATTCAGTTGCCAGAAAAACGTTTTCAATATACTTGTATTAAAAGTAAAAAATTTCGAAAGTAAGATAGGTTAGCATACCTACTTACTAGTTTTTTTTTACGATTAATATATGTTGAGAATTGGAATAGCGTTTGTTATGTACGTCAAGTTTGGAAAATATGTTGTTGTGTAGCTATGCTGATAATGATAAAGCAGATGCCTGTGCCTTTGTTATTATGTCAATCGAAATGGCATGTATTTCCATCGGTCTGCGGAATGTTGGGAACACTACCTCAGGCACCGCTGGGAACATTACAGCCTGGAAAATGTACCGTTGTGACCAACTAATCAGTCAGGCCTTGAAATTCAGACCACGTTAATTAGTGTAATCTACGCCTGTGCCATTTTGTTTAAAACATAAAAAAGAATTACATCCAATATTCAAAAAGAATTTTGTGTAGGTACATTGACTTTATTGTATTGATATTAAAAGCGATAGATTTAACAATCAATATTTGATCTCGAAAATAAAAGTTGTGTATGGCGTATCAGTTTTCAGCGTTGGTTTCAGTTTTATTTCTGCAAATAGGCCCCAGGCAGCCCCGGATCTTCAATTTTTTTTTAGGCGGGGCAAAAACTGAAAAATGCCGCCCCGCCTACCTACTTATGTTTATTTTCACCTTTATCATCCATATAATTTCAGCTATCATGTAGGATATATATTTAATAGGGTAGGGTTTAAAATAAAAATAAATATTATTATAAATTAAACTCAGTTTAACTTGAAATACAATTAATTTATTTGGAACAAACCTTGGTCAAATATCTTAGGATAGAACAACCGATCAGTTCAACGATTAGCACTAGAATGACCGAATGCCCGCCTCATCCTTCCACCTGAGTAATTTTTAAAAGTGACAATCAGCAGACTTCCGGTTGCTCGTGATTGGTCGGCTGGGCGACCAACCACAAGTAATGTTTAAAATTATTTAAATAAACTAGAATTATTAATTGTAATAATAAAAATCACCACATTCGGCCATCCATCTTAGTGCACCTCCTGGTGCTAGATCTAAGTAATTATAAACACTTATCAACTAGGTACATTCAGCAACAAAAAGTAAAACGATAATATATTTATCATAGCTATGTAAGTACTATAGTATATATTATATCTAATATGTGAAATATATTAGTTCTACATACATATATTTTTTTGTGTTTTCAGAATTTAAACAATTAAAATTGTAGTAATTAAATCACCACATTGGGTCAAAACTCATGTCTTACGATCCTGCTGTCGCAATTGAGACAAAAGGAGGTTATCCTCGCTATCATTATCAGATGAATCTGTAGAATTTTTATTTGCAATGGATTTCTCGACATTCAAAGGGCACATATTTATCCAAGGTCTCAATCGATCCGCTGCGACAACAGTCTCGAATGACTTATGTTTTTTATTAAACCCAGGAATATTACTTATTCGATATCTGTCATTACCTAACACTTTAATTATCCTGTACGGTCCTATAAATTTTGACAAGAGTTTACAACTGTTACCCTGGTTATAAAAATTAGTTCTTGTGATCTTCACTAAATCTCCTTCCCTATAAACGGCAGCGGGTGCTCGTTGGCTATCGTAATATTGTTTTTGTTTTTGCTGAGCGGTTTCGATGTTGTCATTGATGTCTTTTCTTATAGTCTCAATTTTTTCTATAGTATCATCAGTATTGATATCAAGTTTGTTGGACAAATTATCGCGAAGTCTACAGCCAAACAGAGCCTCCGACGCCGTTTTTTTAGTAGTCGAACTAACTGTGTCGTTAATTCCTCGCTGTATTTTCCCGAGCCACATGTCCCAGTCACGTTCGTCTTTGCCTGTGTTGTACTTTTTTAAAGAATTTAAAATTGTCTGATTGAAACGTTCGGCTTGACCGTTTGACCTGGGACATGCGACTGCGTTTAGTACGTGTTTAATTCCATGAAAGTCACAAAACTTTTTAAAAGCTCTTGAGGTAAATGATGTTCCGCGATCGGATATGATTCGGGAAGGCAAAATGAAATCATCAAAAATATTTCCGAGAACCTTCAAGGTACTTTTAGTTTTTGTGTCCTTCACCGGTCTGATAAAAACGTACTTTGTGAAGCCATCTACCACAGTCAAAATGTACGAGTTTCCTTTCTTACTTTTTGTGAACGGACCCAAATGGTCGATGTGAATGGTATGGAAAGGAACGTCCACCTTCTGAATGGGGTACAAATGACCAGTTTTTTTATTTTTGGCGCTATCTTTATTGTATGCACACTGAATACATGATCGCACGTATTTCTTTACAATTTTACGTAACTTAGGGAACCAGTACTGAGACTGAACTTTCTCAATCGTCTTCGCTTCACCTAAGTGCCCCATTTCATCGTGGTTTGCCCGGCAAACTTGCAATCGGGCGCTACGTGGAACAACAAGGCATAAACGGTCACCTACTTTCCTGTAAACTTTGTGATCTTTTACTATGAAGTTTTTCTTAATATCCTTAGACTCCTCGTCATTTTCAGGTTTTAATACTTTGACTATTCTTGCGATATCCGGATCGGCCATTTGAAGAGATAAAAGCCAGTGTTCCGTGTCAATATTGTACACTGCAGTTACAGGGTCGTCGTAAACTTCTGTTAATTTAGTGTTTCGGCTTAATGCATCGACGTGAGCCATTTGGGTTCCCGGTCTAAATTCTATGTTAAAAGTGAATTCGCTAATCTGAAGCCACCATCTGGCAATACGTGGGACAAGATCACGTTTTATGAGTGTCGTTCTTAAAGCATGACAATCTGTTACCACCTTAAAACTAATTCCTAACAGGTAGACCCTAAATTTTCTGAGTGAGCAGACTATGGCCAAAGTTTCTAACTCATATGAATGCAGGTGTCTTTCTTCAGGTGTAGTCTGCCTGCTAAAGTAGGCAACTGGTTTTAGAACCCTAGGATTTTCTTGCCACTGTAGTAATATGCCACCTACACCTAATGCACTTGCGTCTGTGTGAAGTTCCGTGTCTAATTTGGGGTTGTAAAGAGCCAAAATTGGGCGCTCTACTAGTTTGTCTTGCAACGAGCAAAATGCTTTAGATTCCCTGTCGGTCCAAGCGAAAGGAATATTCTTCTTTAGTAGATTTGTGAGTGGCCGCGCAATTTCACCGAAACCCTTAACGAATTTTCTAAAGTATCCAGCTAGTCCCAAGAATTGTCTCACTTCATGTACAGTTTTTGGGACTGGGAATTCTTTTACAGCCAAAATTTTATGTTCATTGGGTCGAATTCCGTCATGAGAAATTTCGTAACCTAAGTAATTAATGGCAGTATCAAAAAATCGACATTTCGACAGTTTTAAAGTTAGCCCATACTCGCGTAGTAATTGTAGGACTTCTTCTAGTCTCTGAAATCCCTGCTGGACACTCTCCGATGGTACAAGAATGTCATCTAGGTAGGCCAATGCAGAGTCGAACCGCTTTGAACCTAGCATTTTGTTTATTAATCTTTGGAATACGGCTGGTGCATTGGCAAGCCCAAACGGCATTCTTTTAAACTCAAAGTGTCCGTCTGGCGTCACAAACCCTGTGTATCGCTGACTTTCCCGTGCCATAGGGATCTGGTAATAACCTGAGGCAAGATCTAGTGAAGTAAAGAAACGATTACCACTAAGATTATTCAACTGATCCTCTATTAGCGGAAGAGGGAAACAGTCCTTCCTTGTTTTGTTGTTTAAAGCCCTAAAATCTACGCAGAGGCGTTGTTCCCCTGTTTTCTTTTTAACCATTAAAATGGGGCTTGCAAAGTCTGATTCAGATTCTCGTATAATACCGTTTTGTAAAAGATCGTCTATTATAACGCGCACTTGCTCCCGTTCAGTACAAGACAGGCGATAAGGTCGATATACTACTGGCTTATCATCATTAAGATCTATAGTCATCTCAACATCCTTTGCAAGCCCTATTTCGCTAAGGTTCATCGCAAAACAGTCACGATACGTTTGCAACAGCTCATGAAGCCGATGCGCATCTTCGTCGCTAACATTCTTTCCAATTTTTATCTCTTCTTTATTTAACGGTTCCATCGCGGAAAAATCTCTACTAACCCGGTTTACATGATAAATTTTCTTTTCTACTACAGGTGTAGCTCGAGCTAGTAAGCTGTTAGGGGAAAAGGTCAGCTTTTGAAGTCCTAAATTAGTAACTACTAAATGGCCCTTGCCTTTGTTAATGCGATAAGTGCCCTGATGTAAATGGTATTCCCTGCCTTCCTCTGCACAACTGTAGCCCTCTACGTAAATATCATCACAGTAAGAAGGATCATCGGTAACTACCTCAACTAACCCATTTTTTTCTATTTCGGTGGGACACGCAGTCATTAATTTAATAACGTGGTCATGTTTAACAGAGTCACAGGCGGGTGGGCTTTTATAAAACAAAAGATTATTTGCGCTTTTCAGAACAGTCACAAACGGTAACTCAGTGAAATTTTGACCAACAAGAATAGGGGTCTGCAAGAATTCGTCACGGACTATAAGGACATCTATACAGGCTTCGACTTCATCGAGTTTTAATGTTACTGAGCTCTTATAGGCTGGCTTTACGGAGGAGTTTCCAAAACCTCTAACTACCGGAAGTTCAGTGTAATTTTTTTGTAAATTTAATTCCCAGGCCACCGATTCACGCATCAAGGTACATTCGCTACCGAAATCTATGAAAGAAAGCAAGTCACGACTGTTGACGGATACCCTTTTAAAGAATTTATCGTTGGTCTTATTAACAGTGCAAATATTCAAAGTCTTGCGCTCTTCGATATTCACTTTAACGTTATTACTCTATTTAGAAATTAATGGAAAGAGTTTGCATGTAGCCGAATCATGACCTACTCTAAAACATTTTTGACATTTAACGATAGGATTTGGGCACTTTTGAAATGTATGCCCCTTTGAACGACAATTAAAACACGTCACACCTGATTCGATGGAGTTAGAGACAGGATTATGAGGACGGATAAAAGTATCACCAATGCGCCTCTTTGTAAAGTTAAATTCTGTGGGTCGCTGCGAATTGAGAAAGCTCAGCAAGTCTTCTGGTTCCTTACAGTTCATTGCCTGCGCGCCATTCCTGATCGATTTATCTAAAATACCATGAATAATACAATCAACGGCCTTTTGGCCTTTAAGTTCACAACGGTTAAGTAGGCTTAGCTTATCATAGAAATAATCCCGCAAGTTCTCATTAATACGTGTGGTGCGTGCAAGCATTTCTTCAAGAAGCCGACCATAATTTTGCTCATTCGGAAATGCCTTTCGAAGCTTTGCCTGCCACTCATCCCAATTAAAATTTACTGAAGGCAAAGCCTCAAACCACTTCTTTGCTAGACCAGTTAACTTTTGAAGAGCAAAATGCATGGTTTGCTTCTGATCCCAGTCATAAATACAAGTACATTTGTTGACCTTTCTTAACCAACTATCTATATTCTGCGATTTGCTAGATGGATCAAATTCTGGTAATACATTATGCAGATGATTGCTATTCAAATGGTGAGATTTAGCTCTTTGATTTTCTTGTAAAGACGATACAAGTTGAAGTACCTCATTAATGGTGAAGTTGGATGATTGTGGCTCGGAGGAAAGTCGCGATGTCTGCTCAGCTTGGCACTGGAGATTAGGTTTTTCAGCTTGGTACTGGAGATCAGATGTTTGCAAGAGTGGTGGAAGCACCATTGGTTCCACAACGCTTTCTTCTGGCTGTAAGTCTTCTACCACCCACTCCGAAATAGTATTTTTTCTTCTCGCTTTGCGACCCCGCCTTTTATCTGTGGGTGACTGTGATTTCTTCCTTGGCTGTATGTTTTCAACCTTTTTTTGTTTGAGACTCGTTTGTGGTTCCATCGGCTCAACATAATGAAACAATAAAAACATTACTGAATATATGTCGCATGTCATTGCATGTCGCTATCTAAATATATTTAAGTTACTAGATAATTAATTACGATTAAACAAATTCATTAAATTTATCAAGAAATCATTTTGATTTATTTATAAAGTATTCTAAATGACATTGTTAGCCAATATTGTGGGTACTAATTAGTTTTGTACATAAATGTAGCTCCACAGCGGAATACATAGCCTTGAACTATTCGTGGAACGTACATAGCTCCATTAAGGCATACATAGCCTTAAAATAGTTGTGGAACGTACATAGCTCCATAACAGCACACATGGCCGTTTAAACTATTTGTGGAACATACATAGCTCCAAAGAAGCATACATAGCTTCTATCTACCTTGTTTTTGGAACATACTTAGCTCCATGGAAGCATACATAGCTTCCATCTAATACGGGATTGGAACATACATAGCTCCTGAACAGCTCTCATGACCGTTTAACCGTTTATGGAACATACATAGCCCCATTACTAAGGCTCAATCGACCCACACTTTAAATAATTTAATAAATTTTAATTGGTTAACTTTTTCTTTACCATGCCTCAAATACCCTACTTCAATAAATATTAAAATTTTACTTGTACAAGGAGCTATCGGATAATTTATCGAGGACCAGCATTATCAAGGAGTAGCCTTGATCAAATGGATCGCACGATAAACCATCCTCAACTTATGTAAGTAATATTAACAAGGAGTCGCCCTGTTCGAATATTACACAAGCAGTCATCAGTTCCAGTACAGCCGAATGAAAATAAAGATAAAAATTAATTAGCATAGAAAGCTGTCGGAGAATCCATCACAACCCACTATCAAGTTTTGTTGAGTTGAGTTGCCTTGACCAAATGGATTGCGAGATAAATTATTCCGAATTCACTAGAATAATATTATCAAAGAGTAGCCTTGATCACATATTATTCAAGCTGCTGTCCACGCTTGCAAAATTAAATTGTAACACTGCCACCAGGCGACATTATCAGGGAGTGGCCCTAACCAAATGGTCCAGGTGGCACCATCATAGTAAGAAATATAAAATCTCATCTTATACGAAAGGCACGGCAAAGAAATAACGCTAAATAATTTTTATTTTCAACAAAAACTTTACACACGATTAAACTACCTTCTTTTTAGAAACAAACTTATTAAATAGTCTAGTGCAACTTCTTACCTTCTATTTCCTTTTAGGCTGCAGATTACGTACCACTTCTGAGTTATTATAAATTAAACTCAGTTTAACTTGAAATACAATAAATTTATTTGGAACAAACCTTGGTCAAATATCTTAGGATAGAACAACCGATCAGTTCAACGATTAGCACTAGAATGACCGAATGCCCGCCTCATCCTTCCACCTGAGTAATTTTTAAAAGTGACAATCAGCAGACTTCCGGTTGCTCGTGATTGGTCGGCTGGGCGACCAACCACAAGTAATGTTTAAAATTATTTAAATAAACTAGAATTATTAATTGTAATAATAAAAATCACCACAATATGCATAATAATAATGCGACGGAACGGGCAAGGATAATATCTTCTTTCTGAATTTCTATATTCACTCGATTGTGTTAGACACTGTGATAGATTTATTGATGCGTCGCGTCTTCAACTCTTCACTAATACAATCAGTATTTTACTTTCGGCAGATCGGCAAGTACTAAATAGTAAACATAAACAAACAACTCACATTTATGAAACAAAACACTGTCGTGGAGAGAGATCGACGAGGAAGTTTTCGAATATAGCTTTATCTCTTTCGCACTCACGGTAACCAGACGCGTGCTGCCCCGATCTGCGATTCCTGCAGGCGAGCGGGAGCCGGGCGCGTATTTTGAACTATGCCTACGCGCCTCGCGAATAATAAATGTTCGTGCAGCATGTCTCACTCCGCGCTCAGGGTATCGGTCAAGTTGATATGGCCATGAAATTGCTGTACTTGTGCTATTTATTCCGTGGTCAAAGTTAAATAAATGATGAGTGGTCCATTGGTCTGTGAAGTGTGAATTTGGCCGCCCCCTGAATTTGCCGCCCGGGGCATAGGCCCCGGCTTGCCCCCCCCCCCTAGATCCGGGGCTGGCCCCAGGAGGCGCTTTTACACGTCCCAATTTAAACCTACCACTGCTTCGGGACAAGTCTGGGCTAGTGCCGAGAAGAAGCAGCACAAGAAACTCGGTCACTATTGTCAGCCTCTCTTTAAATAAATTTTTACAAGGTAAGGAGATTTTTACAAGGTTTAAGCAAGTACGAGTTGGGACAATTTAATGCCATACATTTTTATCATTTAAATAATCATTGACAGTGTAATAGCCCTTTTTCATTAGAATTACTTTGACATACGATTTAAGTTTATGTACAGGGAGTTCAGCAATACCCTGTGGTAATTTGTTGAAAATACGAATACAATTTAAAAAAAGTAAAGTAAAGTAACAGCCTATAATCATCCCACTGCATGAAAAAGGCCTCCATCATTGAATTCAAGTTACCACTGCAATGATGGGAACTGGCATAATCACCACGCTTGCCAAATGCGGGTTGGTGATCACAAACCCGAGCAACGTTCGAAAATTCGAAACTTTTTGTTGCCCGACCCGGGGATAGAACCTGGGACCCCGAGATCTTGGCCCGGTATTTAAACCACTAGACCAACGGGGCCTTATCTTTCTCACAGCATAAGCAGCAGAACTAAGTCTTCCAGACAGCACCCTAATATGAGCACCCCATTGCAAATGAGAGTCTACAGTTATACCTAAAAAGGTAGTTGAATCTACAGAGTTTAGTGGTTCATCTTTAACAATTATATGACTAGCAGCAAACCTTACATTGGGCATGGTAAATTTTACACATTTTGTTTTATTTGCATTTAGTAAAAGATTAGTTGTTGTAAACCAATGTAATAATTTAGAGAGGGTATTGTTAACATCATCAAATGAACATTTGCCCCTCTTAGTTTTAAAAATCATTGATGTGTCATCTGCAAACAATACCATCTCACAAAGATTATGTAAATAACACGGAAGGTCATTTATATAAATTAAAAATAGCAGGGGTCCTAATACTGATCCCTGAGGGACACCCATAATAAGGGCAGACCCTGAAGATTCAGCTCCATTTATGCAAACCTTTTGTGTTATGTCCTTAAGGTAAGAACTTATTAGATCCAAGGAATCATTTGATGCACCATAATGTTTAAGTTTTTTAAGTAAAAAACTTAAACATGGTCTACACAATCGAAAGCCCTTAAAAGGTCACAAAATACACCTATGGCATCTATCTTACTCGCCCAAGCATTAAACACATGTTGTAGAAGAGCAACTCCAGCATCGGTAGTATTTCTACCTTTTCTGAAGCCATATTGGTTGCTATTTAATAATTTATTTACACTAAAGTGTGATAAAAGCTGATTAAACATTATTTTCTCGAAGATTTTACTTAGCACTGGCAAGATAGATATAGGTCGAAAATTGGAGGGTCACATTTTTCGCCAGACTTAAATAAAGGAATGATTTTGCTAAACTTCATTAAAGTTGGAAACTGTCTATCATCAATACATTTGTTAAAAATAATAGCGAGTTGAGGGGCTAATGAACTTGTAATTGTATTGATAATGCTGACAGAAATTTCCCAAAGATCCTCCGTTTTTTTCATATTGAATTCTCTAAAAGTTTTTGTAAATATACCAGGGTTTATATGTCTAAAATTATATGAAGAATTGCACTCATCGACAACAGACTTGAGAAGGGATTCAGCTAGATCAGCAGAAGAAGCAAGCCCTTTAGTAGTAGAGGGAGCTATATTTGAAAAAAAAAAAAAAACTCAAATGTATTTGCAACCTCTGTGTTCGTGTTTATTAGCTTATCGTTAACTTGAGAGAGTAAGTAGGATTATTTGGTTTTACTCTACATGTCTCTTTATTAATAATATTCCAAGTGGTTTTTGCCTTATTGTTGGAAACCGAAATTAAATTATAAAATAGATTGACTTCGCTTTTGCACATACTAATTTTAATAATTTAGAGTATTTTTTAACATGTTCTATAATATGTGGGTTTTGAGAATCTGCCTTTAAACTATATAAATCATATAATGTTTTTCTGCTTTTATAAATACCAGGTGTAGCCCATTCATTAAACTTACACTTCTGTTTATTTATTTTTACTTTTTTCTGTTTAAAATGTTCATATAATTCATTTTTAACCAAACCAAAAAGATTCTCATATAATTCATCAACATTCTGATCAAAAGGCTTTAGCAAATTTATACCCTCTGTAATTTTTTCTTTAAACTTTTCTATTTTATTAATATTAAATTGCCTATACACAGAATCTACTTTATTAGAGACATAATGGTGCTCGAACGATGCTTCTTGTCCACTGTGGTCCGAAATAAGACAATTTAAAATGGATTTTTTTAACACTCCACCATCACAAAAAATATTATCTAAGCAAGTAGCTGATGTGGGCGTTACTCTGGTGGGTTTATTAAAAAGATTAATTAGATTATACTACTTAAAGAGATTAAGAAATCGGGTGGACGACTGCGTTTCTTCTAATATATTAAAGTTGAAATCCCCACATACAACTACTTTCTTATTCGATTTTGAGAGCTTTTTCAGAGCCTCATCCATAACAGATTCAAAAACGTGGTAGTTAGCTTTGGGGGGGCTATACACGCTAATTATGATACCTATATTGTTTCAGCTCAGCACACGCTAGTTCAATAGTTCGTTCAACCGAGAGCGACACAATGTCTTTGCGTTCTTTATATTTTAATTCATTTTTTACAAGAATATGTTACCCTCCTCTTGGTGCAGACTC
This sequence comes from Anania crocealis, assembly GCA_949315895.1. NCBI lineage: Eukaryota > Metazoa > Arthropoda > Insecta > Lepidoptera > Crambidae > Anania > Anania crocealis. The sequence goes on from OX438862.1 coordinate 12,310,064, forward strand.
CCTTAATAAGCGAACTAGCGACTTTATAATTTTCAATGTTTAAAACTTTAAAATTAGTTAATGTTTTTTAAACCAATGTTCTGTAAGACATATCACATGAACATTACAATCTTGTAGAAATAATCCTAAACCTAATTATTTGCCGGCCAGGCCTTGTATGTTTTGATCAATGATATTTTTGTAATATCATTGGTTTTGATGAACAAAAGTATTTTTACTTATCAGGCCTAGCTTTTGTCTTCCCTCTTAGTTTAAAGCCTCAGAGGTTGTCAATGGCAAAATATTTAAATTAGTACAAGTACTAACATGTTCATAAAATATATTTTTGCTTTTTTTTAGCAAAAAAGTTAATATTTATATTATATGCTAACAAAGTAGATATGTAGCGATTTGTTTTCTTATTTTATGAGGCAGGTGTCAGAGCCGCCTGTCAAAATAAAACTATTGTTAATAAATTTGTTTGTGTCAAAAACACAAACTTGTCACTATGTCTTTGACATAGGTTATGTAATAAAGTAGGTATTCATTAAGTAAATACTTATATTAATATTATTCAAATTAATTTTACAGAATGGCACAGAGGAATATTTTTTTAACACATAATTTATCAATATAAATATGGAAATAATGTTTGCTATAATTTAAAGTTGATCTCTAAGAAGCGTGATATAACCGAATAGGTATCATGCTAACGCACTCGCGGCCGTAGCGTTACTTTACTTATTATTTTTGAAGGATTAGACCAGAAGTATCTATGTATGTAGTGCATAATGCAATACTGTATGAATTTTTAATGGTTGATGAATTTTAATTATTTTGAATTATTATGTTGATTTTTAAGCTATTGCATAGCTTTTATCGCGGGCCTTGAGCGTGGAGACCGAATCCAGAAATTCCGTAACGAAAATAACCTAGCACCCCCCACTCCGACCGGCACAGCGGTGATACTTTTTAGTTTTATAATTAAGCTATTGCATAGCTTCTATCGCGGGCCTTGAGCGTGGAGACCGAATCCAGAAATTCCGTAACGAAAATAACCTAACGACCCCACTCCGACCGGCACAGCGGTGGTACTTTTTAGTTTTATAATTGCATAAGTTGATAAGAAATGCTATGCAATAGCTTTTTTTGTTTGTGTATTAATACCTAACTGCTGACATTAATCTGCTTACATGCACAATGAAATGCGAATCATTCCATGTAAATAGGTTTTATTTACTTACTGTTATTACGATGTTAGCATTTCGGTTAGATTCAGAACGGTAATAGCTTAAAAAACGCGTAGATATTTTAAAGATGAATTAATTTCAGAAATTTGAAGGCCAACTGGTGGTAAAGTGGTAAGGAGTTAGAGGTCACACCGCCCCTTGTGGTTATCAACCTAAATTACTTAATTCCCTTTGTGAATAGTATGTCCAGTGAATACCTTCATAATTTAATTGAAGTGGTGTTTGTCTAATTTAATTAGTTTGGTTTCTGAACAGTTTGTAGTGACTAAAGTATTTAAATAGCTGAAAGTGTTACCTACAATTTCCCTGCGCAGTCGGTATTAAGTACATAATGAAATGATAAAATATAGGTACAATTTATGCTGTAGGTAACTTTAAGCGAATCAAATTTGGGTCGGGTACATCTACTTACTAGGTAGGCAGTGAAACGCGATAAGTCAAACGATAGCGCCGTTTTCGAGATGTTAGTTTCGGCTTTATCCACCGCACGGCTACGATGTTATGATCGCAGTTACGATTCAATTTATGAAAGTTTTCATAACACACAGTGTATCCTCAGTAAACATCAAATTTATTTAACTTTGAAAGCAGAGGAAGTTGGTAGGTAGAAATAATAAGACGATCTTAAGATATACATTTTTATCTATTTTATAACGAGACATGTTTCAAAATCCAGACACACATTAAAACTAATAACACACAAAATGTTTTAACACTGCACTTAAATGCTATTAAGTAAACATCAAATTTATTTAACTTTGAAAGCAGAGGAAGTTGGTAGGTAGAAATAATAAGACGATCTTAAGATATAAATTTTTATCTATTTTATAACGAGACATGTTTCAAAATCTAGACACACATTAAAACTAATAACAGACAAAATGTTTTAACACTGCACTTAAATGCTATACACTACGTTTACTTACAGAGGGTACCTATATAGCTAACACTTACTTCATTATACGCGTATAAAAATCAGCTAACTGTGGACTTGCAAAGTATTAAGTAAGCCCGAACAGGGTCTATAATGAACTGTCTACATCATACTTTATAACATCCTTGTAACATTATAGAACGCAATAAAATATTTGAATTGAATTGAATATTTACTGTCATTAAGATTTCCTGAAATAAAATAGTCTTAAACTGACAACTGTAATCGCCGAAAAAAAATGCAACGGGAAGTCCTTTAAACATTTTTACAAGTAACTTTTACTGGTACTAAAATTTGCAGCATAATTGGGCGTAACACTGTTACTTAGAAATTTTAATGTTTTATTAAGAGGTATAGAATTTAATAATGATGCCTGAACGGACAACAAAGTGATTCTACAGAGGTTTAGTGTTTATTTTTTGGTTAAAAATAGAGAACCATAAAAATGTAAAGCTTAAATTAGTTACATACCTACAATTAAAAACCACATTTAATATCTTGAACAACACAATTTAAATAAAGTTTAATAAGTATGCACTTATCGCTAAACAATATAATCTATAGATAAAGTATCGATACATGCATTCCTATAATACATTCCATGTAACAAGTAAAAAAAGAAAACAGTTATGGAAGATCTAATAAAGTATTGGAACAGAATCAGTTTGGCTTACAACATGAATATAAACGCGTTCTTAACAAAACGAGATTAACTCATAAAAACCATTAAATGCGAAACAGAGGCGTATGCGAATGACGGTTATGATTGAGTGCCAAAAATGAGGAAAGACCAACACCTACGTGTAAATATCACTGCCTGTGTAGGTATGGGGGACCGTTAAATACCATCAATCTTAGCCAAACAAATTAAGTATAGATAGTATATATTTCGAGTCTCACGTAAGATTGATTTTTTTACTATGTACCTAGAACACATGTAAAAGGATATAGGTAGATTTATAAAACGGGAATATTTGAGGTAATTTTAGTCTCGGGCAATTTTATGTTGATTGATCATAACAAACTCGTAGAAACATGCATATTTATTGTACTTAGTTTATTAAACCGATTATATAAATTATTGTATTTTTTTTTATATTGTTACAGCGGATTCTCTACTTGGTGCATTATCTGCCATCCGTGGGGAAAATACGTATATAATATCTAATAACGGAGAGCATTTACGATACTGCAGACATTAGTGGCTTTATTTATAAAAACTCCACAAATACCTACTTATCAGTGGAAGTTTTCTGCTAACGAATCTCAGCGAACGTGTTCGAGTGGGCTAGTAGGCGGCTAAATGATCAGCAAACTTGCACCAAATAAAGAGCTTACGTAACTCATGTGGCTCCGCCGGCCTCATTTGCCAAATGGGTACCCCGTCCAAATAGGTATCGATTTTAAAGTCACCGAGAGAATTATCTTATATTGTATACGTAAATTTTTAATTATGAAAACAAATTTTACCTATATTAAGTTTAATTAATGTTTATTAAGTATGTATGTAGTATAACATTTAGTACACCATTTGTAGGGTATACCGGTGCCTGTCTCTGTCCAACCTCCAAATATTGAGGTGTGTCCGTAATAAATTACATTTATTTATCGTACATTTTTATATTACTGGGCATAAAGATAAACTTGCTGTTTTATGTTTCATAATATACAATATAATATGTAGTATATATTCACTTAGAATCAATCAAGATAATATAAATGTATTAAGGGCTATCGTTTATTACGTAAAATATGTAGGCTTGAAAACAAATATTCATTTAGAAAAACATTTCTTACGCATAAAGAGTCTGACAATAGCATCTAGATTTAAAGCAGTGCTTCTCCTCTATACAAACCCACAATTGTCTCGAAGCAGTGATAGGCTAAAACAGTCGGAACGTGTAAAATTACATCATACGGGCCTTTTATAGAAATACATTGCTTTCATTTTATAATCAACAATTTTCCATCAATTAATATGATATAGCATTCACTCCAAACTATCGTCTGTCAAACATTGCAGGCGTTTCAGAAATTAGGTCAGTTTCAGTATGATATTTCTCAGTGATAACTCCGCGCAGAATGGCAGGCTCGACTTCATTTTATTGTTTGATAAAGGAATTTGACATGAAATGAGGTTTTAAATAACTTGGTTTGTAGATTTAGACGTTAGGCATACTTTTTACGAGAGACTGCTAAATAATACTGACATGTACTTTTGCCGGTAATTAAGTCAGTTTAACAATAGGTGTACCTACCTATATTAAGCTGAATCCTTTTTGTGCAAGCCGAAATTTCTTTGAACTATCAAGTTTTCCATTCTACGCTTGAACCTTATAGAAACATTTAAGCCTTATGTGAGCTGTTTCGGATTAATCTGAGTAGAGCCCTTCGTACAGTGAACGGGGTAGGTGCTCAGCCAAGATGGACTTAAGTTTCTCGCGCGGCGACACCGGGGTGTAGCGCGCCAGAGGGAAGGTGCGAGTCACTCCGTCGCTCAGCGCTCGCGTCACAGCCGTCAGGTCGGCATCCTGGACAAAATTACTTATTTAACAGAGCAGTCAAATTAAGGCATAAACATGAATAGTAAGTAACAGCCTAAAATCATCCCACTGCAGGGAAAAGGGCTTTACATTGAATTCAAGTTACCACAGCAATGATGGGTACTGGTATAATAACCACGCTTGCCCAATTCGGGTTGGTGATCACAAACCCGAGCAATGTTCGAAAATTTGAAACATGGTTGCCGGACCCAGTTATTGAATCTGGGATCCCGAGATCTTGGCCCGGTATTTAAAACACTATACCATTTTGTTTAAAAATTGTAGTAGAGATAGCTTAAAGCGATAAGACCAATACTTCTACATGTTGTACTACCAAATGGACGATCAACCTGAATATTAAAGCATTATTAATTTTTTATTTGCTTTCGAAAAAGGGTACATTGTGGTGGTCAATATAATATCATGGTTCAGCTTTTTCAGCCATATATAAATAGCATGCAAATACAAATTATAATTATGTCAAACTATTACAATAAAAGATTAATTAAAGATTAAATGTCGAAATTTAAAATAAAATCATCTATACATTAACAATATCAATTTAAAATTTATGATAATGTCAGAATTTTTAATAATAACAAAACACAACGACACAATATAATAAAAAAACAATAGGTCAATACAATTAAAACAATAAAAAGTACCACACTGTCACATAAGGTTTAGGTATTAGTTCAAACTGTAAAAGCAATGTCCAAGCCACTTGTAGAGGGCATCTTTAAATCTACTAAATGGTAAATCTTTTAAAGACTGCGGTATTTTATTGTATATGAGTGTGGTCATCCAGTAACAATTTTTTTTGTAACGAGCACTCTTTGTTATGATTTCGGAAACCAGTTTATTGCCATTTCTGGTATTTTATGTGTACACCTCTTTGGCCTGCTTGAAGTAATGCATATTTTGTTTAACAAACTTAGTAATTTCAAAGATATATAAACATGGGAGAGGTAGAATTTTCATAGAAATGAATAGCGGCCTACAAGGCTCATCAAGAGCGGTGCCACATATCGATCTTAGATATTTTTTTTGGGAATGAATGCCTTATTGACATCAGTGCTATTGCCTCAAATCCTATGAGTCCATATCGCAGAACGGACTCAAGATAAGCGAAATACGCAGTAACAGCTGTATCTTTTGTGGCTACTTGGCGCAGTTGGTAAAGGGCGTACGAAAATGTATAATTTTTTTTGCAAACGACTTCTACGTGATTTTTCCAGTTTAGTTTTTGGTCTATCCTAGAAATTTTAAAGTGTCTGTACTTTTATGTTTATGTCCTTTGAAATTAAAAGCATGACCGTGCGGTGGATATCCTGTTCAATAATTTTTTCTTTTGAGGACAGCAGAAGACGAATATTTGTATGTGGAATCATACATAACATGATTACTCGTATCTAAACACTAATTACCGCGGTAAGCAAAAATCAACATCAATTATCGGGGAATCGGACATATTTACTACAATATTACGGAACCGTTCTTTAGTACGTAATGTTTGTGAATTGTTTTGGCAGCTTGTTAGTTTTCAAAATGTTCATCATCCCATTAGGTATCCCATCTGAAAGTTTGACGACCTGATTTAACGATTTTAATTAAAATCGAAAGAATTAATTAAAGTTTTCGTTTCTGTTGCATCTTGATACCTTACAAAGTTCAGAAGATATTATGAATAATAATATTTGTTAACCGAATTCAGTTTGAACTAACCGCTGACGGGTGAAGTCGCGATAAAAAAAGGAGAATGGGCAAAATAGTATGGAGCCTGGGCGATCCGCGGCCAGATTGATTTTGTTGTTTTTTTATGTAGTTTGGTCCTTTTACTGTGTAGAAGTTTTATTGCCGAAGCGCACTTATATGACGAATAAAACACATTTTTGCTTTTGAGCACTTTTAATAGTTTAACAACATATTCTGACTTATATTCGGAGCTTAAATGATGAAAAGTGAAGCAACAAATCTAGATAGTACCATTTATTATATAATGCTTATAAATAACGACATTATTAATAATCGAACAATCATAGTATTAAGATGTGATACAAAGTCCAAAAACGAAAGCCAAGTTATCAGGTTAGGAACAAACAAATTCCGGAATGCAAAATAGAGGTGAAAAGGTTTAAAGAAATCGATAAGTCAAATCGCACAGTACACAACGTCACGAGAGTAATCGAAGGACTGTGCGGACGCAGCGCACGGCGCAAGCGGTGCTATTGTTTGTGCTCATAGCTGATTGGTCCGTCGCTAGTGCAGGTACTTTACTAGCACTCGTGAAGGACCAATCAGCGCAGGTAAATCAACACTAGGAACCAACTTAAGTAGCTTCGTAGGGTTGATTTACTTGCGCTCGAGCACAAACAATAGCGGCGCTTGCTTTGGTTACATTGCCATCAACTTATTTTGTGTTGATGGCATAGATGTGGCTTTTTATCAAAACGCATTACAAACACGAAATAATTGTTTTTATGTTCTATGAAATTCCATTATGTTTACGTGTAAATATATTTTTTCCTAAATGGATTACAGCGAAACGTTCTTAGTAAAAGTTGTTCTTAGTTATCACTACTTTCATTTGACACTACTTTCATTAATGGCCGCCGACGGTGCCCATTCTCCTTTAGTTGGTAAAAACTGAGACTAACAAAATTGTGTATATTATTATGTTTTCTGTTAGAACGAACTTAGTGTTAAATTATTCAAAGAGTTTTTACCTTAACGTATTATTGAGTGGTGCATTACCGAGGCGTAACTGTTCGGACTTTAATCGGAAAGATCAACATTTATGCGCCGTATTGTTCTTGAAATCGTGAACGATGACGACGAATAACGTCTACGCTTCTTATTTTTAGATTACAATGTTTCAGTTACTTACGCAGTTCTTTCATCATCATCAACCCTCACAGTCCTTTGAGACAGTCACGGTACATGTGTAAAGGTTCGCGCACATTATGTCAGGCAGTAGTGAAAAAAGCGCCCGTTGGCCGCCGAAAGCATGTGTGTGTAGTATGATCTATCTTTAGAGTGTAACAAACAAGTACTATTCTGCGAGGTACATATTTTTGTTAATAGCAGCGTTTTACCCTGAAATAAAACGCATATTAAAATACTTACCTCACTGGAAGCTTTATATTGAGATAGCATTTCCGTTTCCCGTCAGTTGCCTACCCTTTTTAGTACGTAGTTTCCGGCTAAGTGGCGCCACCTGGCGGTCGTGTGCTTTTGAAGTTTCTTAAAATTTGCGGCACACCATTTTGCTCATTGGCTCAATTGCACCAGGCAGAAATAAAGTGAAAGCTTCCAGTGAGGTAAGTATTTTAATATGCGTTTTATTTCAGGGTAAAACGCTGCTATTAAAACACTGTACCGTAACTGGAAGCTTTATATTGAGATCTGTTTGTTATCGCCTGGTGACGCCACTTAATATTATAACGCCTTAGCGTAACGCCAATGTGACAGATTTAAAAATAAAAAAGTATTTATGATATTGAATACTTTTTATTTTAAGTAAGACAATATTCTTTTCCGTGTGTTACACAGGAGTAACAATAAAAATTAACATGTAATATAACTATGAAAAGGTAAAAATTCAAACTAAAAAGCTTTCTAGGAAATTCTTCTAGCAATCGCATTAGTTGTGTAAAAGATTATCAATACTTGATTTAATTTCACACATATAGGATTGTTGTGATGTTTTAGCTAATTACCAATTCCCATGAGCTAGAACTTCGTCGATGGGGTGATTTTCTAACCAGTTCTTGGAAGCTACACAGATCTTACGCTATCTGGGGTAGCTGTGTAATCAAGAAACGTTTTTACAGTTCCTGCTATAACAGTAAGGTACCTACGTGACGTAGGTACTGCACCTCAACTGATGAAAATATTGAATAATTTAAAATCGTTTTTTATCAATCACTCAGCGATGTTTTAACTAATAGTAAATATTATAATTTTAATCACCGAGACAGGAGGCTTACATTTTTATTATTTATATTCAAAATTTATCTGTAGACAGTCTGTCAGTACCTATGTATTGCTATCGGTTGTAGAACCAAATTCATGCCATACGGTAAAGTTTTTGTATTATGGTTAGGTAGGTACTTTAGGTAGGGTATATTCTAAGGTCAGGTCATGAATGCATCTGCCTGAATAAATAAGTATTAAAATTGCTATTTGATGTAATGATTGAAACATTCTTGTGTCGGTTATAAATTTATAAGTACACTGACATCCCATACGGTTTGGGGTTTTTTGTTTTTGGTAAAAGCAATTAATTTAAGAATATGTTTTACTAGAACGTGAGTACTTCACTGTTCATGGTTCAGAATCGCATTATTTTCAGACAGCTAATTTATGTGTAAAAGTATTGTATTATGTGATAATGCACATATTAAATGTAAGCCTGATAAGAATTGCGCCAATTGCGGAAAAGTAAGGCTTTTAATCTTTATTGTTATTGAAATTTTCCTTGAACAACAACAATTCTAAGTTACTTGACAAATTTATAAAATAGACTCACCAAGAACTTTTAAGTAAAAGCTTTTCTTTAGAGGTCTAGTCTTCCACCGCCTCACCAACCCCCAGATTTCCTTTTTTCCATCGAGGAAATGTATCTGGAGGTTACTAAGGTAAGTGGTGCTGCAAGTGCTCAGTCTCTGACACGCCAGAACACATTCTCCCATCATGGCAAAAACAACCATGTTACAAGATTTAGTTGAGTGAGAGCACCCTGGATATTAGAAATGTTTGTAGGAAGACCCAAGTAATGGGTTCGCACCATGAAGAACCGAACGCATCGCCAATGTATCCTGAAATGCATTCGATGCCGATCTAACGTATGATATTTTCATTAGAAATAAAGATTTCGTACTTTCCCTTTGCGAAGATGTAGGTACACCTGTTATTATTTTGTCACACTAAGAATCAAACTGTGATGTAGTAGTGAATGTGGCTCTGAAGAGCATTTAGTATTGGTAGCATTTCTTTACGGATGCAATGACAACCTTTTCTTAAATAATTTAACTTCCCGCTATCGCAATACCTTTTAAGTTAAACAGTTTAACTCTTGACCCTCGATTTCTAAACCTTACGTATTTGGCATGCTTAAATGCTACAACTGCGTCAAACTGTATTCCTAGTTACGGCCTATAATCATCCTACTGCATGGAAAAGGCCTCAATCATTGAATTCAAGGTTAGGTACCTTGAATTCAATGATAAGTAATGATGGGTAAAATGAATTGGAAAAGAGCTTGATCCAGGTCCAAGTCAAATCCAGGGTCAAGTGATTGCTGACAATGTGAGCAGCTTTGGAGGCAAATAGGTCTATTATTGGACATTCCCGTTTTATAATCACGAGATCTGTACAGTGTACTAGTCGGTTCGGACTTTGCAGTCGGCAGTGCCTATTTGCCGAATATGTGGAATTTAATGGAACTAGTAAGTTCAAAATTCGAAATATAATTATTGAAATCAAGTCTAGGTTTAAGCGCAAACCTGCTTGGTCTAAAGCATCCGTAGTCAAAAAACGCCCCTGGGAAGGGCAATGCAACTACTTCTACCACTTCAGTTGTTCGATAACCACCACTAGGGGCTGGAATCTTATCAACTATCTATGATTTATGTGACAATGCGGCACGACAAAAATGACAAAATTCGTTCATATCATTAATTCAATTCATCTTTGTAATTATTATTTTACTTGATTGATTTCTTTGTTGCAGTTTTTCTATTCGTTCATGTTTTCACATTATTCCATTTTTCATTATATAGTTAATAATACTTTTTTTGGGGACAAAAAACCGATATTTCTAAATTCACTTGCCATCCCAACTTCTGCAATGTTTGAACCATAACTTTTATATGCTCGCGAGCATTTAGATGTAACAGTAAGTGTCAAGTACACTAAGAAGGGTTCTGACATGAAATATTCGATTTGGCCTTATACAGGGATAAAAACCAACTGCATGACTATATTCGAGTTCACAAGTTGAGACTTTTGACACAAAGGAATGCGATACTATAATTATTTCAAGTCAACTTTTTTAATACCTCTTGGGAGTATTAAAACGACCTCGGGTACTTTAATCGAGCCGCGAGCCCTTTTTTATGAAATGAACATCTGGCCATGTTGCAAAAGCAGGTCCATTCCTTTTTGAGGGTAGCTGGTACAAAGCAGGCGAGGTAGCCCCGCAAGGGTGGATAATTTTAGGCGTATCGCTTGCATGAAAAAGCCTAATTTTAAGTCATTGCTTGAATCTCTTTGATCTAGCCGCGAGCCCTGATTATGAAATGAACCTCTAGCAATGTTGCTATAGCAGGTTTATCACTTTTCGAGGGTAGTTCGTGCAAAGTAGGCACCCGCGAGGGTGGATAATTAAAAGGCATAGGCTTACATGGCAGAGCCCGATTTTAAGTCATTGCTTGAACCTCTTTGATCGGGCCGCTAGGGCCCTGGTTATAAAATTAACTTCTAGCAATTTTGCTTTGGCATAACTTACCTTAGGAGGATAGTTGATAAATAATAAGGCACCCCGCGAGGGTGGATAATTAGAGGCTTGCATGGCAGAGCCCGATTTCAAGTCATTGCTTGAACCTCCTCGAGCCCTGGCTATAGAATTAACCTTCATTTTTGCTTTGGCAGTACTTACCTTAGGAGGGTAGTTGATAAGTAAGTAGGCACCCCGCGAGGGTGGATAATTAAAGGTATAGGCTTGCATGGCAGAGCCCGATTTGTATACCAACTACCCTTAGGAGGGTAGTTAATAAATAAGTAGGCACCCCGCGAGGGTGGATGATTAGAGGCATATGCTTGCATGGCAGAGCCCGATTTGTATATCAACTACCCTTTGGAGGGTAGTTAATAAATAAGTAGGCACCCCGCGAGGGTGGATAATTAGAGGCATATGCTTGCATGGCAGAGCCCGATTTGTATATCAACTACCCTTTGGAGGGTAGTTGTTAATAGGTAGGCACCCCGCGAGGGTGAATAATTAGAGGCATAGGCTTGCATGGCAGAGCACGATATGTATATTGTAAGTAGGCACCCCGCAAGGTTGAATAATTGATAGCATAGGCTATGAGACTTCTAAATTTTTTATGCCTCGTCCACACGAGAGGCAACGCTTTGATTGATTGTTCTTAGCTATGAGGATGGATGGATGTGGATTTTTTGCCCTTTGGAGGTCAAAAAGCTTTACGTATGCCATCTGTTTTCTCCAGAATGCATTTGAGTGGAATATGGATCTACACTAAATAAGACGGGTTTGTAAAGGTATGCAGGCTTTAGTAAGTGGATCTCTAACTTATACTGAAATCTCGTCGAGTCTCTGTAAATGCTGCCAAACTAATTGCACTTTATTAGAATCCGATTTTATTTGTGAATAATTCTTTTACCTTCGTGTACAAATTGTTAAAATTAACGTCTGTTTAATTGAAATAAATTTACGACTGAAACTCGCGTTTATCAATACGGACTTACGTAATATTTTGGTAAATTTCTTCCATTTTAATGAATAGGTTGCGTGAATTCAAAAAATCTGTATACTTAGTAATCTGTTGATCAAAAAAGGGGCTCCACTGACCTCAGAGATCTTATATCAATACTGATCATTAGCGGTGTGTAGGTATGCTATTTTGAGGCACTTGTTTGCCAATTTTACCCATTTCATAAAATTTAACACTAACACGGGATTCTAAAGGCACTGTTTTATAATTTAAATGTAAAGAAAGGCAATTCGCCCATTTCGTCAAGCAATTTAGCATTAATTTGATTAGAATAAAGATACATTCATTAAGCGTATTAATTTTATGACGGCACCCGAGGTGCCGTTCACCTTGTTAACCGGCTAAAGAGGAGCTCGAGGAGCTGCCAGCCGAGCCAAACAAACCACTCAATGCTAAACGGAAAAGTCACCATACACTTTTACGTATTACATCATAACTTTAATCCGAACGGCAAAACCGTTAAATTCATTATTTAAGTCACACGAATATTTAAGCAAGATATTTCATGTTTTATTAAAAACATGTTGTTTTAAGCAATAAAATTGCTATTGGAAACTGAAAATAAAATTCCTTGAAATAAAATACATAACATTTTAAAATAATGAGGGTAGGACTTACCAGATTTGTGTACTAGTTTGTATAAAAACTCACTTGATTATAATAAAATTCTGCTCTGAGAATTATAATATCACTGAATTTTAACGATCACCGAGACAGGGCTTGCAGTGAAGGTGTTGTTACGACGGTAAACTAAACGCCAATGAGCAAAATGGTGTGCCGCAAATTTTAAGAAACTTCAAAAGCACACGACCGCCAGGTGGCGCCACTTAGCCGGAAACTACGTACTAAAAAGGGTAGGCAACTGACGGGAAACGGAAATGCTATCTCAATATAAAGCTTCCAGTTACGGTACAGTGTTTTAATAACATTATATTGAAATTAAAGATATGTTTACGGATTTTAATTCCCGTTTAATTTTCGTTTAACTTTCATTTTATTCAATGTATAGTGTTCGCGTAAACTCAAGAAAACAGAATATCATTATATTTAGGATTCATTTTAGAGTAGAAAATGAAAAAAAAAAAAAGTCCGAAATTGAATTTACACCCATTTAATTCTAAAGGCCACTAAGCTTAAGATAAAACGCCCGCCCTCCTTAGTAAAATTAGAAATATGGTCGGTTTCAAAACTAAAAACTTGTAAGAATCTTGCTCGAGTGTTTTGTCTGTAGTATAACATTCGGAGAAATATGATAATACTAATAGGCTTCTTCTTCCTAAAAGTAATGAATGCAAATAGTGGAGAGTGACTGTTATATGTTCAAAATACTGCTAAAGTTCCAGTTTATTAGGTTTGCTCCTTTTTACCTTTTACCCTTTGAGTAGGAATAAAATTTTGCTTTTGATATGATGTAAAGCTAGAAAACTAGAAGTGAAACAAAAGACGCGTACTGTGAATAACACCAAGAGAATTAATTTCATTACTGCATGTCATTTTTTAGTTTTCATAAAGTTGTACCAAGCTGACTGATGGTTTTAATTAAGTTGTTTATAAAATGAATGAAAGAACTAACTATCTGCACGTTACAGTTCTATGTTTCTATATATTTTAACACAGATGAACATTTAAAAAATTCAGCGGTCAATTACATGGTTCCTCGTAAAACGTGCGAACTGAAATGGTTCGGCAGTGTTTTCAAGCTGTAAAATGTTTGCTGGAACGTACAGTATTTTTGTGTGCCTACTTATTATAATTATGTCCTATAAATTTTTGAGCGAGTTATTAGCTTGTTTTAAACCATTCGACAAATCAATAAATAAAAAACTTTGACATTTGTGTCACTGACTTATTACTTACAGCGCTTTTAGTGTATTTCTCGAGGCTTCGGAGTGCATTCTCAAAGTAATCCTCGCCATATGCCCCCTTCTGCTCATCGCTAAGTCTCTTCCACATGTCTCGGGCTTGCTCCAATAGCTTCTCTTCAGAAAGCCAAGCACTGCCCGTCGTATACTCGCCAGCCGCTACGACCACCTGAACAAAAGCAATTCAAACTCGTTACGGTCATTAAAACTACAAACCAGTCTAGGTACTTGTAAAACTTCGTATTAATTTTTCAAGGTACTAATAATAATATTTCGAATATCAACCAAACCTCTAGAAATCCATAAAAATTAAATCCAGTTGCGGGAAATTCTGAAGTTAGAAATTCATTGTTCACATTAAAATGTATTTTATACCCAACTTAGGTACCTACTATTAAATTCAATTTAAAAGGTTTAGAGTTGAGTGAATTGGGTAGCCTTCAATAGGTAATACTGAGGTTAGCTAATGTTCAGTGAATAATAATAATAATAATCTTTATTGCAGTAAATGTGGTACATTAGCTTGTGGAAATACATATGATGGCATCTCACATTTAACCAAACATTTGGTGTGCAATATTTACAGAGAGGCATGCATACAATTACATCATAAAAAAAAGGAAATACAAAGTTACAATTCATTCATATATAATTAAAATTAATAATAAAATTTAAAAAAAAGTATATCATGTCCGTAAATAAATATTCTCTATACAATGTCACCTTTGACTATTCTAAGTATTCAATCGCTATTTAACTTAGGAAACCTATTTTTCATCATGTAGTATGCATGGAAATAATGTTATGAATGAGCACACAAAGATATTGTTGCCTTGATGAGCTTTTATTTATGCACAAGCTGTGCAGACGCTACACGTAAAGTTCATTATACAGGCAGCCAAACTGTGGCCTCAAACTAAGAACATAATGTATAATTAAAATTTGACGCGCGTCTAGTGATGCGCGCTGCGGATTACATAAACGGCCAATGCGGGTTTCGACCCCCAAATGGGGTAGGTATGTTTGTGGAATAATCAGATTGATAGTTTTATATAGAGGTATATCGATCAAATGCCGACACTAATATAGAATAACATCCCTTCCGATCCTATACGTAAGAAGCGATTAAATAGTGAGCTGAATTAGCTTGAAGCAAACTATGCCTGTTCGTGCTATTCTAGTTTAATGTATATTACTCTACTTAACACATACCTTCCCCGGGGAGCTAAAATCCTATTGCAAACATACCTTGACATGCGACACGCTAGACGCATTAAGCTTAAAGTTTCAGCTTCCTTTGAGAGGTCACCAAAGTGGGCATAGATCACATACGAGTTTACATTGTAACCCATAGGAAGAGATATACACGATATAGAACACACATTTGCGGTTTGATTGATTTGTTTTGATAGAGTTTGTGAAGCCCGTATCATTGCGTGTACTTTTTACTTACGACATCAAAACCATTAGTTCACTTCCTTGGCAGAAAAGCTGTTAATACGTCAACCAATGCGATGCAACGCATGCACTTTATAAGTGATTCGTACTGGGTCTGAACCGTATTGCTATAAGCACCGGTCATATTGCTATAAGCTACGTGAGAAGGAGTATGGACGCTGAGTATGGTGGTAGAAATGTGAGCCTGGTTAGGAGAAATCAAAGCTTACACCTCGTAATCACCGCTGGTTTTCGATACCAAGCGCATATTTTCCTTACCACATCGACTCCTCTGGGCTTCAGTTCTCTTCGGAGGCAGGCTGCCATAGCGTCGAGTGCGGCTAGCGAGGCCGCATGAACGCCGCGGACCGGCGCGGCGACATGGGTCAAGATCGAGGAAGCCAGCACGATGCGGCCCCGTGCACGACGCACTAAGGGCAGCATCACTTGCGCCAAACGTGCAGGACCTAAAAAAATTGTAGAATAATTTTTGACCCAAATATCGTTTCTTTGTAATCAAACAAAAAGGTTGATTTTGTACACAACTTTTATGGTATCTTCCAAAGATGTCATGTCGTAAGGGTATTTACGACATGACATCTTGATACGGAACATATTATGATATGGAAATCGACTACGCCTTCTTTCCAAAACGAGTATGACGTTAGAACTTGTTTTGAAAATATCTCGTAATATACTACCTATATATACCAATTGTTTTAGCAGGTTGTTAGATACGGAGAAAAGTTTCTAAGGAGAAAAGTCAGAACACAAATGTAAGTAACAAGTTTGCGAATATTATTACCTTCGGTAATGTTAAAAATTTTTGAGCTCGGTCGTTGGTTTTGTTCGAAGTTCGGGCATTGCAATTGAATGTTTTGATTCTTATAAAAGTTAGTTTTTAAGTTGAGAATAGATGCTAGATTCGTAAACAGTGTAAGACTTGTGTGTGACGTTGGGTTGGGAGTCAAAACTGTATTGAATCATAAAATTTTCAAATTCACCATGTAGGATTTTAAACTTTTTTGTTGTTTTTTGCACGTTAAACATAATGAGATTTAATGCAACGTTAAAGGTGTTAAATTTTGTAAAATTTTAATTTATATATTCAAAATTTAACAAACAAACACAACAAACAAATTAACATAAAATTGACTGCCTGTATTATTGCTTCAATTAACGGTGTTTTTATAAACATCAAATCTCTCTTGTTCTTGAAGGCCATAAAAACAAAAAACCTTACTTGTTTTCGGAAACCCCTACCGGGAATTGAAACTGAGACCCTTGCAATGGTGCACCAGTGTAATGTTACAGCAGTTAGTTTAGTCAGTTAAAGTCCTTTCATTTTCCCAATAATATCTATCACAATGGTGATATACAGGATGAAATTTTAAGCACTTTCCAAATTTTAATATATCAATCTACGAGACAAAAACCAAATGAAGTTTTGTTTCTTTTGGTATCGCCTAGTACAAAAATGTCAAGATAAAGCACTTAAAAAATGTCCGCCAAAAATCTTAAATTTTTGACACGGCCGCCCAGCAACCCCTTTTTTACGCGTTGCGCAACACATTAATTTATTACGATACTTTTAATAAGTTTTCCTTTTAGAGCCCTTTCAAACAAGCGATTTTAATCGGCGATTCCTCGGCGGAGCAAGATCGCAGCGAGCACGCGGCAGCTCGCGGCGTGCACGCAATGGTATCGCCGCGAGTTATTAACCGCCGCGATAACGCCGCGTGCTTGCTGCGAGTACGCGGCGAACTCGCGCTTGGTATTCGGTACCGTCGGTAACGGCTTTCGTCATTTGCAAAATGGACTCCCACGAGGAGCTACTTCTAGCTATCTTACTCAAAAGACGATTGAATAGAAGAAAAAAGAATTGTTCTAAAATTTATAACATTTCGCACATATATTTACGAGTAATCTAAGGAACGCTGTGCAGAAGACTACAAAATGGTGTCAGAATGAGGGAAGATTGCTACTAACAAATAATTGTGCGAAGTCTGCAGGTACTCGCCGCCAGAACGCGGCGACTCGCTGCGAGCACGCGGCGTTATCGCGGCGGTTAATAACCCGCGGCCATACCATTGCGTGCACGCCGCGAGCCGCCGCGTGCTCGCTTAGATGTTGCTCCGCCGAGGAATCGCCGATTAAAATCGCTTGTGTGAAAGGGCTCTTACACCTTAACAGGTCTAGGACCGTAAAAATTAAAAACTATATCACGAAAAATATTTTCGGGTGACAACTTGATTTACATTTTTGACTTCATAACTAGGCGCTAAATACGATACGGAACGCCTATAAACATTTTGGAAAGTGGCTAAAATTCCTGTTTAATGACATGCCATATAATTGCATCATTGTCTCGTAGCACACGTTTAGTCAGGGCCCCAATTCTGCTAATTTACAAATGGCTCAATAGAATCGCAATGGCATCGCAATCGAATATTTTGACATTACTACCATATTAAATTGTCAAAATATACAATTGCGATTCTATTGAGCCATTTGTAAATTAGCGGAATTGGGGGCCAGTATGTTTGCTCGGACGATATCAATTTACACCGCCTGACGTTAATTTTAGAGGCCAAAATTTAAACTTAAGCTACTGTAATTTGTAATACATTAAGCGCCACCTATGGTCATGCTTTGATGCGAGTTCAAATATCACGCGTGAGCACGTTTGTAGGTGTCGCTTAGTATATTATTTACACAGAAGAAAATAAAAAAAAGATACGGTATGTATCATTTATAAAAAATATCATATAAATTGTTGAAATAACTGTTTGAATTATGAATAATTATGCCGCCGAAAATCGTAGTTCGTAGCGCCATCTAGAAATTATCACAAATACTACAGTTTACCCCTCGTAGCGCCGCGTGTTACAATTTCGTAGTACTGCGTGATTGACTCACCAAGTAAGTTCACGTCCATTGCTCGCTTGATAACTGAAAACGGGACCCATTCTAGTTCTCCAAGGGCACACCAGGACTCGCAGTTGACGATGGCCCACAGCCCCTGCGCGCCCTCTGGCAAGTGGTCCACGATGTACAGAGACGCCGACAGTATCTACAGAAAAGAGCTTCTCGTGAAATAACACAGAGCAAGCACTGTAGTTTCAAGTTCTTGCTTAAGTTGAACAGAGGGCATTTGTTCTATTTTAGGTATGGACTTTTGTTTTGTAGTTAGAGAAGGTGTTATGGATTAGTAATTAATTGAGAAGAACATGAAATCAGTCTTTATAATAAACTTTATTATTACTCGTGGAAGGTAAAATATATCAATTTTAACTGTTCATGTGTTGAACCATTTTGACCTCAGAAAGCTAAATCTATTACGAGTATAATGAAAGAGTATTGTGCTGTTCGCCTATATTTTTTAATAACACAGCGTTGATTAACCAGTCAAAAATACAGGGACCTAAGCATTATCAAGCAATAATAATTTTAGGAAAAACAAAAACAGAACAACAATGTAGTACTTAAATATATTTTGTATAAGTCATAATGAATTTAATATTTTTTAGGTATGTATTAATAATATTTACTTTAACGTAATAATTGTAATTAGATGCGATGTTCAATTAAACCTTGTGTCTTTTTTATTTTTAATTACATTCAGGATGAATAGGCAAACCCAAAACAAATAACGGTATTCGTTAATTTCTTTTATAGTAGCGATCGAGCGTTCAAATATTGAATTTTATAAAGGTCTCAAGAATTTAATATTTTCTTTTTGGTTGTTGGCTCGGATTATTTTGCGCCATGTACACCCCCAAGGTGATGTTTGCTAGGAGCAGTACATGTACGAAATTAATTTACAAAGGCTAAGACACTCGACAAGCCTTAATTGGAGACATGGCAAACTGTGAGGTAAAAGAGATGTTATTATTTTGCTGTAAGTGCACATACTATCAATATCTATTTATTCTTATCAATAGATTGGAGTGCAATTAATAATAATATTTTTTTAAAAACTTGCATATAAATTAGTGAATTATAAATACGACACAAAACATCAAAATTACTATAAAGATCGACAAAGTGTGAAATCACACAACTTATCGTTTCAAGATATAATCGCACATTACCTATTGTAATATTCAGAAAATTTAAGTATTAAATCACTGAGGTATTGGATTGGTTTCCCATGGCACTAGTGGAACAAGGAAATACTGAATTAGACTCGAGTTATGTGATCATATAGTTTACATACAAATCACACCTTCATCAACATTTTTTTTAAAAAGAAGGAATTTTATAGTATTGTATGTTTCGAGCAAATAAACTGAAAAACTAGCGGACTGAGTTAGATTAAATTGAATATAGATAGTTAAAAGATAGTTTAAGTCCTGGCAAATAACAAAGTACTTACAGAGCTCTGTAATCAATTCATTACCAGTTGCCCGCGACTTCGTTCACGGATAACTGGCCCGTAAACTACTACTTTGCTAAAGATCATGACGATCTCTTACAATATTAAACACAAACATAGTGATCCCACGGGAACTGTACATTTTTCCGGGATTTCAAGTAGCCCATACCTAGGTAACACTGAAAATGTTTAGAAAATGAAAAACGGCTTAATGTAGAAAGTTGCCAATACTTTTATTGTTTTTCGAAGTAATCTCCGTTCCTCTCTACACATCGTCGCATTTGATGGAACCACTGAGAAAAGCAGTGGGCTCATTCTTCATATTCAACAGTCCGTTTTGCGGAGTGCGCTAAAGCATTGTCGTGGTGATGGAGGATTCTGCTTCGAGGGCGCTGCTGTCGAATTTTTTCCATGACAACAGGCAAACAGCGATTGACATACCTGTCTGCAGTAACTGTCCTTCCATTTTCTAGCACAACCGTCGCGAAATGACCTTTCCGACGAAAGAATGAGGCAATCATCTTTTTTCCCTGACTTCTTCCTTTCTTTACCTTAGTTGGCCGATCCTCGAAAGGAAACACCTACTGAGCTGATTGTCTTTTGGTTTCGGGTTCGTAGCAATATATCCAGCTTTCATCACCTGTGACGATGTCAAATACAGCATTTGAGTCACCGCCGTTGAACTTATCTAACATTTGGCGACACCAGTCCATGCGAAGGTGTTTCTGGTCGTCGGTTAAAGTATGGGGAATCCATCTGGTACAAAGCTTCCTGACGCCTAAATGTTCGTGTAATATTTTTTGAACTTGGCTCATACCAATGTCTAGGCTTACCCGTATCTGCTGATAGGTCACTCTTTTATCTTCCTCTATCATGCGTCGCATAGCACTGATGTTATCTTTAGTAGTCGCTGTTAAAGGACGTCCCTCACGCGGATCATCATTGAGATTGCTACGTCCACGCTTAAACTCGTTAAACCAATTGTAAATAGTGGCACGAGATGGGGCTTCATTAAAAAATGCTATCGCAGCCTATCATAGCTTTGTTGTTGAGTAAGTCCACAACGAAAGTCATAATAAATCATTGACCGAAAATTTTCTCGCGTTAAGTTCATTTTCACGTGTAACAAGAGTTTTAGATTTGCCGCCAATTCACAAAAACAAATGACAAATACCTAAATGCAATATACTACATTAAGTTTCCAAAGAGTTCTAAAACTGAAATTCAAAAAAAGTTTTCATTAGCAATGTTTCTAACCGGCCAGTTCTAAACATTTTCAGTGTTACCCTACGTGGGTAACTATATCTGAACAAACAATATCTATTTGCCAAAATTAAGAACTGTTCTGCCGTTTTGGCATGATTGGGGTTAAATGTCTAGTATTTGTAGGTTAGCAGTCTAGTATTTGGTTATGGACTTTATTTTTGGATGTGTTGTAAATAAATATTGTTTGTTTTTTTGGAACGTATTTAATATGTACTTTTTTCTAGTATTCATTATTGTAGTATGTATGAGTGTATAGAGACTGAATCGTGAGAGGTTGTATTATTAATATAGGTAGAGCAATACAACCACTCAAAATCAGTATTACGAATAATTCGAATTTTTTATTGCTGTTTCAGTATCTACAAAAGCAAAAGTATATTATATACTAGTTGTTGCCCGCGACTATATCCGCGTCAATTTATGTTATTATGATTGCGATTATTTTTGCAACATTTCCTCCTATTGGTCGCAGCGTAATATTACATAGCCGCCTTTCTCGATAAATGGACTATTCAACACAAAAATAATTTTTCAATTCGAACCAGTACTTCCTGAGATAAGCGCGTTCAAACAACCAACTAAACAAACAAACAAACTCTCAAGCTTTATAATATTAGTATAGATTGAGTCCATAAATGGAGTATAAACAAGAACGAAACGGAGAAAATATAAAAGCGAATTGAAACTCATTCATTGGAACCTGTTTCACCCTAAATAAGGTTTTTTGTGTAATTTTAAACAATACGCGTGTTCAAAGTCTTTTCAAATAAAAGCGATACTGTCTAAAGTAAAAGGACTTTGGATAATTAAGCCGATTACCGCTTGTATACTGAATTTATATTTATATAATAAGCCAAGGTAGAGACTGGCTAAAAAAAAACTGAAATTTGAGTTGAATTAATGTTTGTCATCAGTTACCTGCGTCTCAGATGTGATATCCAATTGCAGGGTGTGCAATCTGCCGGAGCAATCTTCTTTGAGCATGTCAGCATCGATGTTGCCCGCCTTGCTCTGGAAACCAGCGAAAACATGGTACCCCATGTCGTCAAGCTTCCTCGCCAGGGCATTTCCAAGAACATTGTCGCACCCTGTCACCAGAACAGCCTTCCCCGCCGCCGTGACCTTTTAAACGAATAATATTTGCCTGTTAATATCATCCGTCAATAGGTTACCAAATAAATTTATTGCCAGAGTTCAGAATTAGGTTGTGCGATTTACGAGTAGTGCTTGCAATGATACAAAGCAAAGCAATAAAGTGGAAATACAACGCCCGATGTAACGGAATTACTTACAATTTGCTAAGGCTAGATTTGTTTTTTGTAGAAATCTACATCATTTAAGATCAGATATACCAATAGGTTATTTTGAAAATTTCCCATGTTGAAATTGATATTTTGTGAAAGTACTAATTACTCATAAACTCATGCTGTTCTTTCAAATCAAGGGACCCCTAATGAGAGAAAGACCGTAACCTTTGGTGGCGTAATGTCCACAAAAAAAAGTCTGTAGTTACAGAAAACTTTTGGAAAATATACGATTTTGGTCTTATTATTTAATTTGGTTTTCATTTGAAAAGAAAAACCTGCCTCTGGTAGTTTGGAACCTTGAAAAATAATGGTTAATTTGTTATCGATGCGCTGGAGTCAAATCAAGATGGTGCAGAAGCGGTTAGGGAGAGAAAAGAAAAGTATTATTAATGTCGGTAGAATGTAATTACCTAAAGGACTAGGTAATACGGTAATACACAAAACTAGGTACGAGTAATTATGAACTAAGTATTGGTATGTAGTACGTATATTCTAGTATTTTAGTCATTCTCATAGTACGTAGTAGATTTACGTGTGTTTCGGTCTTACAAGTAACTAGTAATTATTATTACAATGAAGTACATTCTCCGTAGGAGGGGATGTAGGAGGTACCTATTTGGCTAATTTTAACTAAAATCTGAATCCGAAGTAACTAGCACAGCTAATATAAGATAAGATGAGCTAAGATAGCACACTAGCTTTTGTTCTGCTGGTTTGCCTGAATGTAATTAGATTTGTTAATTTGAAATCTTTGTGAATTCTCCATTTTATGGTAAGCAACAATAACTTTTAACCCTCAAGTTTTAATTGAAGTTTATTTATGAGACTTGCGCTTTTACTTATAATAACTTACACATGTTTAAAATGAAACATGAAATATGTGCTTTCTTGATTAGGTATCTGACTAGGTTGGTTGCACCGTTTTGATCAACAAAAGGATGCCAAAAGAGTTGCTACTCTATGTCTATTAAATTATATAATAAACTACCAAATTCCCTAAAAGATCTGCCTGTGAATGAATTTAAATCAGGTTTATACAGGCTGTTGAGTGAGCAGTGCTTTTATAGTGTTGACACATATATGAATTGCAAATTGTGAATTATATTTTAATAATTATAATAAGTTAAATATTTAATTTTTATTAATAGTATAATTTCCTTACAATTGATTTAAATTTATATTATTATGCATGCATCTCTATTTATTTTGCATACCATATGTTGGTTAAATGTGAGAGCCCACGAAGTGATTTGTAACCCTGATGTACCATATTTATAGCAATAAAGATTTTGTCAGTGTTTGAAAAAAATGCTTGATTAAGTTTTACACCGACAAAATACCTAATGAAGCCGCAGGAGACTCTATGATAAGCACACACATAGCTTTCCCTACTTTTAAAGGCATTATTCGTAGGTACAAGGCTGTATAATGTAAGCAACTCTTACTCTTCTTCACAGTTACTTCTGACATAAGAGAGTGGGGGATACACTTGTTACCAAAGTCCGAAATTAATTATTTCCCATCTGTGAATGATCGTTCCGCTGTATTACTATGTAATGTGCGGCGACGAAATTAAGTTTTCGTCGAAAATAGACGGCGACAGGTTGATTGATGTCCGTTATAATAACTGCTGAGTGAATATTTTATCCAGGCGTTTGTTGGTTGCCTACCTATGCGTGACGCAATCACGCTCGAGGTTAACTATTTCAGGGTTGCCTGATCGTTAATTCTTAATCTTCCAGACCTCTCACTGTTCAAAGTCACGCACCAATCACAACCCGTGTTTGCATACCTGGTAATTGTAGGTTTTATGACTATTGCGCCTCGTTCTGAAGATAAAATCAAACCGACTACGAGCC
The DNA here is from genome assembly GCA_949315895.1 of Anania crocealis. NCBI lineage: Eukaryota > Metazoa > Arthropoda > Insecta > Lepidoptera > Crambidae > Anania > Anania crocealis. The sequence continues at coordinate 12,334,396 of OX438862.1, forward strand.
CTTAAGCCATACATTTAAAAGTGGAAACAGAAATAACTCAGGAAAAATTGTAAAGACTTCTTAGCAAACCTAACTAATCTAAGTATTCTGCGGGGTTACTGAGCAAAACTAGTAACTAACAACTTTTTTTTTGCCCCAAGAAGTTTCTATTGGTTTTCTGTTTAAAATAGGGCTAAAGCTCTAGAAATAAAACTCGGACGAGATTTATCAGTTGCATATTTCGTAACAGACCGATTAAAAAATAGAAAAGCCGGCCAAATGCTTGTTAGGTCATGAGAAAAGTTGGGTGCCATAGTTGCACGTTGCAAATACCGATTGAATTAAGTATTTAGAGTTTCTGACATTAACCGCAGATGAACAGGCCGACAGACCTATGGAAATGGCGAAACTAAATCCTAAACTTGAATTCAAACCACAAGGCAGTAAGAATGTGAAGTTCATATTTTATTTAGTAGTGTCTATTCTGTAGAAACAGGACCATTAGCCTATTTTAAATCGGACTTTCAAATGGATTGATGACGCAAGTGAGCACCGTGGCTGGCGCACGACTCCCGCGCGCTTTAAGCCTTCGTATTATGACAATGTATGTCATGCTTGCTCGTTTAGAAAAATAAGTCCTTGGTCCCTTTTTTTTTAAAGTTTTTAATAATTAAGTTGAAGACAACGCAAATCAATTCAAATGTAACAAACAATTGAATAGCGATCAATCTACGGAACGTAGGTAAGCTATAAAGTTAACATTTTGATCGGATTCCTTATAGTGCGTAATAATGTTCTCTTTTTTCGCAATTGGTGGTATGGTATTACATAGGAATTAAACGTAAGTCTAATTTTAAACCATAATGTCATGAATTGTCATGAAGCTTTTGCTTTTTTTAAAGGTGGTCGAGGTAAAACAGACAACCTCTAAGTCACGCGATACGTAATTTAACTCGAATTGCGTCCAAATATCCAGTTAACTGGTTCTAAACATTTGCAAATTGACTGTGGATATGCAGCACATGTAGGCCATTATGCCATGGTTTCATTAAGTAGGCCCTTCATATACACATGTAAATTTTGGGTCAATTTAGATTTAAGAGTTAATTTTTGAACTAGATATATACAAGGTAACGTATCTCTACACATGCATATGTACGATATATCCAAGAATCATAAGCGTTAATGGTATAGCGCCGCGTCCGGCATGTGAGGAGATGCTTTTTCCCGCCGGAGACCTAATTTTTCAAGTTTAAATACTGATATTATGATTGCATTTCATTGCTTAAATATCATAATAAGTACATAAGCGTTCTGTTTGTGATTCTTAAATATATTTAATATAAGTTCCATCTTTCTAATATTTAATAGATATCTATTCTGCCTGCCCTATTTCTGGTTTCAATTATGCAGGCTGCACTTTTAGTAAGTCTACCTAAGGTGATACTTGATGAATAGTCAATTTACATAAAGCAGCTCAACTACCTACAATTATTTGCACTAAGGTAGACGAATCCAAGCGATTTAAAAAGAAATTAAACTCCAACTTCCCGATACTCCCCGAGCTTGCCACCGAGCCGATCGGCCCTACTTCTAACATGTAGCTTAGCCCCAACCATATATTTTTTATATTACATCAATGCTTAGCTTAGTAATTTTTCTAGTTTTTAGTATTTTAGGTACGTTTTTTTAAGACGGGTTTTTAAAAGTCTTGTAAACAATATTACATATCCATACAGTACTTTATAGTCAGGTTTATAGTAACATACAATAGTACTGTTTCATAAAAACTATCTTGAAAGTAGGTTCAACATTACATCTAGATACTTCTGTACTTATTTAGTGAAGCTACTTTTGTCACTGACTGTATTTAAAAAGTTTTGAACCTTTAAAAGAGTACCTAAGTTGCATTTTTAACAAATATATGGCAGTAAAAGGTTTTTTTTCCATCATTCAGTGTATTATCTTTCTGGCTGGCTTTTATACAGTGTTTACGTGGGATTAATTTGAATTGGTTTTTATCATTCCGTGGTCCCGGTGCGGATACTACTAAGTCTTGTACGCAGTACAAGTAATCGTTTTGCCCTTAAGTGATTACTTGAGCAACTGAACATAGCATTTGGAATAAGGCCACGATTTCCCCAAGGTAACTTCTGGAACAACTTCCATCTTAATGGAATAATGAAAACTTAACTGTTTAATTAACTAGGATAGTACACCTGAGTGTTGTATCAGCCATTAATATATTGTGAAAATTATAATTGGCTCTTTGGTTCTCTTGCTATGTTAATGTTTTAGTTCCCCTGAAACGTTATCTTTGTTATGGGAGTATACTTATCATTTTATTTGTTGTACGTTCTCAAATTAATTAATTTGAATAGATAACATAATCAATCAGAACTAAGATCAAACTCTTCTACTTCTTAATTATAATACTTATTTAAAACTAGCTCTTAACCCGCGGCTTTGCCCGCGTGTAATCCACGTCGTATCGCGCGGTCGGAAACCTGTGCCTAGCGGTGGCATATAGAAAGATAGATTAGGTAGGCTTAATACATTCGAGTCTGTAAAACCATGGAAATACATATACAAAATTTCAACCCATTCGGTCAAGCTGTTCAGTAGTTGACATATCGATAGCAGCGGCAACAACTGGGTGACGCTGTAAGAAGTAGCCTATGTTCATCGGGGTGAATGTCGGCTTCTAATGTAAAATTTTTTTTTCAAATCGGTCCATTATTTTCGGATCCTATTCAATACAATCAAACAATAAAATCTTTCAACTTATAATATTACTGTAGATTCCATGGTCACTATCAATACTTATTCAAATCACTATCACTAGTCAAAATTTCATTCTGTATTCTAATATTATTATTGTATTCATCCTGTATTGAATAATTCATAATTTATTAGTTGTCCTTAAATTTCCCTGTTCCCTATGCAGCCAAAAATGCTGTTTGTTTCTGATTGGCTTAAAATGAACAACATAGACAATAAGCCCAAGCTTTATATAGGTGTAATCATCATCATCAGCCTTTCGCAGTCCACAGCTGGACATAGGCCTCTCCAGTTGCACGCCACTGAGGTCGATCCTCGGCTTCTCGCATCCAGCTCCTGCCAGCCACCTTGCGCAAATCATCACTCCACCTGGCTTTTCCTACACTACGTTTGCCGAGACGCGATCTCCACTCAAGAACTCGTTTACCCCAGTGGTTGTCAGTTCTGCGGCTAATATGGCCAGCCCACTGCCACTTCAGCTTGCTAATCCGGTGGGCTATGTCGGTAACTTTAGTTCTGTGCCGGATCACCTCATTTCTGATTTTATCCCTAAGAGAAACTCCGAGTACCTTTACATAACCCGCTGAGCGACTTTGAACTTGTGGACTAGCCGTAACGTCAGTGTCCACGTTTCGGCTCCGTATGTCATGACAGGTAGGACGCACTGATTGAAGACTTTCGTCTTGAGGCATTGTGGGATCGACTCTTCTGTTCACCTCATCCTCAAAGTTGTTTCTTCCTAACTGCAATGGCTGCCCAAGGTACACATATTTTTGAACAACTTCGAGGACGGCACCGTGCACCGCAATCGGCTCCGGTAGTACGTGTTCATTGAACATAACCTTGGTTTTATCCAGGTTCATCCGTAAGCCGATGCGTACAGAAGAGTCAGCCAGGTTGAATGATGATCAACCTGGCATCTGTTGTAGGTCCTGCAGCATGTTTCCTATAGTGATGATGTCGTCTGCAAATCGCAAGTGAGAGATGTATTCGCCATTGATGTGCCTCGTGCTTTCCAGTGCAGCGTCTTAAACATATCCTCCATTGCATTTGTGAACAATTTCGGGGAAATGACGTCCCTTTGTCTCACTCCTAGATGCAACGGTATAGGTTTTGTTTGCTGATTCTGTACTTGGACGGACATGGTGGCGGCTTCGAAAAGACATTTCATCACTTGGACATACCGCCATTCTACTTGAAAACGCTGCAGGGACTCCAAAACGGACCAGATCTCGATCGAGTCGAAGGCTTTCTCATAGTCCACGAATGCTAGACACAAGGGCTGATTATACTCTTCGGTCTTTTGTATAATCTGCCGCACTGTGTGAATGTGGTCTACGGGGCCGTATCCGCTCCGAAATCCAGCCTGTTCCGGTGGTTGGAATTCGTCGAGTCTTCGCGCAAGGCAGCAGAGTGATGACTCTTGAAAACAGCTTGTAGACGTGGCTTAGAAGAGAAATGGGTCGATATTTCTTTAGCAGGGTCTTATCTCTGTTTTTGAAGAACAGGACGACCACACTCCTACTCCACGTGTCCGGAGTTCTCCCTTCAAACAGGACAGCGTTAAAAAGCTTTTGAAGCTCCCTCAGTACGGGTTTACCTCCAGCCTTCAGCAACTCTGTTGTAACGCCATACTCTCCAGAAGCTTTTCATTTTTCAACTGTTTAAGAGTCATCTCGATTTCGTCAATGCTGACTTCTGGCAACTTTTTACTACTATGTATGCCATAATTTTGTACGTGGAATGCAAATTTATGTACAATATGAATTAGCCTCGGTGGTGTAATTCCGATTTCGATTAGTGATACTCGTAACTTAAAGTAAGAAAATTGTTTTGTGTCTTTGTTATGCCTTAAACAAACAAAAATATTCTAAGACCAATGTAAGGGTAGGTAGTCCTTTGAAGCGGCTATAAAGTGTTTATGGGCATATAACAATGAAATACGATCGCCGAAACTAAGTAAATAGCTCATAAAATAAAAAATACTGTGGATGTTTATGATTTCTAATTAAAACTGTTTCCTACGCCAAAACACAAATTAACTTTCTTAGCATTTTATGCTTACAAGTATTCAGCATTATACTAAAATATTATACAACTTAAAAGTGTGTGAGTATGGATGTATGTATGTCTAAATAATTGTTGCTCTTTTAAGGTAAAACGATTCAACGGATCTGAATAAAATTTGGCGCGGTGTAAGTTTATTGGTTGGAATAACATAAAGGCTTATTTTTATATCGGGAAAAGCTACGGTTCCCGAGGGTAATTTTAATATATAGCTCTAAATTCAATATTCCACGCGTTTGAAGTCTTGGCCGTCACACTGGGCGCCACGGAATACTCTACGCTCTGTTTATTACCTTCACTAGGCTTAAGGCTACCGAACAGAGGTGTCGGCTGCCAGCTCAAACAGGCCTGCAGTGGTGTTGCGCGTATACTCGCACCCTTTGCAGTCAGAATGGAACTGCAGACGGTTGCCCGGGGTAACAAAGGCCGGGGCGTTAACTCGTAGTTCAGAGCCGCTGAATGGCAGCGGAGGACTCGGAGGTCGGTTTAGTGGCTAGGGTCCGCTTACCCCGGAGGAGCCCTATTTACATGCCGGGCTCATCGCGTTGCCGATGGTATCTGGGCAGTGGGCAGTGCCTGAGGCTTGCGACCCAAGGGTCAGTGTAGGAGACCTGGCCCCCAATTCACGTAACCAAATCGTATCACAATCGTAATTGAATCGCAGGGTTTTGACAGTTCTAGTATGGACTAAATGTCAAAATCACCCAATTCAATCAAGATCGAACTGCAATTGAAATAGCTGAATAATCGCGTGTCGGCGCTCAGCCTAGCTACGATCTCGTACTAATGCTGTTTTTGATTTTCGTTGTAGAAAAGGACTAATTTCAGTTCTTGTTGCCAAACCTCTTTTATTAGATTAGTATAGAACTTCACATAAATATTTTTTGGTCTTACTTCTACCGCACATAAATGAACTATGAACCATTTCTGGTTAACTCATTTGTGTGTTAGTAGTATTTATTTGTTTAGATTAATACTGTTACACTCTGTAGCGTAATATTTATGAAAGCTTGTTTCCTATTGTATAGTGAGCTTTTGAGGTACGAGTTTAAGCCAAATTTAATTTAGAATTTTATAGGTATTATCATATTTTATATCACATTATAATTCATTTTAAATAGTGTAAAACTGTTCTTAGTGGCATGATCCCAAACATTTTTCGGGTAAGTATATTTGTTTCTATCATTCAACTTAAGTATTCACCCCTTTCATGCACAGAAGACGGAAAGGATCGCTATAACGTGTTGGCAGTGGCCTTGAATGAATTACCTACGACCTCTCGGTAGGCTAACAGGCGGTAGAGATGCGGCATCAGATGCCAGCTGACTTTTACTGTTATAGTTACATCCAGGGACTGGAACCGCATACCTTTAAAGGGGTATTTGTTCGGGTTTTTAATAGGCTTGTTTTCAAAAACCCTATCCGAAAGGTAAGCTTATAAACTGGCCTACCCAAACGATATGCTAAACCAAACAATACGATTAATCCAGGTAAGCGCTTACCAATACTGAAAACCTCGTAATAGGCTTACCCTATAAAGTGTTTTGTGCCTCAAGTACCATTATTTTAATGTTAGGTGATAGTCAAAAAATCACCAAAAATAGTATTATAAAATCATTTTCTATTTTGGATAAATTATGTGTTAAAAAAATATTCCTCTGTGCCTTTCCATTCTGTAAAAATAATTTGAATAATATTAATATGAGTATTCACTTAATGAATACTTTATTACATAACCTATGTCAAAGACATAGTGACAAGTTTGTGTTTTTTGACACAAACAAATTTATTAAAAAAAGTTTTATTTTGACAGGCGGCTCTGTACACCTGCCTCATAAAATAAAAAAACAAATTGCTACTTTGTTAGCATATAATATAAATATTAATAATATTAACTTTTTTGCTAAAAAAAGCAAAAATATATTTTATGAACATGTTAGTACTTGTACTAATTTAAATATTTTGCCATTGACGACCTCTGAGGCTTTAAACTAAGAGGAAAGACAAAAGCTAGGCCTGATAAGTATTTTAATATTGTTCATCAAAACATACAAGGCCTGGCCGGCAAAGAATTAGGTTTAGGATTATTTCTACAAGATTATAATGTTCATGTGATATGTCTTACAGAACATTGGTTTAAAAAACATCAACTAATATTAAACATTGAAAATTATAAAGTCGCTAGTTCGCTCATAAGGAAGTCTGCACCAAGAGGGGGGTCACTTATTCTTGTAAAAAATGAATTAAAATGTAAAGAACGCAAAGACATTGTGTCGCTCTCGGTTGAACGAACTATTGAACTAGCGTGTGCTGAGCTGGAACAATATATCATAATTAGCGTGTATAGCCCCCCCAAAGCTAACTACCACGTTTTTGAATCTGTTATGGACGAGGCTCTGAAAAAGCTCTCAAAATCGAATAAGAAAGTAGTCGTATGTGGGGATTTCAACGTTAATATATTAGAAGAAACGCAGTCGTCCACCCGGTTTCTTAATCTCTTTAAGTCGTATAATCTAATTAATCTTTTTAATGAACCCACCAGAGTAACGCCCACATCAGCTACTTGCTTAGATAATATTTTTTGTGATGGTGGAGTGTTAAAAAAATCCATTTTAAATTGTCTTATTTCGGACCACAGTGGACAAGAAGCATCGTTCGAGCACCATTATGTCTCTAATAAAGTAGATTCTGTGTATAGGCAATTTACTATTAATAAAATAGAAAAATTTAAAGAAAAAATTAAAGAGGGTGTAAATTTGCTAAAGCATGATGATCAGAATGTTGATGAATTATATGAGAATCTTTTTGGTTTAGTTAAAAATGAATTTGATGAACATTTTAAACAGAAAAAAGTAAAAATAAATAAACAGAAGTGTAAGTTTAATGAATGGGCTACACCTGGTATTTATAAAAGCAGAAAAACATTATATGATTAATATAGTTTAAAGGCAGATTCTCAAAACCCACATATTATAGAACATGTTAAAAAATACTCTAAGTTATTTAAATTAGTATGTGCAAAAGCGAAGTCAATCTATCTTTATAATTTAATTTCGGCTTCCAACAATAAGGCAAAAACTACTTGGAATATTATTAATAAAGAGACATGTAGAGTAAAACCAAATAATCCTACTTACTCTCTCAAGTTAGGGGATAAGCTAATAAACACAAACACAGAGGTTGCAAATACATTTGAGAATTTTTTTTCAAATATAGCACCCTCTACTACTAAAGGGCTTGCTTCTTCTGCTGATCTAGCTGAATCCCTTCTCAAGTCTGTTGTCGGTGAGTGCAATTCTTTATTTAATTTTAGGCATATAAACCCTGACATAATTACAAAAACTTTTAGAGAATTCAATATGAAAAAAACGGAGGATCTTTGGGGAATTTCTGTCAGCATTATCAATACAATTATAAGTTCATTAGCCCCTCAACTCGCTATTATTTTTAACAAATGTATTGATGATAGACAGTTTCCAACTTTAATGAAGTTTAGCAAAATCATTCCTTTATTTAAGTCTGGCGAAAAATGTGACCCCTCCAATTTTCGACCTATATCTATCTTGCCAGTGCTAAGTAAAATCTTCGAGAAAATAATGTTTAATCAGCTTTTATCACACTTTAGTGTAAATAAATTATTAAATAGCAACCAATATGGTTTCAGAAAAGGTAGAAATACTACCGATGCTGGAGTTGCTCTTCTACAACATGTGTTTAATGCTTGGGAGAGTAAGCTAGATGCCATAGGTGTATTTTGTGACCTTTCAAAGGCTTTCGATTGTGTAGACCATGTAACATTACTTAAAAAACTTAAACATTATGGTGCATCGAATGATTCCTTGGATCTAATAAGTTCTTACCTTAAAGACAGAACACAAAAGGTTTGCATAAATGGAGCTGAGTCTTCAGGGTCTGTCCTTATTATGGGTGTCCCTCAGGGATCAGTATTAGGACCCTGCTATTTTTAATTTATATAAATGCCCTTCCGTGTTATTTACATAATCTTTGTGAGATGGTATTGTTTGCAGATGACACATCAATGATTTTTAAAACTAAGAGGGGCAAATGTTCATTTGATGATGTTAACAATACCCTCTCTAAATTATTACATTGGTTTACAACAAATAATCTTTTACTAAATGCAAATAAAACAAAATGTGTAAAATTTACCATGCCCAATGTAAGATTTGCTGCTACTCATATAATTGTTAAAGATGAACCACTAAACTCTGTAGATTTAACTACCTTTTTAGGTATAACTGTAGACTCTCATTTGCAATGGGGTGCTCATATTAGGGTGCTGTCTGGAAGACTTAGTTCTGCTGCTTATGCTGTGAGAAAGATAAGGCAATTGACTGATGTTGAAACGGCAAGATTAGTATATTTTAGCTACTTTCATAGCATAATGTCATACGGAATTCTGTTGTGGGGCTCAGCGGCAGATATTGAGTCAATTTTTATATTACAAAAACGTGCTGTACGGGCTATTTACGGCCTTCGACCCCGTGACTCGCTGAAAGAGCTCTTCAAAGAGATTAATATACTTACAGTGTCTTCTCAATACATTCTCGAGAATATTGTTTACGTTCGTAAGAACATACATTTATTTCTTAAGAAAAGTAACGTACACAATTTCAATACTAGAAATAAAGATAAACTTGCCGTTCCAGGCTTCAGACTGCGAAAAGTAGGAAAATCGTTTATGGGAAATTGTATCCGTATTTTCAACAAATTACCAAAGGATATTGCTGAACTCCCTGTACATAAACTTAAATCGTATGTCAAAGTTATTTTAATGAAAAAGGGCTATTACACTGTTAATGATTATTTAAATGATAGAAATGTATGGCATTAAGTTGTCCCAGCTCGTACTTGCTTAAACCTTGTAAAAATTACCTTACCTTGTAAAAATGTATTTAAAAAGAGGCTGACAATAGTGACCGAGTTTCTTGCGCTGCTTCTTCTCGGCACTAGCCCAGACTTGTCCCGAAGCAGTGGTAGGTTTAAATTGGGACGTGTAAAAGCGCCTCCTGGGGCCTATTTGCAGAAATAAAACTGATTTTAACTGATTTTTAACTGATTTTTTGGAATGTTAGGCTATTTTATTTCTATGTGCAACCCATAATTTGTGGAAAGCGGTTAAACCTTATTCAAAAAGTTACCGAAATAATAAGCTGACACAATCAAAGGTAACCCTATCACATGGGTAACCCTATCACATGGGTAACCCTTTCACATGGGTAACCCTATCACATGGGTAACCCTATCAAATGGGTAACCCTATCGCATGGGTAACTCTTTCAATAGGCTTTACTTTTTAATAGGGTTACTCTTAAAAAGGGGTGTCCCTGGTTACTTCACACTAATTGTTACTTTAAAAAGCCTCTATACTTTTTATATTTTTTAAAGATTTCAGCTTTCATTGGTTTATTTGCTACTTAAATATTATGAGTCGTCGACCGTCCCGAACGTTGCTGAGGAATCTTAAGAATAAGCGCGTGCGTTTCGCCGTATGTATTAGGACGTAGTAACTGTTTTTATTCTATCTGCTGTGTTAAATGCTATGTAAAAAATAAAAAAGAGATGTATTGTACAACACCTACTTAAAATAATTATTTCATTAAACGCTTGACAATTACAACTCCTAGTCACTCCAGGGGGCTTGTATATTCTGTGCGTGTTATACATACGGCTCTACCGCGGAACAGTTTCTGTTCCGCTTACTACGTTGTTGGTTGGTTCTACTTACTACGTTGAAGATGTGTTCTAGTTTTGTTATAAACATCGTTATTATAATTATAATACACAAATGAGTAGGAATAGTTTGTATAGGTAACACTTTGTGATTATCAATAGATTATAGTAAAAACATTCGGATTTTCATTCACTTACATTCTGGACGGATAAAAATCACAGCTATGTGATCTAATAGAAATGTCACAATCGGCGCAAATAAGAAAACAAAAAATTAAGAGATATTTTGCAAAACGGGTTCATGTTACGAGAAATATATATTAAAACATAAAAATGAATTACTAAAATATACAGGATGAAATTTTAACCACTTTCCAAATTTCAATAATAACAATCTACGAGACAAAACAAATGACGTATTTTTCTTTTGGTATAGCCCAGTGCAAAAATGTCAAGATAAAGCACTTAGAAAATGTCCACCGGAAATCTAAAATTTTTGATACGGCCTCTAGCAAAACTTTTTTAAGCTATTGCATATATATGCAGGCCTTAAGCGTGGAGACCGAATCCAGAAATTCCGTAACGAAAATAACCTAACACCCCCCCACTCCGACCGGCACAGCGGTAATGCTTTTTAGTTATATAATTGCATAAGTTGATAAAAATTGCTATGCAATAGCTTTACTGCGGCAGTCTCCAAGTGCCACACGTCTTTTTTTAAGCTATGCGCGTCTCATTCATTCAATAATATTATTCATAAGTTTTTGATTTTCCCTTCATACCTTAACTGAACTTGCATTATCTTTATTGGTACACTCATGCAAAGCCGGGGCGGACAGCTAGTACTTATATTAATAAATTCTAATAAACACGCGGCGGGTCCAAACATATATATACATATATATATATTTTTTTTCAATCAATTGTCTTCATAAAACTTAGGGACTTTTAGACAACAATTTGATGATTTGGACAACTCTATCAAAAACAATAGAAAGGATTGATGTCGCGTTCAAACTACACAGTAGTACGGTCGGCATCATAAGTCGCTGAATACTTTAGTACCATGTCAATAATAATTCGTCTATTCCCCTCTGAAACCTCGTGCAAACAAGCAATAGTACTTATTACTTTGACATGATACTGAGTGACTTATCAGGGAGCGTGGCAGTGCTAGCAAAATAAGGCTGCAACATCATTTTTCGAAGAGACACTTCTTGTACAGAAAATAGACAACGAAGAGGATTGTGTAAAGGTACAGACAGATTTGAATAAGCTGTCTGAGTACTACATGAATAATAAAATAACAGTTAACATTAACAAGTGTGAATGCATCACTTTTGCTCGAAAACTCAGACCTGTAACATACCCCTACAACTTCAATGGTACCCCAATCCGCAGGACATCATTGGTACGCGACCTAGGTGTACACTTTGATGATAAAATGCTTCTCAGGGATCATAATGGCAAAATAGCAGATAAGGGTCACAAAAATCTCGGATTTGTAATAAGAACATGCAAGTCGTTAACAAATATCAATACAATCAAAACTGTGTATTTCGCCTATGTTCGTAGTGTTATTGAATACGCTAGTCATATTTGGAATCCTCGGTATTCTATATATAAGGACCGTTTAGAGCGACTGCAAAAAATATTTGTGAAACACCTAAATTACCGTTTTCCGAGATCACAAAAGAGTACGTACGAGGAAAGCTGTAAACATTTCAACTTACTAACACTCGAAGATAGGCGTAAGCTAATGGATGTTTGTTTTCTTTACGATATAGTTAGAGGCAACGTGGACTGCACTGAATTGGTTGAAGGCGTAGCATATAATGTGCCGACCCGTCGTGCCCGTCGGTGGCTTTCGTCATTATTGCGGGTACCCCGGACGAGTACTAAATATGCGCGTAATGCACCCATCTCCCGGCTGCCAAGGGATTACAATGACATGTTTAGGGATATTGACTTGTTTGCTCACAGCAAGAATATAATAAAAGCGCGTGCGAAAGATATTCTTAAAGTGCGATTCGAGAGTCCCTAAAATATTTGATATTGTTATTCTTTTTTTATTTTTCTCTCTTTAAAAAATTTGTTAATGTAAATTCGGAGTAAGTGGATAGTTGTGTTTGTGCGAACTATTCTTTCTTTTTGTCTCACGTCCAATACATTATTTTAAGTTAAGAGAAACCTGTAATTTGCCTTTCTAGATTTAAGTACTTGATATAAAAAATAAAAAAAAAGAACTGGTGGTACCACTGTTGTTTCTGATTTCAACAAAACAAGTGCATAAATAACACTGCCATGATTATACATACTGGTCACATAACGTGGGCTTCGTTTTCCAGGTGGTAGAAAATGCACCGTGTATACAGGATGAAATTTTAACCACTTTCCAAATTTTAATATATCAATCTAAGAGACAAAACACAAATGACGTATTTTTTCTTTTGGTATAGCCCAGTAGAAAAATGTCAAGATAAAGCACTTAGAAAATTTCCGCCAAAAATCGAATACTTTTTTTACGCGATTCGCATCCCATTTATTCATTGCGATACTATTTATACGTTTTTGATTATCCCTTTTTACCTTAACAGGCCTAAAAATTGAAAACTATATTGCGAAAAATATTTTCGGGTGAAAGTTTGATTTACAGTTTTTACTTCATAAATGGGCTCTAAATACGATACCGAACGCCTATAAAAATTTTGGAAAGTGGTTAAAATTTCACCCTGTATGGATAAATACTTTGGGATCAGAGCAATGTATGTGATGTTGTCCACATTTATTTGTTTATTAATTGAGTTGCAAGACTTGTATTTTCTTTTACATTTTGTGTTTTCGATTGAAAGATGGATGATGCTGACCGTATTACTGAACATTGCTTGCCACTTACTGGAACTCACTTTTGGATTTTTTGAGATTATAATTCATACACATATTCAAACGAAGGAGTATTTAGAGAAACAATGAAAATGGTGCTATGGTTGTGGTGACGTAATTTGAAAAGTTTTAATATTTTTCAGCGTGGGCTCGGGTTCAACTAGTTATTACAAAACAAAGCAATAGTTGCGGCCTGATTGCTGACTTTTGGGTTAAAATGTATTCGTGCTATATGAACGACCCGATTTATTCGAGCAGGACAAGTTAGCATTAAAATTCATCCGTGGCATATATAAAAAACAAGTGACAAGACGTTGATAACATCGTGATGATAGACGTTTTCATTACATACTTAACTGAAGTACAATTCAAATTAGAGTAAGTAATTTAGAGCAATTAACATTGATTAAAATCATCAACATATATTTACCTACATATACATATACGCGTCTTACAAGTGTAAAGCACTGTTTTAAATACTTTTCAATTTAATCTATTTTATTGTTAAATGGTTACCGGATCGTTGTGATGTAAACGGTTTATTTGTCACGTTGTTTTGTTATGAATAAATACACTACCAAAACAGGAAGATCCGTCTAAAAAGGATATAGGTAATAAGACTATGTTTTTATAATTACTTACTTTAATTATGATCATTAACTTTGTTTTCAGTCGATAAAATTCAGAGATGCTTCATTCGATATTCGATATTCCAAACCGATGAATAGAAAACGCGTGAAAGAAGTGTGTGCTCATCAAAACCTCTGTAGCATCATAATAATTATGATTATTATATCTTAGGAATGTCCGCCGTATTCTCAAGCCATAGCTATTCAAATGAGTCTTTAGTATTGGCTAACCTTTGATAGCTCTTAGATATTAGACTGATCTCGAAGTGGTGTCACAACTTACCACAGCTCATCACAAAACCTACAGTGAACTGTGAAGTGGTCCGACTTTATATGTCGTGTTCCCGAATCGGACGACGGCGTCATCTGATTGTATGTCGGCCCACGCAGAGCCGATACTTCGTCGCCAGTCTGTCTGCGTCAACATCCTCGCCAGCTAAGGTGCCCAAATGTTCTAAATAAGGGCTTTTTTTGAGACAATAGCAAATTGTAACAATTTGTTATGATAAAATAAAGTGAAAAGTTAAAACTTTACATCTTACATTTAGTCTAGCCCTACAGGGTAACTTTGCAAGATGTTAGTAAGTTTTTATAAGCGACTCGAATTTAAGTAGATGATCGGAAGACGATTTAAAAAAAGAGTACACAATGCTATTATTCATATTTGCTGTATAAAACCTTATGTGCATAGCATAACGTCTATATCACAGTGCTCAAAATTTTTGATTCGTAGATTTCTAGCACTGTGATTCGTCAAAACACCATCCGCTCCACTCTTCTGTAGAAACGCAAGCCTTGAAGCACTCGGCATTATGTGGCAAGGTCCTGATTTATCTGTGATGAATGCATGTACGAAGCAGTTTTATTCGGATATTTAGGATTGTTTTTTTTTGATACCGCGTTAAAAAAATCCTTCTTCTAAAGGCGGCTCCACATTAGTGCCGTGAAGTAAACAGGCATGAACGAAAATGTGGACGGTATTCGCACGGTTCACGCGCATTCACGCCTGTTCCCCGATCAGAGTCGGTATTTTGGCCCGCGACAAAGGGTTCGCGCCTTCTTCGCGCGGTATTCACGCGTACACATCCACATTCACGGCTCCATGCCAGTTTACTCCGGACTACAAAGGCGTACGGACGTTTACTATTATGGCGGCTCCACATTAGTGGCGTGAATTCACGCGCGATTTCACGCCGCGAATTCACGGCACAAGTGTGCCCTCCACATTCACGGGTTGCTAATAGTCGTTCGTGACACCCGCCGCGAAATGGACGTAGAAACTGCTGCTGCAATAACTTTGTTTGCTGTGGCAACATATTACTATTTAGACGTCCAAAGCAAGAAAGTTAATAAAAAGCGTTGGAAAAAAAGATGGTGGTGGATGACTGAAGTACATCGTAACCGATCAAATAGTAGTAGTAGTTAGTAGCAATTTTTTACAGGCAACCTTTATGTATTGGAGTACCTTTATGTAATGCAATGACTATTGCTTACAAAATATAAATGATAAACGAGATACACAAAAAAAAAAACTTCAACATAAACAAACATTACTTCAAAAATAACAGACCTTTTTTTCTATTATAACCAATAGCTGGACAGAAAAGAGTCTTTCTTTTTTTTTTAATTCCTTTATTTCGATGCCTATTTCAATACTTATCCGCGTCCAGGCATGATCGATCAGGCATCATGGGTTTTGTTTTTATCTTTATGATGCGGGTTTTTTTGCATCCCACAAAAAAAGAGTATTTCAGTTTTCATTGCTCCAAATGTTTACTCGCGACTCCATTTTGCGCGCGCTGAGACTGTAAAGGTGAAGCTCCGTAAACAGGCGTGAACTAAAATGTGGACGGTATTCGCGCGGTTCACGCGCATTCACGCCTTTTCCCCGATTTCCCCGAGTCTCTGCGCGCGCAAAATGGCGTCGCGAGTAAACATTTGTAGCAATGGAAACTGAAATGCTCTTTTTTTGTGGGATGCAAAAAAAACCCGCATCATAAAGATAAAAACAAAACCCATGATGCCTGATCGATCATGCCTGTCCCCTAATTCACGTAACCAAATCGTATCACAATCGTAATTGAACGACAGGTTTTTGACTGTTCTAGTATGGGCTAAATGTCAAAATCGTCCAATTCAATCACGATCGAACTGCGATTCGGTTACGCGAATTAGGCCCCTGAACGCGGATAAGTCATGGATAAGTATTGAAATAGGTATCGAAATAAAGGAATTAAAAAAGAAAAAAGACTCTTTTCTGTCCAGCTATTGGTTATAATAGAAAAAGAGGTCTGTTATTTTTGAAGTAATGTTTGTTTGTTGAAGTATTTTTTTTTTGTGTATCTCGTTTATCATTATATTTTGTAAGCACCAGTCATTGCATTACATAAAGGTACTCCAATACATAAAGGTTGCCTGTAAAAAATTGCTACTAAATACTACTACTACTTGATCGGTTACGATGTACTTCAGTCATCCAGTGATTTGTTGCCACAGCAAACAAAGTTATTGCAGCAGCAGTTTCTACGTCTATTTCGTGGCGGGTGTCACGAACGACTATTAGCAATCCGTGAATGTGGAGGGCACGACTTGTGCCGTGAATTCGCGGCGTGAAATAAATCCGCTAATGTTATGCACAAAATTAGCGGCAAACTACAAACTAAAGCTAATAGCAAATAAGTAATGCTTTGTAACAGAGTCTATTTCTCCTGTATATCTAACCGTCATTATTGCTTTTTTTATTACTAACTTATGCATCGATTTTTTGCGTGTCCTGTTTTCCGATATACAAAGGGTCACCCTATTACGCCGAGAAAGCTCGACTCGCACGCTCACTCACTCCGGCTTGTTTTGCCATTTAATCTTAATGTTGTGGGTGTAATAGAGCTGTACCTATTCGATGATACTCTGTGTGGGTGTCAACTAACGACTTTCGTGGGATTTCTTTGATGTTAAGTTATTTGGATTCAAAACTTTTAATGGTTACTAACACCATCAAAAATATATTCAAAGCGTTTGTGATAAATTTGATAAAAATGTGTTAAACCTATCATATTATTTCCGTTAACATTATTTGTCGAGTTACTTATATGAAGCAGATACTTCATGTACCTACACTACGTAAAGCTAAACCAATGATTTGATATTTTGCTGTGATTTTATTAAGTTTCGAGCTGCGTTGAAGATAACTAATATTCAAAAAGTAAAGTGTGAAAATATTTATATAAGACATATTAAACTTTAATAAAACGTTAAATATTAAAATATAGGCCCAAAGTTATACATGAAAAGATTCAGTTAATTGTAGAATTATTAAAACCAACCATGAAAATTCTAATCAGGCACCGCAACACCTTTGTTAGTAGGTATTAGGAATCATTTTCATCATCTCCTTCATATGGTAATTTCAGAGTAGAGAATTTAATAACATGTATTTCATTATGTATGCATGAGTCTCACGTTACTTAAGAAGGTTTATTTTAGCGCCAGTTATTTACAACAATATTAATTTGTTATATGGCCAAGCAAAATACATATTGTCAATGTAATGGCATTGTTTAATACAAAGTAGGTCTGTTAGTGAATTTGGTTCTTTCATATTTTACAGTGGATTTTGTTATTCACTTTTAATTGTTTGTATCTAGCTGGTTTTAAATATCATAATAACTTTCACTGTTGGGCCAAGAGCATTCTAGTGTTAATACCTACTATTTGTCGTTAATTTATTTTTATTTTACGTTCACTTATTTTACGTACTTACCTAACAATTTTTTAATAAAAGATGTACGAAATTGCCCACGTACTTTTTATAAGTTGATCGACAACTTTGTAACTCGCAAATCCTCCTTAGTTTTGATAGTTTTCTTGTTTACTTCTTTAAATCTGCAGTTATTAATTTTGCAGCAGTAACTGCAAATATTGTAATTATATATATAATATTAATAATAGTTTAGCTAGCAAATGGGTAAAATTATTCCGTCAGACATGAATCCCTGAATTTAAAAATTATAATGTTCATACCATAGGATAGGCGAGAAAAAAAATCAAATCGACGTTCCATGTCTCGCGGGAAGTTTTTCGTGCTATGATTTTCTATGTTTATAAACGTTAACGGTTAACCTTTAAGGAATAGCAAGAAAACTTACAAGCAGCTTTTAGGGAGTCTGTCCTGCGATAGGAATAATTAGTAATTGGTACCTATCGTGAATTTAAACGTGGTAGCTTAAACGATGAACCCTCTCTGGACTCAGCTAACTACCAACTGCAGTGACTCATAATAGAGTGATTCAGGTTGAACTGAAGATCGTATCCCGGACAGTTTCCACCATCTTGCATGAGCATCTTAAAGTCAGGAAGGTTGTTGCTTCACGATGGATATACATCATTCCTCACCGATCAGCAAAGGCCCCGTCGTGTAGATTTGTGCACATTTATGCTGGAAAAGTTCGAAGGAGGAACTTCGCAAAGCGTTTCCTATATTTTATATCGGACGAATCTTGGATTTACATTACTACGTTCATGAAAAAAATATTGCGTTTTTTTACGGACCAGTTGCTGTTATTCGGCTTGAAGATTGTCTGCCACGAGCCTTTGGGAAGTTGAATAATGAGCGTCCAAGTAGCGGTATTTTTCATAGCATTATTTTTCACCAAGATAATGCCCCCCGCTCACACAGCTGCTAGAACCGTGGACTATATTATGACAACTTCAGGGGTATGAAGGTTACTACACCCTCCCTGCCGACCGACCTAGCTCCGTGCGATTTTTTTAATTTCCTGAGAGGTGCTTCTTGGGCGAAGATTCAGAACAGCAGACGAAGCCGTCGAAGAATTCCGACAGCTATTTTTCTCGACATTCCGCTAGATGCGTTTTACAAATGTTTTGAAAGCTGGTTTAGCCAAATGCACAAGTGGGAAAGGAATATTTTAAAAAAATATAAATATTTTTTGTCATATCCTTGCTAATTTTCATTTAACTAAAAACTATCGGAATATCCCACATAATGTCTTCGATAAAAAACAACATCATGTCAATCATTGACAAAAATGTTACGGCACAACCACTTCGTAATTAAACTGTAACCAAAATTTTAAGTGTAAACGTAACGCTGGCTGGCTCAGCCTTTAATTGTCACAAAAAAATAATCACCCTACTAAGTAAAATATTGTATAAGTTTCATTATAAGACCTGAAAAAAATGAAGCCCACGATGGTATATGGTATACAGTAATAATATTTTTTATGGTGTGCAAAGGAGTATATAACTATCTACATTTTCAATTCATTAATCCCTATAAGACTTTACAATGATATTGTTAGTAACATTAAACGGGAAAAAATTACCATGTAAAATTATGAAGCAACAAATCAAATGAACCATTTGCGACTTGAAACTACGCCACGGAACCCTACACTGCGCGGGTCCCCACAGGTACTTAACTGGTTTTAAAAATCACTTAATAATTTAAATGAATCTAGGTTTGGTTTAGTATAAGTGCTCTTTCACCTACCTGATTTATTCCTATTAGGAAACGTGCAGTATTTTTAAATAGAACAACATACACGGTCACGTCCATGAAGACACATATGTGTGGTTTAAGTAATTTTGTTATGGAAATGAGATAATATTATACTCGTATATGCTACAGCGGGGAAACTCTTTATGAAGAATTTTACACGTGGCTTTTACACATTGCCTTGTGATCTCGGATTCTCTTCTGTTAAAATACATAAGTACTGAAGCTATATTTTTCTATGTATTTTTTTGCGACAAAATTTTTGCCAGACTTATTTACGTGCATCGGAACAGGCATAGATCCTATATTTTATTTATTACAAGATGAAGACTGAACTCCAGGTTATTGGAAACACGATTAGAAAGAAACAGATTTCTTAAAATGTTTATGAGTGTCAGATGTCATGATTAGCTAACAGTCTGTTTTTTTTTAAATCAAGTACAAATATTTGCGAACTATGGACGCTGTTATGGATATAACGCAGTTCCGAGAATTGTTAAAAGAAATAAAGTGTGGGCGTCAGATTGCTGAAAAGGTTATCAGGACTCCGGCCCCTGTTGTTGGATACTTAGATAAACATGACTTAGTTACAAAATGGCGACGACAAACAAACAAATAAACTCTCTTACTTTGTAGAGTTGTATATTTGCTACAATTATTAACTACATTTAATTGTTCCATTTAATAATAATTTATTTGATAGCAGTTTATACTAAGCCTTTTATGATTCAATATTAGGTGCTTACATATGAAATTAGCGTATTTTAGTACTAGCCACTTTGATCTAAAGAATCACCTCTCTGGTAAGGAATTCCAAATTCAAAATTATACAGCTAACTTACTTATGTACCTATTTGTGTTTTGTAAACTGTCATTCATTTGCATTTTTTCTTTCCTTTTTTTCTCTTTGCGTCACTTAGTTGACAAACTGGAAACTTGAAATATCACGTTATTTACGAGTACGAATTCCACCGTGGCACCAGTGCTGCAGAAACGGCTCGAAGAGTTAACGATGTGTATGGCGGTCGCGTCGCAAAAGAAAACCGTGCGTTTGGTTCCAACGTTTTCGTTCTGGAAATTTCGACCTGCAGAACAAGCCCCGTGGACGGCCGGAGACCCTAGTTGATAATGAAGAATTAAAGGCTATCGTGGAAGCGGATCCATCACAAACTACGTCAGAGTTGGCTGCAGGCTGCGGCGTTAGTGAAAAAACTGTTTTAATCCATTTAAAGCAAATCGGGAAGATTAAAAAGATTGAAAGGTGGGTACCACACGAATTGAGTGAAGCAAACCGTCAAACGCGCGTCGACTGCTGCGTTACATTACTTACCCGGCACAATAATGAAGGGATCTTTAATCGAATCATTACCTGTGATGAAAAGTGGATCCTGTACGACAATCGAAAGCGTTTATCGCAATGGCGAGCCAGCCAAATCCTGCCCCAAACAAAAATTGACCCAAAGAAAGTTACTTGTGAGCGTTTGGTGGACTAGCGCCGGAGTCGTTCATTATAGTTTTCTCAAATCTGGCCAGACGATCACGGCAGATGTCTATTATCAGCAATGCAAACCATGATGGAAAAGCTAGTTGCTAAACAACCGAGGCTGGTCAATCGTTCTACGCCACTACTGCTTTGCGACAACGCAAGACCACACACTGCACAACAGACGGCTACTAAATTAGAGGAGCTCCAATTGAAATGGCTAAGACATCCACCGTACTCCCCAGACCTTACACTAACTAAATACATTTTTTTTTGGAATTTGGATAATTTCTTGCAATTCAAGGGAAAAGTTCACCTCTGATGAGGCAGTGCAAACCGCTTTCAAAGATTTTATTGATTGCCGTCCGAATGGTTTTTTTTAGTAAAGGGATCAATGAACTACCCATGAGATGACAAAAGTGCATAGATAAAATTTTTACATATATATGTACTTTGATTAAATAAATATATTATATTAAAAAATATTTGACTTTATGTTCCTCCCATACCAAACGCCAATTTCATATGTAAGGACCTAATATTAACATTTTAATCCCTCGATCGTGAGTTATTCCAGACACAATTGAAATCAATTGTTATCGCGGCACGCGCGTGCCTCCTGGGGGTTGAGGGATTAATAGAGTTTAGAATTTTTACCTTAATGATTTCTAAAGATGTTGGAATGGATAGCATTTTGCCGTTTTGAAAAACCTATGTAGATTTTTTTTTACGAATAAAATGGGTTGGATTGGTAGATTTTTTTTAACTATCATTAATTTTATAAATTACATACTTATCGTATTATGGTTTTATATTGCAAATTTCATATTTTTTTACACTATTAATGTAGCTATGATTTATATATTTAAAAAAGATGAAATATTTTATAGGTAAACTATGATTCCGGCAGTTTATACAAAACTTTATTGTGTCTATTTCCAAAATTAACTTACCTGCAAGTTATGGTAAAACCATAGAGAGCCGACGACAGAGATGGCAAACCATAAGAACAGAGTGAACACGGAGATCTGACTGAGGTGTAGCGCATTAAGCACCGTGGAGAAGACCACAGCTAGCGCGTGGCACAGCACGATGGGCAACGCGCACCGGTCGATGATGTCCCAAGGCACCTCCTGGAATATACTGACCAGTTAATATAGTCCAGAAAACGATACTTTTATTCAGGAGGGGAATCTAATCTTCTTGTGGTTTAAATATACGAAAACCTACTCGTAAAAATAAAATCAGGTTTTTTATTGTATATTTATCCATGAATGGTAGAAAGTATTCATATAATTTTGATCTCTATTAAACTCTTAAAGTTTAAATAAATAAAATTACCTATATATACAAAAATTTTTGACATCTTTTATTATGTATACTTTTATCATTTTAAATAAAAGTAAGCTACATTTTTTTTAAATACTGTACACAAAAAATATTGTATTTCCTTTTTTTTTTTGTATTTTACATGTTTAAAAAAGTTTTGATGTAGCCCGCTTGATAGGAAAAAATTTTATAATATAATAAAATGGGGCCACCCGCGTGAATCTTACAATCACTTAAAGATTAGCAACTGTACATGGACTTGCCCAATGGCGCGTATTTGGCAAAATGCCTAATTTAAAGAAAAGAGGATTTGACGAATTACCAATTTGTCAATTCCTTTATTTTCCGTTTTGACCAATATTAGACTTGAGAAATGTTGTAACACGCGTTATACCCAAAAAAATTGTGGATTGTATCTACAAGATCATCTTGTACAATTTGTGTAGGTATTATGTAGGAAAACACTTTCTCAATGCCTATTCAGCGCATTAGCTTTATCTCCAAGCCCTTCCTTATTCAATCTGCTATAAAATTCACTGCCCGAAAATATCAAAGTAGTATTAACTAGTAAATATACCTTTAAGAAAATGTTCGGTCTTAATTTTTACATTCATTAAAAGCTTTATCATGAACCTTGCTCACAGTAGACACGTCGTCGGTCTATCTGTATTTATTTATATTTTGTACTTATAGTATTTATTAAGCAAATGTAGTTATTCTAGTATTATGCACACATATATATATTGGTACTATGTGTAGTTTGTGGTCCCTATGTTTTCTAAAGTCCTTTTATTAAAGTTATATTTTAGTATTAATATCATTTTGTTACTTCAATTTCTTCTATGTTTCTGTTGAAAACTTTTCTGCTTAGTTCAATGTTCGATTAGTAAGAATGTCATATTGCAAACGATCCACCATTTTAACCAACTAAAAAAAAGGAGGGGGTTCTATGTTCGTCTGTTTAAATATTTTTGTAAATTTGTTTTTAATTTGTGAAAGCTTAAATAAGTAAACCAATACAATAATTGCGAGAGGGTATCATTTTATATCTTAAAATTATTTGTCTCTTTTAATATTCAAAATGAGTGAACATCTGCAAACACCACTATCTACTTTGCATGTAGTGCGGAAGGTCATTTATACAAATTCAGAACAGTAGAGGTCCTAAAATTGATCCATGCGGTATACACAAATTGAAACCAGTGTGTCAATCTCTAAAATGTCAAACTGAAGTTACAATTAGTTGAAATTCTCGTATTTGTGAGTTGTGTATTAATTACAAGAGAAATTAGGGAAATTCAAATTTTACAAGAGATTACTCTTGTAAAAATTGTAAAACACTGCATTGAGATTGGTAAAAGCTGCGTTTTACTTACGCGTGAAGTGATCAATTTTGTGGTTTTCTTATACAGGATGAAATTTGAACTACCATCCAAATTTTAATACAACAATCTACGAGACAAAACATGATTTTTTTTAATAAATGATGTTTTTTTTCTTTTGGTATAGCCCAGTACAAAAATTTCAAGATAAAGCACTTACGGCCGGTCCCAATAATCTATCTATCTTCAGTTTTGGTATATCGGAGATAGAAAACATCTTCTGTCTCTGATTTTGCCGTCCAGAGAAACAAAGACAGAAGTTGTTTTCTATCTCCGATATGCCAAAACTGAAGATAGATAGGTTAATAGGACCGGCCGTTAGAAAATGTCCACCAAAAATTAAAAAAAAATTGATGCGGCCTCCACACAACATTTTTTTACGCGATTCGCATCTCATTCATTCATTAGGATATCATTTAAAAGTTGTTGCTGTTCCCTTTATACCGTCACAGGCTTAGGACCGTAAAATTGAAAACTATGTTGCGCCAATTATTTTATTGTATAAATTTAACCAACATTTTTTACCTCAAAAATGGGCTCAAAATATTTCAATTTCAATTTATTTGCATTCAAAAATGTAATATGATACATAACGCCTATAAAAAATTTGGAAGGTGATGAAAAATCATATGGGTCCCACCAGAATACCAGCGCTGCAGCGGCCCTTGGCTCGTTGCAGCACATGCTGAGGTGGGGCCTAATTGGCCATATTTTCTTGTCAATTTGTTTTTTTTTTTTGTATTTTGTTTTGTCTCTTATGTTCTATTGTCTAGCTGTAATTTCGTCTATGTCTACTGTAATGTGCTTGTGGCCAATTAAATGTTTCTTTAAAGTTATCCTGTACTTATAAAGAAGTTACATGTAGGTACTGTACACGTAGCCACCATTAAATTACATCTAATAAATACGTTTTTAATATATGAAACTGGATTTAGCAAAAAATAGAGGCAATTTTGTGTAAATAGCATGTACGTGTGTGGTCTTGTATGTCAATCTCGTTCTGATATGCCTTTTTTATATTCTATCTCTTACCTTTGCCAATCTATATTAAATCTATGGTAGCTTCTAATGATTAGTTCACAAAAAAACAGTGGTCATTGTGTACTATAAAATAAATAAAACAACAACTATATATTACTACGACTATACTTATTTTTGCTTACGTTTGCCGCTAGTTTTACAAATATTTTCTTGTCGGGCTTTGATTTTCAATTAACTTTTGAAGGTGCATTATTCAAAATAACCATAAAACTCTCAACAATTTTTGATAGGCCTCTTGATCTCTTCGATTGGTAGCTTGACCCAGGAGGGTAGATATTCAATTTGCAGAACTTCTATTATTTACTTCTGATTAAATTCGCAGCGGGTCCCAAGATAGTTTCGCTTTCCCTAAGATCTGCCCAAACTTTGTTGTTCGGGTTGGAAAGTGATTGCCACTGCTACGATCGTAGCTAAACAGAAATATTAGAACGTGGGGAAAACGATGAAAAGTAGATCAGTAATAATATTTATAAACCTGTAATTATAGCTTTATTTTAAAGATGTTACGAAAAAATGTCATTTAAAAATTAATTGTGCGGCATTGAAAATATCTTCTTCAAACTTTTAGGAGCCTTCACACCTACGTGTTTAACCTTGGCTTAAAATGACAAAGAGCCGCAGGGCGGTCTTCAGATTTTATCCATAAATTAGAACACACATAAAAGATTTAAAAGGAAAAAATAATAATTTTTAAACGTATGTTTTCAACATTTCATCAGAAAACAAAAGTTTTATGTGTTTTTTTAAATTACTGTTTGCATAATATTGTCCACCAGTTTGCAGTTAGCTGCACTCTCCCTACCTCCTTTGAACAATCAAATCTTATAGTGTCGTCACTCTTAGCTGCTGGTTATTGAGTTTGCAAGAAAATATAGTTTACTAGTTGGCAATCACCTTCTCCTCGATCAGATATTGAACGGAAGCTCAGTAATCTAAATAGTGTGTAATTAGTGTCGTGTGGTGTCTGCACATTAAACGAATAGCATCACCTCTTATCTTTCTATGGGTGTATTAAGATGCGATTACAGGACTACGGCCAGAGAAAGACGGGCTGGGGCGTCTTTTCTCTAACATTGGCCCAACATCGCTCGCCAACCCGCCTGCCTAGGATGGCGATTATGGCAAATCCTGCTTTTTGGGAGGCCCGTATCCAACAGTGGACTAATATAGGCTAGTAATAATGATGATTATGATATGAAATAAGGCGGTGCGGAACATTTACCTGAGACTGGGTCTGTGAGTTTTTAATGAGTGAGCCTCTTCTTGCCGAAGGTCTCCGATGCATTGAGGGCGCAGTGATTGACGCGCGCCGCGTCACGTCGCCTGCTGCCATCTCTGCCCAAAATTCTTCTTACACCACTGCACTGACAACACAACACAATAAATTTTAACTGCACTCCTCCTTTTTCAAAGCAGAGTCGCCACAATTTTCAGTTTATATAGAATTCTGTAAGCCACAAACGGTTATGGTTGCAGAATACATTATCGTTTGTCAAAAATCCCTTGCATCGTCCCGATAGAGAGCGCAGTCCCTAAAGGTCGTGCCCACGGGCAACAAAAAGTCGCGGTTCCGGGTTACTGGGATGGCTGTGCGTCATAAATAGAAAGTGCAACCGATGTAAATGTCGCGAATCGTTTTCGACAGCGGCCGGGCTAACACGTTTATTTTTATGCCTCGAACGGTCACTGCGGTGCGGTGGCTGAAACGATCTCCGGCCAGATTTATATGATTTTTGATAGACTTTGCGTGGGTGATGTCAATTTTATTCGTGCCGTAAACACATCGTCATGCCGAGTTTAGATCCAGATTTTTATTTAGATTGACGAAATTTACGTGTTCACATTCAACTCGACACTGAAATGCATTCTTTAGTGTTACCTGTTGGTCTATGTAAGGTTTTGCAATTTGTATTAAAATTATATTATTTATATAATTTTAATACAAATAATTCAATTTATATTAAAAATCTGTTATAACGAATTCTCAAAAAATTTTTACTGTTGTGGTTTGCTACAGAAAATATTTGGTTGATTTTTTATCAGGAAATGCTTCTCGTACGAGAAACAAACAATATTTATAATGAAATCATAAACTAAACCTATACTAAAACTGATGCGTGTATAATTCATTTAAGGTATATTGAAAATTATAAACTTAAAAAATAACATTTTAATGTTTCAAGTGTTATGTAACAACAGTATCTTGCGGTTTTTTACCATTCTTATTTACTATTACATCGTAATAATTACCTATACAAAGAAGTTGTACGAAGGCTGATTTAGCCGTTTATACCAACAGTATTTAGGTAGGCAGAAAACACCTAAATAAAAGATAATTAAAAAGCTGATATTGCGTCATCAGCCTCAGCTTGTCTTTTCATTTCTTTTAATATGTCCTTTTATTTAAAAAAATGTACTTAAATAAGCTTTACTTCAGTAAAATCTACATTGTATTAAAATGAATAAATTCATTAATGTACTTTTTGCAGTCAATACTGTTTACCAAAAGTTCAATTCAAAGATGTAAATTGTTGGCCTTATTTTGACGTATATATGTATTTGTTAAAAAGTGCGTCACTAGAAGAGTTTACGCAAATAAAAACCTATTAATAAATCAAATGTTTCAACGGGTAGTACAATTTTTTCCATGCCGCTGTTAAACGCTGTCATTTCTTATTTTATTCCTATGTCAGTAATACTAATATGATTTTGAACTTATATTTACACACTAATGTGCGTCACTTGCGGAGATATATTGACCCTACATATACAATTTAGTTTATGTTAACGTTAAAAAACTGGTTAGTTGCCAATTAATATTTATCTTTAAACCTATGAACTGCTAACTAGCTTACTGGGGTAAATTCACACATCGTATATTCCAAGCAATGAAACTTTCAAACAAGTTTTTAGTGGTACACATCTCATTCCATTTGCTCTTTAATTTACATATTAGATTCCACCGCCTTGTTTCGTTTCCAACGTAGGTAAATATCATTCCACATTTTCACACTACTTTTCATTTTTACACCACTTGCATCAATCAGAATATAACAAATATTAAATAGTAAACTAATATCATCACAGTTAATCATCCCAATATGAATTCTTGCATATTTATTTTTTAGTCGCCTGCAATGCAATTTAATTCTAAATCAGTTTTTTATTCGTACGAATTCTTATCTACTAAGAATAGGCTTTTGACACTCAGATTATAAAATAGTTTTGCAACCGTAACAACCGTGGCTTTTTCCGTAACTGGAATTCGCAAATATATATCAGGTATTGATATGTCGAACGTACATATAGTACGGTCACGGATTGAGGTAACGGTAGGCGAGCGCGGGCGCAGGTAAGGGCGGCGCAGCAGGGCGGGCGTCGCGGGCCGGCGGCGGGCTCTCACTGCACGCCGCTCGCTGCGCCCGCGCTCTCGCCAAAATTAACACACGCACGCATTATTATTTATTACCACATTTTCGTCTAGATTGTAAAATCAAATACCTACTCAATGCGCCCGACTGGAATGTTTTTTGGCAAAAGATCCGAGCACTAAATCAGTCCGGATTTCTAGTATTTTTAAAACTTTTGCTTTTTACTGTTGAGCGCTGTTTACATTTCACAGCTGACATTAAAATATTCCATGATTATCTTGATAATAACAGATCTTCTATTATCTCATGCTTGGATAAACTTATGGATAGTATTTTCAACAACATACTATAGAGACAGTTGGTCCCTGCGTTTAAAATAGCAACCACCTCTAACTTACGAGTATTAAAAGGTACGTAATATTTTGCAATCAAACCACTTGCCAGGTTCTGACGCTATTTAAATGAAAGTGTTTTTTTGTGAAAGCATGATTCATTTTACTAATAGGCATGATGGTTTCAATTTACATCTTGTTGGTGAAAGTAGCTGATAGATGAATGTCTTGGAAATACCTACATAGTATGTAATTAAGCATGGCAACTGTCCCTTAGAAAAATTAAACTGTTCCGATTTTCCGTTCCGAAATTTATTATTTACATTCATGAAAAATTTATACTATGTTTAAGAAATCGTATCTTTAACACTCATTTACATTATTTTAAATCACAACAGTTTGACAGCAAATGTTGACAGTCGTAGAAATTACTGGAAAATGCTATAATGGCCTGAGTTTATTGATCTTGCTAAGACCTCAAAATAGATTTACAAAAAAAGCTTTCCTTTTCATAAACACCAGAAAAAATTGTAGGTGTTGCCAAATGTACTCATGTATTTAGACATTCAGACTTTAATTGTAACTCAACCCGAATAAAGCTGTAAAACACTTAGATATTTAAAAAAAATTGAATATTATTTATTTAATAGTGTCCATTATCTAACGGGCGAAACGAAAAAAAGTGGTAGATAATTCAATACAAAAAAAAAATGTTACGAAATCATGTTAAAAAACCTTTCAATGGCCGACTTAAACTGAGTAAAAGGCCAATTTGTATGAACGAGCTCATATATAATTATTATTTAAACGTAACTAAATTCTTTAGTCGGATTTCACGTAGGCGTATATTTAATATAATTCAAAACGTCTAACCGACGAACACGATACGGGTTGAGTTATTGGTATACAAAGATAACGACCAAAAACTAGGTAATTTGTAATGTATTACGGCTCCCGGCTTAGCTAATGAATACTTGTGGCGATCCTAATGGAATGATCTCCCGTTACAGAGGCAATAACTGGCATTTAGTATGCTTTAGTTTGCAGCTAACAGCCTGTTTCGAGGAGGTTATTACTGTGAGTGCTGCGAAGAAACAATGATGGATGATGTCATCGATAGCGCATCTGCTATTTAATGACCTAGTGCCAAGTATAAAAACCTTTAAGCTATACGGGATGAAATTTTAATCATCTTCCAAATTTCAACACAACAATATATGAGACAAAATACAAATAACGTATTTTTTCAAGTCAAGTTTTTAAAATTTCAAGATAAAGTACTTAAAAAATATCCGCCAAAAATCTAAATATTTTGGTACGGTCTACATTTCTTACTTCATAAATGGGTTTAAATTAAATACAAGACTGAACAACTATACAAAAAAATTGAAGGTGATGAAAAAGTCATCTATATGTGACTCATAGTGCATTTTGGATATGGTCTAGTAGGAAGTACCGGGCCAATATCTCGGGGCCCAGGGATCGAGCCGTTCGGGCAGTAAGAGTTTCGTTTTGTTTTAATTTCCGAACATTGCTAGGGTTTGTGATCATCAACTCGCATTTGGAAAGTGTGGTGATTGTATTCACTATTATCCATTGCTGTAGTAACTTGAATTCAATTATGGAGGCCTTTGCCATTCAGTAGGATGATTTAAGGGCGTTCTCTTAAAGAGAAAATATGTAAGTTTATACTGGCGATGACCTTTTGCCTCATTTAACAATTATAATTAGAGTGCTACGAGTATTTAGGTCTTCTAAATAATACTTCAAATCTTGAATGTATTTTTTATAAGGTAACATTTTAGGTTTATATAAAAACACAGTTAGATGGAGTTAAGATGGTTATTATATTTGCAGAAATAGTTTTATCATCCTCACCAAGTTGTCAGGCAAACGACGCCTGCCCGCTGTTGGGTGTGACGCGGGAGGCGTCGAAGGACGCCTGCCCGCGTCACACCCAACTTCGATCTTCCTCTAACGATCATTGCAAAAAGTTAAATAATGTACAAATAAAATCACTCTTATGTAATGTTTTGATCAGCTCATTGTTCATTGAGGATGTTAAATATATATTTAACTTTTCTTCAAAGACAAGAAAAACATCAGTACTCCGCTGTCTCTATTATGAGAGACAAACTTCTTAGCGTTCCATGGATTCACCGTGCGGGTGCCGGGTCTATCGTGTAAGAAAGAGAAACTCCGAGTAGTTTCCGGGACTTGTGACACGGGTGTAGGTTTAAGGGGCCCCTTTCCGACGTACATCAACACTCACCTTCACTAGTCGTGTTTCTCTCCCTGCCCAGCCAAATCTGGTACGAACCTGCTAATGCAGCTTTAGACACTCGCTCTAGTATAGAACTTACTGCAGTTCTGGCCAAGCCAAGGTCTTTCAACAGGTTATAGAGAGATTTTGCTGGTATACCTCTCGCTCCTACTTCTACAGCATATAGACTAACTATATAACCGTTTTTCGTTAATTCAATTCAAACTCTTTATTCGATGTATTTGTCCATAATGAAATTCGTTATACACACTAGATATGACCTAACGAAAATAACACTGTATTAAACCTAAATAACAGAAGCAAGTCAAACTCCCCGCAAACAAAATAAACAGTTTAAGGCTACAACAATAAATAACACCCAGTTTTTAAACCGAAAATTCCAGGGTTTGGGCTTGGGTATAGACTATCTTTTGAAAATTTCTCATGTTTGTACACCTATTAAATACGATTTTTTTTCCACAACTCGACGGAGATTTTTAGAGTCATTCATAAATAATTGAAAGTTTTAACAAGTTCCTATTTCTTATCCATGGCATAAAAACAATGTGTTTGCACCAGAGAAAACTCCTTTAAGGATGTCGACTTTGAAAACAGGTCTTTTTACTTATAGTTTGCCATAAATGGAATAATTTATTGCGAACTATAAGTAAAAGTTAAGATATTATATTTCTCAGGACCTCTGAAATAGAAATCAAAGTAATTTGATAAACCTGCATGGTGGTGTCCCAAATTCAAATCTGAAATTAATATTTCCATCAATCAATAATAAAAGTTAAACAAGTTAAGTCAGGTCCATAGATTTAATATACTACTGAAATCTATGGTCAGGTCAGATACACACACGGGACCAGGACGGCGCGCTGTTCGCCCAGCGCGTCGTCCAGAGTGGGGTGTCGTTACAACAACCCCTCTGGTGGGGTCCGTGGACTGTCGAGTAACCACAGACCCTGCCGTCAGTTAGCGCGGGCGGGCGACGCGATGTTTTAGTGGGTATACCCCTGGGTCCCATTCCCAGGAGCAGTGCTCTTTTCAGGGCGCTGGGAGCCCCACATACCGCCCTGCCCTCCCCCGGGCAGTGGTGATGATGCGTAACGCATTTTAATAGAGTAAAAAAAAAATACACAACCCGAGGGAGTTTTGGGTCTCCTACCAGGCGCGTCCCCAGGTGGCGGATAGGGGAACGCCCTCCAGACATGGAGGGTACCGGCATTTTGGCCAGCGCGGACCAAAACCCACACGGGAGGCGCTTCCAGTAGGCTTGGGCAGCCCGCTGTTGAATGCGTCTCCGTGACGGTGGCACGCAGTTAGGGGGTGGTGACTTCCTGCCTGTGCCGTCAGACGGTGGTAGCGGGCTTCGGCCCGTGGCCTGTTGTGGCCGTTCGCGCTGGGAGGCGCGACGGCGGTGTTGCCGTTGGGGCGTTAGCCCCGCGGCGGACGGTAGTCGCTCGCTTCCCAGTATAGTTTGAGCTATGCTGGGCGGCGAGTGGGCGTGAGACGTTGGCGGCTGCTTGCAGCGACATGCACGGTCGTGTAAAGAGTGGCCACGGTTCGGGTCGGCGAGGTTGCTTGCGGACCCTACCCGACGTCGTAGATTGGGGAGGACGAGAAGGCATATGCCGAACTCAACTTCCCCCCTCTAGCAGGCTAGTGGGCGTTGGGCCGGGGGGCTCAACGCTCGCATTGCACAGCTTGCCAGACTGGGGGATATTCCTGGTGTATAGGATCACCCATACTGTATGCCTGAGGCCCGGCATAGGCCGTACGTAGGCGGTGCATGGAGGGCATCCTAAGGGAAACCCATACACCGCCAACATACGTTGCAAGGTACACCGCAGGTCTTTTTAGTGGGTATGCTTGTCGGGCAAACAGTGACTCTTATGTCACTGATACCGACAAGAGAGTCCCACATAACCTACTGCTGCCCCTGAAGCAGTAGGTATGCGTAATGCATTTTTTCCTGCTTAGCAAAAAAAAAAAAAAAGGTCAGATACACAAACGATCGACGAAATAAAAGCGATATTATTTGAAGTAAGTTTATTTGTAATGGCCCCAACGTTTTGTTTATTATTTTGAATTAAGCCGGCAGCCGCTGTCTTTTTTCAGTCAATGATTGAATCACACGTGTTGGTGTAGTAAGGTTTCTTTCTGATTTACAACATTCCAGTTAGAATTTTTAGCGTAATGTGGTATGTCGATACCTTTTGACATATGTAAATACCTTACCTTTCATCGCTTGTTCATTACATCATCATTTTTTCTACTTTAGTTTGTAATTTCTTGGAAATATTATTTGTTTACTAATTTTGATACTGTTACCGCTGGCAACCACCTTGTCAAACGTTATATATTTTTTTTAATTATGTAAATTCAGCTAAATTTCGGTTAGGAGATACTGTATATTGGCCAATTTTAGATTAAACTTACC
The DNA here is from genome assembly GCA_949315895.1 of Anania crocealis. Lineage (NCBI taxonomy): Eukaryota > Metazoa > Arthropoda > Insecta > Lepidoptera > Crambidae > Anania > Anania crocealis. Next base: position 12,367,591 of record OX438862.1, read on the forward strand.
TTTTTTATGTAATTTTTATAGCTGCTTGTGTAAATATAGTTATAATTTTTGAAATATTTAAAAAGAAATTATGGTTCCATCAGTTTTGTTATAAGTAGACGTACTTGTCAAGGAGCCATCACTTCTTCTTATATTCTTGGCTTTGATGTTATTACTCTTAAATTGGCAGACTTATCTTGGAAATTCCACACACAAGTGAATATATCTATTTGACACTTCTGGACCCTGGTACGGTCACGTAGACCGCTGGGCCATCTACATTTAGTGCTGCTGGATCCTGGCGGTCACGTTGACCGCCGGGCCCTCTTCATCCCGCGCAGTTGGACTCCGGCTTGGTCAGGCAGACCGCCGGGCCACCTCCCCTCCGCTGCGCAAATCCTGGCGTGGTGGACCACCGAGCCATCTCTCTCCAATTTGGCTCTCTCTTTACATAAATTTTAAGTAACTTATTTTTATTTCTTCTAGTTTTAGTTTTTTTAAATATATTAACTGTATATAATCTTATCTTTTATTTTATTTCATTTTTAGGGAACAATTATAGGGATGTAGGTTCCCTTAATTTCCCTCTTTCTAAATTTTCTTTTGTAGCGTAGCAGAACCTAGGTTTCTGAGGGTATACCTCTTCAAGGGTACCCCAGATATTCTGCTACATTATAGTAAGTACATTTGATTACATTACATTTTGGTTATTTATTGTTAGAAATAAATGCAGTTCAGCTCGTGAGCTTTGTTCAGTACCTTATATATCAAAATTGACTTACATTGCTTTTGTTTGGCTTTTATAATAAACAAAAAAAGTACCAATCAATGTTCGAGTTCATTATCTCGAATCAAGACAAAACTTTGTAATGCTAATTATTATAAATAAATGAGTAAACTAAATATTTATTTGTTACATGGACTGTCAGATTTTTATTTTCAATAAAACGGCAATAACAAAAAAATCTATTTTCGTAGTAATACCTGACGATAATTACAACGAAATAGCTTAAATCACGTAACATTATGAAGGTAAAAGGTTTGCTTTCCGCGACAACATAAATATATGAGCGACTTAATCAACAGCCTGTTGCTGCCGGTCACCGCTCGTGCCGGCTGGAGCGTTTTCCTATTTTCCTCATAGAACAAAATATACTTAATCATTTTGGTGACATTAAAGTACCACAACATTTGATCACACCTACAAATGGTTCGGTACAAGTATCTATTTAACTAATATTTCTCTAAATATTAGAATCTATGTTCTAGGTCACTATTTACTAAATAGTGACCTAGAACATAGATTCTAATATAAGTGTTATAATAAATGAAGTATTTCCTATGAAAACGCATTAAATCAATCAAAATACATAAGAACATTTTGATAAATCATGCTATAGTTTAAGGTTGTATTTTTTCTGATAGATTTTTCGGCAATGCACATGATTTTTCCAGTTGCATCAGCCCTATATCAAAACGGTATAAATTGTAGTTTTTGCCTTTTACCCATACTGAGCATAAGCCTCTTTTTTCTTATGTTTGTTTTGAACTGGTCACATCGACTTCATTTCAGCGGTGTCTCTGATGTCGATGACCCAGCAGGTCAGTGGTCTCGATTACCCTCAGCAGCCTTTCGGTACTCCACTTCATTTGCCATCATCACGCCTAGCCCTATGTCCTACCATAACCAATCTGGGATTTTACAGACCTAAGTCTGCGAAATGTTGTATTATGAACTCTGTCCCTTATGCAAAGGGTGACGCGCTACCGCACTGCGAGTTTCAATTTGTATGGTCTCTTTGGAGAGCGTCCATACTATAGCACCGTAAACCATTATAGTTAGGCAAAATAGTCATGTTGATTAAAAAGTTTGGCTTTTTCAGTTTTATATTATCCTGAAAACCTACGTCCACTAGTTAACCGCAAGCAGCCTAATAACTCAGCTAGAAATCAAAAATAATTTTCAAAGCATTTCTCTATGCATAGTTGAGACACAATTTTGTCATTAAATTCTTCAAGTATTGTAGTTTAATGTGTTTAAGGGAGATGTCATAAATACTCCCGACGAGGCGCATATACTCGTACTTGGAGCCGCGGCGCCGTAAAGCGGGTGTCAAATAATCATGTATGATAATAATATATTTTTTTTAATCTTTCACACTTAAGACATTCAGAAAAATGTTTACTGTATTAAATTACACCTAACTAAGTAGTGGGAGACTGGAGCCTGACACTGACCTTATTTAATAAGCTTCTAAACTACGAGTAACACTTGTCTCTAAAATTTGACAAATTAATATGTGTGTGTGTGTGTGTGTGTGTGTGTGTGTGTGTGTGTGTGTTTTCGTGTGAGTGCGTGTGTGTGTGTGTGCGTGCGCGCGCGCGTGTATGTGTGCGTTAATTAATTTTTATGTTATTCGTGTAACTATAATTGCTCTTAATAAATTTTCAGTATCACCATAATTTAGAGTATTAAGCCATTGCGTTACTTACTGCCCTTTTACAGTCGTTCTTACTTTTAGTTGATAATCTTTTATGAGTTTGATTTACACTTCTTGATGCCATAAGCAATTGAAAACTGTGCACCTGTATTTATTTATTGTATTTCGAAAAAGATCGTTCAATTGCGCAGTTTAATATCATCAGTCTTAGAAAAACCTGGTTTGCGTTTACATTAGGTCCAGAACGCTGATTTCATGTGTCAGTAAATTATATTTTGTTTCTGTTTCTGGTGCTCTACAAATGATGATGCCCTAACCTAAGCAGTACCTTATAGGCTAATCCGAAACTATGCTCGTATATATTATACGTATATTATAACAAAGTTGTTACGAAACGAATTGAGTCATACGATAAATAATCAAGTGACTCTATCGCGATGATATTCCTAGCAAAGTGAAAGTTACCATTCAGTAAATTTTCCTATAATTAGAACACTTCTCCGCCATGCCCTATTTAAAATAGAGTATCATGCATATGTAATAGTTTACGTAGGTAAAAGTACCCTCTAAACATTATTAGGTTCGTTAGAGGTCAATTGGTATCAATAAACATTTGAATCCTTGTTTAGAAACTTTGTAATAACTGATAATAAGCCTTAGAAGCTTTAAAGATATAGTTCGATTAGGTTTTAAAGCGAGTTCGTATTTGGCAAAAGTAATTCGATGAACACCTTTTGACTGTGTAAGTATTAAATGCATTAGTAAAATGGGTCCATTTTTCGTACAAGTGCGTCTCGCAATGATCTATAGAAACTGTTTACCTAAAAGGGGTTCGTCATTCCCGCTTAGATTACGTAAGCCGCCAGTCCCGCTAAATGTAGGCACAATCAGTGTTTTTAAAGAAAGCGAGATTTTTCAATAGTAAATTTCGTAATTGCCCGTTGTTGTTATACTTTTGTCCCTAAAAATAAACAAGAATTGCAAAATTTATACAGTGATGTAAAGTGTGTCGAGCGAGGAACGAGTCGGATCGGATGTGTAGGCAAGGCGACACGCGCGAAACTAAACTCGCGCGAACGGTTGAACCGGTGCCAGGCGCCAACCTACCAAAATAATTTTCATCTCCGTGCACTCATCAGCGGCCTCTGCGAACAGTATCGAGATTGCACTCGGATTGTCTATGTAGGTTACCTACAAACCACTCTATAAAATTGGTTACGTTTGTAAATTAAATTTGGTTTGCTATAATGCCATAGGATAGGTAGAGTTTTTGGGTTGGACCGTAGATTGTTTGATGATCTTGTTTCAGTATTTACAAAGTAGGTGAATTTATTTCTTATTTAGATTTCTTTTTGAATTTCAAGGAATGCCTATATTGTAATATAGCCAAAACAGGAAAACCTACTCTGCAATACAAGTAACTCTTACAGTGGAAAAAACCTTGTTATTTTGAAGAAAATGTCTATGAAAATACTTTTTTTTGTGGTGATTGGATTGTCCCTCTAATAAAAGTAGCTTGTATGACAAGCAGGTTCTCTTTCAGCAGCTTTCGACTATCGGACTGTTAAAATAGCAAACTATATGAATATGACGTTTGCCCATAGTATAAAATGGAATTTCATAAATAAATAACTTCATTACCGTTTGATAAATATAATAATAATTTCAAGACAGAGAAAAATCTTATTGACTTACCTACTGTATGTATTGTTTCTTGTCTAGCCCATGTAGGTATTGAGCATACGTCATAATAAGTAAAATTCAATCTTTTAGTTTATACTGAAGTTATTTTAAGTTTTAGTTTTAGATAGGTATTTTTAAAACTGCTATTGTTTCATTCATGCTCATACATATATACCTACCCAAATAAGGGCGAGAAAACGTACGATTCAAAGCCTTTATTAACGTGCTGCTAAAAGGTTTATTAAGGTTATGATTAATACCGGCGATGAAGCAAGTATTAGAGGCAGCAAACATTTATCTGAATAAAACAAAGCGGTGGCGTCAACCGTGGAAGATATTTACGCGACGCGTCGGTCGGCTAGGTTACGGCACAACAAAACTTCGCTTAATGTTCTGACTTTCTCCTGAGTCGCGATTAAGTTCCAACTACTGCTATTACCGCCCTCTTGAGATCGCTCCTTTATTTATTGTCCGCAACTGGAGCGACTTTTAATTTCATTCGGGATTCCATCAGTCGTGCTCGCGTTCTGTATTTTCGTACGAACGACTGCGACAAGTTTGTTTGTCTAACTAACCGTAATCACGGGTATCCCTTGGGTAGTCTGATTCTGCCGTTTTGAATAGCAGAATATGTGTGAATTTCTCAAATTGTCTACCCTTTTCATTTTACTACGCTCACATAACCCATCGCTTTACTGGGTCAGTGACATCAACTTTACCTAATGTTAGATAATGCTATGGAACCTAGGGCAGTTATCGTGAGAACAGTCTATGTCGGGTTGTAACTACTTGTTGAGCTTTTTTGCTGCTTTTGATCCGACCAATTTCGGCCACGGTGACCACATGTGGCTTTTGTGTTGGCTCATTGTTCCTCGGTCATTTCTGTTTCGAGCATGTGACCCGCTAGCACACAAAATCTATACTTAAATAGATTACGGCAAATGGTTTTAATCAAAACAATGGAATTTCGTTTGTACTTGGTCGCACCGGTCGCGTTCAGCGGCCTACTGCTCGCACCAAGGTGGTACATACGAGTACGACACCTTTTTTGTGCTATTTTAGCACATATAAGAAACTGTTTAACATACTTACGCTTACCTTCTTCAAATTCAGAGTAAAACCTGCGATCTGCCACACGCTGCTCCGATATTTTTACAACCACCACCTAAGTTGTCACCGCATGACATAGGCTTCAATATCACTTGTATTGACTCTGCGTGGCACTTCAGTTCTGCACGCGACAGTAGAGTATTTTTTGATATGGCTATGTACTGTTGCTACAGCGGCCAGATTGCCGGTAGATGTTAAAGATGGCGGCACATGGTGACCTGCTTTGCCTTATCAACACCAAGTTTAATGGTCAGTGCCTCACTCAAACTAAACTCCATCTTTTTGGCGCTGATTTACTGGCCAAATTTATGGCAAGAATCGATGACATCAGACATTAGATGCTGAGGTCTGAAGGAAACACAAAACCACAGTTCGTACTGCGAGAGAAACGTTTGTGAGACTTTTTAAGTTAACCAGCAAAAAAAAAAACTGATTTCTAAGGAGAGCGATATAATGAACGCGAAATAACTAGAAGTGCCATATAACTGATTCCCACGGGGTCAAATTCACGGGCAAGGGTCTTATTCAGCTATTTCAATCGCAGTTCGATCGTGTCTGAATTGGAAGATTTTGACATTTAGCCCATACTACTCGTAGAACTGTCAAAAACCTAGGGGCTAGATCGGAGCTCTAGCGTACGTATATGACTACAAATCAATAAAATTATTTACGACCTCGATGTATTTTTAGCGATAGCTTTTTACATATTTATAGAATGATCGTTGTTTAGTTTTAATTATAATAATTTTCAAGTCATGCGGTAAGTACGTGCGAGATATTTATTTATATTTATAGGTACTCAATAATAAAGAAGTTCTTTGCATACTAGATATGAGCCATTGTAGAGGATCCTACACATTTACAGAATGGTTAATGTGTAGGATGGCAAAACTTTTTTAGGCAACTAACTTGCTATTTTAAATTAGTAACAGGATTCCATAAAGAAGATTTTGATAAAAATTAAATGTCTTGGTAGCTCAAGGTAAGAGCAGTTACAGTACTAAAAAGTAGTGGATCCCACCTACAGCGAATGCAGGGTGATTGTGCCCTGTGGTACCTTCGTTGTTTCTGATTTCCAAAAACGAGTGCTATAAATAGTTACTCAAATTGGGATCAGAACAATCAAAACAAATGTGATTTTGCCAATTTTTTTTAAATTCAATACAGCAGTCGAATTTCTTAGTAATGAAATCGTGTCTACTACGAGTAGTGATTCAAAATTAAATGTCAAATTATATCATACTAGCTTTTGCCCGCGACTTCGTCCACGTGAAGTAGTTATTTTTGGTATTTTTTTAAAATAAAATAACATCATCCCCCTTTTTTAAAGTCGTTTAAAAATTCTAGATAGCCTATATCCTCCTCAAGGTCTAATCGACTATCGTACAAAATTTCATCAAAATCGGGTCACTGTTTCTTGAATTTATTCATTCATCAAACACAAAAAAATACAAATCTTTCCTCTTTATACTATAAGTTTAGATGTAGATGTAGATTATATTATAATATTATAGTAATCAATATTCATATGAAAATGCAAAATATTTAGATTGCGGTCCTTCCACCTCGACTCGACTTGCCAGCGCCTGGATGCGAGAGAAACTTTGTTAAATTGTTGTTATGCCGTTTCGAAATTGAATTTTATCCTATTTCATGATTCTTTAATCTCGTACTACTTATATACAAGTACGTTGTAATGTGCAGGGTAAGAGGAAAGAATCAAGTTTTTATCACCAGACTTGTTTTATGCTTGATTGTCTGATAGACTTGTTTGATGCTTGATTCCGTTTACGCTACTGTGCTGTTTTGCAATGTTGTATTCGGGTCAAATGTCAGATAGAAAAGTGGTGAAAGCCCAGGCCAACACGTTTGCCAATTAGCTATACTTACTAATAATATAAAGCTGAAGGTTTTGTTTTTTGTTTGTTTGAAGGCTCTTATCGCAGGAAGTACTGGTTCGAATTAAAAAAAAATATTTTTGTGTTGGACAGTCCATTTATCGGGAAAGGCTTTAGGCTATATAACATCACGCTACGACTAATAGGAGCGAAGCATCAGTGAAAAATGTTACAAAAATAATCGCTATTATAATAGGCTATTTGACAATGCGAAAAATAAAATGCGAATTACTATTATCAGCTTATATTATGAGTTTAAAAATGGTTATTTAGTATCAGAAGTTAAAAATAATAAACGATTTATTTATCAATTCAGGAATAAGAATGCATTTATTTAAACGTTTGTCACGTGACACGAAACGCTCCTGATTGGTCGGGTTTATGATGACGTCACCTGCTTGATAACTTCGTTTGCCTACTTTTGTTTTAAAAGCTTTTCAAAATGTCTTAATAATAATTTCCTAGTATCCATTGTTTTTGTGTGATTTATTTACAATATTTTACAAATTCTCTCAACAACTTTTACCATGGACAACGATTTTGTAAAGCAGAAAACAGTAACCTGCCCATTCATTTAAAATCTGTAACAAACCAACTAGTTATTCGGGATCTTTAAGTGTAATGTTTATTGAAATATTATGAAAACATCGGAAACATTCGAAGTGAGTTGCAAGAGGCATTCTGTTAAAAACATTAGAAGTATTATAACCTCAAACCAATAACAAAATATTTACATTCCTGATAATTATTAAAAGTTATAAATATTATGTTTTCTTACCTACATCGAAATGATCCTCACAGAAGAAAATATTTGTACTATTCGCTATGTTATTAGGATCCCTCCGAAATAGTTACATGCAACCACTTTCGGCACACTTAGACTTTCTTTTGAACACTTACAAATAGTTTTCCGAAGTTTTTGTAGAAGTATTTATACATTTTGGAACTGCATACCATTTGAAACTCATTTTATTACATAAGTCACTGTTAAAATATAGATCCAATGGGGGCTATCGCTAGTGAATTTGCCACTAGAGGCGCTAGTGTCGCGTGAGGTCCAATATCATTCACTTTGTACTGGTTTTTGCGGAATTTGTCGCATAAATTATAATTTCTTTAATTTACCTGCTGGAAAGTGATGTTTTCGTAAAATTATCGCAAATATGGATTATTTGGCGATTAATGTGAACGCTTTGAAAGCGGAATTAAGAAAAAGCGCAAAAATAGGCGGCCTCAAAGAGCAATTATTTTAGAAGTTAGTTTGTTGATATCAAGGAGTTATTTATAAATAATAACATTAAATTAGATTCTAGATTTACACTTTGTTTCGACGCCGATCGTCTTTTACAGCTTTAACTCCGGACCTCAGTCTACAGTGGCGCCAACTGGTGAGCAAAGAAACGGTAGTCCCCATTGCACTATCGTTATTTGTTTGCAACAAATGTATGTAGATGATTATGTGCTACAGATCACAAGACAGGCAGGTGATGTCACCGACCGTATGGCGCTGCAGCCATATTGACAAAATAGCGTTTTGGCGCGCTATTTCAATTTTCAATTTTCATTTTGATATTTTTCAGCAAGAATGTACCAGAATTTAAAAAAACTACTTTTACTGGGTTCTTCAACCTCTACTTAATAATATAAAATGGATTTCAAAAACCAGTCAAATAGCCTATATCAGATATAAATTATTCATATTTAAAGGCCGTATGTCCGTTGCGTGCGCTGCGTAAACGGTTCAAGTTACCCAATAAATATATAAATAAAAATAAAATAGCCAATCGCGATCATAATAACAGAAATTGACGCGGACGAAGTCGCGGAAAACAGCTACTAAAAAATATAAGTAACAATAAAAATATAGTGAAATATACTAGTTTTAATTATCCCTTCCAACTTCTACTTTTTTTCTAATGTGTAATATCTTTCACGTAAATGACTCATGCAGAACTATTCTAAAAGTAGAACGTCAATGTATCTCAGTTTAGTGTACGTTGAAGTGCTTAACTAATTTATCTCACTGTATATCCTACGCTTAAACCTGACATTATACTGTTTTAAACAGTAATTTATACAGCTATTCTTTTAAGTCTAGTTTTTTTTTAACTGAGGTCTGTTTGCAAAAGGAATGCTGTGGAGGTTTGTGAGCAACGCAAAGGCAAATGCTCTTTATTAAAGCAAGCTCAACATTAAATTAAAAAAAACATAATACTTAATAATTCAAAGCTAGATAGATATTGCGCACGAATGGATTTTCTTTATGAACATGTATAAACAGCTTTATGAAACCCTTGAAACATTGTAAGTGACCAGTCATCAGACGAGGTTTTATAGCCAGATATATTTGTGTTATTTTTTAATGGCATAGAATTGGAATCGAGGTTTATTCTTGGAAAACCCCTTTCTAACCTACTGAAAGACTTAAGTCTGCAAAAACGGTAATAACTCCTCTTTCAAACCGAATTTCGAAAGCGGTATTAGTATGATAGTACCTTCCAAATATTTTACTAGTTGCCCACGATTCCGTACGTGTAGAATTTAGAAAAAAATATCCTTTCCCACGGGAACCGTACGTTTTTCCGGGACCAAAGCTAACCTATGTGCTATTCCAGCCTGTAACCTATTTGCGATCCAAATTTCATCATAATCTGTTTAGCCGTTCTGGCATGATTGAGTAAAAAACATCCATCTAAATATTCGCATTTATAATATATGTATGTGAGAAAGATTAAGTATGATAATACACTTTATTGCACTAAACACAATAAGACAACATTTACAAGCAAGAGAAAAATGTACAATTAGGCGGACTTATCACTTTAAGCCATCTCTACTAAAATTTGTAACGAAATGTATCGAAAAGCCCCGTTGGTCTGGTGGTTTAAATTCCGGGTCGAGTTCTCGGGTTCCTGGGTTCGATTCCTGGATCGGGCAACAAAACAGTTTCGAATTTTCGAACATTACTCGGGTTTCTAATCACCAACCCTCATTTTGGCAGGTGATTATGCCTGTATTCATCATTGCTACTCGTATGTTAACTTGAATTTAATGATGAAGGCCTTGATTGCCCTGCAGTAGGATAAGCGCCATTCTCTAAATACTCGTACTACGTCAGCTACAATCATTTTCATAAATGGAAATCAACAACACTCTAGGCTCAAAACCAAAGACATGACTAAGTGCAGAACTAAGCGCATACGTTTGCAGGTGTACGGAGCCGATCGCGTCGGTGCGTCCGCGGTCTTGCCGGGCGCGATCGGACGTTTTAGACAGTTCATATGCGATGCGGTATGGGTTGTTTGGTGGGGTCGGATTTAAAAGAAACAAATAGGTAATTGTATGTTACAATTAGCTATGCGTTTCTAAGCTATAATAATAAGACGTATAAGATTATTATTATTTAATAAATGTGGACAAAATCAAATTTTTTCCGATCCCAAAGTAAGTAAATATTTAAAGCACTCATATTTTGGAAAAATCTGTAACAACGAAGGTACCACAAACACCCAGACCAGAGAAAATGTGGCAAAACACTTTTTTCTACATTGAATCATCCGGGAATCGAACCTTAAACTAGTTTGTACGCCACTCCGCAATGGAGGTCGACTAACAATAATTATTGTACTTATGTATGCAAATTCAAGTCATTAGTATGTATGTAGTCCTCGATTTGATTAGATTGACTGGTAAACGTTAAGGGGAATGTCAGGAAGACGATGAAGTTTATCCAACTTACAAAGTTAGGTACTTACCTGAAATGGTGGAGCCATGTTAGCTATGTAAAATTTGCTCTATATGTATATAACTTATATAACTGTAGCCGCGAAAGTACATGTGGTACTGGTACCCACGTATCTCCGGAGGAACAAGCAGGAACCTATTTTGAACAGAATTGGATCAAGTTTTGAACAACCTTAGCATTTACGTTGGATTAAGTAGCTCAACTCCGCAGGAGTAGTTCTGGATATTCTAAGATGAGCTACTTTGATAGTATATATTCATAGAAAGTTTGGATTAAATTGTCGAATCCATGAAGCTTGGAAGGTAATAACATAAATAATCCCATGTACGTATGTAAAAATCATATTATCATAAAAAAAAACGAAGCCAACACAGAAATCCCAGACGGAAAGGACTCGTGCTAAGAATGCTAACCCCCGTATTTTATAAAGAAGTAATTTCTTATTGCTTAAGAAAGTCATAACTTAATGTGTTCATACCTAGTGCTTAAGTAAAAGAAATTGGTCACCATTAATAGTCATATTATTTGGCTGGAAATGCTAACTTTTAGTAGTTATAACTTCTAGTAATTTCTTGATTAAGGCATACAAATTGTCTCTCATGTAATTACTTGTAGTCAAGTAATTACTTTTACTTGTTTATAAATACGGGGGTAAGTATCATCTCAAATTAACGGCAAGTTTAGTTAGGCGATACGTTTTTAATTTCATATTGTAGCATCGCTCTGATTTTTGTGGCCTACTTTGTTTCTTCCTCAACTTGATAGGGTTTCGTTATCCAAAATCCATTCAGTAAGTAGACTTGGGTTTGCAAAATATCTTAATGGTTTTTACCATACAGGTAAGGAACTCAAAAGCGATACAATTTTAATGTCTCTAGTAAATATATTTTATCAGATGATTAAAATGACGCAAGTGATACAGATAAACCCAGCTTTTCACGAGGTAATAAAATTATTTACTCTCAGCCAAATTTGAAATGTGATGAAAACGAAAATTAATTAATTGTGTCAATAAGCTTTCGTTAAAATATAATAAAGAGGTACAGTTTTATGGAGAGCTCCATTTTAATAAGATTTACATCTCAATCCTTTTATGCGTAGACCCGTTAATTTAAAAATATCAGTTAGATAGGTGTTATGACGTTGAAGGATTCAATTTATAGATTAAATAACAGAACTATGATATCTACGCGCATGTAGCGCGTAAATAACGATGTTATTTTGGCTGATACCTGTAGAGAATAGGCATCGGCAGCATCTCTGTCATCTTTTCCCACTCCCAGCGCACTTGCAGCTGCTAATCATTGTCTACTATACTATACATATACATTTTTATACATGTTTTGCGGTGCATGCCTGTTGTAATTAATTCTGCGGTTTCGATTCATCGCCACTCTGAAGTTTAATAATAGATTTCCCTTTACTTTTTTAGTATTTCATTTAACTAGTAACAGATACGTCACTGTTAATCTATTCTGTGGCAACATTAGCGAGTGTAGTTGTGTGCGTGTGTTTGAGTTTATGGTCCGCTACGAGTTTTAAGAAAGTTGTTTAAATGTCACCCTCGTTACGGAAAGGTTTCAGACGCGGCAACAGCAAACAACCTGACTGGTAGACCGGCAAAATTTGGAGTTGTGATGTTGTATGATCGTCCAGTGTCACTCAATTAAAGTCCTCTGCCTACAGGAAACACCTCGTATTACCTACAACCAAGTCCCTAAAGGCAAAGCTTTTGCTCAATTCGTAACTTTTCTTGTTTGATGGTACAAGTAATTAGGTACATAAATATAAGTAATAAGCATCAGCTAATACATTATATAGGCGGTAATAGCCGTAACTTTTTGTGATGTTACAAGTATTTACACAAAAGTTTTTTCTAATTAAAGCATGCATATTAATTAAGTTAAACCTTAGTTTACCAACAGATGCTCATGTCTGAAACATTAAAGATTACACACTAATAGAAAAGCACCACCCCTTCGCTTATATTATAGCAAGATCCCCCTTCTGGCTAGGTTTGGGTCTAGCAGTACATCTTGATTATAAAGCAATAAAATACCGGACAGTAAGTGAAGATTCCTGCTTTCACAACGTGCCTAAAACTTACTCAATGAACATTAATATTTAGGCAGGTAAGTTGACGTAGTAATAAATATAGGGACCTACTTTGACATGCGTCAGTCGCTCAGTCACCAGACGTTGATTGATGACGATGATTTTATAAAGTCGCCTTTTACAGCTATACCTCCGGACCTCAGCCTACAGTGGCGCCAACTGGTGAGCAAAGAAACGGTAGTCCCCATTCTAGTACCTCAAAAGTTTAAATCAGTATAGGTATTACAAGACATTTTTACTATGATATGACGAGTAGTATTGAGTCAGCACATGTCACAAACATCGATAATTGTGTGTCAAAATTTGCCCCTAATCGCTTAGAGATGGAATTTTATTTTCAAATTTGAAAGGAGGAAGACCAACAAGTCGAAATTATTTGCCACTATAAAAATATAAACATAATTTTGATCTTCGAAGGCTAACAAAGATAATTGAGTTTGGTTATTGCTATCTATACTATTTTAACATGTATTTAAAAATAAACCTCGTCTAGTAGTCAACTTTATCTAAATATATAAAAATGAAAACTGATTTAATGACTGACTGACTGACTGACTGACTGACAGACATATCAACGCACAGCCCAAACTACTGGGATTTAAAATCTGAAAATTTTCACCGTGCTTCCTTTTATAGTGTAGGTGAGCACTAAGAAAGGAATTTTGGAAATTCCGCCTCTAAGGGGGTAAAAAGGGCCCCATAAGTTTGTATGAAACTCCGTCAGTTTTGAAGCTAAGTCGATGAAAATTGGTATCCAGCTACCTGATTAAAAATTAAGAATGACGTCTTTCAGGATTTTTGAAAATTTAATCTTTAAGGGGATAAAAAATGGGGGCAAAGTTTGTTCGGTTCCGCGTCATATCCATACTCTTTACATATTTGTACTCTCTGACTTTACTTAGTTTGTTATGACATTCAATGTGTCAATCAGAAAATAAATAGGTAATTTCTTACAAACAGAATGGTATTATTTTAGAATTCAATAATTGGCGCCGAAATGGATGAATTAACTGAATTAAAACGTGTAGAACTTTAATTAAAGGTTGCATTACAAAATTCGGCAGCCAAATACAAAACCTACGAGAAATTTCTGATTATGAATTAAAATTAGTGAGTGATCAGCTGGTGAAGTGACAAATGAACAAATTTACCAAGAATAATTTGGAAGAGATATGACTACAATAATATTACTGATGACCCACAGTTGGAAACTGAGATTGAAGAAAAAAATAACCTTCAGGGTATTTCAACACAGCTTTAACTAAAACTGCAGAGTTTGAATTCGATAGCACGAAACAATTCCATGTATGCAGAAGGTACTGAGGAGCAAAGGTCGGTCACAAACAAATCTTAGGACATCTAAATTGAACTCAGTATCATTAGACAAGGACGAAACATTCAAAAACATCATTAAACGGTTGGATACGTACTTAAAACTGAACAGATGTGATGATATCGATACAAGGAAATACACGTCAATCATACATCATTGAGCCCAGAATTACATCAGAAAACGTATTATATTATATTTTTGTGCTCCACGGGATCCTTGTTAGAATTTGAGGAGTTGGATAAAATTCAGTTAGTAAACTATCAACAACTCAAAATTGGACAGATTACTAGAAGATTTAACAATGGTGTTTGACGGAACTCTTGTTTGAATATCAAACTACAAAGCTCAATTAGTGCTTTAAGAAAATGTGACACCAATTTTCATCTAGCCGCGACGTATTCCATATGAAGGACAAAGTTGACGAAGAAATAAGGAGGTTATGTAACAAAAAGACAAAACTTGAAAATTCCTATTGGATGTCTTCTCTATATGTATATTGGTACAAATTCAGAAAATAAATATCGGTACTTACCATAAGAATGGTATTATTTAGAACTTAATCATTTTTAGGGTTCCGTACCCAAAGGGTAAAAACGGAACCCTATTACTAAGGCTTCGCTGTCTGTCCGTCTGTCCGTCTGCCTGTCACCAGGCTGTATCTCAAGAGCCGCGATAGCTAGACAGTTGAAACTTTCACAAATTATGTGTTTTTGCTACCGCAATAACAACAAATACTAAAAACAAAATAAAACAAATATTGAAGGGACAAAAAAAATCGCGTTTGTTGTATGGGAATACAACAAACGCGAATTGTTTGTCCTTTTTTGTTCGATATTAATAATGGCAACAGGTAGGCACTTGAAATATTCACAAAATACTCAGTTATATTTCTAACTTTAATAATCAATAATTAGATTAATATTTAAGGGACAAAAATAAGCAAAAAATTGATTTTTTTGTGTGGGAACCACAGAAAAATGAATTTTTTGCTTATTTTTGCTTGATATCAATAAATGGTAACAGGTAGGCACTACATTAACTAAATTAATGTAGGTACCTAATGTTGTTTTCGTAGTCAATGGTACGGAACCCTTCGTGCGCGAGTCCGACTTGCACTTGGCCGATTTTTGTTTATACGGTAGAGACAAATGTTGGGAAATCGAAAAAAGTGTATAGAATTACACTGTTGTACCTTAAGACATTATCAACTATATTAAGCAGTACAAAAATAATTCCTAAACTGGGCATAGACCCGTATCTCAGACAGGAAAAGGTAACAGGTGTGTTGCAACAACACTAAGCAGCTGACTGGTGGATTAAATCAATATAGACTGGTAGACCATTTGACAAGCTTCCATTTAGAAGATAATTTGATAAACTTCCATTTAGTAACGATTTACTTTTTTTAGGACGCACCGCTTTTGGGGGCCTGGCAAAGTTCGTTTAGTGAAACTGCCTTTCTAACGTATCCAAATTATCTTTTTATTTAATATCCTTCATATTTAAAAAAATACACTTTTAAAACATAAAAATAAAACGTTGAAAAAAAAATCACCTCACTTCATAATTCCGTGTTGTTTAACATAGGAATAGCTACCACCACGCACCCACTAATGACCAAGCAGCAGTAATTAATGATGTTTTGCTGACATCATTTGAAGTTCGTTTTTCGATCATGAAGGGAGAATGACATAGGACTGGCTTTTTCAGAGCTCTACACCGATGCTGGTACTACACCGGTCTTCTATCCAAACGTAGTATGCAAGCAAATTGTCTTTGTAAAATCGCCTTTTTAACGCTTATGGATCGAGAAAAATGGTAACCTACTTAGTTGAAAATTAAGAATGTGTTTTTTTACACAGGGCCACTTCTTCCAGGGCTCTACGCCAGTGTTGATATTCGAATAAAGCCTTGCAAGCTGCTTTGAATGGTTTGTTGTACTACAGCGTTGACAGTTTTAAAAGTTTCAAACGATATTGTACTTCAGATTTCATGTAAATGCAAACAGATGTGGTGCGAGCTCGCTTGGACCACGGTTCGCTAGGAGAACTAACACCGGATCCCTAAATAGTTTAAATCGGCCCCTTTCATCCAACTATTGTATCAACGGGCACCGGTAAGTCGGCAACGACGTATCGGCTCCCACTAAGTGCCCACCACCACCTCGCCCGAGATGGGCACCTTCGGCACCGTAGGCAAAGGAAGTGAAGGAAAAGAGTGGAGGAGAGGGGGATGAGTCGTGACGAAAACTTTGTAACAGATCAAAAACCACGCGTGCGAAGCCGCGGGCATCAGCTAGTAGATTTAATAAATATAGATTGACATTTTGATTGTGGTCCTTTGAGGTTGTTGAAAGCTTGTAGCTATGTTAATTGTTTAATTATGTTATAAATAGTTATTGGTGAACGACAAAGCGTGTTATCACCGTCTAGGGCGGTAATATGAGTACCTGTCGTAATACAATGTGTTTATATTAAAATACCTAGTTATATTGGCCTCTCCTATGGATATTGCTCGAGAATTTTGTCTTTAATCGAGATGAAAAAAAAAGACAGCAAGAGAACAGCTATAATAAGAAAAATCTTACATAAGTATTACGTAAGCATAATAATATTTTATTCAAGTCAAAGTCAATTTATAATCGACGAAAAGAGAACGATCTCAATTCGACGCGTACCAGTAGGTACATCTGTTTTCAACCTCGACGCATAAAGAACCCTTGTTGTTTTAAGTTTGACGTGTCTGTCTGTCTTCTTAAAGACAGAGACCAATTTTGATGTGATTTTTTGTTGGAAAGCTGCCGCAATTCTTGACTACAATTTATTAAAATTTGTCTAGTCTTCAAGGTCATCAACTCGTCTGCTAGCTGTGATAGGAATATTAGACGCATTATGGGTATTTACTTTACTTTCAAACATATGAGGGCCTAACTTTTGAAACAGCCAGTAGTAATTTGGAACCACAAAGTTGGTCTGATGATGGAGTTCCAAGGAATGTACGTCTCCTTCCTGGATTGCCTATTAGTAAAACCATTGAGTTTGGACTCGTTAGATTTGTCGTAACTAGTTATGTTTATAACTCTATTAACGAGGACCTGATGCTCGCTTCTGCAATTAATTAAAAAAGTGTAAAAAAAAATTACAAATTGTAAGTCACAACAGTCAACGGCCCCGTCACAAAAAAAACCTACAAAAAATGAAAAAATACTCAATAAATTTCTCTTTCAGCTTTTTAGCTTCATTTAAACAACCTATAAATATTTTAAATATGAGCATCGCCGAGTCGCGTGGTCTGGTCTCTACCAGTAGGACAGACGTCTGGTGAAGGTCGCTTGAAGCTGCATGACGCGGGGGACGCGTGGCTGATCGCGCTGGAGATTCTTAAGGTATACTTACTTACCTTTCTTTCCCGTATTAGTTTTACAATGAGTGTTTTGACTTATTTATTTATGATATTCCATTGAATGTTTTTTTTTTATTAATTAGACGCCACTGGGCATCTAATTAATAATTCGCGATCGGCATCTAATTAATCATAAAGTCGTGAAAGGTGTTAAAGTTATGTTGCAAAATTATTATTTTTATTGACTAAATAAGGTCATTATGTCCATAATTTCTTCAAACAAGATCAAAAATTTAACGGTTCGTTTAATTGTTATGGTGCTGCTTGGAGCAATAACAGAGAATGTCGACATCATTACGGTTACCGCACTGTAATTAGATGATGTAATGAACTGAACCATAATACCCGTACAAATCATCGCAGCTTCTAACTGCGAGTGACAACCTATTTTAACTTGACATTTTAATGTTTTTTGGTAAGTAGTTTAATGCTAAGTAGCTTAAAATTTAATACCTATCATCACAGTAGGTATATCAAAATCAGTATATAAACTTGAAAAATTTTGTCTCAGGCGGGACCCGAACCCGCATCTCCTCGCATGCCGCATTTTTCAAGTTTATATACTGATATTATAAGTGCAATTAAGTTGCTAAAATATCAAATAAAGTATAGGTATATCAAAATATATAAATGAAAGCTAAAATATGGTGGAGAACTAAATAAGTGAATGTGTTTAAGATTGTAATAAAACTGGCTCAAAATTTGATGCGTACCTACTAATTTCGTTTTCTTCAACAGTAGGTATTTCTTTTTGTGAAAAAGTTTAAATTATTTAATTTTGCTATAATGTACTCTTATATGAATATTACGTTGTCAATTATTATTATAGCGAGAGGTTGTTGGTTCATGTCGCACCTAAGTTAGTCGAAATTTTTTATTGGTTGGAATTCCTGAAAAGGTATCATCTGATATTGCGTCACTTGTTGCTATCTTTGCCACGATTGTCGTTAAGCAGAGGTCACCTCCCACGACTGTATCGAGGATCACTGCGCTTTCTCGTCCAGGCCGGGCATGTCGCTGAGGTGTGTTGCGCGTGTTTTCGTCGCAGTGCTGCAGTGATGACAGGCAGCCGTGAGCTCATGTCCTATCCTGGCGAGGTAGGACCCGAAACATCCCTGGCAGACATCACCTGTGCTGCCCTGTATGTTACACGGCCGTGCTGGCGCTGTACCCACTTAGCAGGACTACAGCGCAAAGCAGTTGAATGTCTTGGTATAGCCCATTTAGAAAGAACGCAGATCCCGCCCAGTGAAATGTTGTGGGTTCTTAGTATATCTAAGGCAGTCAACATTTCTTGAATTCACTCGATTTAATTATGGATTCAACTCGTATATTATAAGATTTAACATTATTTTATACCGACGTTTTCAACACTTTACAGAGTTTGTGATTAAGGGTAGTCTGAGTTATTTTTTGTTACTAAAAGATTGTGTTTTTAAGTTACATTAGCTATAACTGATTTAAAATATATAGTATAATCAATATCAACTATTACGTCACAGTTGTTTGCTATTGAATTTTTAAAGAATGAAAAACATACTGCTGCGAAAATATGGTTAATAATGAGTTTGGACAAATTTTAATAATGTCAACATTTCCAGTGCTTCAGGTGAATTCTTTTTACCGCCATTGTATCAGTCTTTTAGAATACTTAGTGTAAACAGTTTTGTTAAAGGTTACAGGTACAATTTTATCTTTATAGCAGTACTAGCTGTTGCCCGCGACTCCGTCCCCGTCAATTTCTGTTATTATTATTGCGATTATTTTTGCAACATTTTTCACTGATGCTTCGCTCCTATTGGTCGCAGCGTGATGTTATTAAGCCAGTCCATTTATTGAGGAAGGCTTTACCTTCCTCAATAAATGGACTAGCCAACATAATAATTTTTCAATTCGAACCAGTACTTCCTGAGATTAGCGCGTTCAAACAAACAAACAAACAAACAAACAAACAAACAAACAAACAAACTCTTCAGCTTTATAATACTAGTATAGATTTAGTTTCAATGTACTATTTTATGTTAGAATCAAGTGTTCCGATAGTAGTCGATTTAGCTAGGTTTCATATTTAGAAAACGTCGTTTTATATAATTATCATTTCCAAAAAACGAGAATGACTTATATAAATACCGAGCAAAGCTCGGTCATTCAGGTGCTAGTATTTTATCGCTTTAACATATCGAATTGATTATAGTACAAAAATATTTAAAATGTTACAAGGAAATAATAATATGTAAAAAAATAAAGTCCTAAAATACAACTAAAGGTGTTTAAAAATAATCAAACTGTAAACATGTTTCAAACTTTGAATTTCTCAAGATACGTTCAACTTTTCAAGATTCATTATCAAGTAATTATCGACTTTATCGACAAACATTTCTACTAAATTTGATAACAATAAAGTCACTTACCAAGTTTCGTACATGCAAAGATGCCATGCCAACATAAAGGCAACACAGCCAAATTCCAATCAAAAACTTTGCGAAAAAATAAACTTTGATTGTGTAAACGGTATGGCAACAATTTATTTTATGAACAATTTAACTAGCTTAATAAATTATGTAATATTAAGATTTTCTAACCATGGGTTAGCTTTTGAGTCTGTATTTTTTGCTCCTTTCATTCCAAGGCCGTATGGGGAGTGTGACTGAGTTCGCAAATAGTAGAGTCCCCTGGTCGCACTCGAAGACCCGTATCCCAACACTGCGTAATCTTTATTTACGCATGAATTTTTCTTGAATTCCTCCCAATTCTGACATCGGACACCAACAAATGATTTTGGATTCTTTATACTTTCTATATACACTTCAGCAGCTCGCAAGTGACTGCAAGAAGGCATGAAACAGCCTGGCTGAGCCGGCCCACCACCGTTGATGTAAAAATCGGAATGCCCCAGGGGCTCGATTACCCCCTGGATCAATCTATTTGAATGTACCACATCCACATAATTGGCATCCGTTTTGTCTAGTCTTTGATCACTGTATGCGTATGAAAAGCAAGGCCCCGCCGGATCAAGGCCTGTAATTCGACCAAGGTTGTGTCCTTTATACTGGCGGAAGTATTTACCAGCCCACCCTGCGATGTGTGCGCCCAAACTAATGCCAAGTAAGTGAAAATCCTCAGCGTTTGCTCCAAAATTTTCTAAGTTAGCCAGTAGATTTGCTAACCGTTTCCCAGCTAGTCGCGCATTATGAACAGAGAGGATATACCATTTGTTGATCATTTCCTCTGCGTCGACTAGTAACACATTAAACATTTTTTTCTCATTGTAAGCTTGGGCTAAGTCCGATGGTACTGCTGACTGTGAGTTGTCCTTGTAACCGTGAATTACAATCTTTGTTTGTTTAGAAATATCAAATATCGCAGGCTGGGTGAGGGCGACGTAAGCGGCATCAATAAGAAATGTTTTCATGTCGTTGCCACTCAGGTGCACTATTTTAATTGTCTTAATTAAATCAGTTTGATCGCTTAAGGAGTTATATTGAAGATCCATAATCGCCCTACCTGTAAATATAGAATACATGAATTTCGTGTGGTGACAGCTGAATTAGTTAGTCGTCGTCCGGTAAGCGGATGGTTGTGTATGGTAAAAAACAGACAATGATTATAAATGTAGGATGTTTATAAATAAAATCAAAAGTGCAGTATAAAAGGCTGATTACTTACATGCACCAGAAAGTTTTGCATAAACAGTCTCAGCGAAACTGAGGTCAGATTGAGGCCGGGTGTCGGTTGACGGCATCTTCGCCGCAAGTGTCACGATCAGCAGGTACTCGATGACCACGGCACTTATCGATATGTTGAAGTGGTGCATGGCCTAAGCCCTCGACCGCTAAAACGGTCACTGTGTCACTGTCTGGCGAGAGAAAGGTTCGCTCACGCAAGCCGTTACTGCAGGGGACAACAGTTGGTGGGGACTGTCTGGTGCGAAATACTATTGCACTGCTCTCAATTATCAATGAAACGGTCACGCTCGCTGCGTCATATTGAGCCGGTTAAGGTATAACATGACACACAAAAGTTATTAAACAGTTACCAAATGTATGTTTAAAAGAAGTGTAAAAGTTTTGTGGTTACTACCAAGATAGTTATTTTGCTTATCCAATAATGGTATGATTTTAAATAAGTCATTTTATAAACAAAAAAATAGTATGTTCCTCTTGGTTTTAATTTTTGTTTTCTGAAATTATTTTTAATAGTATTAGGGGTTAAAATATGAAATTGCCGTTTTATTGTAATAGGTTCTTTGAATTGACATAGAATCTTCATGGTTTGAGGTTTTCGAATGAAACTTTTTTCACATGGTTTCCAAGATGTTCTTCTTTTAAAAAATGTGAAACATTTGAATATCGACTTTCAATTGTTTTTGTTATTTAACTTAGACAAGAAAGATGGATACTGCGAAAATTCGAGTGATTTATGAATACGAGTTCCGACGCGGAAGTAACGCGGCAGAAACAGCCCGCAATATCAATGTTGCGTTTGGAGAGGGATCTGCTAATGAACGTACCGTGCGATTTTGGTTAAACGCTTTCGTGATGGAAACTTCGACTTGAAGAACGAGCCACGAGGAAGACCGCCCACACAGGTGATTAACGATGAATTAAGAGAGATGGTGGAAGCCAATCCTAGTCAAACTACCCAGGAACTAGCGGTATGGTTTAACGTAACCTTACCCACAATATTGACTCATTTGCGTCAAATCAATAAAATAAAAAAATACGATAAATGGGTGCCTCATGATTTGACTGATGTGCAGAAAGAAACGCGTGTTGAAACTTGTGTTGCCTTGTTGAATCGGTACAGAAATGAAGGAATATTAAATCGAATTGTGACATGTGATGAAAAGTAGATTCTTTATGATAACCGTAAAAGAAAAATGCAATGGCTGACCCCAGGTCAAACGCCAAAACAATGTCCTAAAGCAAAACTTACCAATAAAAAGGTAATGGTAACTGTTTGGTGGTCTCAGCATGGTGTTATTCACTATAGTTTTCTCCGATCTGGTCAATCAATAACGGCAGATGTCTATTGTGCCGAACTCCGAACAATGTTGGCAAAACTAGCAGTAAAACAGCCCCGACTCATGAATTGATCTTCACAATTATTGCTCCATGACAACGAGAGACCTCATACAGCACGAGAACCCGTTTTGACCCTTCAGGAACTGCAATAAGAAACCATCCTCCGTATTCGCCAGACCTTGCTCCAACGGACTACCATTTTTTTCGTGATTTGGACAATTATCTACGTGACAAGAAGTTTTCTTCCCAGGAGGCAGTACAAAATGCTAAACTTTTAAACTTTCGCGTTGCATTATAACTAAAACTTATAATTGCGGGTTTGAACGCGACGTAGGTGTGGTATGTAGTAGTATTGATACTACTTACATTCCTCGACGTTTCGGCCGTGATGCTACGGCCGTGGTCACGGGGACTGGTGCGCGGTGTCTCCGTCTGCATCGGGCGGCCGGTTCTTCTGCTACCCTCGAACTCTCCGATATTTGTTGTACATTTGAACTGGAGTCAGTAGGTTCAGTGCGACACACAACACTCACAGTATCCAGGTTAATGTTTATTAATAACGGCGACTCACGCGGTTTGCACTTATTAACGAGGAATGTAAGTAGTATCAATACTACTACATACCACACCTACGTCGCGTTCAGACCCGCAATTATAAGTTTTAGTACAAAATGCTTTCACACAGTTTGTGCAGTCTAGATCCTCAGAGTTCTATCACAAAGGCATAAATGACCTTCCTATTAGATGGCAGCAATGTATAGATAATAATGGTAACTATTTTGACTAAATAAATTTGTTGAAAATTAAAAAATAAACAATTTAGATTTTCAGTAAAAATCGGCAAATTCATACTTTAACCCCTATTATTTTTAATTTAATCAAATAATCCTACGGGATGTTGAATGGGACTACAAATAAAAAAGTATCTCACTGTCTGTTTCTTTTCCACAGTTAAACCAATAAACCGAAGAAAAATAATGGTAGAGGTATGGCATTAGGTCTAAGAAAGGGCTAAATACAGGGTAGCTTTAAAGTCATTGGCATCTATTCAACCTATTATTGTGCTCATATTATGGGATGTTTTTGTGGGAACCTAATAACTACCATAAGGACTTATCATTTTTTTTTACAAAATAAATGAAAATTAGTAGAGACGGGCCGACTAGTCACTGACTAGTCGGGAAAGCCGTATATTCGGCATCGTTTGTAGTCGGTGCCTAGTCGGCGACTATTCGGCAAAATATGCCGATTATAATCGGCGCATAACAAACATTTTTTTTTGGGTTCGTATCTGCAATCAGAAATATTATTATAAGCAGAATTGTTGTACGACATGCGATCAGAGTCGGGTGTGCCTTCCAGTGAAAATCTACCCTAAAGAGTCGACTTGGAACTTATGGATCAGTTTGTCACATGCAATTGCAAAATATCCTTCCTTATTAAACGTTTAGCGTAGCTTTCTTGAGTCAGCTCAATAGCAAGCCGGTTAGGATGTTTCGTTAGACGTGCTTGGTAATTTTTGGATGTTGAAAGTATTTAATCCCGGACAGTGTTCATCTTGAAGTACCTATTGATGGATCTCATTATTTGTGATGGTGAAACAAGTTAAAATGTTGGGTGTGTTTATAGAGTTATGAGCTCGTGGGTTCTTCTTCAGCGCTCTGAGAACTGTACTAAGAAGCTGTGGAGGGCGCCACTTGCTTTAACTCAGAAGCAAGAAAGAGTTAAATAAAAGATAGAAAAGAAAACAAGATTGTTACATTTGTCTCCCCTTGTTTATTTTATATTTATGATATAAAATATAGTACATTGATGCACATACATGAGCTTGGCAGATAAATAATGAGCCACATACAATAAACTTACATTAGTGTTAAGAACAAATTACCACTATGCAATTAAACAAAAGTTCTGTGCTTAACTAGAAACTTGAATTCTCAGGTTTAGTGAAGAAAGCTGAGAAGCAGGAATTCCTTTATTCACGCCTGACCAAAACTAAGGTTGGCCTGACCTATAAGCTGAGGAGTATCACCAATGTATGAAAAGTATCAAAAGAATAAATGTTCATAAATACCTAGTCTAGTTGCATGATATTAGTTCATGCCACCAATAATAATTATAAAGTCACCGTGGAGAACCACACATATCCCTCCGTCCCTGGAGCAGAGATTTCCACATGCGCGCAGGATGCGAGAATATGTCCTAGTAGCTAGGAGCGAGGAGGGCGATGAAATGGCGTCCGCTTATAAAGCAAATCGAACCTCTCCCCTCTATGACAAGTTACTTTTTTTTAATTGCGTTTCATGTCACGACTAGGAACCAAACGTTGAACTTGACACATAAAGCCAAAGAATGCAGGAAACTATACTCAGCGCTGAAAATAGTAGGAAACTAATTTAAAGTAAAAAAACACAAATAAGTAATGTCGGGCGTAACTCCAACACAAGAGATTTGATAAGGATGGGAGGATGCTGTGAAGTCGGGAGTCAGATGGAATGAAACGACTAGTTTGAGTGTTAATTGAAAGTACACTGATTTATTCATTGCTCATTTGGACGGCGTTTTACGGTAATCTAGGTCATTCATATAAACGCCTACTTGGAATAATTATTAACTATATGGAAGTGAAATATGCTTGTATGTACGGTAACTCGTACAAGGAACATTTGCCATTAATATATTAACAAAAAAATATGTTCAAATAATTTGTTGTAAAGAGGGATTCTAGACTCAAAGTTGCACCGATATTGTTCCATCAGCCAGATAGATGGCGTTACCAGAAAAATCCTTAGCTGCGCACGAGCTGTTGAAACAAAATAAAAAAAAATGTAAAGACGTATTACAATGGCACTTAAGATATTTTTCGAAGAATCACACTTTGCATCCGTTGCAGAATTGAGATGTGAGAGTTGCTGGCACTACCCCAGGTCCCCACTCAGAGCTGTATTCCGTACAACCATATAGGTTTAAGAATTGCCTTGTAAATAAGGAGTTTGTTATCAGTTGAGAGTTTGCTGTTGCGTCCCATCAACCAGTACAGATTTTTGTACCGAATGTTTAGTTCTTCTCTTTTAGTTTTTATGTGTTGGCGCCAAGTTAGTCGTTGATCAATATGTAAACAAAGTATTTAACAGAGTCATTCTGGGGAAGAATAACACCTTCCAACTGGACTGGTGGGCAATTTGCTCTTCTCAGAGTAAAGAAATATGTCATCAGTATATAAACTTGAAAAATTTTCTAGAAAATATGTCCTTTGTTTTTTTTCACAAATCTGTAGTTGCAGAAAACGAAGCAGCACTGAGCACTCCTTTTCGTATCTGAACTTTATTTTCGTCGCAAATGATGGGAGTTTTATTTTTTGTCGAATATTTCCTACTAGGTAAAACGTATTTTGGTTTGAACTTCTTTATAGAATTGATAAAACCAGTGTTTTGAACTAAAGACAATAAAGTAAAGGTTGGTTATCTCACGCAATCATCTTTCATATTGCAACACTTATATCTCTTGATCGAGAGTCCTGAAGAGACCACTGCACCGTTAATTTTTTTTTGTATACTTCGTTATTTTTGTATTTCGCAACCCGCCGGAATTGATGACAATAATGACACTTGCGACAAGTAGGTATTTGATTGATCGGCATTGCCGATTAGTCGGCCGACTAGTCGGCAATTTGAAAACCGATTAGTCGGCTAGTTGGCAAATAATAAAGTCGGCCCATCACTAATAATTAGATAAAGAGATAAAGTATCGTGTTGAATTGAGCGAGTCTAACTCGTAGTAGGTACTCGTACTACTGCCACCACACCGCGTGAACCCGCGTGACCCGACATCGCAACAGCTGATAGATAACTTGATAATGATAATAACTTTGCCTTCATACTTTGACCGGCTTAGAACGGTCAAAACTTACGTATTTAAAAATTTGGACTTGGAATGACAGTATTTACAGCGCGTAGGCGCGGAGGGGCGAAGCGGCCCGCGGGCTGATTAGCAGGAGGCTGTAAGCGAGGTGACGCGGCTAAGGCTGGCCGGCGTAGCCGGCCAGAAAGCCTAAGCTGCGGTGGTCAGCGTAAGCCATCTGCGACGATTAGAACGCGTGGGACCGCTGGAGCCCCGCTGCGCCGAAGCCGTCACGGAAGCCTGATTGTTTGGATGCATGCATGATTGCTTGTTTGCATGCATAATTGCTTGTTTGCATGCATGTTTGCTTAATTGAATGCATGCTTGCGCTTGTTTGCATGCCTGCTTGCTTGTTTGCATGCATGCATGCTTGCTTGCATGCATACTTACTTCTTTGCAAGCTTTAGGCTAATAGTTTGTGTGCCAATGACAATGGGGGCTATCGCTAGTGAATTTGCCACTAGAGGCGCTAGTGTCGCGTGAGGTCCAATATCATTCACTTAGTACTGGTTTTAGCGGAATTTGTTGCGTAAATTATCATTTCTTTAATTTACCTGCTGGAAAGTGATCTCCTTCGTAAAATATCGCAAATATTGATTATTTGGCGATTAATGTGAACGCTTTAAAAGCAGAATTAAGAAAAAGCGAAAAATAGGCGGCCTCAAGAGCAACTATTTCAGAAGTTAATTTGTTGATATCAAGATAGTTATTTATAAACAATATAACCTTAATTAGATTCAAGATATAACACTTTGTTTCGGCGCCAATCGTCTTTGATAGCTATACCTCCGGACCTCAGTCTACAGTGGCGCCAACTGGTGAGCAAAGAAACGGTAGTCCCCATTAGGAGTAAGTCATTCTTTTTCTTAATTACATTATTAATGGCCATGTCATCTCTTTTTCCTTTCTTAGGTATTTCCAAACTCACATTTGCCCTTTTAATATTTCTATTAGTAACAGTTATTTCAATAATTAACAAAAAGATGAAGAATGACGTGGATTTGTTAGACTTTTTACGCGCAATCGCAATACATACCAAATTATAAATATTATTTTTATATCCTATTATTAGCTAGATGCTATCTCATGATTATATTATGTACCTAATAGTACAAGTTACCGCTAAGATGATTAATATAAATAAATAAATCATATTCACAAAAAAGTTTTTATATCATAATACTATACTGGTACTATATCACACAGTCAACCAGGAATCCTTATAGTTTTGCCAATTTGACAAGCTGAATAGATGTTTTTGTTCATTATGTAAAAATAGTCATTTTCGATAAATTAATCATTTGATGTATTGAGCGTTCGATATTTTGAACGTTCGATTTTTTGACCGTTCGATGAATAGTGTTCGATATTTTGATTTTCGATCATTTGGTATTCGATATGGCGTAGGTAACCCGTTTTTGTGCTGGACTGAATTCGGACAATTAGCAGTAGAATTAAATGGAAAGCGAAGAGCTGTTTTGATGCTAGTTAGTTTTTTATCATCAAAAAAGTGATTTATGTGCTTGGTTTCTATATTACAAATTTGATTTATTTATTTGTGTTAAAAAATATTAAAGTATATCAATCTCATAAAAATTACTAATACTTGTTTACATGTCAGAGTATAAACTTGAAAAATTTGAGTCCCGCCTGAGACAAAATTTTTTAAGTTTATATACTGATATTATAAGTGCAATTAAGTTGCTAAAAATATCAAATAAAGTACTTGTTTACATGGTTAAAAAATTTATTTATTTTATTTTTGTTAATAAATATTACAATTTAAGAATGAGACATTTTATTGCTAGTTACTTTTTTATCATCAAAAAAGTGATTTATGTAATATATATTTAGTAATCTTAACGAATATATATTTTGTTCCTTTATTAAAATATATAGTTTGAATCAACAATATGTTTTGCTTTTGATTCTAATCCCCCCCCCCCCATACAAACAAATTTTTAGGCCACGCCGCCGCCGTGAAATTGGCCCACGGCGCGCGGCGCTCATATTTACGCAGGCTTAAACAATAACTCAGTTTTTACCTAAACTTGAGCGTTACCTTTTTTTGTAATGGCTCTTAAGTATGGCAGTATAATAGGATGTGTCTGCTTTATAGTTTTTTAATAACAACAATGTAAAGCAAAAAGATGCCATCTAATAATCAGATGCAGCTTTGGGACATTTAGTGAGGGATCCAATTTGACCCTGTCCAATATCCAACTTGAGTACCTTCAATTTTTTTGTAGTTTCAAAAGAGTATTTACTAGGGTTTTGTTTGATGTTTGCACGGAGACAATACCTAAGCCAAACGGATTGAAGGATAAAAGAGAACAGAAGACAAACCCAGTGATTTGAGAAACGATGTAGAAAGATATGAGAGCACGACTGAGGTGAATGGGTCGAACTGAGAAGAAAAAAATGAAATTTTGTTATATACTGGAAAGGAAAGGAGGAAGAACTTTAAATGTATGTGCGATGATGATAAACATGCTTTATTATTTAGTATTAAAATAATGTTAAAAGTTTTTTCACTAGTATACATAAATACTGGACTTTTAATGATGAGTAACTTTTGTGTCTGAGTGAGTCTTAGTTATATTATGCTGATTTATTAGAATCAGAATCAGAATCAGAATCAGAAAGTTTATTTGCTTATCAATTAATGGCTGATGGTTACGGACATCTTTTGTTTTGGCACTTATAGAAAGTATACTTATATTCTATAAGAAAAAAGGGTTATATAGTGCTAGTACCTATCAAATAAATTGTCTTTCTTATCAAAAAAAACAGTTGAATGGTGTCCGAATGTAATAAGTTATAATTTAACACAAATAACTGGCTCTGTAAATATTTTATATCGATTCTAGTCTTCTACCTGAGGCTCATGGTAATAGTGTCCTTAAATAGTGCAGCTTTAGATATGTAACGTGCTTCTGGTTCTTTGTGACGTATTATTTATAACAGATATTACGCGTTATTTCGACATTCGATATTATATTCGTCAGCAAACGTCACGTCTTATCAAACGGAAGAATACGTGTGATAATACAATAATAGTAGGTGTGAAATGTGAAAATAGTGATAATTTTGGTTGAGCGCACTGATTCGCATTAGAACTCTCACGATAATTACATATTTCTCTACTCACAGTTGATACAGTTTTGTGGTTGTACTATTGTTAGTAAACTGCAAGTAAAGATATTTTTAAACAGAACATTTAGTTACAAAAACTTACACAGAATTTACCCTTATATTGTGTGAGTGTGGCTAAACTTCTAGGATTATTGTTATTGTAGTATTGTTTGATTATTAAAATACCTATATACAGTTGCCTTTTTGCACTGTAGGTTTTTTAAACTTTGCTTAATTAATGAGATTAGTATGAAAATTAAAATTAGTTTTTGCCGTAGAACTGATAAGTGACATCCTTGCCGAAAACTTTTTTATTTTTAAGTATATCTTACATTTTAAGTGGAGTTGAGTTGTTTTTATTATTATTATGGATACGATAAACGAAAATACGTAGGAAATGGAATACTAGTTCGATATTGAAATTTTCATCTGAAAAATAATCCCGTGGTCTCCCGAAAACTGAAGCCAACAACGATGATTAAAGACGATAGTGAAAGCTAGCAATACCCAATGTACCCGAATACTTAACTCCTACAGGATCATAAGACCGGTCGCTATAACAATTGATTATAATTGTGTCTGGAATAACATACAATCTTGGGGTTATGAGCAGTTTTCAATATTTGTCTAAATTCAAAATTGGACTTGTGAATGTTAAATTGGCAACACAAAAAACTTGATAAGTGGCTGTTGCACGAACGATGACGAACGCGTTGAAGTATGCGTTCGTTGCTTAAGGCGGTGTAGTTCTAAGAGGCAGCGTTTTTGAGTTTTTAAAACCTATTTTAAAATTAAAAAACAGCGTTTTAAAGTCTGATAAAAAATATGTATTAGTTGAGAAACTATTCACTAACGATTACACGATTTGATTAACTTGGCTCGATAGAAAAAAATCACAAACCTACCTCTTTTTGAAAAGTTTTTTCAAATTCACGACTAAACTGCGGACATTTTAAATAAAAATTTTGTGCATGTTTAAAACTGCTAAATACTCGTATTTATAGACATATTCGCTGAGTTTGATTACATTGAATGATATACTTAATTACTATGTTTAAATAACTACAAAATACGTGAGCGCGGCGGCTCGTCAGGCCCGTATTGTCGCATAGGCGCATAGGCGCTCCGTAATAGGCGATCGATGGATATCGATCCATAAATCAACTACTAGGCCTTAACAGACACTTAAATATTGATTTTGTTTCGCATTGTCACTTGCGATGAAAAATGCATTTATTTTAAAAATCGTAAGAGGTCACCATGTTGGTAAGACCTTGGAAATGTCCCAAACGAAAATTGGTTGCCGGTTTAATTCATCATAGGATCTACACACTATGGTGGAGAAGTTTGCTAATCTCCGGCCAGCCATGGTTACTCGCTCGTCTCATACGGCAAACAGACCGTCTCTAAGCTACAGGAGGTATAATTACATAATCACAGACTATAGGACATAAGACACACTTTTATTTGCAAAAACTTAAAAAGCCATACTTTCGTTAGTAAAGCCTTTGAAAAATTGTTACATTATATTTTTCTTTTCAAAAAAGTTGGAGGTGTAATTGAAGTACGCTACCCACACATACCTAAACATACTCATTACGTAAATAACTATTGCATCTGACTTGTTTATGAAGGATATTGAAAAATGACCCCTACGCTAAGATATGCATCGACAGAGACGGTGAATATTTTGAAAAAAAATCGTAAAAATTTTATATGCGAAGAAAACTTTCATAAATGGTTACCTTTGATACTTCAGAATACTATAAGCCCTAGGGGTTGTAGGCGGCATAATACAAAGTTAAATAACTTATTGCCGGTTGTTATTGAAACAAAATATCCATAAAACCGATGTTAAACGACATGGATCCTTTCATTTTGCGGATTATTTGCGAAAAATTATGAATTGTTTTGTGTGATGCGATGTAAAGATTGTGGGGTAAGTGGTGTGACGGCAAGTGCCCGTGGGCGGGTGGGCTGCGCGGGCCTCCGCGCCGCCTCCAGCCAGCCAGTAGCTGGCAGCCGTCGCGTGGGCCGCACGTCCTCTCACCCTGTGCCTCACTCGCCTGTGCGCAGCGCTCGTCCCAGCGCCTTGCTCCGAACCTCGCCGCCTCGCCGCTGCCGGCACAACAAACTCGCGCTCGGTGCCCTTGTATACCATACCTGCTGTGCTTGTAACACCTCATCGCTACAATAAACGTAAGTTACGCTTACCACTAACATACGCTTTGGCTGTGGAATATTAAAATAGTGAAAGTTTTTTGAGTTGCTTTTTGGCATTAT
The DNA here is from genome assembly GCA_949315895.1 of Anania crocealis. Taxonomy (NCBI): domain Eukaryota; kingdom Metazoa; phylum Arthropoda; class Insecta; order Lepidoptera; family Crambidae; genus Anania; species Anania crocealis. The sequence continues at coordinate 12,399,639 of OX438862.1, forward strand.
GACCAGCATTGTTTTATGAATCAAATTATAATTGGGGTTTCGTTTGCTTATATGTTCCTATCTTATACCATATTGCTGCATTTTATTTTGCATCATAATCACATTTTATAAATAAAAATGTTTTAAGCTTTTGCCACCTCTGGGTAAATAGTAAGTGACTTGTTTTCAAATTCCTACCAGACAGTTTAATTTTTAAGTTTCCGGCTTAATCATAAATGTAGTTTATTATAATAAGGCAGCTTTTATCTTGAGATCAATGTAGAATAATAACTCAGTAGTTATGTAATTTTCGGCGGGTGATGAAAAACAGATAAAAAACTAATAAAGTGTCAAACTAAAACTAATAGATATTATTAAGCTTTTTGGTTATTCATTCTTGTTTTTAAAATTAGAAGAGGAAACATAATTCGTTCCATATTTTTTAAAATTAAAATACACATGTATACCTTTACTTTTTCTCATAGAGATGTTCAAACTAAGCCGTAATTGAAATTTCCTTGTTCTGTGTTTATACGAGCACATATTATTACGAGGTGCCTCGGGGGATAATCTGCTACAATCGGGAAGATGGGGTGCTCCGTTTATGACGTAATTATGAAGTATCTTTGGCAACACAGAGATTAAATGACAAGCAAAATAGGTTAATTTTAGAGATGGGCCGACTAGTCGGAAAAGCCGACTATTCGGCATCGTTTGTAGTCGGTTACTAGTCGGCGACTATTCGGCAAAATATGCCGATTATAATGGCGCATAACAAACATGACCTTTTTTTTCCAAAAAGCTGTTGTTACAGAAAACGAAGCAGCACTGAGTACTCCTTTTCGTATTTGAGCGCAAATGATGGGAGTTTTATTTTTTTCGAAGATTTCCTACTAGGTAAAACGTATTTTGGTTAAAACTTCTTTTTAGAATCAGTATTTAAACTTAAAATATTATTATTATGTCTCAGGCGGGACTCGAACCCGCATCTCCTCAGATGCCAGGCGTGACACTGCGTCACAGCGCGAATTTTTCAAGCATCTTCTTATCGCTGTAAGCCAGCGTTGTTTCATCAAATGTTTGGAGTTTGCACCCTTTTAACACCCGAAAGAAACATCTTTGCAGATGTTTGATGTCTGAATATCATATAAAGTATTGCTGTTTCATCTTAACTGACAGTCAAACAGTAAGCTGACTTACAGCGATAAGAATAAGCTTGAAAAATTCGCGCTGTGACGCATTGTCTCGGTGGCTTAATGGTATAGCGCCGCGCTCTATTATATACCTATCTGAAGTGGTTGATTTTATGAATGAAATGCTATTAAAAACAAAATGGTATCAGTTTTTCTTACTTTACAATAGCACAATAGTGTTAATTGCCACTACTGTAGTACTGTAGTTATTTAATACTAGCTGTTGCCCGCGACTTCGCCCGCGTCAATTTCTGTTATTATGATCGCAACTATTTTTGCAATATTTTTTACTGATGCTTCGCTCCTATTGGTTGCAGCGTGATGTTTTTAGCCTAAAACCTTCCTCGATAAATGGGCTATCCAGCACAAAAATAATTTTTCAATTCGAACCAGTACTTCTTGAGATTAGCGCGTTCAAACCAAAAAAACAAACAAACTCTTCATCTTTATACTTAACTAGCTGATGCCCGCGGCTTCGCACGCGTGGGTTTTGATCTGTTACAAAGTTTTCGTCACGACTCACCCCCCTCTCCTCCACTCTTTTCCTCCACTTCCTTTGCCTACGGTGCCGAAGGTGCCCATCTCGGGCGAGGTAGTGGTGGGCACTTAGTGGGAGCCGATACGTCGTTGCCGACTTACCGGGGCCCGTTGATACAATAGTTGGATGAAAGGGGCCGATTTAAACTATTTAGGGATCCGGTGTTAGTTCTCCTAGCGAACCGTGGTCCAAGCGAGCTCGCACCACATCTGTTTGCATTTACATGAAATCTGAAGTACAATATCATTTGAAACTTTCAAAACTGTCAACGCTGTAGTACAACAAACCATTCAAAGCAGCTTGCAAGGCTTTATTCGAATACGATCAACACTGGCATAGAGCCCTGGAAGAAGTGGCCCTGTGTAAAAAACAACATTCTTAATTTTCAACCAAGTAGGTTACCATTTTTCTCGATCCATAAGCGTTAAAAAGGCGATTTTACAAAGACAATTTGCTTGCATACTACGTTTGGATAGAAGACCGGTGTAGTACCAGCATCGGTGTAGAGCTCTGAAAAAGCCAGTCCTATGTCATTCTCCCTTCATGATAAACGAAGTTTCAAGTACCTCAATATGATGTTAAACACAAATACGAGTAATTAACCACAAAATTTTCAACTGTTTTTCACCCCCTCAAATATTTAATTATAAAAAAATCCTTATAAACAACATAACAAAATTTATACCAAAAAGCTGACGTAGTTTCACAAAACTTTCATGTGTGATGTGGGTTCGAGGCATGAATGGTAGAGGATGATCAGTAGGATAAAAAGTGTTCAGAAACTTGACAGGATAGAGAACTGATTCGACTGTACTGACCACTGTGTCTATAAATTTTTATATTTCTTCAGCTTCAAATGATGTCAGCAAAACATCATTAATTACTGCTGCTTGGTCATTAGTGGGTGCGTGGTGGTAGCTATTCCTAAGGTTAAACAACACGGAATTATGAAGTGAGGTGATTTTTTTTTCAACGTTTTATTTTCATGTTTTAAAAGTGTATTTTTTTAAATATGGAGGATATTAAATAAAAAGATAATTTGGATGCGTTAGAAAGGCAGTTTCACTAAACAAACTTTGCCAGGCCCCCAAAAGCGGTGCGTCCTAGAAAAAATAAATCTTTACTAAATGGAAGTTTATCAAATTATCTTCTAAATGGAAGCTTGTCAAATGGTCTACCAGTCTATATTGATTTAATCCACCAGTCAGCTGCTTAGTGTTGTTGTAACACACCTGTTACCTTTTCCTGCCTGAGATACGGGTCTATGCCCAGTTTAGGAATTATTTTTGTACTGCTTAATATAGTTGATAATGTAATAAGGTACAACAGTGTAATTCTGTACACTTTTTTCGATTTCCCAACATTTGTCTTTACCGTATAAACAAAAATCGGCCAAGTGCAAGTCGGACTCGCGCACGAAGGGTTCCGTATTAATTTAGTTAATGTAGTGCCTACCTGTTACCATTTATTGATATAAAGCAAAAATAAGCAATAAATTGATTTTTTTGTGTGGGAACCTCCCTTAAATATTAATTTAATTATTGATTATTAAAGTTAGAAATATAATTGAGTGTTTTGTGAATATTTCAAGTGCCTACCTGTTGCCATTATTAATATCGAACAAAAAGGGACAAAAAAATCGCGTTTGTTGTATGGGAATACAACAAACGCGATTTTTTTTGTCCCTTCAACATTTGTTTTATTTTGTTTTTAGTATTTGTTGTTATTGCGGTAGCAAAAATACATAATTTGTGAAAGTTTTAACTGTCTAGCTATCGAGGCTCTTGAGATACAGCCTGGTGACAGGCAGACGGACAGACAGCGAAGTCTTAGTAATAGGGTTCCGTTTTTACCCTTTGGGTACGGAACCCTAAAAATGATTAAGTTCTAAATAATACCATTCTTATGGTAAGTACCGATATTTATTTTCTGAATATGTACCAATATACATATAGATAAGACATCCAATAGGAATTTTCAAGTTTTGTCTTTTCGTAATATAGCCTCCTTATTTCTTCGTCAACTTTGTCCTTCAGGGCATATGGAATACGTCGCGGCTAGATGAAAATTGGTGTCACATTTTCTTGAAGCACTAATTGAGCTTTGTAGTTTGATATTCAAACAAGAGTTCCGTCAAACACCATTGTTAAATCTTCTAGTAATCTGTCCAATTTTGAGTTGTTGATAATTTACTAACTGAATTTTATCCAACTCTTCAAATTCTAACTCACAAGGATCCCGTGGAGCACAAAAATATAATATAATACGTTTTCTGATGTAATTCTGGGCTCAAAGATGTATGATTGACGTGTATTTCCTTGTAGCGATATCATCACATCTGTTCAGTTTTTAGTACGTATCCAACCGTTTAATGATGTTTTTGAATGTTTCGTCCTTGTCTAATGGTACTGAGTTCAATTTAGATGTCCTAAGATTTGTTTGTGACCGACCTTTGCTCCTCAGTACCTTCTGCATACATGGAATTGTTTCGTGCTATCGAATTCAAACTCTGCAGTTTTAGTTTAAGCTGTGTTGTAATACCCTGAAGGTTATTTTTTTCTTCAATCTCAGTTTCCAACTGTGGGTCATCAGTAATATTATTGTAGTCGTATCTCTTCCAAATTATTCTTGGTAAATTTGTTCATTTGTCACTTCACCAGCTGATCACTCACTAATTTTAATTCATAATCAGAAATTTCTCGTAGGTTTTGTATCTGGCTGCCGAATTTTGTAATGCAGCCTTTAATTAAAGTTCTACACGTTTTAATTCAGTTAATTCGCGCCAATTATTAAATTCTAAAATAATACCATTCTGTTTGTAAGAAATTACCTATTTATTTTCTGATTGACACATTGAATGTCATAACAAACTAAGTAAAATCAGAGAGTACAAATATGTAAAGAGTATGGATATGACGCGGAACCGAACAAACTTTGTCCCCATTTTTAATCCCCTTAAAGATAAAATTTTCAAAAATGCTGAAAGACGTCATTCTTAATTTTTAATCAGGTAGCTGGATACTGGATTTTCATCGTCTTAGCTTCAAAACTGACGGAGTTTCATACAAACTTATGGGGCCCTTTTTACCCCCTTAGAGGCAGAATTTCCAAAATTCCTTTCTTAGTGCTCACCTACACTATAAAAGGAAGCACGGTGAAAATTTTCAGATTTTAAATCCCAGTAGTTTGGGCTGTGCGTTGATATGTCTGTCAGTCAGTCAGTCATTAAATCAGTTTTCATTTTTATATATTTAGATATTAGTATAGATAAGTAATTCAAAATCATACTAACAATAAATAGATGTAGATATCATTAAAGGACGAAACAGTAGAGTAACTGTTAATGAATAACAAATGGTTATTGTTTTCAACATAAAAAAAAAAACTTAGCGCCATTGATTTTCGATTAGACTACCATTTCATTTTTAATCGAAAACTATCTATCAGGTAGATATACCGGCCATCGGAATAAAAAAACTGCAGGTTAGAGGGATGATAAAAACCGTTTATCTAATAGTCGTAAATTTAAAAGTTTTGGAACAAGTGCAGTTCTTTTTATGTGTAACGATTTATTAATCGGATACAATTTTGTACCGACAATATCAGTAGGGATACTACTTACAAAAAATGATTAATTGATATTAAATTATTTATTATGATTAGAAGTAAAATAAATTTAAAGCATAAAGTACACTTTATACCGAATAGTAAATTGTTTCTAAGTCCTATATTGCAATCAGATAAGAAGGCTAGTTAGTCACGTCCATGTAATTGGGAGCGAATTGAAACGTATTTCCTGTTGGTCGATTGTGGCGAGGACTTCCAGGAATAGATCTTCATTTATGTCGTTAGTGGTAGTGGGCCGCTATTAATGATCATCTAGTACCTTGATAATTGGAGATGCATTGTTCTAATAATGTTTGATTTTGTTCTAAGTATTATTTATATACTTAAGTTTATAATTTATAATGGATAGTAATGTGAACCTCATAACTCAACGTATCCACGTTTCTTCAGTTAATTGCGTTTTCTGTTATTTTATAATAAATTGGTGTACAATACATATTTTTTATCAAGTTTATTGCAACACAATATAATCAAAGCAGCTTAATAGCCACGAATTTCTTTATTCTCAAAGCAACTGTTAACTTTTTTTCGTTTCCAAGATAAAAAGCAAACGACTGTTCTTTATTTTTAATCCACCTGACAACGTTGAATTCTTAATTCGTTTAAAGCGGTTTATAATTAGCAGCCCACCAAAACCATTTGGATGACTTTTAATTGCGTTTCATTTTGAATATTTTTTATGGGTGAGTTTGGATTCTGATTATTTTTTTAAAATATTGTTGCTTTTATGCTATTCCAATTAATACCGGAAAAATGTTTTTGAAGGCACTGTGGTTTTTATTTTTTTTCTAGAACTTCTATCGACCACTAACTTGATAATTTGACCATGATTGTATTTATCGACTTGACTTTATCAGGATGTTTTTCCCCTTCATATAAAGTTTTCACAAAAAATAGTAAATTTTACTTAATTTTTAATCGTATGATATTTTTATAGTTCCTAACAGCACGAATGAGTGTTCAATTTCAATCGTTACAATTACGTTCGTAAAGAACAATGATCAAGCAGTTCTGCTGTTTGTTAATAGTCACACAACGATGTCGTCATTAAACTAATAACATATCGAAAATTTATCAGTCAATGAATGTCAACAAATACAAGGTTCATGAATTTTAAGACACACCTTGGTTCGGACATTCACGGTAGGTACAATATCTTTGAAGTGACGGTTCAACGAAATGTCTCGTCAGTAGTTACCGTAATCAGAGGCTTGTCCTAAGATAGCTTTGCCCTTTGTCAACTCACTACAGTGAGGTCTAATAATAATATAATATTCATAAGTCGTCTTTCACTCGAACTCAGCAAGGTGCCTATGTTCAGTGAGGCCAGCCGTGCCGCCCATTCACTCCCCGCGCTGAATGAAACACTAACGAATCTATTATAATTCTGCAAATGTAAGCTTATAAAGTAGTATTGTCTATTTACTGACACAGAAGCTAATCCTATATTAAGGCTCTATTTAAGGTTAACTTTAAAATATTGTTAAAAAAATTACATGAATTTTTTGATACGAATAAAATAACTATATCTTACATAACGTTACATTTTCTTTTGTTTTATTTATTTTGTGTTTATCAGGATTCCATGTTAATAAATATAGACAACATCACATACATTGTTCTGATCCCAATTTGAATAGGTAAATATTTAAAGCACTCATATTTCATTAATTCCTGAAAAAAATGTTTTTCTATATTGACGCGTCTGGGAATCGAACCCGGGACCTCGGAGCAGGCGACACCTTGAACCGTGTGTGCGCCACTCCGCCTAGAAGGTCGTCGTCTACACTAGATTTGATTGTTTCATCAATCTCAATAAACCCGTCTTAAAATCTTTAATTTTAATATTTATAAAGCTGACTTTTTAAATAATACTTAAATAAATACAACTCAAAAAACAACATAATCTTTAAAAACAATTATGCAAATGTTATTGGGCAAATGGTTATTACTTATGCCATAAAATAGTATACCATACCGTTTATAATTCTCTTTTGCACCACTCTCAAACATAACGTGGTCTGTTTTTATTATTCTTTTTATTAAAAACTCAAGTGAAGCTAGGTGAGCAAGGCAGGTAGGTACACCTGCAAGGCCTGTGCCTGGCGTATGCAAAAGCGGCAAAGTTAATAAGACTTTTTAACTTTTTCTTCCTTACGTATTTATAACAAGATAACTGTAGTCGCGTCATCTACTCCTACTTTCAACGCAGCACACTTAGTAGTTATATTTATGTTGAGCAGAAACTAAAAAGCCATTTCATAGCATTTGTTTATTTGACCTTTGCCATGAAGATTTATAAAAGTATGAAGTTTTATTTTCAAGTGGGTAATTTGTTCATGAAAATTGTATTCGTATTTTCAACAAATTCAACAGTCAACAGTCAATTGCTGCAGAACTCCCTGTACATAAACTCAAATATTATATCAAAGTGAAGTTAGCTTTTGACGACCATTTGGATCAGCGGTAGTAAACGCTGCTTCTGAGCCATGGGTCGCGGGTTCGATCCCCGCACAGTACAAATATTTGTGTGCATGAACATGTCTGTTTGTACTGGTCTGGGTGTTTTCTATGTATTATAAGTAAGTATTTAGAAAAAAAAAGTATATAAGTTAGTTGATCGGTTGTCTAGTACCCCATACGACAGGGTACTTAATAGTAGCTTAATTTGGGACTAGATGGCTCTGTGTGGCCCAGTCAGGCATGTCTTAAATATTTATATTTATTTACTTAAAGTAATTTTAATGAAAAAGGGCTATTATACTATTAATTATTATATTCTCGTAAATGATAGGAACTGTGACTTTAAATGGTCCTAGCTCGCACTGGCATATACCTTACGTTTACCTTACCTTATGTAAACATATTTATTTAAAAAGAGGCTGGCAATATTCACTGTGTTTCTTGCGCTGCTTCTTCTCGGCACTAGCCCACATTTGTCCCGCAACAGTGGCAGGTTTAAATATTGGGACGTTTACAAGCGCCTGGACCGCCAGACCCAGGGGTCTGTTGCTAAAATAAAACTGATTTAGCTGATTCAAATACATCAGCTATAATTTCTTTAATGAATGATTTAAGGAAAAATCAACCCATACAGATAAATTCATTTCAGGAAATTTCACGTTAAGTTTATGAGCTGTTGCCGATATTAATGTTTTAATAGGTTTCCCGTAATTATCCTGTAAAAAAACATTATAAATCTGTTCAGATTTTAGCTTTAAAGCTCGTAATTTAAGTTTGTTTTTGTAAATGTCATTTAAACAATAAAAACAGTTTAATATTAATACTTAAATAGTCATATCGAATTTCAGTTAAAACAATAGACTATGTAAATATCTATCCAACAAATACTGCCTAGCACTTTGACTAGAGGAAATTATGAGGGTTTTCGCTATTTGGTTACGTAACCTTAGACCAATCCACTCTGAAACACGATACAGCATAATTTTGTTTGTTAATTCTTGACTCAAGTATGTTTTTACATGATAAGAAATATCTTAAATTGTGTTGGAATACGAATAAGTCTGTTTAAAAAGTTAAAGTCTTATGTTATAGCGTTATAAAAATAAATAAAAAAATAAAAAAAGTAACATGTTTAAAAGAATTAAAGGAAGAAAATTTATCATCATGCAATGCATTAGAAATTTTAATGATAAAAAGATAATTATTAGCTTTAAACATGACAGATTAAATACAAACTAATATTAATACTATTTAAAGAACAAAATCAAATATGAAAATAATTATTTAAAACTAAACGTTTGTCAAACACTAACAGCTAAATAGAACAGTTATGCTTTGTACACCGATAGCTGCAAATCTCAGAATGGCATTGCAGCAGCCTATTTACGATCTACAAGCTAAGTAACATGATTCGTATCAAATATTTTCGTCTGAATCTATTATGACTGGTTCATTTTGGTGTATTATCCAGAGCAGTGGCTTATGCTAGAAATTCAGAAGTCTGTAAAATTGCTGCCTGCTGTCTTAAGACGTAGACAGCTCTACTCTAAAACTATAGAAAACTTACTCAAAATAACATTTAGTTGATAATGCAATGGGTTCCATCTAGCGCACGTAGACTTGATTTGGGGAAAGGTGAGGCCGATAAATATATATAAAAAGCCATTAAAATGGCTATCACTGTGTTCTGTAAAATATGCTGGACAAACCAAGTCCCCAAATTTTACAAAAGTCCTTCATAAATACAAAAATAAATAAAAAAGGACATAATGTAAAGGCACTTGGTACAAGAGAATACTGAGTGAACTCGCTCATATTGTTTGGTCTCTGTCCAATGAACTTAGTAGACTTAATATTATAATATCAGTATATAAACTTGAAAAAATATGTCTCAGGCGGGGCTCGAACCCGGCCTGACACATAATTTTTTAAGTTTATATACTGATATTATAATTGCAATTTAATTGCTAAAATATCAAATAAAGTAGACTTAAAATTGTTATTATCACTATAGCCTATAATTGATGAATTTGGAATTGAAGTAATTTCACGTACAAAAACAAATTTATAATATGTGCTTTTGTTTTTGAATATCTGGAATTTTATTTGGTGAGGGATATTGGAACTAAACGGATTACTGAAAAATGGCGTCACGAAATTTTTGTGCCATGTTCATAAGTTACCATGACATTACCTTTGCATGAACATGCTCGAAAATTAACTGTGTTTACTCATTCCCAATTGTGTCGCACTGCTGCATAAAATGTTAAATGATTACTTCGACATCTAGAACACACCTTATTATTATATACTGATTTAAACTTTCAAGGTCATTTTCATAAGATTTAATTGTTTCGGGGTTTTTACCATTTTGCTTTGTTGTTTATGAGCTCTTCCCTGATCATAACGTTTGCAACAGTGCTGTAATATAACTCGAAACAATTAATTTGTATCGTCTTGTTTACGTTTAGAATAGCTCTAACGAGTAAGCAGTAAAAAATCACCCCACATCGTCCTGTGGTTTTCAGCGATTCCTAATGGGGGATGTTCAGCTATCCGGCGACAAATCTTGACAAAACTCCACCATTTGTTTTTGCATTGTTTGGAGTTTCGCCGCTTAACGTAAATATCTACCGGCATGCTCGATATCTGGTAGCACTGCTAACTTTGCCGTGCAAAAAACACTATTGACAACAAAGATTATACGTACCAATGAGTACCTAAATAGCTCAGGTAGTTACTTCGGCTTAAGTTTGTTAGTATAATTGTTGCCTACAGTATTGTAACTTTTTCTAACATTCATAGATAGCTTTTAGATTCATAGACATATACACATTCCTGGACAAAATGCTAGACACAATAGAAATTTTATTGTTATCACATCGACAGGCAGTTGGTGTCCTGGAAAGTGTTAAGGACATTATAATGTCTTGAGAAACATAGTAGATGATGTAGACCTAGTAGTAGACGTGAGAAAACAATTTTACTTAATTGACGTTTCTTGAGCTCTCAACGCGATTGCAATGCAGTGTTTGCAGTGCGATGTGCGACAGTGAAAATTACACCTCACTTTGATTTAACTTTTTTATATACTTAAGTACCTATATGAATAACGGAGAACATATTAAAAAGGCAGGTGTGTTTATGAAAGTAAACACTTTTTGTGCAGATAAACACATAAAAACACATTAATATAAATAACTTGGAGCTTGGCTAGCGAGTGATTGTTTTAATCAATGACTTCATTAACAAACATTTATAGGACCTTGTTTTTATTTAGGAGATATACCTAGGTACTTTTGCAACAGATGGGACAGAATAAACTGAATAATTTTTAAAAGCCTAATAAGCGCCCTAAATCATATTAGAACTTGATTAATTTCTAATTTGTATAAGTTGTATTTTGTTTAGTCAAGTATTAGGAAAGTGTGTATTGTTTGATAACTAGGAATGTAATGGTCCACATTGTCAATATTTTTTTCCTTTAATCCTGAAGTGGAGTTATGAATTTAGGTCAATGTAGTGAACACTTAAGTGGTCGTGGGTTTACGTCTCTGGCGGACAGTAGTAAGTACGCGAAGTTCCCGCCAGGCAGCGCGCCGGCTGCTCGTTAAAGCTTTTCTGCTAACGAGATTTTACTTGTAGGCGCGTAAACAAACGTTCCGCGATGATACATGTGCGTCACTATTTAGATGAAACGTAAACACACTGAAAGATGGCGATATATTAGGCACAAACGTTTTGATGATCCAACAACAAACGTTCTATTACCTACCTACGCGTAGAATATTAAGGTCTTGTAGAATTTGAGTGGGTTGAACTTAATTAATCGCAAACGATCACTCACCGAAATGATCCATAATCTCATTTGTAAACCAATGTAATTTCACTGTTAGAGAGACCTTTAAAAACCTTCCTACTATTTAATAATTCTTTATTACCTGAGTTTGAATACAACATTTAATAAAATACATTTAACGTTTGCTATTCGGTCATGCCTGCCTACGCTTTAATTAAAGTATACACAAAAGAAAAATCCTACGTAACGTAATGAAGCAAAATTTTATTATAAGCTTTAGAAAAATTCCTGTCTGTTACTTCAAAAATATTCAAATTATTAAAATGGGGCGCGGATAATAATTAGTAAAATATTTTGAATATTTCCTACTAAGTGCTCTATACATATAAATATTTTAAGATGACAGGCATTTATAGGTTCACAAAAATGTTTTGCGCAGTGCCTCTCTCCCTTTTAGTTGAAATATAAATCAAAGGTTCTGGCTACCGTAATAAAACAATAACTGGCGACTCATAAAGTCTTTTGAGACATTCTTTTGTAGAATAAAAATCTTAATAAACGTTATGTTTAAGGAAATGAACTAGACTCCGCTAAACCTTCAAAGAACCAAAAAAGGTATTTTCGGTGGCAAACTAAATTCTGTTACCGAATTTTCCTTCGCAAAGGAATTCCATTAGAGTTGGAAAGGGCACTCACTTTAAAAGCGTGGTGCAAGATACTTGCCTATACCTTTTTTATTTAATTCAAATAGACCCAAATTTGGTTGTGGCCTTCTTTATTAATAGAGTAAAAATACTTAAAATCGTAGTGCCTTGAAAAGTTATAGGGACTCATAAAGACGAATGCGTCAGTTGTGCCGTTGAGTGTCGTTCACAACTTGAGTAAAGCGTGTATGATGTTTTATTGAATTGTACCAACTTTTGCGTGTTCATGTTATACTTGCTGAATCATAAAAATAGGGACGACGTTTGTTACGATTTCATCTTGGTCAGCCATGTCATACAAAAAGATATCACTCTTTTTTACAAGCTCAGCTACTTTATCATTATTACGAGAATATTGGTTAATATTTTTTTGTACAGATTAGATTAAGTACTTAAACAGATGTAAGAAAAGAGTGGCTTGGTGTAATCATATTCAGAAATCCTTTTACTGTCCAATTTATAATTAAATACACTTGTATGAACCACAAAGATTAAGTATATCAGGAATCAAAAATAATGAGATCGTATCGTAATGTTACTTAAAGAAACATGTAAATATATTTGCACGAATGTTTACTTGTTCGTGCATATGTTTTTTTTTTAAATGAACAAAGTTAAAATTTATAATGTACAGACAACGGCAAAGGTAAAAAACCAAAAAGTTAAAGGTCATTGAATTGATTTTCAACTTTAAGTCCAACAAGTAGAGATCAATATAAATTGAGAAAATTTGACGTTTTGTGGTAGGTTGACGTGCTGTTGTCTGTACATAGGTAAGTAGTGTGCACCTAAACTGTAAATACCTGGTGGCATTATCTTCCTTTTTGGGAGACTCATGCCCAGCAGCGGACTTACTTAGGGGCTGTTGATGATGATAGCTACTGGATGTCTCTTTGCAATTAAAATTAAAATTAATTAAATATAAATGTTACTAATCAAATTAATAAAGTTTATTAAATAATAGTATTCTACTGTACTTTTTGTGATAGTTTTTTTTTTATATTCAATAGGTTTGCTCTTGACTACATACTTAACTCTACGGTTAAGAAGAAGCCTAAGATGGAGCGAGCTTACCCAGAAGCAGCCTATTCACTCTTGCTTTAAAAATTTTAGGGTTTTAATTTTTCGGCAAAACAGACGCAGGCAATTCCACTCCTTAGCGGTGAGCATCACAAAGGAAAACAGGCGATTCAAAAAGTGATTAGTAATAATAGTTTTAAATATAAAAAGTGGCTAGATCTCTTCTATTGCGTGCCAACAATGTTTTTAGTTTGGGTAGCGTAACAGTAACAATATTTTTGAATACAACAATATAGCTGTGTTATGCCAGTACTAACAAATACATAAAGCCCCGTCTCAGGTGTCTACTCTCATACATGGAAACTATTACTGTCAATAGTAGCAACACAGAAAAGCATTTTATTAAAAGTTTCTCTTATGGAACACTTTTTACTGTTAGCGTTAGTATCTCAGTAATGCCTACCTGTTCCACCGTCTACAGAATGAAGCCTAATGTGATTCTTGAATCTTAGTCCAAAGTGATCCTAAAATATCTTCTTACAAAAAAATTTCGTGTTACGTTGTTTGTCCGCGATGGAATCCTAAACTACTTAACAGATTTTAATTAAATTTTGAACAATGTGTGCAGTTTGATCCAACTTGAAAGATAGGATAGTTTATAACTCAATTTATAGTCGCATTATTTTTTTATTGCACAATATTTGTTTATAGTAATTTGGTAAAGAAAAACGCCATGTTTGATGAAAATGACATTTAAGACGTCAAAATCTAATTACATTATTCTGAGTCGATACGAAGTTCGCGGGATCCGCTAGTAGCTATATATTTTATATCTGTAATATAGCTATAAGTATACGTTTACCATACGTTTAGGTATTACCGTTCATGTTCAACAGTTGTAGCTTATGTCAACGATAGAGCTGCCAGACACTTTAATTGTCATTTGCTGATGAAGCACCATGTCACAGCTCTGTGTATTCGTAGTTTAGCGAATTCAGACGTGGATGTGATCATATACTCATAGAGAATGAGGTACGCGAAGGTGGATCGGCGATTATTGTATTGACACCGTATGACAACTTATTGAAGCTGGTATAAAAAATATTAAAAAAATAAGAAAGGCATTAAAATTACTTACCAGCAAATTCGTGATTTGTTAGGCATCAAAATGAGCTAAGTGCAAAAACACTTTTCGGGGTGGTGGGATCTACCACCTAGTGGTCCACCCTGGGCAACGGCATCTTTGGTTTTTTAACCAATGATGACGGCTAACAGACCCCTTTGCGGTGGTAGGCTTCGTAAGAGGCCGCCTGGATGCTACTACCCTCCTACCGGAGTCCAGCGCCAAACAGTTTTTCTGTGTTCCGCTGGTGTGTGGGAGAACCAGTACCTCTGGGTAAGCTCACTCCATCTTAGGCTTCTTCTTAACCGTATGATTAAATATGTAGTCAAGAGCAAACCCATTAATTATATTTAAAAAAAAAACATTTAATGTGCATCTGAAGGTTCGGAAGCTTTGCACTCGATGGATACCGCATGACTTAAAAAACAGAAACGAAAGCGTATCTAGCGATGCCGTAAAATGATAAAACAGTTTAAAACGGAAGACAGTCATTGGCTGTCTATAATATCGTGACAGGTAACGAAATCTACTACTACTACTTTGAATTCAAAAGAAAATGCCATTCGGCAGAGTTTGTCTTTCCTTTAGAAGGTTTGCCGATAAGAGTTATGAAAAGTCGATGTTTTGTTAAAAAAATGGTTGCTTCTTTTTTTGGCAAATCAGGAAATTACATTGCAGTATTCCTTGAAGAGCAAAAGACAGTGACTGCAGATAGGTAAGTCAACTATTGCTTGTCTAGAGTCTTCGAAAAAAATGGGAAAACGCGCCCTCGAAACAAAGTTGTCCTTCAATACCATAATTCCGCTAAGGTAACAGAAGCCTAATTGAAGGCTTCAGATCTGGATTTGATGACGCATCCCCCCTTTCAGCCTCCTACCCTGCGACTTCTTTTTACTTCCATAATTTGAAGACAAACTTAGAGTTACACATTTTACACGTTACTTTCGTGGAAGGATATAGAACAGTTTAACACATTTACACAAGCTAATTATAATTAAAGTTTACAATTGACAAAAAAAGTTTTAACAATTATTTTAGCAGCGACCCGCGTTTATCGAAATCTTTATTAAAAATCGGCATTTGACGATCGACGTTTGCGTGATTTGCTATAATTTTTTTTGAAAATAAAAAGCTACTTGCCTTGTCTATGCGGTGCCGGCCTAAAATAGAAAATCACCATTCCTAGTAGTCTTATCGGTGTCGTAAGAGGAGACAAGCTACATTGCCGACTTTCTTAAATCCGTAATTAAATCGTGACATTTTAATGCATAGTGTTTGCTAATTATATATTATGTATTACTTTATGATTTATGCCTACCTAAAATGCGTACGTACCTACTGCCATCTATTTTTAGATAAATAAACAAATATACCCATTTATTTAAAAGACGTATCTGCCGGAATTACACCACTACATAATATTAGTAATGCAAAGTAAAGCGAAATAGTCATAATTATACGTTATGACTAAGCTAAATTTCTAGGAAATCTTACTGGAATAATTGGTAATTTTCAAACATAGAGCGTGACCGCATATCAATCAGCTAACTCACACATATTAAAGTAATCTTTAAATGTCATAAAGTAAGGCCAAAGTTTAATAGCACAAACCAGAAACGTACCTGTAACTATATTTAGAATTGTTCGCTGGTCCCCAGAGCCTGATGAAATAACGTGCCTACGCGTTCCGAATACAACACCTCATATAGTGTATTGTATAGATAGTGTACGTATGTACACTGCAAAACCTTTGGCAATGCAAGTTTTATTTTGATAATTATAATATTAATTAGCCTTTTTCTAATCTCTCAAACACATCTGTTTACTTCTTGATTTGGTACGACCTACGACCAGCCAAGATCATTAATGTATTTTTTTTCAAGGGTTTTTTTTTTCAAACCTCCTCATGTTTTCGTCAATTGCAAAGTTAGTGTCATAACCGCCCGGCATACGAGGAGATGCGGGTTCGAGTCCCGCCTGAGACAAAATTTTTCAAGTTTATATACTGATATTATAAGTGCAATTAAGTTGCTAAAATATCAAATAAAGTATATTGAAAATTTTTGTCTCAGGCGGGACTCGAACCCGCATCTCCTCACATGCCGGGCGGGCGCCATACCATTAGGCCACCGAGACACGGCGACACAGCGCGAATTTTTCAAGCATATTCTTACGCTGTGAGCCAGCGTTGTTTCATCAAATGTTAGGAGTTTGAACCCTTAACACCCGAAAGAAACATCTTTGCAGATGTTTGACAGTCAGTTAAGATGAAACAGCTATTTATATACTTTATTTGATATTTTAGCAACTTAATTGCATTTATAATATCAGTATATAAACTTAAAAAATTTTGTCTCAGGTGGGACTCGAACCCGCATCTCCTCGCATGCCGGGCATATACTGATATTATAAGTGCAATTAAGTTGCTAAAATATCAAATAAAGTATGTAAAGATTATGTAATACGCCTCTAAATAACTATTTCTTTTCTTATCAAGTTTATTGATTTTCTTATTAAGTTGAATATTACCAATTCTGGCCAAATATTAGTGTACACTATTGTTGAGGGAACCTATTGTGTGCATAAGGCTATTTCTAGGTTACCAAACTGTTTGTTTGCTGAATACTACATAGAGCATGCGATGGACTATCATCATAGTGTGCTGCCTACAGCATAATTAACTTAAGTCGATCATTCCCATCAAATTGTAATTAATATGCTGCTCGAGAACATAATAACATTAAGAGGTTTAAGGATAAATGTGTTCATCGTCATCTTCATTATCATTTTAGCCAAACAACGCCCGCTGGGCATAAGTTATTTATTAATATTGATTCACTATTAATACTACACTAATGATGGGTAACTTGAAATCAATTATGGAAGCCTTTTTCCTGCAGTGGGATGATTATAGACCGTTACTGTACTATTAATATCTCCTTCTATGTGTGGTGCCGCCACAAAAATAGAATAGCGATATTCCCTTTCATCCTATGGATGTCGTACGAGGCGATTATAGGTACTATCAGAAGACAATGGGCAAAGGCGACTTTTCTCCACCATTGGCCAAACTAAGATGGCTAATAATTTGCCAGCCAAGACTGGTGATTATAGCAACATCTTCAATTTGAAGGGGCCAGTGTCCAGCAACTAATACAAGCTGGTGGTGATTATGAAGATGGATTAATTAATTATTACTGTAACATGGATGTTGTTATTCCAAAACAAACTTGCGACAACTGCTCTCGTCTTGTCTCGTATCACCATACGAGACAAGAAGACGCTAACTGTATTTTCCCAAGGAAAATTATCGTATCACAACGACATCACAGGTTAACAGACTTCTTGAATGGTACGAGAGACTTTACTAGGAGATCAAATTAAGTTTCACTCACTAGCCGACAGGACTATAGTGTTCGTATTTCGTATAGCCACTTCGCCATGAGACACGACACCTACTTATAATTATGTTGAGGTAGTTACGGGCAAATACACTTAATATTTCTTTCTAAGCCCCATTGGTCGAGAGGCTTTAGTACCAGACCTAAATCTTGGGGTCCTGGGTTCGACCTCCGGTTAGGGCAACAAGAGTTTTGAATTGAACATCGAACAATGATCAGGTTTGTGATCACCAACCCGCATTTTGGAAAGCGCGGTGAATTATACCTTTTACCATCATTGCTGCGGTAACTTGAATTCAATGATGAAGACCTTTGTCCTGCAGTGGGTGAATATAGACCGTTAATTTACTTTTTAAAATATTTCTAGTAATACTTAACTTTTCGGCAACGGACGCTGCGAGTCAGAGCAGGTGAAGCAAAGTCAGATCACTTACAAATACACAGTGGAGTTCCACAAGGCTCCGTTTTAAGCTCATTGGTGTACATAATATACACCTTTGACTTTCCCCATGGCTTACAATGTAACGTCAGTCTAAAATATTTGATAACCCACTGACCAACTTTGACCGTCTACAAGATGACCTTAACAAGATTGTTAGTTGGTCTAAGGAATGGTTAATAAATCTCAACGCTTCGAAATGTACAGTATTACATATGGGGGGATGCAATCCTCGTTTGACTTATAAATTGGGTGATGCTAATAATCTCATGGCAGTTAAAGTACAAACAGACCTGGGAGTGAAAGTTACAGAGGACCTGAAATGGGAGGAACACATCACATCAGTTACTAAGAAAGCCAAAAGCCTAATATACCTCATCAGAAAAGCTTTTAGAAACCTGACACCGGAAATGATGATTAAAATACACAAAACTTTTCCGACCGATTATGGAGTATGCTTTTCTAGTCTGGAATCCCTATTTTGTAAAACATATCGAACTTTTAGAGAAGGTGCAACGCAGCTTTACAAAAATACCACGATCACTAAAACGGTGAACATATGAAGAGCGCCTGAAGATTTTAAAACTGACAACCTTAAAGGATCGCAGAGTTCGTGGAGATCTCATTGAAACATATACTCCGACCGATTATGGAGTATGCTTTTCTAGTCTGGAATCCCTATTTTGTAAAACATATCGAACTTTTAGAGAAGGTGCAACGCAGCTTTACAAAAATACCACGATCACTAAAACGGTGAACATATGAAGAGCGCCTGAAGATTTTAAAACTGACAACCTTAAAGGATCGCAGAGTTCGTGGAGATCTCATTGAAACATATAAGATTTTGAACGGACATTATGATCTTGAAAAGTTCAACAATATCTTCAAACTCAAACAACAACACCACCACCTAAGAGGCTACCACTTTAAACTGAGCAGCGACATATCAAACAACAACCCTCACAGGCACTTTTTGAGCAAACGAGTGGTCAATGCGTGGAACAGTCTCCCAGAAGATGTGTTGGCTACTCAGAACGTAAACATATTCAAGAATAGATTAGACAAATACACACTGCAAAAAATAAACACAAGTAGAGAACAGTAAGATACAGGCATTCATCAGTTGTTTACAACTGCCTGCCTGATAACCTATAATAATAATAATAATAAGCTTTAGATAATAATGTCTTTCCGGATCTTAGAGCTGTACAAAATTGATGAAGCTTTAAGATCCTTTTTAAGCACTTGCATGGGGCAATGGACCACAGTCCTTCATCAACCAGGAGATAGAGACAGCCCTTCTACACCACAGGACTTTATAAGGAAGAGCGAGGCATATTCCAGGGCGATAATCTGAGTCCCTTGTGGTTTTGCCTAGCGTTGAATCCCCTCAGCACTTTGCTAGAGGATTCAAAACTAGGATATCGGCTGCGGAGAGGGGGTAAGACCATTTCTCATCTGCTATATATGGATGACCTCAAACTATTCGCACCGCAACGTTCGCTTTTGGTGGGGTTGTTAAAATCACTGAGAATTTTAGCAGCTCTATCAAGATGGACTTCGGTGTGGATAAGTGTGCGGTCATGCATGTACAGCGGGGGAAAGTTGTAAATTCTACAAATTTACAGCTTTCCGAGACAATGACTCTCAGATCTCTCTCAGAAGCCAAAACCTACAGGTACCTTGGTAAGTCAGAGTCGTTGGGTGTTTTAGTAGAAGACGTCAAACAGTCGGTGAAGGAGCGCTTCTTTTATCGCCTGTCAAAAGTACTTAACAGTCTTCTGTCAGGTGGTAATAAGGTGCGCGCCTTCAACGGTTGGGTGATGCCTGTACTGATATACTCCTTTGGCATACTACGGTGGACTCAGCTAGAACTAGACGCCATGGATAGAAAGGTCCGTCAAATGCTCATATCACATCGCATGTTACACCTGCGCTCGTCTGTTATGAGACTGTAGATTCCGCGGAAGTGTGGGGATCGAGGCTTTTTAAATGCCAAGAACCTACACAACCGCGAAGTGTGCAGTCTTAGGGAGTATTTCCTAACCAACGAGTGTGGGATGCATCGCGATGTGGTAGCAGTTGACAAGGGCCTCACGCCGCTCTCCTTGGCAAACGAGAACTGGCGTAAACCGGTGTTACTTAGCACTGATGATCGCAAGGACATATGGAAGGGCAAGGAGCTGCACGGGTGGTTCTATCGAGCCTTGACAGGGCCGGATGTGGACCTGCATGCGTCGGTAAACTGGCTACGATTCGGTGACCTGTTTGGGGAAACCGAGGGTTTTGTCTGTGCAATTGCGGACGAAGTTATCAAGAAGAACAACTACCGGAAGTATATTATGAAGGACGGTACGGTCGACATCTGTCGGGCATGCCGCCGTCCCGGAGAATCTCTGCGTCATATTATTTCCGGTTGTTCTCATCTTGCTAACGGAGAGTACTTGCACAGACACAACCTAGTAGCCAGGATTATCCATCAGCAACTTGCCCTTCAATATGGCCTTGTCGAGTCAGAAGTGCCGTACTACAAGTACGCACCGACGCCGGTTCTCGAAAATGGTCGTGCTTTGCTCTATTGGGATCGATCTATCATCACGGACAGGACTATTGTAGCCAATAAGCCTGATATCGGGCTGATAGATCGGTCCCAACGACGGGCACTGCTCGTTGACATCACTGTTCCGCATGACGATAACCTCGTAAAGGCTGAGAAGGATCAAGTACCTTGACTTGGCTCACGAGATTACCGCCATGTGGAATGTTGACTCAACGAGCATTGTCCCGATAGTCGTTTCAGCGAACGGTTTAATAGCGAAGAGCCTTGACCAGCATCTCACGAGGCTCTCGCTAGGGGGCTGGATCAAGGGACAGATACAGAAGGCAGTACTCCTCGACACGGCACGTATTGTTAGGAGGTTCCTCTCTCTGCAGCCCTAACCACCGGCAGCTTGGGCCATGCCCCGCTACCGACGGCGCACTAGGTTAGGTTTTTATAATGTTTTTGTTTTTTATAATAATATTGTAAAAACCTAGGCTAAGATAATTATGTTAATAAATAAGTGAATAATAATAATAATTTTTACTATTTTCTTACATAAATAACGTAAACTATTTTAGGGTTCTACTATGGCACTCTGTGGCAAGCGCTATGATTACCGAAGAAAACTAATATCATTACAGAGGTAGGCGTTTGTTACGATTATATCTACCTTCCGTCGCAGTCTTATTACTGTATGTGTAACACATACATAGCACTATTATCATTGTTCACAAAACCACTATTCTCTCGCTCATCTTAATAATACACAACACTCACAGAAACTGATTGCGTAACTTTTATTTTTCGACTGCTGCGCTTTTTTTAAATTTGTACCAATAGATTCAAGAACACTAATTAATTGAAAGCCATCTTTGCTATTGAAAGTTTAGTTTTGGTAACTTCAATCGCTTCCCTGATTAATACTGGTGTGTGCGTTATTGTGTTTGTGTAGGCAATGAGTGTATACCTATGAGGTTTACCTAAAGGCCCGAAGGTACCTAATAACTGTTCTGATATTGCTGATTTTTGTGTATCATCATCTTTTGCTTGCTGCAGATTGCCTTACGAGTCTTGTAAATACCCGGCTTTCCCAGCCTTCTGATTTTTTTCATATATATCAGTTTTTCTATGATCATGGCACACGCTTGCAACAGTATCGAAATATCGTAAACTTGTTCAATCTAAACTCTTAAGATAGAAGATAAGATTATTTGGAAAAGGAATAAATAGGGATTGTATTTTCATATTACTCTAGCAATTTATTTGCTAAAAGAATGGTTTTTAAAAACATTAAAAAGTAGTTTCATATAAACCGACTGTTAAATATTTAAATAGATATTTCTTTAGAATATTGGAGGTACATAACCATAAATACTTATGATACTCCGCTGTCATGCCTTGAATAAATCCTTCGACACACCAAATGACTGGGTAGCTCAAGAGTGACAGCAGTCACTCGGTAAGCGGAACTTTGTGGGTTCAAGTCCCACCTTCAAGTCTTTTTTTTAAGGAATTGTATTTTCAATAGTCAAATATTTTATATATTAGAATTACTATATTAATATTAGAACAGTTTCGATGTTTGTTTTGGCAGCTACTCCTTTATATACCTACTTCTGAAGCTTTGTTACACCACAAGTCGGTAATAAAGTCAGACCAGAATATCTTGTCAAAACAACAAAATAATAACAGTTCTCAGAAAATCATGGAATATCATTAAAATTTGCTACTTCCACACTTAGTGGAAGTACTCGTAGCAAAGGAACTCTAAAAAGATTTTATTCCAAAATAGAAATGATCCCTGGTTTGTGGCTTTTAACTGTATGCAAATACTAGACAGAAAACCGGCCTCTCGCATATCCCTCTCGTTATGCCCGCCCTCGATCCAAATAGATTGTGGTCCACAGTAACACGCTCGTACGTGTAAGTAAATTCAAAATACCTTCAGGTTGAATGTTTAACCAAATTGAATATGCATTTAACTCGAATTTAATCTTTCTAGCCAATTTGCTAAGCTTTTACCGTATTAGCACACAAAACGGACCGAGAGAAGCCAAACTGCAGTTAGTGCATTTACGTTTTAATTAAATCTGAGGTTAAGGAATTCGCACAATTATTTTGAAAAAAGTAAATGGTAATTAGTGATGATTGTGAGGATGATGAAAAAAGCAACCCAATCAATTCCTATCCTATAGGATAGGAATTGATACCTTTGGTTGTACCTGTATCTCTTTTTATATCTATACTAATATAAAGCTGGAGAGTTTGTTTTTTTGTTTGAACGCGCTAATCTCAGAAAGTACTGGTTCGAATTGAAAAAATATTTTTGTGTTGGGGTATTTATAGAGGAAGGTTTTAGGCTATATCACGCTGCGACCAATAGGAGCGAAGAATTAGTGAAAAATGTTGCAAAAATAATCGCGATAATAATAACAGAAATTGACGCGTACGAAGTCGCGGGAAACAGCTAGTATCAAAATAAAGTCGTGTTAGTGACACCACTAATAACTACAGACCGATTTTTATAATTCTTGGGTTTTTGGTTTTGTCTGCTTCCAGAATAGGATAATGAGTATTAAAAATATGATAACTATTAATCAGTAGAAAAAACTCTTCCACCACCAACCCCTATACCCCTAAATATGTTTGCCGGGTTAGCTACTTAATTATAAAAACGGGACTGAACACGATTTTCTTCAAAAAAGTAAGTGGTGGTAATGTAGTCTAGTTACATAAGGACCGTCCCGTCCCTATGACGCGACCGAAACGTCAACGTTTTGTTCGCTTTACAGCGGTCGTGGTCAAAGAAGTAAATGGTAGCAGTACCAGTTACGCAACATACATTGTGTTCAGCCCTGTTTTACCCGACTATGGCAAATCCAACAGGAATGGTTAGGTATAATTTTAGCAGTCTATGTATAATAATCTTTAGTAAGTTATTTAATATAATATTTGCAAAATTTTCGATTCTGCAAATAACTTATTCGGTAACAGTGGTTACTTTTAGAATCGTATGTATAATTTACAGTAATGCAACGCGTAAGTCTAAAATCCTATTCCAATAGTCCTATTCCTATAGTTCCAATATTCCTGTTCTATTGTCGGTTTGCCCAGGCTAATATTGCTTGTTATTAGTCTTAGCGCGGCTTGATTAAAATTGCTGGTGCTGTTCAAGCAATCAAATGCCTGATATCTACAGTACCATTCCGCTTTCAAACACAGCGCACTAGGTTCAGGCTAGTGTGGTGAAGTATGATAGAACAAACCACCTCACACTAGAGGAGAGGCCTGCCCTCCAGTCCGATGTACTTGAGCAGTTTGTTCAGTGACCTTTTTCATAAACTATTGGCGTGCGTTGTTCTTAGACTAAGTTAGGCACTCAGGTATACGTTTTAAGTAAGTGAAGACGAAATATTTTATCAGAAATGATTAATTAAGTGTTTATAAAAAAGTAAGAAAACATGTTAAGCCCAGTCTATCGTATAGACTCTAATCTCGAATGGAATCAAGATATTTGGCTTGTATTAGTATTATCTTCTCTTATACATCTTGTTCCAATCGTCAAAACTATTAAAGCAACACAAGTTTTCCGTCCCCATTAAGGTAAGGGTCAAAAATGGTGGTTGGTCTATACCAACCAAGTGCGCGCAAAGACATGTACTTAACTTGGTCGTTTTTTTCTAAATTCAGCACTACCTACTAATTATATTCAACTATGCACATTTGACAAATGGACATACAACCTACCAGTTCCATTTTTTTTAAATTAAGGTGAAGGATTGTCCGGAATGATTTAAAAAAACTAATAGCAAAATGATAGTAAAGCCTTTTATGTGTATTATAATCATTCATGAGTTGTTGTATGTATGTTTTGTCTAAAAACTATTCAATAACTACATCATTTTATAAGATGAAAAATAATTTTAAACTGCAAGGCTTCTATTTGTTGGTTTCTACGAAAAGTAAATTTTCTCGTATTTTAATATTTGGCACAATTTTTTTTAAATTTACTCCTAATACTGAGCAAGTGAGTGGACTGTACTGGCTTGCTGGCTGATAGTATAACAGTGCAATTTATTTATCTGTCTAGCACCAGACCAAATTGCTCAGACTGATGAAATAATTAATCGCCTTATAAGTTAGAAGCGGAAAAGGTTTTTACAAGTCATTTCGGCTTAAGAAAAAAAAACCAAACGTTTTTCAGTGATTGGCGTAACGATCGACGTAGAGTTCCGTAACGTTACCAAGTGTCGTTAACATAAAGAAAATTAACATTTCCTGAAGAATCGCCGCCAATTAGGTTAGCAGTTCAGCGTCTGCTCGCCTCGCTTCGCCTGCTCTTTTATTTTATCGCCTTTGTTATGGAAAATATATGGTTGTCGAAGTTCTTTTAATTAAATATTAATATCTATACTTCTTTGTAATTAAATAGTAACAACCAACTATAAACGATACCTGAAAGTTCTAACTAGAACCACAACATATATTATATTCAGTTTAGTAGTCAAGTCAAGTAACCCTTATAGTTAAAACGATAGAAGGAGAAGGAGGGAACCTCTTTATGATAAATTCTCTTTTCAGGAAATCCCCAACTCCGAAATGAACCTGGATAAGTTCGAACAGTTAATGTAAGAATGAGATTGACTCTAATAAGTCGACGAAAAAGCAAACATCAGCGATGTCTATATGTCTTCTAACCCAATTCTACTATTACTCGAATTATTATAATTAACACATTTGTTTCGGTAAAATTGTTTGGTTCTTTTATGATTGGCGTACGTATACGTACATTATTACAATGAAAATAGGCAGTGTGAACCTTAAATAAATAATGTAGTGAGCTAATTTACCATAAACAACACCCACGCCGTATTCACGGCTAAACATTAATGTATATTGAATATTGGTACACGAGGTATATCCGAATGTAAATATTGTTTACACTACAGGGAAGATAGATGTTTAAGGCGATAGCCCCAGAGAAATGAAGAGAACGACCCGATAAAGAATTCCCCGTCTAAAAACATTAGACGGTTTCCCATGTTCATTGGCAGACTATTCGCCTGCCGATCGCAATTGCATTCTCTATAACACCCCATTCTACTCCATGTTATGCTAAATTCTTAGCTTTATTTTAAGGATTTCATAAAATATAAGAAGGTATGCGAGGAAAAATCTAGTAATTTCTACGAAACTTTACTTAAAACTTTACGCGTCTAAAATGTTTAAAGCATTTCGATTTGATATAAAGCCTCAGTCACTACCAGCTTACTTACTACTGTTAACTGTAAACTGATTTACCTACGATTAATAAAGAGGGGGCTCTTATAGCGTCTTTAATAATGAATACTACTTCTATGTGCCGGTAGGGGTAATCCACGCCTCGTAAACAATGGGTCTTGAAACTTCTTAGTAACAATAGAATTTGATCGGAACGTAGTAATTTCGAAGAGTTGTTTTCATAGAGATTAAACCTTACTTAATTCATTCAGATAATAATTAACAAGCATCTTTATGACGTAAGCGGGCTAGTCAACTTAGTGATTTGTAAAATTATTCTGCAAATTAGCGTTAATTTGTGGTTGATTCGGATGCGTTTGTTACATAACACCATTCAATAAAAAATGGAAAGGGTTTCAGCAAGAGTTGGTTACATTCCGTTACTTTCTTGTAGTTTTGCATAAAGCGATGATTTGGAGCCAAGTAGGTTGCGAGCAGTATGTAGGCGCTGGCATAACTCGTCTGTCATTTGCATTCGTTATATCTCCACTATTGTGTTTCCATGCTAAGTATCGTCATATGTGCCACGTAGTGGGACTCGGCTTAGCTCTTACAATGTGCCATTAATAATTCATATTGAGTATGTTTATGGATGTAGTAAATTAGCTGGGGTGCTGCGCTAGAAGTAAGTACTTTTTCGTAACATTAAGGTTTCTATAACTTTAACTACTGCCAGAAATTGTATTTTGTGAATTTTAATTACTATGAGATAATTTAGTTATGTCATGTTACGATTAAATAAGTACCTAAGGTTATTAGTTAGTTAAATAAACGTCTAAACTGTACGTAATGTTGTCTGCCCAAAACCTTTTGCTAGCGGGGTGATTGCCTTTTTCAATTCAGCTAAGTATAGGTATATTATTTGTGTATAGGAATTTATTTCAGTGCTATCGGCCAGCGTAGTTTAATGAATGCTTTTAGGTAACAACCACCGAAAAAGAGGAGGTTCTCATTTCGACGCGTACGTCTATGTATATAATATGTTTTTGAATGACGCATAACATTTGAACAGTTAAAACTGATTTCGTTGAAAATAGATCTAATTTATATTGAAATAAAAAAAACTGTTACGTATTGTAGCAAAAACAGTCGGAAATCCACAAAATAAAAAATGAAAAACTAAAAGCGTGAAATGGGCGACCCACGTTGAGTCGGTGGCAAACAAGAAATCACTGACGATCATCATGCACTAACTTAAAATTGGTGACTAGGTAAATAGTTTCACGCTATTCGTCGATTAAATCGGTTTGTGAAGTTTTTCTTTTTCCACTATCCGAAATAAATATATAAGAAATATTAAACAATCGGATCAGATAACAACCTTTGATTGTGGTTTTATGCCCCGTGGCAACAGAAAAAGGTCTGTTGCCACGGGGCATAAAACCACAATTTTATTTCACGGAATCGTATTTGTAATAATCAAAATCACAACGTAACCAAATATTAATCTTAATAAAACGTTTCAATAGGTAATGTTATAGGTTCGGATTGACATTTACTTTATCTAGCACATTTGTCAATCAAGTATTGCTGTAACTGTTCAATGTAGTCCTCACAAAATTCTTTGTTTGTAGACTTATACACTTGGATCAGAACTCCCACGCTTCGATTTACTAGGTACTCATTATGTAAACATTTATTTTGCGCCATTTGAAATTTGAGAAGCTTTTTATTATAGCTACTAATTTTACTAAAATTTTAATAAAATTTTTAATGAAATTATATGCGAGGAATTATAAGAGAAGGGATAGCGCTATTATTTTTATGAACTGATACCGTTCATAAAAATAATAGCGCTATCCCTTCTCTTCCTTTAGGTGTCGTAAAAGGTAGCTAAGGCAGTAGAACAAATACATAGCTAATAATAAAAAAAGACGTGTGGCACTCGGAGACTGCCGCGGTAAAGCAATTGCATAGCATTTTTTATCAACTTATGCAATTATAAAACTAAAAAGTATCACCGCTGTGCCGGTCGGAGTGGGGGGTGTTAGGTTATTTTCGTTACGGAATTTCTGTAAAAAACGTGCCCCCCGCTCCCCTACGCTTTGATGAGCCGTATCATTTTACTAAGTTAATTGAAGGACATTAATAATATTTTCATCTATATTTTATATAGATACGAAGGAAATACTATAATAAAGTAAAAAATATTATAATGTCATCCAATTAACAGTAAATATATATATATTGTTGCACGTATGTGTGAGTTTTAAATCTGATACTTTGATATAAATTTTATTTAATTGATGAAATAGTCATTACAGAGGAAAGCTGCTATAGGCTAGCTCATTGACTTTGGTAGACCAAACATTTTTAGTAGGTAATTGATATTTTGAACGTGGAAATAATGATAATACGCTGAATTTTTTTAAAATCATTAATTGAAAAGCTAGAGAAAGTAAAAGACGGTTTATTAAAAAAAATTGAATTTGCTTATTGTATAAGCTTAGAATAATAACACCTTATTCTAAGGCCGCGGTAAAGCTATTGCATAGCATTTTTTATCAACTTATGCAATTATAAAACTAAAAAAGTATCACCGCTGTGCCGGTCGGAGCGGATTCGGCCTCCACGCTCAAGGCCCGCGATAGAAGCTATGCAATAGCTTAATTTTATAATTTTATGTATTTTCTAATTTTGACGTTTGTAATTAATTTTTTCTGTTATTTTGGCAGATATGGTTACCATAGGCAACCATACTGTCAAAATCCTTATTTTCTTCTAAATTCTTTTAAATTTCGGAAATTCAAAATTGTTCGATCGTGCCTCGCCCCGAGTGTTAGGTTAGGTTATTTTCGTTACGGAATTTCTGGATTCGGTCTCCACGCTCAAGGCCCGCGATAGAAGCTATGCAATAGCTTAAAAAACTTTATTTTCCTTACACAGTCTAGAATCTGTATAACAACATTGGTATAAAACATATTTAAAAGCATAGAGATTTACAATAGGTTGTGAGAGGACTGCAATGGAGTCTAAACTAGGCAAAGGCCTGGCATCCAGATAGGCAGCAGCATCTCTTAACCAAACCGCGATCGCTAACCCGCCAGCAAGCCTGGCCTCTTTGGAGAGGCGTGTCTCCAGCAGTGCACTGATGATGATGATATGCTGTTCATGAACAAAGAGTTACTATGTATTTGCATACAGGTATATACTTCAGTAAATAATAATATACATTCGTTAATAATATCATGATAGAACAGTTATAAAATATGTAAGTTTGTATGTTTGTTATGAGTAGTGTCAAAAACTACTAAACTGACATTAATTCATTCAGTAAATAATGATCTTCATAAAAAAAAAAACTTTGCGAAGACACCAACAACTTAACCCAAAAATTGGCAATTATATTGAAAAGTTTTAACATCAATCTACTATCTAACGCAAGTCCAATAAGTAATGTCCATTTGAGTAATTTCACTCAACTCCTTTTTAGGATTCCGTAGCCTATAACGTAGCAGAATATCTGGGGTACCCTTGAAGAGGAATACCCTCAGAAACCTAGGTTCTGCTACGCTACAAAAGTAAATTTAGAAAGAAGGGAACCTACCTCCCTATAATTATTCCCTAAGAATAAATTAAAAAAACACAAGATTATATACAATTGATATATTAGAAATAAAAAAAAAATAAAAAAAATAATTACATAACTTAAATTTTCTTATAATTTGGGTCCAATAATCGGGAGAGGTGGCCTGGCAGACGACCACACCAAGACCCAACTGTGCAGCTCAGGGGAGATGGCCCGGCGGTCTGCCTGACTACGCCGGGGTCGAGCTGCCAGAACGGAAGAGGCCCGGCGATCTACGTGACCGCCAGGGTCCTGCAGCACTGTAGGGAGATAGCCCGGCGGTCTGCCTGACCGTACCAGGGTCCAGAAACACCGAACGGTATCGTTTCAACGCTGCTGTAGTCTCTCAATCCGAGAGTAAACTCAAAGCCAAGAATAGAGTTCTTCGATGCCGAGAATAATTATATTTCAAGCCAAGAATAGAAGTCTTCGATGCCGAGAATAATTATATTTCAAGCCAAGAATAGAAGTGATGGCTCCTTGACAAGTATGTCTACTTATATCAAAATTGATGGAACCATAATTTATTTTTAAATATTTCAAAATTATAGCTATATTTACACAAGCAGCTATAAAAATTACATAAAAAAGGTAAGTTTAATCTAAAATTGGCCAAAATACAGTATCTCCTAACCGAAATTTAGATGAATTTACATAATTAAAAAAAATATATAACGTTTGACAAGGTGGTTGCCAGCGGTAACGATGTCTGCCAAAATAACAAGAAAATTTTAATATTAGTGTCAAAATTAGTAAACAAATAATATTTTCAAGAAATTACAAACTAAAGTAGAAAAAATGATGATGTAATGAACAAGCAATGAAAAGTAAGGTATTTACATATGTCAAAAGGTATCTACATACCACAAGCCGAATGGCAAAAAATGGAACCCTTATAGTTTCGTCAAGTCTGTCTGTTTGTCTGTCTGTCTGTCCGTCCGTCCGTATATTACAGTCACATTATTCTGAAAGTATTAGCATTACACGGTTCTCTATTTTGTCTCATAAATTTTTATCCATATTCTAACGTGTCATAATGTTTTGTGACCTAATCATCATTTGTCCGAATGATAATTATGCCTAACTCAATGTCTCATAATATCACTTGCCCTAAAATCGAAATCCATAAAAATAATTCATCCTAAAATTTTTTGCTATGAATATTATAATCTATAATGTTTAAAAGACATAAAAGGCTTTTATATAACAGTTATAAGTCCTAACGTAATGTGTCATAATTTAACGTACCCTAAAGTCTAAATACTATAAATATAAAAGGCCCTAAATCAAACACTTATAAATTACTTACTTTATTTTTTTCATAATCGATAATATATTATTCTAAGGATAAAATATAATAACTAGATTTACAATCCCATACAGAAAGAATAATTGACATTTCAAAATGTCTAAGTTTAAAATATAGTAGTAGTAATAGTAATGAAACCAACTTACGCACATGACTTAAAGATGAATGCAAATAAGGTAAAAAAGAGCACCTGTGTCGGGGTGCTCTTTTTTGTTGGCGTTAGTTATACTTATACACTTTTTTTAAATTCCCAGAATGGTCTTACTATTTATAAAGTACAATAGACGAGTAAGCACTCATGGGACGCATCTATTCCTTTCGACCTTCTGAATCTTTTATGAAGCAAAATTTTATCCCAAGTGCAAATGAGTCAGATTACTTATAGTGGCACTTAATAGAAAAACACAAACAAATAGGTAATGTTTTGGTTTTATCAATGTATAGATACGCTTAGTGACTATCTGATTGCCATTCCATGCCATTCATTCTATTAGCATGACTAGGAAACATTGCCACTTGTATCAAATACTGGGGTAAATCGTCTTTAAAAACTAACTAGATAGATATAAAAAATAATTCCTTTAATTTCGTCTAAATTGTGCAGTACTTAGTGCTAGCAAATAAAAACTTATGATGAAAATTAAAATCAAATAATAAAAAACCATGAACAATTTGATTTGAAATTCTTTAATAGGTTCATTGACCGGGTTCTCAATTAAGTAATGTCATGGTTGATTATAGCTTAGACTAGCTTAGTTATTCTTAATTCAGTTCAATTTACTATACTATCATTAATAAAGTTTCCGTAAAGAATACCGATAATTTTGAGTTACAAAAATGTATTTCACGCTTGAAAGACTCGAAGTCTATCGAGACTTAGGAGGAGGAGTTATCGAACTCCTCTACGAAATTGATTATTCTTTACAAGAAATAACTTTACGATAAGTACCGAATTTCGTTCGGCTTTATGTACCTACTATATTGTCTGCCGGGCGAAGATTATAAGCAGCGGGTTGCGTGCTACATATAATTGAATTGAAACCCACATCAAGTGGAATTATTCTGGTGACACGGAGCTGCCCGATTACGGCGCGCACGCACAACTCCGTGGCACAGTACGAATAACAACACCAATCAAATTTCAATTCTGATAATTATTCGGGATAAATAACACACTTCTTACTGTTTAAACGGAAAATGATTTGTTTATAATAACTCAATCTACGTAAAATTGATTAATTAACTGTTATTAAAATAATTATATGTGTTTATATTCTAAAGAAGTCTCTAAACTTCAATATTACCTAGCGGCTTTGTTATTTCAGGGTACAACTTTTATTTTGCCATTGCCATTGCATTGAATTTAGGTTAAAGGTAATTTTTTTAATCAAACCTTGAACAATTGTTTTTTGTTTTAATCTGTAGATGTGATGCAAGTTTTTGTTCAGTGATTTTAACGCTGGTCGCTTGAATGACGTTGACGTAAAAGGAAATTTTATCTATTGAATTAGATTGATAATAATAGCGTTAAAAGGTGCGTATGTGAAAGACACGTTTAAGGTAATTTTTGTGTAAACTTAGCTTTGAAAATAATTTAACTCCGTCATTCATGGATGTGCGAATTTGCAAGTGCGTATCGGAGGGCGCGCCGCCGCCCCCGCCCGCCCCCTCTCGCGCGATGACGTCAACGGCCCCCCAGCACCCCTCTTGGCTCTTATAAATATAGCCGTGCCGATAGCACGCCACAGGTTTCGGACCGTCTACTTAAAAGTATTTTTGTACGAGGAACTCTAAAGTACTTTCTGATTACTACAATCTAAATTCGTGTAGCATTAGAACAAATTACATGTTTACAATTGTTTCTATTGACAATTTCTTAGCACCCTAGCGCCCTCTGTGACGTGCTTACGTTACTTTTTAACCGACGAAACAACTAAGAGTTCTTAATTCAAAGAGTAATTTTTTATCTATGATTGATTGCGCGTAACTTTTTAGGAGTTGTTGACCAACTTTGAGAAGTATATTTTTTGTTTAATAAATAACAATAGGCATGAATAATAGTGTTGTAAATTGACGGTCATATGCTATAAGCGTCGGTCATTTATAATAAATTCTCGGTCACATTGGACATTTATTGTCACGATGGTCACATACAAAAATTTGTAAACAATTAACAAAAAGAAGAAATTATATTAATTATTTGAAATAAATGAAATTATAGCAAACAAAAATATAGATTTAAACTATTATGCTTTTATTATTTACCTTTCAACAACTCTTTATGCTTTTTAAAATTTTGTATTTTAGTTGTTGCACTATTAGTTTAGTATTTTTTTGCACTTTTTAGTATTTCATTTCGTTTTATGCAATTTCTAATAAATCCTGTCTCTTATAATGCATTAAAAATAAAAAAATATCATATTTTCCAATAGAATTGAATGTGACGTTAATGACAATAAATGTCCAAAATGTCCGGTCATATTAAGAAAATGACCAATTTGCTCGGTCACATTGGTCAGACATTTATAACATGACGGACACTTTACAACTATATGCATGAACTTACTTCTATTCCTTATTGAATACAACAAAATTGGGTCATATTCGATTTATGTTTTTCGGCGGCTAAAGACCAAAACACAAATAAAATTTTACCTTTAAACAAATAATTCGTATTTTAATCGGATTTGTGTTTTGCAAAAAAAAGTTTTATTAATGTTTCTTTAAAAAAATATATATTAGAAGGTAAACTAACAGGTAAAATTCTGAAGTAAGCGATTCTTTTTTGTAAGCGAGGGATAACAAACAAATATATAATTAATTCGATTGCGTTCCGTTTATGTATTGTCTCGCTTGGTAGAAGCGATGACCTATTGCGAGTTTACCGAATAATGCCAATAGGTACATTAGCAAAAAAGGAGTTAGATCTCTGTGCCCTTTCTTCTAAATCGGTAAAACATCGTTAGTAGTTCGCTGAAGGGACGAACTCCGACAGGCCGCAACGGCCTCGCCTAATGGAGAAGTTTACGACACGTTCAACTTACCCTAGGCAGACCCGTCGTAAATTATTGTTATATCTATGTACAGCTCA
The DNA here is from genome assembly GCA_949315895.1 of Anania crocealis. Lineage (NCBI taxonomy): Eukaryota > Metazoa > Arthropoda > Insecta > Lepidoptera > Crambidae > Anania > Anania crocealis. The sequence goes on from OX438862.1 coordinate 12,433,715, forward strand.
GCTGTTAACCGAGAACATCCCAGTATACTTTTACGGTTATGTGATATCCTTATGTACACTTAAGTAAAAAACTTAAAAAAATATATGAAGTTTAGTTTATAATATTAAATACCTTAAGAACTTCAAAATCGAACAACCATCTAAGGGGTTTTATTTAGTCTACTAATTTCGACCACTGTTGGTAGTCATAAACTTGGTAAAACTTCTAAAATTTCTTTCCTTCCATTTCTATATTTTTTTATAACTTACAACTGCATTTATGGCCTGCGCAGACGACGACTTTTCTCCGCGGCGGATAAAAAAGTACGCTCCGCGAATAAAAAGTCCACCGCGGATTTACCGCGAACTCAACGCACGCGGTGTGCGATCATTTTGTTCGTTTATCGTCGTGCATACGTACGTTAATCTTGAGTGCACAACGCGGACTAAAGTTCGCCATGTGCGTTGCTTCGCCTAGTCACACAAGTTCTATTTATTTCGGGGAATCCCCTGTACTTTTGTACGGTCCGCTGTCTGCATGTCCTCGGTAATTCGGGGGAATTTTTGTACGCGGTACTTTCAATCCCTCGTTTGCGTTACTTAATACAGTTGTAAGCGATCTATTTTAGCGGACAAAAAAGTCCGCGGACCAAACTCCCTCGTCTGCGCAGGCCATTAATGTAATGTTAGAAGTATTTTAAGTGCAGTAACCCTATACTGCAAAAAAGTCAAAGTTGTTCAATTTTAAACTTATTCAGTGTTTCCATAAAGAAAAGATTTTTAAGCCGTGTTTCATTAACAGTTTACTTAAGAAATATAGTTTTCGAATTACATATCATTACATTTACAGTTTTTTTATGGTTGTTACGCTGTTGACTCCATCAAATACTAGGGTTAATAATTCTGTGGATATAAACTTTATAAGAGTGACAGCTATGCGGAGAATACTAACACTTTCACAGACCAAAATGCGTAAAAGCAACCAATAGCCTAAATCACATAATAACGCACCTCACGCGCCGCTATGCTCTGATTTTACACCCCGCCCACCACCGCGGTTTCTCTATTTTGTTGATTAATTTTTTTGACTTTTACAAATTATTTATTTATTTATTTATTTAATCTTTATTGCACAGATTTAACAAAAAAAGTACAAATGGCGGACTTAATGCCGTATGGCATTCTCTGCCAGTCGACCATTAAGTTAAGCAGAAATGTAAAGTGGGCGGTGCGACAAAGTATAAGCAAAGTTACAAGTAATTATTTAAAATTAGGTACAAACAATTAACATATCATACATATAAATAATAAACAAATATATAAGCTTCAAACAGTATACACATACGTAAATGGTTATACACAAATACAATTATACAATACATACTTAAATATATGAAAATATGATAAATACATAAGATGACTTACAATGAAAAGTAAAACTAAGTAGAGGATGACAAAAACAATTTGCGGAAATGGGACCGAGCAAGTTTCTTAAATAAGTGTTTGCAGGGTGCTTGTTTAAATTTTCTGGAAGGGAATTCCAAAGACGAGAGGATTGAAGGAGAAAAGACTTGGAAACAAAGCCAGTGCGGTGAGAAGGAATGGAAAGTGTAAGTTTGTTTGAGGAGCGCAACTGCCGAGAATGTGTAGAACTGAGAAGAGTGAAACGAGATTTAAGATAAGAAGGGGAATGAGGATCGTTTAGTATAGAGAAGAGAGTAGACAGAATTCTAATGTTGCTAATTCTAAAATTAAAAGAAATACTTATCTAATAATACTTATACAATAAGCAAATTCAATTTTTTTTAAACAATCTGTCTTTTACTTTCTCTAGCTTTTCAATTAATGATTTAAAAAAATTTCAGCGTATTATTATTATTTCCACGTTCAAAATATCAATTACCTACTAAAAATGTTTGGTCTACCAAAGTCAATGAGCTAGCCTATAGCAGCTTTCCTCTGTAATGACTATTTTATAAATTTGTATCAAAGTCTCAGATTTAAAACTCACACATACGTGCAACAATATATATTTTATATTTACTGTTAATTGGAGGACATTATAATATTTTTTACTTTATTATAGTATTTCCTTCGTATATAAAATGTAGATGAAAATATTATAATGTCCTTCAATAAACTTAGTAAAATGATACGGCTCATCAAAGCGTAGGGGAGCGAGAGGCACGTTTTTTACAATTTTTAGATAGTTGTAAATTTGACAAAAGCTATCAAATAAGTTATACATTTGATTGCTTGTATGGTTAGTATGTCTTTTTGTCTATTAAAATATGACTGAATAATTATTACAATTTGTGTAATCTTTTCACAATGGAAAGTTTAACTAAACAAGTAGATTGTAAAATATTACCCTCGAATTGGGGCTAATTGTTACAACATCGGGGCACGATGTTACGGTAGATAAATAAACAAAATCATCAATGATACATAATTTTTTAATTATTATTTCAAAACGTTATAAATAATAGAGATCACTTTATACAGTTTTATAATTATTTAAGTGTTTTTAGTAGGAAATCACTTTGGCAGGAGCATTTTTAAATCTTATATAAAAAAACAGACTTCGTCTGCAAATAACAACTTGTAGTAAATTATTCACTTCACTTCTTATTAGTTATTTTAATAAACTTTTGTCAAACTAAAATACTTTGGATTCTAACATCTTTAAGGCACTTATATTATAGAAGATAAAGAAAGGTAAGTTTTTACATGTAACAACTTACCCCAAAAAATTGTAACTACTTGCCCCATGGCATGTTTTTTAATGTAATTGAAGTCATTATTAATGGATATTGATAGTAGAATAAAACAATATTGTAAATTAAGTTAGATATATTAAGAACGTTCAAAGTTAAACATGAAGACAAAATAAAAAATATAGACATCAGGAATCAATAATTTTGTAAAGGATTTTTTAACTTACTTGGTTGAAATCGGGACACATGCACACAACCTAGCAGCTCAGTGCTTGGCGGGTCACTGATCGTTTTTATTTAATGCACGATGTTATAAGAAAACGAATGAGTCCAATTATGTCCATCAAAGAGTTTAAAATCCCGGTAAAAAACGCGTGTAACTTCTTACCCCTGTAACAACGTGCCCCCCTGCTCCTTTACCTTTGTACAAAAAGGTCCCGTGAGAAATAACTTTAAATATTATATACCTACCTATATCAAAACATTGGACTCAAAGGTCTTACGTTACCACTCACAAAGAGGAATATGAAAATAAGAAGCTGTAAGTACACATTTAATTAAGTATTCTTGTTTTATACAAGACTGATCAATGTATCAGTGTAGATACAGGAAATTAATTATTTAATTTCAGTATTAAAACTTGAAAATGTATTTTTTTTAAACTGATATTACAATTGAAATTAAGTAGCTAAAATCTATACTTAATATTATAAAGCTGAAGAGTTTGTTTGTTTGTTTGTTTGTTTGAACGCGCTAATCTCAGGAAGTACTGGTCCGATTTGAAAAATTCTTTTTGTGTTAGATAGTCCATTTATCGAGGAAGGCTTTAGGATATGTAACATCACGCTGTGACCAACAGGAGCGAAGCATGAGTGATAAATGTTGCAAAAATAATCGCGATCATAATAACGGAAATTGACGCGGACGTAGTCGCGGGCAACAGCTAGTATCATATAAAGTATTTAAATAGCTGTTTCATATAAACTGACTGTCAAACATCTGTACCTATAGATGTTTTTTTCGGGTGTTAAGATTGCAAAACTCCTAACATTATAATAAATAAATAACAATAATAAAAACATACTTGAAAAATTTTGCGCTATGACGTAATGTCTCGGTAACTTAATTGGCTAAGCACCGCGCCCGGTATGCATGGAGATGCGGGTTCGAGTCCCGCCTAAGACAAAAATTTTCAAGTTTAAATACCGATATTATAATTGCAATTAAGTTGCTAAAATCTATATTAATATTATAAAGCTGAAGAGTTTGTTTGTTCGTTTGAACGCGCTAATCTCAGGAAGTACTGGTTCGAATTTAAAAAATCTTTTTGTGTTGTCCATTTCTCCATTTATCGAGGAAGGCTTTAGGCGATATAACATCACGCTGCGACCAATAGGAGCAGCATCAGTGAAAAAACAAAATTTGACGCAGACGAAGTCGCGGGCAACGGCTAGTATCATATAAAGTTATTAGGTACGTAATTGTATAGAAAATAATTACTTTACAATATCGCTTTTAACGATTCGCCCATAATCAACTGTAGTAGGTACTGATTGTCGGGGAACAGCTATTTTTAGGGTTCCGTTGCCAAATGGCAAAAAACGGAACCCTTATAGATTCGTCAAGTCTGTCTGTCTGTCTGTCTGTCTGTCCGTCCGTATGTCACAGCCACTTTATTCTGAAAGTATTAGCATGACACAGTTTAAACTTGGTAGGTAGGAGTATACAAAAAATAAAAAATAATGACATTTAAGGGGGGCTTCCCATACTAGAACTGAAACAAAATTTTTTTTTTTACTGAAACCTATACATATGGGCTGGTATCTATGGATAGGTCTTCTACAATGACATAGTGGTTTCTATAACCATTTTTCGCAAAAGTCTAACATTTGGAAGATAGACGCTTCCAAAATGGTGAAAAGTGAAAATTTTGGAAAAAATACGTAATGTAGATCTTAATAAATACTTTCAACGGAAATTTGTTCGTACGAGATCGAACTGGTAGTTTTGAAAATCTAGCACATTTTCAACAACAGAAAACATAACTCCTCCATACAACCATACAAACACTATGAAAAACAAAGTTATTTTTGCAGTCATCAAAATATTGTGGTATTTTTGTTAAACTTGGTACGGAACCCTCAGTGTGCGAGTCCGACTCGCACTTGGTCGGTTTTTAAATAATAGCTACGGTCCAATCCTGTACAAAAATTTGACAGGGAACCAAGTATATTTGCAAAACTATTTCCAAACTCATCGAAGATCTACGATTAGTTATTTTAGAGTAACTATTAATGAACTCACTGGAAGTTTTCTTAAACAATTCAGCGACCGCAATCTACATCAAAATTGTGAGAAACACTGCCGAAACGGGCAAGTCATTTATCGCCATTTTGGAGGAATTATTAATAGCTGCTGATGAATAGATGTCTTACTAAGATGAAATTATAAAGCACAATTATTCACGCTAAATTGTTTTCTGAGCATTAAGATGATTGGGATTTGATGAAATGAAATTCTTTTGAAAAGTGGCACTCTATGAATTTGTTTATTTACAATAGGAGTGCACTTACATTTAAGTAAAAAAAAAACTTTTTTATAATCATTTAGCAATCGAAAATCGTATAATAAGCCTCCAATTTCAAGCCGGGCATCTATTTAAATTACGCTGGCTACAAATGCTGGACGAATTGAGCACCTCCTTATTTAATAGTAAACAATATATATATATAAGACTAGCTGTTGACCGCGACTTCGTCCGCGTTCATTTATGTTACTATTGGTCGCAGCGTGATGTAGCCTAAATGGACTATCCAACACAAAAAAAAAATCAATTCGAACTACCTACTAGTTCGAATTAGCGCATTCAAACAAACAAACTCTTCAGCTTCATAATATTAGTATAGATATCTAGCCCAGCGCTGTTGATGTCAGTTTATCCTTAAAAGGTTAATTACATGAAACAAAAAAAAAAACAAATTTCTTTCGATTTACAATCCAAGCTCAACCGCGTCGTCGCTCAGTTGGTTTACTAAAAAAAGGTATAAATAATAACTTAATGAAACTGTATACCTTACTCTACAATCAAATTATAAAGAGGAATGATTTGAACTTTTGCATGTTTAAACGAATAAACTCAAAAAGTACCATCCTATGCAATTTTCTATAAATAAATAAATAAATAAATATTTAAAGACATGCCTCACTGGGCCACACAGAGCCATCTAGTCCAAAATTAAGCTACTATTAAATACCCTGTCGTATGGGGTACTAGACAACCGATAAACTTACTTATATACTTTTTTTTTAAATATATACTTATAATACATAGAAAATAAGTAATAAATAATAAAAATAATAAATTCTATAAGTACGAGTAGATATCATTTGAGTTCCGGAAAAGGACATAGGTATAATATTTTTTATCTCGAATATCTTTAGATCATCAAAATATACCAATATAATTTGGAATGCGATGTAATCAGAACCGCGAAATAGCAAAATTATAAGCGAATGGAGTCGCGGAGTACTCGTACTAAGAAATTTTAATTTTCTTAAAATTTGTATTTTTTAAACTACTGTTTTCTTGAGTTGACGCGAACACTATACATTGAAATGAAAGATAAGTTTACGTATTTAGGACGCGTTTATTTTGGATTTAACCCGACGTTTCGAACGCTTTACAGCGTTCATGGTCACGAGCAAGTCACGAGTAGACTAAGGTGTTATTCGTCTTTATGATGGTAATTTGAAAAAATGTTTAACTACCGCCTCTAATTTTTATCGTCAGTTATGTTCCTTTTCACACAAAATGAGCTAACTGTATCCGGAGTCTTCACAGTGTTGCCATGGTTTGTGGACTTCAATGATGATAAGACAGGGTCCCAAGCAGCTGGTAAATTCCAATCATCTTCTCTATTGCCTATATTTTTTAAACTACCTATCTTGTAACATGAGAAAACGATTATACTTAAAATTAATTTAAAAAAATTGAATGAGTGTACTTTGACTTACAGTTAAAAATTGAATTTCGGAAGACGTGTTATTATGAGTTTGTCTTAATGTAAAGAGGCCCGAGTCTAAATCACTGGGTAAACAGTATGTTAGCGCCAAGTTTGACAGTTAGACGAGTCTGTTTGTTTGCAACTTATTAAGAATTCCATAATGGTATCTTGGTCGGTTCAGTCAATCCTGGCAACAAATAAGATTAAGATGAAAGTTTCTTTCAGAAAGTCGCCGTAGCCGGGACCGGGAGACGTTAGCGTTTACACTACAGCTAATTTGTTTTTATTGTAAAACTTTACACATTTTCAGAACCATAACGGTAATGCTGGCTGTTTGTTGCGACATACTCGTATCTATTCTTATGATCTCAAGAAGCAACGATCTTACGTGAAAAAATAATTCAAACATAATACAATTTTTTTTTCTAAATAAACAGAGCTACTGTATTTATTGTACCTACCTATACGATAAACATACCTCGTGAATTATCTGCTCCTGATTTCGTAGCATATTAAAGAAAAACCTGCTTAGTTTAAGCAGGTTTTTCTTTCAGGTTAAGCAGGTTTAAATTCGGAATCTGTTTTACAAAAGGTTGGCAGCAATAAAACCATGTTGCTGGTATAATACCACTGACTTCGATTTTTTTACACATCCATTAACAGCCGTTTAGTTAACATAAAAGTAGACACTTTGCTTTAACAAAATAAAACTTGGAATATCTTAGAAGATTTATAATGCCATAGGATAGAAGAAAAAAAAATCATTACAAATGTACCTACTTTAAGTAGGGCTTTCTAAAAGATTTATTTTACTGCATTGTCAGCATTATAATGAAAAAGAGCATGGAACGGTGGTTTTCTGGGTTATAATAATAGTTAATTGATTCGGAGTATATAAGTTTCCGAAATTTTCCGAAGGACGGCGATGAATCAATAATTATTGTGGAAGTAATCATGAAAGCTTTAATGGGTACTAATACTTTATATTTTAGTATTTCAATTCCAATTATAATGTTAGTATTAAAACTTGAAAATTTTTGTCTCAGGTGCGACTCAAATCCGCATCTCTGTACATACCGGGCCCGTTGCTTTGTCCAATTATGCTATCGAGACATTAGATCACAAGACGGCGCCAATTATTTAAATATGTTTTTATCGCTGTAAGCCTAGGTATTTTTTTCAAACACAAAATTAAATAATTTGTTTATAATTTAGTGTATACCTAGATCTTAAAAACTAGACATTAGAGCTTAACTACTTAATTACTTTATTCAGATGCTGCAATCTAGGAGGATAAAAACTAAATATAACATATATTTCTTCATATTTTTTTAATGAACTTAATTTACTTCAACTTAGGATAACATATAATTCTTTGTTTATTTAATGAACTTATTTATTAAACATTTCGTCTAATATTATATTTTTATTTTTCTTTTGTTTTGGTATTGTTTATTTTGTGTTATTTGTTTTGCACTCTTAACATTATTGTTCCCTTTGACATTATTGTCAATCAGGCTTTGATTTCGTTATACATTTCATTCTAAATAATAATGAAACCCGAAACTTGAACTTTACTTCTATGGAGAAAATTATTGATACTGAAAACTGATTCCAATGGGCAATTATTTGTATTATTTGCTACTTACTTATATAAACTTATCAAAAGTAATTTATATTTCTTTTTTCAACCAGTGCATTGCAAACGAATGCATTAATTGTGTTAGTAATATTAGAGCCTGTTCACGAAGATTGTTAAATTTCTATTTAGATTCTACCGGCACGCGCTCTTTCCGTAACAGATACTCACATTTAGTATTCATAGCACAAAATCAAAAAGAGATCATTGTAATGTACCCAACTCCCCAACAAAATACCTATTCGGGTGTGGTTCGTTAAATTCTTATACGAGCAGACCACTACAGTAGATAATTTTATTATGAGTGAACAAATTGTCCTCAGCGAAGTGATTTGCCGCAATGGTGATCGTAAGCGTAAGTAAATATATATATTGGGGTTACCTAGCAAATTAGTGATAAGTATAATCGTAAAAAATAGATGGATTTCACTTGTTTTTTTTTTAAGTGTAATAAAAATAGAAGACTGAATCTACTCTAAGATATCATGAAGGCGTTCTCTATAATACTAATAGGGATCAGTGTTGGAAATTGTCTGGCGGCAGTAGGCTCTCTCACAATTGGCCAAATCACGATCACCAAGACCCTTGACAAGCATGACGATCATGGCAAACCCTTCTTTTGAAGAGCAGCAACAGCCCTTGCATTTTTTAAAATACGATTCATCGCTGCGTTTGTGGCTGTGAGCACGGATGTCTCAGCCGTCACATCAACCGCTGTTGTCACGGCATTTTGATAGCTTTTTGTGTAGTAACCATGTCATGTTTGGTAGCGATAGTGTCAGTTAAAAGATAATACCAATCGGGCGTTCATTGCTGTTGCTGAGCAGCTGTAACCAAAGCTGTTATGATGACATTTGCGCTAAAAGAATCGCACTGCTGTGGACTAATGTGGACTGTAAGATGTGACTTGCACTGTAAATAATATAGGTAGCTGCAAAGATCTTTGCTCGAAGTTAAAACTGAGATACACTAAAATGCAGGGAATAAATTTGGTATATTTTTAATATTATTAGTACCTATTAATGTTTACAATGAATCATAGTTATGTTTATGCTGTCTATAATATATCAACGTACTAATTTTCAACATGCATTATAATATATAATTATGAATCAATTTTGTATGATAGGAAAACAGTCGTAAACAAGTTAAAGTAATGGTAAATAGTGATATGATGAAACACGTTGTTAGTCCTTACATTCTGTCACATTTTTTTTATTTCAGTGTATAACAGTGAATTGAAATATATTTAGCGTTGTAATTCTTACGACGCTATTTGACCTAAATACAAAAATAGTTATAGTATTATTAAGTCCAAGTTCTATAACAGAAAAAAGTTTCCGCGGAACGTGCTCGTCCGAAGGCAGCTAAAGTTAATTACTGAGAAAAAAAAAGGATATTAACTAATATATCAATATTTCTCTCTGTCATATCCTAACAGTTACGATGACTATGATTAGATTTACTGATCATCTTATGGGCTTAGTAATTCAGATATTGAGAAACTGAAGGTACTTATCCTTTTTCACCAAGTAGGTTTAGTACATCACACTTGTGGAAGGACATTTCTCCTTTAAGTAACAATATTAATCTATCAATTATAATTGTTTCAGGTATCGTATCAACAGAACATTACTCTACATAAAAGATAATTGTGCTTAGGCGCAAAAAGGAAGAGTCCCGTTAACGGCAGAGACCGAATAATGCGGTGGGGCACGCGCCCTGCGTGCGTTCGCATCGGGCCGTGTACTTAGTAAAGGGCCATGCGCGTGTGGAGGGCGGCGCGGGCGAGGGTCAGCATGCGGGTGTGCTGCGTGACAACGGTGCTGGCGGCGCTCGCGCTGCGCTCGGCGGCGGAGCCAGCGCGGCGGTACCCGGCGGAGTGGCGGGGAGGGCGCGCGTTGGCCCGGCCGCGCCCGCTGCAGGAGCTGTTCGAGGCTGACGCGCCGCAGCCGGAGGGCGAGCACGTATACGCACAGCCCCTGCCGCCCGGCGCGCTGCACAAGGAGCGCCGCCGCTCGCGCAACACCAAGCGCGCCCAACACCTGCCCTCGGAGATCGCCAGCCAGATGATGCTACGTGCCTCGCGCTCGAGCCGACCCTACGATGTGCCGCAGATAGGTAAGTCTTCGATTAACTCTGCTCTAATCTTTATCTTTTGTAGCATAGTACCTACACGTGTAGTTGTGAAACAGCACTTTACAACAATCCGATATTCGAGCGTAGTTAAGCACAAAGCGAGGACCATCGGCCTATTTTGCGGACATTGTTCATGAGTTTTAGTATATTGTCTACACATTAAACAGAAACGAATCAGGTCCTACCGTTTGTAAATATTAAGATATTAATGAGTCTCATAGATTACCTGTATTGCTCATTTTCTATGCTAAAAGCGATCACACTCAACCGTTGGTTTACAGAGAAGACAAAATTTGCAAAACTATACAGGATGTAGTTTTGAACAGCAACACCCGACTCAGGGTGACAGTTATTACAAGAAAAAAAAATTAACTATTACTTCATTAGTAAAATACCTTGTTCAAAAATATGCTCAATCTTTCGCGACGTGTGCCTAACACGCACGGGAGCCGATTATGCTACGACTGCTACGAAGGCTACATTGCAAAAATTTTGTTTCCATACACCACCGAGTACGCAAGCGCCGCGCCCCGAGAGAATGACCGATAGCTCGCCTGCGTAATACCACAGTCTATGAACCATACAGTCGTTCGACGAAGACGTCTAGACAGGGCAATTGTGCGGGGTGTGAGGGGCGAGACGCGGGAAGGCCGAGCCCGAACTGCGAACAAAACAATGTTAGCAGTTCGGGACACAGCATTCAGGGCTAACAAATGTTTGTGTTTTAAATTATTTTATATTTGTTTGTTGGAATTTATTGGAATGCTGATATCGAATGATTCGAGATGGTGAACATATTTTTTTAATAAGATAAATAGTTGTCAATTTCGAGGTTAATTGGGCTGCTGATAACTAAAATGCTATCCTTTTTTAAATTCAAGATGGCGGACGTAATTTTTTTTAATTTGATATGAGTGTAAATTTTGAGGTTCAGTGGGGTGCTTCGGATATGCCATCCTTTTTAAAATCCAAGATGGCGGACGTATTTTTTATAATTTGATATGGGTGTCAATTTTGAGGTTCATTGGGGAGCCAATCACGAAAATGCCATCCTTTTTAAAATCCAAGATGGCGGACGTATTTTTTTATAATTTGATATGGGTGTCAATTTTGAGATTCATTGGGGTGCCGATCACGAAAATGCCATCCTATTTAAAATTCAAGATGGCGGACGTAATTTTATATTATTTGACATGGGTGTCAATTTTGAGGTTCATTGGGGTTCCGATTACCAAAATGCCATCATTTTTAAAATCAAGATGGCGGACGTATTGTTTTATAATTTGATACGTGTGTCACTTTTGAGGTTCATTGGGGTGCTGATTACGAGTGTTTATCTGCAATAAATAAATATTTTTATATATTGTTTACTTTTGACAACCTTGGCCGTCACGATGCTGTCTAGACGTTGTCGGCATTTTTCATGAGATCAAAGGCGTCGAACGACTGTATGGTTCATAGACTGTGGTAATACCATATATTTTAGATATTATTATTTTATTTCCTTATAATGAAACCTGTATTGTGAATTAAATTACTTTATTAATACATTTGAGACATTGTAACTACGGATAATTTTATAAACTGTTTAATGTTATTGGAACAAACTATTAAAAGTAAAAATACCTCTTGCAGGTTATAAAAAAGTTATTAAACACCTCTGTATGCCTATTTATTAGACTGCTAATACTTTATTTTGTGTGTGAATAAATGAATATGAACATGAATATGAATATTCCTGATTTCATGTATTTTTTCGTGTTGTGTATACATACTACTACCCCTGAGATGGGTGTTGTTTTACAAAACCACACTCTGTATTATTGCCAAAGTTGCTTATAAAGAAACTCTTATATCGGCTGACTTTAATAAATCTGCAAGCACAATGAGAGTCCAACAACTTTCAAACACGAGAATTTCTTGACCTGCCCAATAAACAAATTTAATTAGAAAAACGATTTAAAAAAAATCCGTAATCAAATAAATCATAAATAAAACTCCACTCATTCATGTATCAATGTTTTTAGGAAAACAAACGGGCGTCATTAGGATTCGAGTCAAGTCGAAGTCATGACCAAGATTTTTTTAATACTTGTTACGCAGTTATCTTCAATGTCCCTTTTATTGCATGAAAATGATACTGTCGTCATTGGCTTATCTTCAAACATCAACATTACATTTAATACATTTATTAAATAAATGTTGAGTTTAATGTTCATGATTTTCTTCGATCCTACCCAATGATATTACAAAGAAATAGATATGTTATGTTCATATTAAATTGCGTTCGCAAAACGTCACGGCGCTGCACGATGACAGTTACATAGATTAGGAATTGTAACCAAAATCAGACAGTACAAATATTTGAAAGTAGGTAGAAAATAGAGAGAAATAAAACAGGTTGTATTTGTGTTATATGAAAAAATATTTTTACTATGTAAGTACGTAACATAAAACATACATTGGAATTATGAGAGTTACACAAGTTAGAATTTTTAACAGAAATATTTATATACAATTTTAACAAAAAGATATTACACAATTACATCCAGTCTGATTCACTTCGTTGCTTTCGCACTATTGCAATTCACTCTTCTTTTCTAACTTCATTACAAGGAAAGCTAGAAAAACAATTGTGAATAGTTAATCTTAACACTGACGAGGTACTTACGTTTTATATTAGCTACTCCAGAACTTTGACATCACGGTTCAAACTACAGAACATGGAAAAGGGTTAGAAAGGCGATGTTGGCGGGGCAGGCACGCCACAGAGGTTATGAGCAAATGCTATTATTTCTGCCGAAACGTGAGCACTGTGATTGGTTAGCGTTCTTTGTACTCGTTTACGTGTAGTGGGACGCAAGCGGTGACATCGGTTCTCATACAATTGGCGCATGACAGCCGTTCTAATCTTTTTCCATGTTCTGTGGTTCAAACTATCAAAGTACCAACTTTAATTATGAATAATTTCATTAGTTTTTTTTTTAAATAAATACCACTATGTGTACTATGGTATGATTAACTCGTCATATTGATACCTAAATTGTCGCATCTGAATTTTTAATCTATGTCGTCGTCTTAGCACTTACAAAGAAACTTAAAAATTAAAAAACACGTAATATAAAACAAATATTTTTATAAACTTACATGTGATATGTGATCCCTTGAGATTTATTAATTTTAGCACAATAATTTGAGCAAAATCGAAATACACTAGACGGCATTTTTCGCTCTGAAGCTTGTTTGACGCAAACTGATTGAGACATGTTACAATTGACTCAAAAAGACTTCTTAACTTAAGCCGCGAAGTAACATATCTATTTCTTTGTAATATCATTGATCCTACCTATATTTCCAACTAATCGATACTTATCATTATTTTTTTATTCTCGTAATTGAATTTCATGCTGATTCAATTGCAATTCAACGTGTTGTGGTAAATTTATTAATCGAGTGTTAAAGTGATTAACTGTCAGTCAATCCGTAATTACGAGAACTCTACGATAGAAATACCCTGATTAAATATTTTCGAATGCCGATGGCAGTCAAAACCGTGTTGGAAATAAGTAACGGATGTTCCAATTTGTATTATCCATTATTCATTTTAGAATTTATTATCACAAAGTTTTGTTTTTAATTTATCCAAAAACAAACTTCATTATTATGTGGTTTTAAGTTACAAGAAGAATAATAAATAATCTAAATTCTAAGTATTGCTTACACATTTCCTCGTGTCTCGGTACTATGCAAATTTTGTATTTTAATGTTATTAATATGCATGGACTTTGTAACTAAACTTAATAGTTCATCAAAATTATTACATAAACGTAACATTGAAATATAATATTTGAGACAAACAGCATAAAATAATACAAAATCGAATATATTGGCGGTACAGGACACCAGCGCCACTTTGTGAAACATAATCGAATTCTTGTCGTTGTCGCGCATTGTGGTGGATGTCAGGAAGCAAATCACTGCATGCTTTGTGAGCATCGTCCGGCGCTGTGAGCAACCGGCAAACCGGAAAAACCGGTAAGCTATCGTTGCAAATTAAAACGAACCTGGCAGTCATGCAAGCGATCGTTGCCAATAACACCAATTATGTAAAATGATATTTGCTATGAAGAGGCCTATTTTAAATGCTAACAGTTTTAGGATTACTGAGTTTTTTTTTGCCTAATGTCGGTACAACGCACGCAACATCATTTTAATAATTTAACCTCATAAAAGCTATATTAATGCACAATCCTTACTAATATTATAAATGTGAATGTAGGTAAGTTTGTAACGCTTTTTACAAATTATATTTTAATGTAATTTGGTACAAAGATAGATAAGACGTTGGGAAAGAACATAGGTTGTTTTGTAACGTCTTGTATTTAGCTATTAAGACTTTTTAGTTCTTATCAGCCTATGATTTTTGATGACAAAAACTTTCAAGTTGGACACAGTGTGCAAAATTTAATGAAAATTTTACCAGTAGTCTAGGATTCCATCGCGGTGAAAAACGGGCAATTTTTTTTTAATTAAGAAATATCAAAACAAAGTGTATTTAAAAAATTAAGGATTTGACTATTTTTATCAAACAAGCAAGCCGCATGCTCTCCTACTTAAAAAAATATTTATCATCATCATCATCAGCCTAATACTTCGGTCTTCTACTGCTTTGGTCTTTAAAAAAAGATGGCCAGCCATGATCGCCACGCTTGGCAGGCGGGTTGGCCAATAGTGAAGAAAAGACGCTGCTGACCGACTTCTTCGTGCAGGACTCCTTTAGTCGCATTCTACGACACCATTGGAAAAAAGGATAATATGGCATTGGTATTACCTATTCGAGCGTCTCTGGCGTTCTCTCAAGTCTAGATTGACAACACCACAAACAAAAAAATCTAATTTGCTTGAATATTTAGTGAAGTGCATCTTCCTCCCAATTATTGTTTGGTAAATAACTAACGTGTTAGAAAAAAAGCTGATAACATTTAAATTTAACTCGACAATTTGCATGTTTTACGGCACAGACTTTAAAAGAAATAGCTTTATTTAAACATAAACACGTATTACAATGTTTTAGAATTTGTTTCTAAGAAAAGCATATTTTTCAGTCCTTTTTTTATTAGGTTACTGTTTCTTTTTTCTTACGGCAAGCTTGTTTCGCCTGGGGCAGATTATGATGAGAAACTTAATGAGTGGTCTTAACAGTCTGATTTAGATGTTGTTCTGAAGATGTGTTGCTGATAAAAATAATGATAAAGGAGATGATAGAAAAACCTACGCGTTCGTAAACGTTTACAATGAAGCATAAAATTTTCTAAATTAAGAATGTAAGTAATTTTAGATAACAATGTAGCTATATAATAGTTTATTACATACCAAACTTTACGAAAATAAGATCAAAGTTTAAGGAGTTTCATTCTTCAGACAAAACTTTTACAGGATATTTGAAAAACTAATTATTTGAAAGAGTTTTTCTATTCTTAAAATATTTTGGTTATAAGTTGTAATACGAAATTTCATTATACATTAATTATATTCAGCATGGTGCGTCAATGCTGTAACTTAAATGTGGTGACAAACAACATCAAGCAATAAATAATACGCTTACTTTCAGGGTTCGGTTGAAGAAGGTACGTTTTTACCCTCGCGGCAAGCACTAAGGTGTCTCGAAGATCAGCCTAATACAGCTGTACCGCTGTACAGCGTATCAACGCGTAGCCATACGTCGGGCGAAAGGCCACGTACGCAGTGGACGTGCTGTACTTACCAATACCCGGGCTATAATCTTTCCCAAACTTTCGGTTAAATATAGTTGGCGATACTGTCACATCCGAACTCTTTATTCCTTTTTATTACAACGATATCTTTTTTCCAAAATAAAGTTACAGTGTTCTTGTTATTGTCAATATTTTGGCCAGTCACCTTTTCGTTTGGATAGACGTAACCTCGATTTTATATTAAAGATTACAGATTATAATAAAACTGTAGTAGATCTTGTGCTCACGACTCCGGCATATTATAAAGGTAACATTTAGAAATTCTTTCTTCATTTTTATAGTTTAGAAAGCTGTGACCTGTAAACTATAAAAAAGAAAAATTATGCGATATGCTTTTACACGGATACTGATAAAAATGTTAAAATGAAGCACTAAAATGTCGGTTATGAAATATAGATAGAAAGAGGAATTTTATCTTAAATTAATAGTTTTAGCTTTACTTACATTAAATAAAATATTCCTACATGTCTTAATTTTGCGCCAGTTCATAAATGTTTCACTTTAGATAAATTTTTATTATTGTGCTTAATAATTCTAGCGTTATTTTATGAATTTAAATTACACGAACTTAGCAGCCTTTGATGAGGAATTATCGTATTAATTTGAGCTGATGCCAATTCTCTTTATTTCTGTATAGTTTTTAAATACCTGTTTAATCGTAACTGTAGTGAACCATTTTTATCGCTCACATCGGACATATTTTATGCTATTCGCTCTGAAAAATGTGTTAACTTTTTGGTCCCGAGTACCTGTTGCAATGTGAGTCACTAAAAAACTGCCAATTTTTCACTAACGTCGATATTTGTGGCCAAGCTGCATATTTTGACTAAGATTTGTGAATTTAGGGCTTAAATATATAGAGACTTGTCTCTACATAAGACCTGAAAGGTTTTTATTAGGTATTGAAAATATTTTTGGTGTGCTTTTTATTATTTCGAGAGTGGACCTGGTACTTGTAATAGCAGATTTAAAAAAATCTGCAACCTGATCCAGCTCTCACCATGTTGACTAATATCCACAACATGTACCTACCTAATCACCAATATTTAACACTTAGTAGGTATCTAAATTGCAAATTTCACGTAAATTTTGATTAACATATAATTTTACAATTTTATAGATCTTGCTACTTCCATAATACGTCTTCATTTTTATAAGGAAATAGAGTTTTATAACTTTACGTTATTTTACTCATATACACGGTGCATTTTCAACCACCTGTAAAACGAAGCCCACGTTATGTAACCATTATATATAACATCTCAGCAGTTTTATTTGAATTTTATAACCTCCTTTTTTATAAAATTATTAAATATTGGTTTAGCTATTTATTTTTAAACACGCTGTGATGCGCACAGATGTAGCTGTGTAAGGCCCATTCAACCGAGACCCCGCCGCAGCAAAATAATTCGTCTGTGCGCGTCATAGCGTGTTACAAAATTAAAAGCCTGAATCAAATTTTAAAATTTATGAAAAAAAAAACAAGAAATAAATAACACTGCCATGATGTTATATATAACGGTCCAATAACGTGGCCTTCGTTTTCCAGATGGTTCAAACAGCACGGTGTATAATTAAGTAAAATCTAAAACATATTAGGTACGAAATAAACGCTAGGACCACTTCTTCAAAAAATCGTTAAGAAGAAAAAATAGGCTTTAAAGAAAACTAGCAAGTACAGATAAGGTGAAAATACTTTATAATTATCTTTTTTCTGCTTTTACTGACATTCAACATAGGTATAACTTATTGGTATCTTAGTCAAAGTCGAATTGCAATGTACTGAATGATCTGTCCTTCACTTTATTAGCCATTTGGTCCAGTTATGCCAATTCTCTTTATTTCTGTATAGTTTGTAAATACCTGTTTAATCGTAACTGTAGTGAACCATTTTTATCGCTCACATTCGACATATTTTATGCTATTCGCTCTGAAAAATGTGTTAACTTTTTGGTCCTGAGTACCTGTGACAATGTGTGTTATTTTACTCGTATGCCTTTGGACACCTGCCAGATTGCTAAATTAAACTTTTTTTATTTAAACTGTTTTTCAGTCTAGTGTTGATATTTTAAGTTGCTAACTTTGTTTGAGGTTTTAGAAACAAATCTAGTAAAAAAAAAACAGTTTTGTAAAGAGGCGCCAGGTGGTTTAGGTATATTAAAGGATACTTTAGGTTAGGGAAATTTTTGTATAATTCTGCTTTAGGATTTTTTTGTTGTTTTTGGTTAATTTTTTTAATGGTCTTAATAATAGCCAACAAATATGAGAAAAGCAGCTTAAGAAAACTTGGTTACTATTGATAGGGTTTCTTAAATAAATATGTTTACAAAAAATATGCTTATAACTATAACTAGGACCGTTATATATACATAGGTTTTTTATCATTTACAGATAAAATTACTATAGTACCCGTTTGTCAATAAAAATAACTTTTACATACGATTGAAGTTCATGTGCAAGCAGTTCAGTAATAGACCGTGGAAATATGTCAAAAATTCGAATAAAAATAACCACAAACGTATATTCTACTTTGCCAGTCTAAAACCTAGAAATTCTAAACGAAGTCAGCGGTATTTTTATTTTAAATAAGTAATGTGTAATGAAAGCGAAATCAAAAAGAGGATGTAGGCAACATTCAACTAAATTTTCTAATTTTCATAGATTACTTTTCAAGCGATGTTATCAAAATTTAAAATAATATCAAGTGAGTTTTTAATATGTGTAAGTATGACGTTTGATCTTCTTCTTGTTATCGTGTAATTATCATTCAAGGAAATCTAGTGTCAGAGTTTTCCAACGTGATTTGCTTACTTCCATCTTGCAAATGAATCCTGAGTCAGCGGCTTAGCGTGCCTTTTGCAGAACGAATATAACCCGCCACCCTTACCAGACCAGGCTAATTAAGAAAAGATCGTTTCCTATATAGACCCGAGCGGGAATCGAACCCGGGACCCTTGCGTAGTAGGTGAACCACTAAATGTCAACACCATAACATTTCATAATTTTATAACAGGTTTTTATACATGTAGGATGACACGTTCGTTTTGTTACTTCCATTATTTATTAGAAATATACTTGAGTAAGTACATTAAAATATTACGTAATAGCTTTTGATGCCACTTTTACACGTTGTCCTTCAACGGCATAATATTTTAAGCAACAGCTATTGACGTTAATTACTGCGAAGGACTATTAGGTTATTATTCAAATTGAATTGACCTATACTACTTAAGTGTAAGCTATGTTTTTCATTTATAACTATTCACCATCATCACATTAGTCCACATGGCCTCGCCACGCTTGGCAGGCGGTTTAGCAATCACTATTTGGCCAATTGGCTTACCACTAATCCAGTGATAAAAGAAAAATACCACTTGGATTGCCAAATGTTACAAAAAATATGCAATCCTATTGCATCACTCATCAAAATTCTCGAAGTACTGTTGTGCCTTATGAAAAATATTGCGAATAATAGAAAACCCAATCAAAAATCGTTGCGTATTTTGGAATATAAAAAGGTCGTAAAATACTAAACTTAGTAAGACCAGAGGCCTTACTCTGCAACAAGAAGCTCGTATTTACGGATATATCTGTCTCTTTCAGATACTTTAAGACATCGGTATGAGTGATAGGGACAGATGGATTCGAATATACGGACATTGTGTTACGGAGTAAGGCCTCAGGTTTTTCATATACTTACGGCGAGTTTAGGTTAACAACAAGCCAAAACCAGCTTATGTTAACATATGCATATAAATACTATGGCGAAGACAGAAATTTGATACCATAATTTTTTGAAAATTTTGTGATTGCGATTTGTATTATTTACAAATCGCAATCACAAAATTTTAGTTGTATGAACATAAAAATATTAAAATGATGATATCAAAGAAGATGTCCCAAATTATATGGAGGCTAGGCCCAGAACCTGTACACATTACGAAAAGTTAGGGCAATATACCTACAACACTTTGTTATCATCCAAAATCTTTAAAATGGCTTCGTTTAGTGGCTTAAACAAAAATAACAGAAAAGACGTGTGGCACTCGGAGACTGCCGCGGTAAAGCTATTGCATAGCATTTTTTATCAACTTATGCACTCTTATGCAATTATAAAACTAAAAAGTATCACCGCTGTGCCGGTCGGAGTGGGGGGTGTTAGGTTATTTTCGTTACGGAATTTCAGGATTCGGTCTCCACGCTCAAGGCCCGCGATAGAAGCTATGCAATAGCTTAATAAACTTATTAGAATAGCAATACTAAACAACAAAAACTATCATGGCGGAAGACGACACTTTGATGACATCTGTCAGTTTTGACAATTTAAAATCGCTTAACTCGATTCGAACAAGTTTACTTGTGCTTGTTGTAATAATAACAAACAAAACAAAGAGTTTTAACTTATGTTATGCCTAAAGGACATATATAATTTGCGATTATATTATATAACCTTTTTACGTGAGATTATGATGAGTGGATATGTCAATTAATGACAAAGGAAATCTGACAGCTACAGACATTTAGAGTTTAAAGTTTATCTTTTTTTTTCGTCAAACGCCATCTTGTATGCCCAATTAAGAGGGATATTTATAAGATTGTTTTTATTTTCGAGCCGCTAAATTATACGTTATAAACAGTTATTCGTATTTTTCCCAAAGTCAGTTTATTTTTCTTGATTTTTTAGAATACTGTACAATGTCTGGGCCTGTTACTGGACATCTCTTTTCTGACTTTACTAAAGTATATATTTATATGCACATATGCAACATATGAAGGTTTTGACTTGTTATACCATTTACCTAACAACCTGTATATCTAGAATATTTCGCTGGGCGGTTTATTTACAGTGAGAAAAGAAAATGTTTACTTTAATACATCTAGTCTAAGGCAAATTAGAGCTTTCTTTTATTTACTCGTAAAATGAGAATGTCTTTATTGACAATCCAATGGTGTGGGTCGTTGGAAAGCTTTTCCAAAACTATCATGCAAGAAAAATGTTTGAATATAAAAGCCATTTTTGTCGTTTTTTTTAACTAAGTTAAGTAGGTTTGAATAGTAAGCAGCAGTTAGATTGTAAACAAGGGGAGTGTGGTGAAGTAGTGAGAGTAGGTACACCTTTAGGCATCTTGCGATACGATATTAGTTATATGGGCATTTAAATTTAAACTATTAATTGAATCGTAAAAGCAGGAATTTCAAAAAGGTTACCGGGTTAACCATTTTTAATAGTCATGCAACACGAAAGTTTAAAAGTAGTTAAAGGTAGGCATATTTTAAATTGAAACGAAGAGAAAAAGCGTTATAAAAAGTTTATTAAATCCACGCAAAGCCGGGGAGGTTGCTAGTATTCATAAAAAGGAAAAGCCAAAGGTTGATTTTGTAGGTCTCGTCAATATTGAGGTTATTTCGCGGAGGGTGGCAAAGTTATTGGCGTTCATCAGAGCTTATTAAAGTCTAAATTGAAGAATCTTCGACTTTGAGTAGGTATACGTAGTCATATGTTATGTTAATATGCCGACAAATTTGAATACCAAATGTTTTGATAATCTATGATATGTGTTATATGTTAAAGGCATTAAAACATAGATATTATTGGATAACTATTGGGTTTCAGAAACCTGAAAAATTCAATAAAGAATTAAAACAGTATCATGTTATTATTTATGAATAACTATATAATATTAATAATGGCATAGCGCCCGGCATGCGAGGAGATGCGGGTTCGAGTCCCGCCTGAGACACAATTTTTAAGTTTAAATACTGATAAGTTTTTGCCAATACATCGTCAGAACTTGAAACAATGCTCGAACAGCTAAGCGAGGCGAGCCTTGAGGTTGGATTGATGATGAATAGGACAAAAACTAAAGTCATGACCAACGCCACTGAAAGCGACATAGTGGTAAGCGGCCAGAGAATGGAGTATGTTGACGAGTACATATACTTAGGCCAGATAGTCTCCTTCGAAAACAGGCAGAACAAAGACATCGGTCGTCGTATCGATAACGCCTGGAAGAGCTTCTGGTCCATGAAAGCGTATATGAAAGGAGATCTTCCAATATCACTGAAACGCAAACTCGTTGACACTTGTATCCTGCCCGTACTTACTTACGGAGCGCAAACGTGGTCAGTGACCGAAAGTCAAAAATCCAAACTCAAAGTTTGCCAAAGAGCTATGGAAAGGAGCGTGTTGGGTATTAAAAGGATTGATAAGATCCGTAATACTACAATACATACGCTCCAGAACTGGCATAGCAAATGTAGGCGAAAGGACAGCAATGCTTAAATGGGAGTGGGCGGGGCATGTGTGTAGAATGCACCCGGATAGATGGGCTCAAATCGTCACGCGATGGATACCACCAGACGGCTACCGACGAAGGGGTAGACCTAAAAAGAGGTGGTGTGACGATTTGTCTAGCTTCGCGAGAGATTGGAAGTCACTGGCCGCTGACAGAGACCAGTGGAAAGCGTTTGGGGAGACCTTTGCCCAGCAGTGGGATGATGTAGGTTAAATAAAACATCTGCAAAGATGTTTCTTTCGGGTGTTAAGGGTGCAAATTCCTAACATAATAACTTAATGAAACAACGCAGGCTTACAGCGATAAGAATATGCTTGAAAAATTCGCGCTGTGTCGCAGTGTCTCGGTATAGGTAGTTTGTTGCAGGTTATTTCAATTTATTTTGAACAAACCTGTGAATATGATGAAGTTACTTTCAAACTTTTGCGTTGCATAATTACTCGTATTTGAACGATAATGGGATATTATAATTAAACGCGATTACTATATTTTATTTTGACTAAGTCAGCCTGTGACCATGGTCGTGCAACCCGATCGAAACGTCAGGCAAAATAATAAGGTATGATCGCGTTTAATTTCCCGTTATAGTTCAAATATTATTTATTAGTAAAAATTGTGAATTGCAAAACAATGACAAAGGCAGAGGCATCTATTAGGTTTTCATAAATTTTCGAATTTCCAATTTTTTTTTAAATGTAGGTTTTTAGAGTATTTAAAAATTACCAGTTGCTATTTTTGAATCTTAGAAAAGTACCAGTCGAATTCCAGGGCTACTAGGTAAACGTAAAAAATGGTTGTTGATCCCTTTGTTCATTCATAGGTTAAGTACTTAGCAAGAAAACTTGACCCATAACCTTTACGTTAAGATATTACAGTAATGTACAGTCGATAGCTAGTTAGTTTACCAGCCTTCTCAAAAAAAAAAATGTTAAGGCGACTTGGAAATACCCTTACACCAGTTCTAAAGGAAAGTAAGAATGGGTAAAGAAAATATGACATTTTAAATTTTTTTTGGAGTGGTGTTGTTGTAGTCTGTGTTAATTTTTTACTTCAAACATAATAATCGGCAAAAACTGAGGAAATTGCTGATATTGACTGATGGCCGACGCCTCCAAGATCCGACGATCTTAGAGGCGAATACTATTTTACAGTTCGACCAATTACAGTTGTGTATTCTTTAAATACCTTTAAAGCTAACTATAATAAGTCATTAATTTAGTTGTAAAGAAAGAAGTAACTGTTAAAATTCGTGATAATTGAGGCATTTCTTAACAACATTGTCAACATAAAGCTTAAAAAGTGACAAAGTTTAGTTGTCCATTCATAGCAAATGCAACACCGTGCACCGCTCAAGTTTTAAATCGAAGCAAAGTAAGTTTATTGAAACTCCTTGGATCTTGCTCACACTTGAAATCTTTAACACAAAGGAAGCTCAATTATCTTAGGTAGGGCGACAACACTGGAATCTGTTGTAGTGGTCAGATTTATGTTATGTATTTTTACCTTAATTTTATTATGTAATTAACTTAGTCTAACACCTTGAGTTAGACTAAGGTAATTAAACGTCCGAAAACTTTATTAAAGTATATTTTTAATTTTAAAAATTAAAAATATAGGATTACCCAACATTGCTATGGTAACTTGAATTCAATGATAAAGGCCTTTGCTCTGCTGTGAGATGATTATAGGCCGTTACTTTACTTTACTTCTTTGTCATTGAAAAATAATAATCGAAAAAATTCGTCGTCGATACGTTGATATGATGTTGACTGTATGAGGAAAATATCAAAACAATTAGCATCTTCCGCTAACATATAAAGTATGTATGTCTTTTCTCCAACTTCAAATAATAGAAAGGCACTGACTAAGTACCAACATGACAGTGTTTCTTTAAATAAATCTTTAGTGATAGATTTCTCGCTAGCTTGGTTGTATGGATTCTTTCTCGTAAGAATAATAAATTATGATGAAAGGCCCAAAACATCTCAAAGGAAATCCGTTCGTTTGCAAGGCCATTTTGTGAGTAGTATTTCCAATGGCTGATACAAATCGGGGAATGATCGGCAAAGGTTGAGTCGGGAGTGGCAAGACGTCGGCACATCACTCAGCGCAACAGGTACATTAGCCGCTTCCGACAGCGCCCTCTGCCTCACAAACTGTTAACGAGTATAAATTAACCACTCTACGCCCCTGGATCACAAGACAAAGCTTGGATTGAAATACATCTTTTCTGTAGATGTATTTATGTAGATTAATCATGTCTATTTTTAATTCTAAAACTGGCATATCCAATCAATCGTAGTGATTTCATGTTCATATCTTTGTCTCTTCGTTGTCTTATACAATATACAGGCTTTATCAAATTATTCGATTTTGCAAAATGGGAATAACAGAGAGAGTGACGTTATCCTGTTTCTAACATCTATACTAATATTATAAAGCTGAAGAGTTTGTTTGCTTGTTTGTTTGAACGTGCTTATCTCAGAAAGTAGGTTCTGGTTCGAATTAGTTTTGTGTTGGATAGTCCATTTATCGAGGAAGGCTTTAGGCTTAGGCTTTATATAACATCACGCTGCGACCAATAGGAGCGAAGCATCAGTGAAAAATGTTGCAAAAATAATCGCGATCAGAAAAAACGAAAATTGACGCGTACGAAGTCGCGGGCTACAGCTAGTTGTTTATATTAGGCCTGACTAGATTACATTTCTCAGTACTTTTATATTCATTAATCATATCCTGGCTACTATTTCACGTTTAATGTAAAACTCCCTCTAATTTAATGTTGACTAGCGGACCCGACAGACGTTGTCCTGTCTTAACAATGAATATTGATTACAAAATGTATAATATAAAAAATGTTACCAATTATTTAATATTATTATGAGTTATGTTATACACAACATTCTTTGTTTTTTATTCTGGCGGGTATATTTTTCAGTAAAAATAATTTTTTACCCCATATTTGACGATATTTTCAGCACGCATTTTGTCAATGTAATGTCAAAAAAAGTTTAAATTGTCAAAAGCGATAAGGTTACATTACAAATAATTTAGTATGGTGATTAAGTTTTCTTAAATTTTCTAATTTACCGCGAACTTTTTTTTCTTTCTTATGAACATTCTCAAATTCCGCGCAATTTTATTTTTTTTCTTTCAGAAGAACATTCTCCTGACAATAACACAAACGAAACAAAAAACAAAATAGCAAAATCGGTCCAGCCATTCACGCGTGATGCGATGACCATGGGAAATAGGTATTCATTTTTATATGTATATATAGATAGATTAAACTTAAGACAAAGTTTTGCCATATTTTCACAATACTAAACAAAGCGATAATTCCGACCATGTGCTTTAGTTACTTTGTGTACGAAATAGCTTATCGCCCCGTATTATAGCTGCCTCGTTTAGTGCTAGGTAATACTAGGTATGCATAAAAGCTGGTTCATGTGTGGGCTAAGATAAAATGATTCCTCTACTCTCCCGCTGCGTGTCGTAAAGGGTAAGCTATATGTCAGGTGAGAGGTTAGCACCTGCTATATATGTCACAATAAATGTCTGCTCTGAAAACTATAAATAATAACTTTAATAGAGTAAAATCAAGGATTTAATATTAATGAGTATAAACACGTTTTTACTTATATTTACTTGTCGATTTTAAGATTTAAGTGGTATCCTTAAGCACAATAGTAGATACTTCTTTGTTTTTAAGACGGTTCTGCGTTACAACTTACACATTTGTAACATTTCTATGTATTGAAATTATAATCTTTTATATATATAAACGAAATTCGTGTTACTTACACCATTCATAAGTGGGAAACGGCTGGATCGATTTCTATGACTTTTGTGTTGTTGGATTTGTCTTCGTCAGAAATAGGATGATAAGTATTAAACCTTTCGAATGTTAACGTTAAAAATAATTTCTTCATACATTTTTCAACCACGCCATTTTTCATAATTATTACTGCGTTCGTGGTTAAGGGTAGACGTTACACGGCTCACTCTTCCCATAAATTTATCTTTTATTTCGGTGTTATTTTTAACTATTATATCCTTTTATATGAATAATTGATTTTGTTCTTGGTATCAGACGTTTTCGTGAAACCCAATAATAAAACTATGTGATAGTTTAAAAAAATAATTTAACTATGTGATAATTCTTTATTTGATATTTTAGCAATTAAATTGCAATTATAATATCAGTATACAAACTTAAAAAATTATTATGTCTCAGGCGGTACATAATAGTTTTTCAAGTTTATATACTGATATTAGGAGTTAAAGTATGAAATTGCCGTTTGTATGGACGAAATCGAGAAAAGTCATTTTTTCCATACTACACATTTTTTAGTTTTTTTAAAAACGCCTGAACCGTTTTCGATGCAATTAAAGGTGAAAGTTAGATGGTTATAAAGCTACGCATTATAGTATTTAAATTTCTGAAAATCAAAGTATATAATACAAATATACTTAATTGAAGCAAGAAGGTCAGCTGACACATTGTAAGGGGTCTTTTCAACGACTTCCTTTGAAGTAATAGGCACTAGTATTGCATTTTTTTTTTAGTCAAAATTTATTTTATTTAGTTTTTGATACAATACAAAAAGAATTACGCAATAATATGACTATACTTAAGAGCTATAAACAAAATAAAAAGTGGGATAATAATCGGCAATTTCATACTTTAACCCCTATTATTATGTGATAATTCATTTCAATTGGATATTTATAATATTTTGAGCATTAGTCAGAATTACGTGTCGTAAATTGTTCCAGTTGTGTAATTAGCGTGCTAGCGGATTACTGTAGTACTGCAGTACATTACTGTCGGCGTTGAAATTAAATGCAATGAACCTTTTCGCGGAATTGTGTCGTGTTTGCCATGCTCGTCCCATTTATACGTATTTCAAAGAAGCTGTAAACGCCCACGCTCAACCGTGACCCTATAAAGTTATATACCTTTTAACATTCAGGTACGTGTGGGTTTTCCTATTTTACAAGGAGTTTAACTGATTTAGTTCAGTACCTACTTATTTCATTATACCTACACAATCCTCACGAATGGAGAGTTAAATTTGAAATTAATATGGGTCTTAGGTTAAAACAAATTGTTATTTATTGCAGCTACATATCCACAGCCGTGAGACTTTCGTCTTCATTGCCCGAAAAATGTATACGTCAGGGCTAAAATACAATTTGACTAAGATGAATGCTCACTTCACGGAGGTCGTAAAAAGCCGACTTCGTCGTTACGAA
Organism: Anania crocealis; assembly: GCA_949315895.1. Classification (NCBI taxonomy): domain Eukaryota; kingdom Metazoa; phylum Arthropoda; class Insecta; order Lepidoptera; family Crambidae; genus Anania; species Anania crocealis. The sequence goes on from OX438862.1 coordinate 12,461,522, forward strand.
CGTTATCCATATTCATTCACGGTAGATCTAACAAGGTTTTTCTGACACATTGAATGCAGTTCATAACTTATGGTTTCATATTTTTACTAAACGACTACAACTTTTCGAACATCATAGTCAATCCACGTTTGTCCACCGCTGGACAAAGGCTTTTCCTAATATGCATCGGAGCCTAAGCTCTATTCTTGGCTATACTTTGCCATCAATTACCTGGGCATAAACATATGCTTCAGTCCTTCTTCTTTGAACCATATTTTACATGTCAATTTTATTAACTTTCCCAACAAGAAAAAGGTACTTTGACAACACAAACAAAATAAGGCTGATACTGTAGACGCATCTCGCTCGTTCTAAGCATAAAGGTAAATGATATACCAAGATGAATGAGAGATCTATAATGAAAAAAATATAGGTGTGCACCTACAATTTATATGGCGGCCTTATATTTTATTTCGACGTGTTTATGCAGCACATTATAATATGCCCTCGTATCCGAAATAATAATGGAATATTATCGTAGAGGATGTGACACATTCGATTGAATATTGCATATTTTGCCACGTGATACAGACTACTGAATATATAAGAAAAGGATGAAGTATATTGGAATGTGATAACATTACCTACCTATTTCTTAGTACATAGTAATAATATTTGTGTATATACTGTGTGACTAAAAGTATAGATGTGATAAAATTATCTCGTGTGATATGGTTATTTTTCAAAATCATGTTGTATCAGCTTTTATTAGGGTCCATAAGTATGATCTTGATCATCATAAAAAATAGCTGCATATGTATGTATAGCTGAGATGATGATGATGATGATGATGATGAACCAATTAGTTAATTTTCCATTAATCATTAGAAAGAAGTAATTTCTGAACATTTAAACTAGTATCGTGACTTTGGTTTAATTTTTGTAATCTGTACTAATATTAAAAGCTGAAGAGTTTGTTTGTTTAATTGTTTGAACGCGCTAATCTTAGGAAGTACTTGTTTGAATTGTATTATTCTTTTTGTGTTGGATAGTCCATTTATCGAGGAAGGCTTTAGGCTATATAACATCACGCTGCGACCAATAGGAGCGAAGCATTCGTGAAAAATGTTGCATAAATAATCGCGATCATAATAACAGAAATTGACGCGGACGAAGTCGCGGACAACGGCTAGTTTTTGATATAGGTACTTGTTACGTAAAAAATATTCGTTTTAAGTTTAATATCTTCTACTATGCAGTTGACCCGGTAAATGTTGTAATGCCATATACAGGAATTTTAACCACTTTCCAAAATTTTTATAGGCGTTCAGTATCGTATTTAGAGCCTATTTATAAAGAAAAAAATGTAAACTTTATTTGATATTTTAGCAACTTAATTGCACTTATAATATCAGTATATAAACTTGAAAAATTTTGTCTCAGGCGGGACTCGAACCCGATAAAAAATGTAAATTAAGTTGTCACCCGAAAATATTTTTCGCGATATAGTTTTCAATTTTTACGGTCTCATACTTGTTAAGGTATAAAGGGAAAATCAAAAGATTATGAATAGTATCGTAATGAATGCATGAGATGTGCAACGCGTAAAAAAAAGTGTTGCTAGGTGGCCGTATCAAACATTTTAGATTTTTGGCGGACATTTTCTAAGTGCTTTATCTTGACATTTTTGTACTGGGCTATACCAAAAGAAAAAATAGATCATTTGTTTTTTGTCTCATAGATTGATATATTAAAATTTCATCCTGTTTAATTAAGGTGGTAGAAGGGTGTTTTTTATGAATATCACATTTTTAATACTTATTATCCCATTCCGTATATAAGTATTCGATCATTTCATCCAAAATAAGTATAGGTCCAGTCATTCGTGAGTTATGAATGGTGTAGTAACTAACGTGATTATGTTTTATTTATACATTTACGATATGGACCTAAAAACTTCGTCTTGATAAAGACATCGATTTGTAAGGCGGCGGTCAAGGACGTTGTTAATAATAGAGACAGCTTATATGTTGAGATAGTTCTCAAGCCGAGAAAGTAAACAACGTAGGTAAGTATGTTACATATTGGTAGACCATGGATACTGACAATCAGCATTGACGCAATCGTGACCCGGTTACATCTCCGCACGGAAACGGCTAAGCACGAAGCGTCGCCGCAGCATATTCTAATGAGATCGATGCCATCCCAAATGTCCTCACTTTATGATCATTCATCGATCAATCGTCATCTCCTAGCTAGTACATAAATTTAATTTAATTTTTGTATTCTTTGCAACCTTCGGCTGTGGCTTACGTAATTAGTAGACTTTATGAAAGTTCGTTATTTTTAAATGGTTTTGTTTAATAACAGCGGAACAATAAATATACATTCGAATTGAATAAATAAAATTGTCTTTGCAGCGGGCCTCCGTTTGCTACAAAGCATTCGCCACAAAATATCGGTACACAAAAAATAGTCTGTAACAAAACAATTTTTAAAAATATATTGATGTTACATGCTCGTCTGAATGCCCCGCTGGTCTAATGACCGGACCAATATCTCAAGGTCCTGGGTTCGATCCCCAGGTCGGGCAACCAGAGTGTCGAATTTTCGAACATTGCTCGAGTTTGTGATCAACAACCCGCATTTAGTAAGCGTGAAGAATATGCCTGTACATTGTACAATCATTGTTGTGGTAACTTGAATTCAATGATGGAGGCCTTTGCCCTGTGGATGATATAGGCCGTTACTTTAGATAGATAGATAGATAGATACACTTTATTGCACACCATAAAATTGAAAAATAACACATGAGTAAGATTTAGATTAGTACAATTTAGGCGGTCTTATCGCTTGCAGCGATCTCTACCAGACAACCTTCAGGTAGAGGAAAGATGAAACAGATTTGAAAGGGGAAGGCGGCGGAGAGTATTCAAAAGTACACGTAAAGTTTATTTTTAACACTTTAGTTTTTTTAAATCATTCTCAGCAAGAAGTACGAAACCTAAATTCATTTATAAATCATCATATACGAGTACAAGTCATTTTATAACGTATTAAGCTAATTCCTGATTCCGTATCGCCTTAAAGTGAACTGTAAGAGTTCATCTTGAAAATCTTTTATTATTAAGTATATTAGTATACTAGCTGTTGCCCGCGTCTCGTCCGCGTCAATTTTTGTTTTAACTCTGATGCTTCGCTGCTATTGGTTGTAGCGTGAATTTGTATATCCTAAAGCCTTCCTCGAAAAATGGATTATCTAACAAAAAAAGAAGTTTTCAATTCGAACCAGTACTTACTGAGATTAGCTTGTTCAAACAAACAAACAAACAAACTCTTCAGCTTTATAATATGAATATATATAATTAACCCCAATGGTTAATATGAAATAGTTATTGCTATGTTTTTAAGCAACTAAATTGCTAGTGTATTGATAATACGATTTGTCAATTATAGAAAACCTATACCTACCTCAAATAAAAAATACCTACCTAGGTACTTACCTAGGTTAAGGTTAATTTACGATTTGAGAGAATTTGAGATTAATTTAAGTAATTAACACTAAGTTTTTTGGTAGCCTTAATAAGTCGTCGATAATTATTAATATTAAAGTACTGGCTGAGCGCCTTACTTACCACCTTACTATTTATTTTAATACTAGCGGACCCGACAGACGTTGTCCTGTCTTAACTATGAATTTTGATTACGAAATGGTATAATAAAAAAAATGATTATTATTATTAATGCTTTATGATACACAACATTCTTTGTTTTTTTTTTCTGGCTGGTATATAAATACTTTTGCTGGTATTTCGACACGGTAACAGGCGACAGACATTACTGGCCATGTGCACTAAGCAAGTAATCACTACGTTTTTGTGCAACATTCAGTTTTTTTACTTGTTTTTTACCCCCATTTGGCTATATTTGCAACACGCATTCTGTCAATGTTATGTCAAACGCCATTGGTACTTTAAAAGAGTTTAAATTGTCAAAAGCGATAAGGTTACATTACAAATAATTTAGTATGATGATTAAGTTTTCTTAAATTTTCTATTTTTTTTTTCTTACATAAGAACCTTCTCCTGACAATAACAAGCAAAACAAAAAAAGAATTAACGAAATCGGTACAGCCGTTCACGCGTCATGCAATGACCAAGGGAAATAGGAGAAGATAAAAACTAGTGTGGCCTCCGAGTCATTTTGATTTCACCGCAAAGGTTTAAATATCTTGTTCTAAATATCAGCCTGATAGATAACGCACACTCACCTTTACAAACTTTTTACTGGGACTTCTAAGCATGAATGCGTAAAAATTTCTTTTACAATAGGAAAAAAAATAACAAGGAAATTTAAGTTCCTTTGCGTTATTATTTGGTAATCGTAAAAACGTAATCGAGGAACGTTATGCCATAAGTTAAGAGCTTTTTCAGGAAACCAACTTTCTAAACACCCTAATAACTGATACCTATGTGTTTTTATTAGTTGTTATATTTGTACTGGTTCAGCTTTAAATGTTCCCCTTTTAAACGTGCCAGTGAAATTTTGCAAGTGGTACGTATGGGCCAGTTCATAAATAAAGTACAAGCCACTCTGCCGCTGACAATAATGTCGTGTCGATCATTCGGACGGCCGAGCACACCGGAACGCCAATTAGCTTAGTGTAGAGCGTGCTCCGGCTGTCTCCGGTGACCACCTACTCTATACACGATACCCAAGCACAATTAGTAGGTTATCTGTTTTTGTAATTTAGATACGTGATGCTCTCAAGAAGTGAACAGTATTACCCTTTCTCGCCCTACGGGAGTCGTTAGATGTAATGAAGTATTACTGCCAGAAGAAGGCCCGTCTTCTTCTATCAGCACAGTACACCTACCATGAGTTAACAATGATCAGAGTCGCTATCGTCGGCGCAAAAAATATGTATGAAAAAATGTACAGCGCCTCTAGCGGTCACTTGAGAAACCAAATTCGCTAGCATGAGTCAAAAAATAGAAACCTATCGAGATCAATCGTTAGCGAGTAACGTTTTGCAGCAGTTGCTCTATGAATTCGGTACCATGAGTCACAAATTTGACAAATGCCATCGACAAATACTTTCTCGACTGTAGCTAAGTAACTCACTAGCTAAATATGGCGTGAAAAGGTGTTACATTTAATAAAATACTCTATTTAGAGTATTAGTTTTGTAAAAAAAAATGTCGACAAGAAGATATTTAGCATTAAATATGTTAACGGCTGCTGCATATCAAGATTGACGTTGCATATTAGTGCTCATTTAATGAGTTTCCTTAGTTAAACAAAATCTCCAAAAGAAAGATCTACCTATTTGGCACATTACACAACATCACATTATTCTACTCCAGCATTTCAAATAACCACATAAAATGAAATATTTATTTATAAAACGAGCTCACAGGCCAGTCTAAAATGGTAGCGCTACAGAACAGATAAAGATAGAAGTTTGTCCGTTCTGAGGGCAGCAGCGTCTTCTTTCCTTTTCCTTTGGTAAAACTGCGATCCTTAATCCGCGGGGGCCAATTTTGGAAATTATAGCAAAACCTAGCTATTGGAATGTCATGTTTTTATAATCCGAAAAATAAGTAAAATAACTTAAATGTGTTTACATTAATCGTAACTTTAATGTTTTATCCTTATTTGAGCTTGTAAATTGCCAAATTATATCGGTGTTATTTACCAACCCGATTTACCACTTGGAAAACATAATTAATTTAAAATATAAATGCGATCGTTTCATGAATGTTTAATTTATTAATTATCTCGCACGATATAAGCCTGTGGAGGAGTAAGATAACATAACTAACAGAACATTGTAATAATAAGGTTAGTAAAAAAATTATTTTGGGATACCATTTAGGGTGAAACATTATTAATACTGTTGTAAAATGGGTAAGAGATTTTTTATTATCAGCAAGTATTTATGTTTAGCCACATCTATGAATTGATGTAAGAAAAGGTTTATCTATACTAATATAATAAAGCTGAAGAGTTTGTTTGTTTGTTTGTTTGTTTGAACGCGCTAATCTCAGGAAGTACTGGTCCGATTTAAAAAAATCTTTTTGTGTTGGATAGTCCATTAATCGAGGAAGGCTTTAGGCTATATAACATCACGCTGCGACTAATAGGAGCGAAGCATGAGTGAAAAATGTTGCAAAAATAATCGCGAACATAACGGAAATTGACGCGGACGAAGTCGCGGGGAACAGCTAGTCTATTTTATGAGTAAAAAAAACGAGTTTATTTTAAGGATTATTTTACATGGTTTGTGTAATAATATTCAAAACAAAATCATTTTAACCAATAAAATAACAGTTCGAATTGATTAAAATATGTAAGTAAACAATGTGAAAAACAATTTTACTTTTTAAGAAAATATTTGTCATAATCTTCTTACCAAAAAAATAAAACAAGCTATTTAGTCCATCTACTGATGATATTACTGGAAATAATTATATTTTCCTGTAGGTTATACATATTTTGGTATTTTCAACATTTAAGAATAAGAAATATTAACATTTGTAAACTAGTTTGTAATACAGACCAAATAAACAAGTAAGTATACAATAATAAATAATTCGCGTCCAAAGCCACTGGCAATAGTTCCTCAATGCAATGCATACAACTACAAAATGCAAAGCAAGAAAATTAAAAAAAAGACATAGGCTCGTATAAGTGTCCATAAACTAGGTATCAATCACCATTCTACGAATTGCGCCTATTTTTAGACCATCCTTACTAAAGTGATTGGTTGCTTTGCTAATGGCCTAACATTGTGGTTATTGGTAACTAATTTTTTTTTAAATAATGAACGCCAAAAACGGTTTACTCAAATTTCGTTATTATTTTAAAAATACCTATATTTACATAGGTTTGGGATGAAAAATAAGCTTTTTAGTTTAAATTTCAGGCTTAAATAACACAAATAATACTTGAAACATGTGTCGTTTACTTTTAGTGTTGTATTACATTTAAAAAGATATCGACCACATACGAGTATGTGTAAGTTGACTTTTTTGTTATTAAACAATTTAACGAAAATAACATTCATAAATTAAATACGTAAGTAAGTAGTATTATAATTTTTTCATAGCAATAAACGAGTTAAATCCGTAAACTACCTATTAAATACAAGAAAAATTCGTGTATATATTTTGCGTGAATTCAAGAAACCAATATCATTATCAATAAGTTTTTAAGTGGACAAATAATATCCGGACATAACTTTTGATTGCACCTTTTGCCTAAAAGAACTTCTAAAGAAGAGTTTACTCTTGGATATCTGAAACAATAACTTCACGCAGTCGAGGTTTGAGTAAGCCTTCGTAAGGTATGAAACTTTGCTTTTATTTAGGTGTCAGGTGTCCGCCTTAATTTGAAAGAGTATCTTTCCACGGCCTCACGGCAACAGGTGAGTGCCTCGGCGCAGGCGCGGCGGTCGCGTCGATACCTCTCTCGCCCTGCCACCTCCACCCTCGCCCATTCACACCCGCACACATTCAAACTTCACTCATAAACACATACGCACACACGAACCATTCTAATGCAGTGTGTATTTTACAAAAAAACAACGAAAAATTTATCGCTCGCATTATTTATAGGTATACCTAAGTAATGATAAAATTGTTATTTAGGATTACTTGATGCAAAGATAGTATTCTGTTTCTTTTTATGTTCTCACTATATTTTATATCGAAGCAATGATTATAAAAAGAAACCGTCTATTTAAGTTATATTAATTTCAAATTTAAATTTAAAAGTTATAGCAAGTATGAAAAAGCAAATGGTCAGGTTAGTTTAGGACAGGTTCGTGACTGGCCTCACACTCTGAAGGTTGATGGCAATGCGAGTATTGACAATTTGTTGGACAAATATTGTGTTTCCGCTCTCGTTGCATACTATAAAGATGAACACCAAAATTTTAAAATCATCGTGCAAAAGTGGACTGATTTATTAAAGTGGGCTGATGACGATGATGATATTTAGAATCTCGCAAAAATAACTTAACCCGTGGGTCCACAGGCGCTAATACACATATGTAACACGTTCTATCTGATGAATCGAAAACTACCCCACTAACCTTGTATCCTAAATGTATGCCACTAACCATAACTAGGCGTCAGAATGTTGCCAATTAATAATAATAACTTATATTTATTTAACTACATGTCACGCAATTTTATTTATGCAAACAACTTGTTCATATATAATTTTGCTCTTTATAATTCCGGACTTAAATCGAGCCGTACTTTATCCTTTACTTTACTTAAAGCTAGTTAAGCTTCATTGAACGCTCATGGGACTAATTAAAAAGAAGTGTCAGAGGAAGCGACACCTCTAGAAACACGGAGTAGAATCTCATAAATGCTTTGAAAATCATCTGGGATAGGATTCTAGAAAATAGCGTCCGCAGTCTAATTGACAACATAAGGGAACTCATTATCAGAAGAAGAAGTCTTTACCAGAATTACGCGATAGTAAACAAAATTCAGAATTCAGATGGCCCTTATTCTATTTTGAGTAATAACTTAAAAGAACGTTAACCATTATTTGTTAAGAATATTTCATTCGAATATAAAAGGCACATGACAAATTAAAATAACATAGAAGAAAATACGGTGAATTTCTGGCTTACAGCGCTTGATTAAAATACCTAGTCGATACCGCCTTGGAATTTCAGTTGCAAAAGCCGTTCAAATTCCATCCAGGGCAGTAGATTTTTTGATAGTCAAGAACTACATTTAAAATATACCAGTGTTAATACTTGATAGACACTAGGGTTTTCTGTAGTGGCTATACTCTAGAATCTAGATAGTTATTTATCTAGAGTCTAGATAAATAACTGCACGTTTTTACGTATTTAATTATTTCTTTTTTATTAAAATACTAATAGGTAGTTAAAAGTAAGTGGTTAAAGATCTGTAAAGCATGCCTTACTATTACAAAAATTTACTAAGTTTTAATAACTTTGAAGTTGTTGTTTTATTATTTAAGTTTATGATATTTATCATCATTGTCTGCCCTTTGTCACTCTGCACTCTAAGCCGGGCTTTGTTGCCACTTCAGTTTGTTGTAAGTCAGTGAATGTTATTCTTTGAATAATCTTAATCCAAAGCCAATTCCTACTAACCGAGCCAATCTCGTTATAAAAAAGAAAGAATAATAATAATTACTTGGGGCGATTGATAAAATCATAAAAACTAATTAAAGGGATGTGTCAAAGAAAGCTACAGATCTAAAACACGCAGCAAAATCTCATAAATACTTGGAATCCACCTGGGAGAGGATGCTAGAAAATAGCGTCTGCAGACTAATTGAGGCATCCCCACAAGGATAAGGCAGCAAAAGAATGAGTCATGCCAGAATTAACCGATAAAACAAAAAATACTTTCAATAATAGATTAAAAAAATATTAAGAAAATATCCCGCATTTTGCAAAGCGTTTTTTTTTTAAAGTATATTTATAAATAGTTATTACAAAAAATATTGTTATAGCCATAATAACTGAAAATAGTAGGCTCTGGTTTAAAGAGTCAACAAAATTCAATCAATCAATCAGCAGCCATTGTCCGTCCACTGCTGGACGTAGGCCTCCTTCAAGTCACGCCACAATTTTCTATCCTTGGCTTTCCCCATCCAGCCGCTGCCATTCTCCTAAGGTCATCAGACCATCGAGTCGCAAGGCGTCCTACACTACGCTTGCCTAAACGCGGTCTCCACTCCAGAATTCGTCTGCTCCAACGGTTGTCGGTTCTACGGCAGACGTGACCAGCCCACTGCCACTTCAGCGTGCTTATCCTTCGGGCTATGTGGATAACTTTCGTCCTCTGACGAATATGCTCGTTTCGTATCCTATCTCTTAACGAGATACCAAGCATAGCCCTCTCCATAGCTCGCTGAGCGACTTTGACTTGTGAACCAGTCCTCTGGTAACAAAATTCAGACACCCCTTATTTAATTTTGAGTAATGTGTTACGATTTTGAAGATCAGGCCACATATAATACTGTTTTATCATAACTGATTGATAAAATATTTTATTTTTATGTTTGAGTTAGGCACATGACAAATAATATTGATAAAACTACGCTGGCTTTCAGCGCAATGAACTTGAATGAAATAGGTGATACACATATTGCCTCGAAAGCTCAGTTGCAAAAGCAGTTCAAAGCAGATGTATGGATTGCATAGATGTAAAAACATTTTTGCTAAGTAAGGACTACATTAAAAGAATATCAGTAGTTGGGTTTGCTGTAGTGGTAGTACTTTGAATACTTAACATTTTTAATACATGGTTTTATGTGTAAACAAATGAATGTTCAATTTTTTTAATTATTATTTTCTATCAAAATTTACTGGTTGAAGAAAACGTATTTAGGATAATTATTTTCTTTCTATTACAAGTTTAATGCATGCCTTCTTAATAGGTACAAAAATTAACTGTTTTTAAAAAGATCTGAAGTTACTTCTTTGTTAAATTTTATATAATTAATTTAATAATTATCATCATAAGCTGCTCTATGCTGTCGATCACTCTTCACTCTAAACCTGATCTGCTCTATTAGTTATCGTTTCTGCAACGTCCAGACTCACTACATATAGTCAGAGCACAGAACATGGACTATGTTCTGTGAGTCAGAGCATGCATATACAGATTTCGGTTAAAAAATAAAGATTAAAATAATAACACGTTTTTTTCTATAAATTATAAAAAAAACAGTTAAAAATGACAATCAATAAAAGCCGCGAAGCATGTAGGCACGTGGCCCGCCTTCTAATTTTGTCGGTACACCCCTGAGACACATCAACGTAGATTGGCCCCTCGGAAGTGAAGATGACATTCAAATATTGTATTTCTGTAACATGAGGAGAGTATTTTGTCTCGGTTTCCTTTGTTACTGGAAAAAGATTTTAAATGAATTAATGTATAAGCAAAGCAAAGAAAGTCTTTGACGTCACGGCATTGAACTTTGAATTACAATCATTGTAAGTACAGTAAAATAAAGTCAATTACTTAGACATGAAATATTTACAAGCCTCAATGGAGTTTGAATAATAAAAGATACCTATCTATTCTTAGAAATAAAATCCTTTGTATGAATGCGTTTGCTCTGTAAATAAAGAAGTTTTGACTTACCAATTTTACATGGATCATAATTCAATGTTTCTGATTCAATTTAGCGCCACTGTAAAGTTAATTAATACTTATGCAATAGTTCGGCGCTAAGCCAAACCTAAGACCTCTGAAAGAGCGATATACAAAACAATTGCATACAAATTGATACAGTGTAGAAAACGTTAACGAGAACCGATAGAAGTTTGTGAAGTTGAGAAAAGTTTTATAGTCGGCAGTCTCGGTTAAGCAGCAGACTAGTCTAGCTAGCTATCATGTATTCATACTACCGGTTTCTTTATAGGTACCATACCTACTCATATAATAGATACTAGTATGTACTTGTATTGTACCAAACTTACCAAAGTACACCTATGTCTGGTTATGTTACCAATTCCCACTAAAAGTTTCGTTAAATACTTAACAGTATTTTCATAAATATCACCGTATCGGTAAATTTTGGTAGCGTTATCTAGTAACCGTAATTTATCTTTAATCATAGTAACATGACGTTAATAACTAGCAACAGGTTTTTTTTATCCATTGTTTGAAGTATTGTATTATCTGATTTCACGGCTTTCATTTGACTTATTCATTTTAGTTTACCACTTGAAAAATCTGTTGAACTCAACTTATAATTGTTGGGTAAATAATAAAATTTAGGTTTTGGTAAATTTTGACATATTTTCCGTGGCTGTATATTTTGTTAAATTAATTACCTTTACGCCGTAAGCGATTTTGTTACGGGATCCAGTCCAATATTTAATATTGTCTAAACGTTTTTGAAATTAGTTATACCTTGATATTATCAAATTTATAATTTCAACAAGCGCTAACTTTCATCAAAATGTATGGTTATTGTGCTTTTGTAGGTACTGTAGGAAATACAAGTTTCGCGATAAACAAGATTAAGAACCATTTGCCGACTGATATATTGAAAGCAGTTGCACATTTTGCTTCGAAATGTTTTCAGGGACAGTTCTCTAGATAGGGAAGCGAGAGGGCATGATACACTGATTCGATTCTTATATAGGTACTTAATTTTATATGTTTACTTAGTGTAAATTATAAATTGAAAAGTTCTAATCAATCTAATCTTGCTATCAAGCGCGAGTTAAAAGAAAGTTTATTTTATTCAAATGAATTATATGAACGTGTTTTGTATACACGCGCACTCAACTCATTTCAATGCTAAACTTTGCTGAAAAATATTTGAGTTTTACTGAACTAATAAATATTCATATTTATATAACGTAATAATGGGAATGTTAAGTACTTAAAATTTGTTTGTAGAAAATAGGTATTAACTCGTTAAAGAAATATCAATAATAACGCAAATTAAAAGTTGCTGCCCATTTCTTATGCGATGCGTTTGAAAGCTGGATTGCAACGTTTCATTACATCGAATGCATTAGCTTATTCTAGCAATTCCATGAACATAAACACGATTCTTTAGCTGCGTGTGCAGTGAAAAGGTAGTGGGTCAGCGCTTATTCACTCACTTCAGTGCTACCTCTGGTGCCACGAGGAAGACCGGTACAGATTGTCTGTCGATGAGACTACGATTGTCAGATATTTCATCACATCGATGCGTTTTATCCTTATAACAAATGAATATAAAAAAAACAAGCACAACAAAAACCAGATATAGTAAAAAAAAAGTAACCGTCAGTAATCTGCTCCGTCAAAAAATAAAGTCATAATTAAAGTCATAAAAATCGAGATATTCCTAAAAATATGAATTTCAAAAAACTTGTAAAATTAAATGTCAGAAAAATACAATTGAATGTCGTTAAAACTAAATGAAGTAAAAAACAAACGTCAATGAAGTCGAAGAAAAAAGTAAAGACAGTCCAACATTTAAGTAAATCGAATTAACAAAAGATATTTAACTAGTTAATGGTTTTTCAGCTTTCTTTTGTTTTTACTAGTTGAACCTCTGTTATTAACACAAGGCACGAGTTGTGTGCAGGCTACGAGCTACAGTGCTTCATTTTCAGGGAGAGTCCTAGAATAAGTTCATTTTGAACACAAATTCTAGTAAGTTGATAAGTACAATGCGTTTCGAAATAGTGGCAACATAGCAGATTCTATGAATTAAAGAAAATTAAAAGATTACATTAACCTCAGATCTTTGATTCCAAGCACCTACGCGGGGAGACTGAAAAGTAATACCTACCTAAATATAAAAAAGTACATAGATAGTCTTACTCTCTTTTATCTCACTTTTATCAGTCGTAAATCTGTGTATCATCATCATCTTTAAAAAGTCCATGACACTAATTGACTAAAGTCTCAAAAGTATTATGATTGCAGGGACTTACAAAGAAAAATGAATAATAAGTGCTCTGTATATGTAATTTTTAATACATTCAGGTAGATAAGTTTTCAGCCATCCCTCAAGTTAGCCAGCAAATATGTTGGTACTGACAAACTCAGTCATTAAAACCTGCAGGTCAAGAACGTTTCTGTTGACCTAGAATCATGTCTTAAAATTTTTGAGAATTTACATTATGTAGTTATGTGACAGAACAATGATAAACATCTTTATCCTATATTTAGAACGTATTATTATTTTGTCAAAATGAGTCTTTAATTTAGTGTTATTCAAATATAATATCCGTAATAAAAACAGCTTGACTGTTATTTTGTCGGGTTTCTTCCAATTAATTAAATACGGATTTGACACTCTTTTTGCGTGATCCTTCTCTTACATGGCTTTTTTAAAAAAACATTTTTCAAATTTTATCATAATTTGACATAACAGGTCCGGAAATAAGTATTTTCGAATTTTAGTTATGAATGAAAGTGGAGGAAAATCTCTTCGGTTATTCTGTTTGTATCTGGCTGGCATTTATATTAATGAATACAGAACATTAAGAATATCAATAATAAAAAATAGAAAAATACTTTTACCAAATTTTATTTGTTTTTTTATCAGCCAGAAGAAATTAAGAATTTTGACGAATTATTAAATTTCATTAAAAAAAACGAAAAAAACATCCTCTAGCCGCGGGGTAAAATAGCGACATTTATGGACCTAATGTAGATTCAGTACAATTACTCTTAAAAAGCTATTTGAAGAAAGTCAAAATTTTTTTGCCAGAGTAAATAAAATAAATAATAAAAAAAAATTAAAGCAAGATCTTCAAACATAATTTTAAGTTAGTAGTCACGACGGAGAGTGATAATTGATAAAAATTATAATCTTGAGTATTGAAAAAAAATTCTTGAATTTGCATTTATAATACGAAAATACTACCTATTTAAAGATGTCAATACTTCACACATCGACAAGATTTTGCTACGATAATGTAACGCTCGTAGCGCTACGCTCAGACGTACCAGTCATTCTGCGAGTTGCTACAATCTACTACGGGCGTTACTACGACGATACCGTGCTATGGCTCCCTTTAACTGCTACGGTTTCAGTTAGCGTTACGACAAAAAAGACGTGGCACTCGGAGACTGCCGCGGTAAAGCTATTGCATAGCATTTTTTATCAACTTTATGCAATTATAAACCTAAAAAGTAACACCGCTGTGCCGGTCGGAGTGGGGGGGTGTTAGGTTATTTTCGTTGCGGAATTTCTGGATTCGGTCTCCACGCTCAAGACCCGCGATATAAGTTATGCAATAGCTTAATTTTATAATTTTATGTATTTTCTAATTTTGACTTTTGTAATTAAATTTTTCTGTTATTTTGGCAGATATGGTTACCATAGGCAACCATACTGTCAAAATCCTTATTTTCTTCTAAATTCTTTTAAATTTCGGAAATTCAAAATTGTTCGATCGTGCGAGTGTTAGGTTAGGTTATTTTCGTTACGGAATTTCTTGATTCGGTCTCCACGCTCAAGACCCGCGGTAGAAGTTGTACAATAGCTTAAAAACAATAATTATCGTTGTTACTCGTATGACAACGAATTAATGCTCTTTATTGTTTTATTTACTAACATCCTGTCAAGTGCATGTACGCGCTTACCTTAAGCAGGATTGCGTTGCCTCCTCGCGACGGCTTCGGCCCAAGCGTCTCTTATCCGAGCGATCCACACACGATCCAATCGCTGCGCGAGTGTGTACTTGACTAACGCGTCCTTGACATAAGGTCGAGCTTCACTTGTTTGCATACACTTTGTTGTATTTATCTAGGACCTTGTTTCGGCGTTATTCAGAAAATCTGGTAACGCTCCAGGCGATGTTTCTTCTATCACTTTGTATTCCAAAAGTGAGCACATCTGATCAGACGTTTATTATTAATTGATAATCTCGTTTCAGTAGTGTTTGGAGCGTTATAGTTATTATGCTATGCAAACGTATGGTAAACTTATAAGGATGGCACTCTGATCGTACATTGTATAAATTTGTCATTGTCCAGCCTGAATGGACAATCAAGGTCGTTTACCTATACAGCGACGAGGCAGAATGTCATTTTGTTTTAATAGTTTCTCTAATCACATAGACAACCACTAAAACATTTATTTGAAATAAAATATCATTTATGTAAAATTAAATATCATTTGGGGTTATTGAGTTTTTAAATCCAATCATAAGATAAGCCTGCTACTTAAATAAACGCCTAAAGCTTACAAGTTTCTTAAAGAAGTTAGCTTAGAGTTGTCGCTAAGAAATGCTAAATGTAGTTTAAATAATATCTTATATACATATAATGTTGATGTGATGACAAAAATAATGATGAGCGCTTCAAATTTTAATTGCCAACGGGTTGTTATCGTTTGTCAAAAATTTTAAGTGCCATCTCTACTATGTTGATGATATATTGAGTATAGCGAACGTTTAACCCCACAATAGGTTAGGATCATTATAATTAAGTCAATTTCGTATGGTACCAGCACATTAAAAGAAAAGCACTCCCCTTTTCTTTATATGGATGGAGTGGCGACTAAACGAATAAAGCGAGAAAAAGACGAGCATTAGAGTCTTCTCTTCACCACTGGCCAATCTGCAATCGCCGTTAGCCAAGCGTGGCGACTATGGAAAAATCCATCATTTGAAGGAATATTCCTGTCCCAAGCAGTGTCACTAATTCACTTGATTGTAAACACTTCAATGTAGAAAAAAGTTTTTTCTACATTTTCTCGGGTCTGGTTGTTTGTGGTACCTTCGTTGTTTCTTATTTCCAAAATACGTGTGCTTTAAATAGTAATTCAAATTAGGATCAGGACAATGTATGTGATGTTGTCCGTATTATCTTAATACAACCCGTAACAAATAATAAATGGAGACAATATCACTATATTGTCCTGATTGTAGAGTTAGTAACTATTTAAAGCACATGTTTTGAGAAAATCAGAAACAACGAAGATACCTACGAGAAAAACATAGGCCCGAGACAATAAAGACAAAACCCTTTTTTGTGCACCCATCCGGGAATTGAACCCGAGACCACGGAACAGGTGACATTTCAAAACCAGTGTGTACGTCCCTCCACCACGGAGGTCGTCTAACAGATAGTCGATTTTGTGCCTATATCTCATTTTTATTTAATTTTTTATGAAACTGTTTTTAAGCAAATAAATACCTTGCTATTGTAAATTATAAATACAATTCCTTAAATAAAGATTTCAACAATTGCACCTGTAATTTATTTGTTAAAAAAACAGTTTAAACAAAACACCAATTTATAAAGGTATTTCATTTTAACCGATCGTAAAATATTTTTAAAAGAATATTTCTGTCAGATGTTGATTATGCACACCAAATAGGTACATTTCAATACAATAGCAGCATTCGTCGACACAATCGAAATTTTTATTTATATTTTTTGTATTTTTATAATCTTCGTGTTCAGCGAGTATTGTAGTTCTTAAAAAAAGTGTTCAGAAGAGTTCTAATGCGGTAATTCTTATCAAGATTATTAGGAGCGGGTGCAAGTTGCGCCCCGTAACAAGTGGTCGCGTGTGGCGCGGACGAGCGAGCTCCCTGATTAACTGCTCTTTCCTCTTGCTCAAAATGTTTTCCACTACTAAAATGTCTCAACACTAAGATAAACTTACAGAATTATTAAAGTGATACTTCAACACCATTTATTATGAAAAGGAGTTCCTTTGCTTCCTAGCTCTAGCTATCTTTTAAAATATTATACCTATCAGCAGTTATACATTTTTACTTGGCTAAACTAAATCGGACTATGACCTTTAACTAAAGTAACTAAGTTAAGTTTTACACATAGCTTATACAGTGAACTTATTTTAACAGGTCGCCATAAAATTTATAAACCAAAAATTTGTTACGTTTTTTGCGAAAGTCGATTATTATAATTCCACGAGCAATACCCAATAAAAAATTACAATGATGAAGCGATGATAACTTTGTAACCTAAGTGTAAATTATAGATTCGTTCCTGAAAGAAATATTTTGATTGGATTTGATAATAAAAACAAAACTGTTTTTTCTCTGTAACTAATTATTTTAAATTTAATTGGCAAAAGCTATCCTACTGCTTTATTTTACCAATAAATACGGGGTAACATAGACTATAAAATAAAAAATAGTTATATAATATTGTGGGGCTTGATTTTGGTATAACTTTGATGGCAAAAGACACATGTTATATTGGAGCAAAACAGTGTTAGTATTAGGTTTTAAAAAAGTACTTAACTGCCATAAAAGTACAAAAACATGTGTCCAAATTCTTTTTAAATTATTTTTTTTCTCAAGAAAATAGAATATAAAAAATAGCAAATCACCTTCTTTTTCATAAGTCAAGTGTGTCGAAGCCTAAAAAAGGAGGGATAAACAACGAATGTTGATAGTATAGGCAATAATATCGTTTTGTTTCAATAAAATATATGCAAAGCATACGGTACATCAATTATTTAACTGATGTTTCACTATAAAATATATTAAAACAACTAAAAAAGTTATTGTCACTCTTATAATTAAATTGAAATTAGTACATTCAAGACTTAATAAACATTACAGTATAATATAAAGAAAAATACTTGAATAATAAACAAAAATGCTAAGAAATTATGTTTGTGAATGTAAAACGATTTAAAGCAATCACTTTATAAACTAAGTCTAGACTAATCGTAATTGTAAGGCAATGAACTTTAAACCCACTTTGCATTTACTTGTCGCGCAATCGGCTGCCGGAGCATATTCAACTTGCGATATGTTTTAAAAATGCTTAAACATATAGTTAGACGAAAAAATGTATCAAGATATTATTCAGGCACGATGATGAAATATTTTTATTTACTTAAACATCTACGTCACGCGTTTCAGTCTGTGAAAAAGCAGAAAAACAAATACAACAAAAGTATTTCTTGTTGAATGAAAAGGTCTTTTGTGTAGGGCTGCAAGGGCTAGTTTCATAAAGGGCTCATTGTGATTGTATTGGAGTCGTTAGCCCGCCGTGCGTCAGCCGCGACGGAATCCCCACCGGGCGCCTATTGTCGTCCGGGCAAAAGTTCCGCGACCTCCAGTTTCCTTATATTGTTGGCGAACACTGGAATATTATAAATGTATATATAATCTATATGTATTCAATTTATCTAAAAATTTATATTCCGTTTAAACAGTAGGTACTTACTACAGTTAACTAATAAAGCAACAAAAAATATATAAGAATGTATTACAAAAATTTGTGATCAAGGCAAATTTGGCAGCAAAAACATAGTTTTTAATATAATAAGACGTGTTCTTAGTATTTATCTTATTCAATTACAAAATACAGATACGTCAGTATGTTATGAGAACACAATATTTACCCAAATTTGTTACATGAACTTAAGTAGGAAATTCTTGTTTTAAATAAATACTTAATAAATAAAGTATCAGTGGTTTGTGGATAGTTACTTCTCAACGCTATTTCATTATAAACAGTTTAGATACATCTACTTAAATTTAAATAAGCTTGCTAGAGTTATATGTCCCGGTTTTTATCCCTACTAAGGGAAGATTGTAGGCTTAGCTAGCCTAGGAGAACGTTTAGGTCCACTTTATAAATGGAAAGATATTATCAGTGCAGCTGTGACAGCGGCAACATCCCAACGTCAAAAGTTTACCAGAGCGTTTAATACCTCGAACAAAGCGCCATTGATAACGATCATTGTACAGATAAAACTTTTGTTTTTACTGTATTCAGAATTTTGTATCGATTGTCGACTACAGAAGATAGTTTTGCAATTGAAAACGGTTGTTTCGTCTTCAGTTTTGTATACAGGAAATAAAGCGATCTGGTTAGTTTTTTAGTCCTTACCAGGTAATCAATTCTTTTGTTTCAGTTATTTTTAACTTCTTTTAGTGCTACGTAGTAGTTTCTAGAGTTATTCAAAAAAATATGCCGATTGTGTTTGTTATGTCTGTATTTTAGGGCTAGTTTACGAGAATTATTAAATAACACGCGAGTTTAGCGTAGAACCGTTTATTCAGTTTTGTACATAAATTATTTATTTTACTTTTGTTTTAGAACTAAGACTAAGGTAGGTATCTACATCGTCTACATTTTAAAATAAAGCTTGGCTTAATAAATATGGAGTACCTACCTAGATACGAGTATGTGGTATTCATGAACAATGCGTTCAAGGTTGTAAAACATTTTCTAAAGCTAAACGGACAGCAGAATCAGAATTTATGTGATCCAATATGCACATACTTATATGCAAGCGTAAAGAAGGAGCGTGGTGGTTGCGGAATATTTTTACACCTTTGATTCCACAGCCTTGTATATGAAAACCAAATTTTATGAATAATGTAGAGGATCTGAAACGGCACTTTCCTAACTTTAAATTAAACATGTCCCAGATTCTTTCGCTGGCAGCGATATGTATTTATTTAAAGCTATTATATAAAATTCTTAGTAACACATCTTGTAAAACTATATTATAATACCGCAATCAGTAGTTATTTGATGAAACAAAAACATTAACATTAATACCAGTTATTTAAACAACACTTCGAAATTTCGCAAACGCTTTCTCTATATTAAATTTATTCCCCGTTCAAACTTCTAACCTCCTTTTTACCCGTTTAATTAGGGGATGAAAAAAATAAAAACTGTCCTCGAACCGTGTTTGAAACTATCTTTCTACCAAAATTTACTTTATACTTAATATAATACTCTCTTTTCTGTATAATAAGAATTTGATTAATACGAAAGTAAGGCCAAGAGTTTGTTTACACGTGTGTAGGCGTTTTATTTAAATAGGTTAAATAGATTGTATATAAAGAAAAACAATCATAATGAAAAACACATCACATAATAAAAGCGGCTTAAGAATATACGTGTCTTACTACAAAGTCTTGATAAGCAATAAAACTGTATTATTTCTTTGCTGTCTTTTATTACAGGCGGCTTATTATTCAGAAGAAGGGTCGAGAAAGAGTTGTCGCGAAAAAAATACCCTTTTTTAGTGCTCTTATAGTAAGGATATGTAGGCTCTTATAGTAATGATATGTAGGCTCTTATAGTAAGGATATGTAGTTTTGAAAATGTACTGATCACATTTTTGATCAGTACATATTCTTAATTCTATTTTAGTTAAGAACGGAAAAAAACGGAAGATTGAGTGTGCGTTTTACATCTCAATTTAGGTTGGTTTCTTGATACTATATATGTTAACTCAACCGTTGCTAAAATGTATTCCATATATACTAAAGATAATGGAGATGCTCAAACAAAAAAAATGATTTTGATAATATTGTTATAATTACAAACTGCCAGAACAGTTTTAAAGAATTGTTTATACATTAATACCGTCGCTAAAGTTTCCGAGATCTCGTCATAAAAATTGCTGTTTAAAATACTATGATCATTTGCTTAATTACAAGCTTATTCTGCCAACATGTAATAAAAGAGGGGCCCAGTGTAGCTTCGTGAATATTAAATGAGTTTGCCACCTCCTTTGCGGTGGCGGTGACGAAATTAATTCCATAATACTCAAATTAATCCTACGTACGGCTAATTACACACTATTATTCACTGTTTATAAATATGTATCATAGCCAGGATAAGTTTACCTTATGTCCTCTTATAGTAGCTTATTTGGTTTTAAATTATAATTGTTTGTCAAAATAGTTGTTTAGTTAGAGCTGGACCCCACGATATAAAATATTTTACCGTCAAATCAACACATCAATTGTTGAAACACTCATGTATTATTTTATCTATGTTACACCAAATAAAATAAAATAAAAATAAATAAAAAAATAACTACCACGCCTTAATACACCTTAGGCCGCAAACTGGATGGCCGCGGGGTACGGGCGCGGGGATTATTATTAAAAACTCAGACTCTTAACCTCCTTGGTGTACTTTTGTTTTCAATTTGCTTTGCGCTCGCCATTTTATTTTGAATTCGTATTGTCATAAATAAGAAACTTGAAAACAAGTAAAAAAAAAAACTGAAATAAAAGTATCTTTAAATGTTTTATTTGGCATTTAGTCATTTCCTCGCTAAGGGGGGATGAAAAGTTACGTGTTGCACTCGAGTGCAAAGATTTTTCACCTTGTGCTCTTTTAATTCCCTCGCTAACGCTCAGTATTCTAATTTTTGAATCACTTGCTGCGCTCGTGATTCAATCTTAGAATCCTTTGCTTGCTCGGTCATCAAAGTTGAGCACGCGGTTAAAAAGGAACTTTGCACTCTTGTATAACAAATAACTATTATGCCCTTTCCCAGAAATTATCTCCCAAAAATTTCATTTAGATGAAAATTTGGTAGGATTTAAAGATTTGAGTCCTGCAATTGAGTAACCTTTTAATGCTGAACAAATGTTTTGATTTGGCGGTCTAGGGCGCCGAGGTTTTACTGCAGATAATTTAAACAAGTCAAGGCGCCACTGGCTCCCACGCTCGACTTAGAGGTCATTCAAGGACATGCTGCCTCACTTTACATCTGTGTTACTTTCTCGGTCTTTGTTTCAATTTATCTATTCTTTGCACGTTGTTTACCTAAATGATTCAACTAAATTTAAGGCGATTCTCTATAATACTCTATTAAGAGATGTGTCTTTTACGTTTAATAAACTATTCATGTAGGATCGGGAACGGAGTAAAACAATAATCTTTGAATGTCGTTGTATTTCGTCTTCAAGTATTTCACAAATTCAAACAAAAATCTTAAAATAAAATATAAAACACGTCTTTCACCATTTGCCGCGATCCTCCAAGTCTGCCATTTTCATTCATCTCATTTTAAAATCATCTATTTTTTATTTTTTTATTAGGCATATACCACAGTTGACAATCATGGGTTAGGTAAATACTTCCAGGTTTGTAACTTAAAACTAGATTGACAACCTAAATGTTTAACACACTACATGGCAAAATTATGAGTATCACGTAGTACATGGCAAAATTATGAGTAACACATTACAAACAGACAGACACCATTAACTTAAGCGAAAGTAAAAGTTAAAAATACAAAATCAAAATCATGAAAAAAGAGATTCAGCACATACAATTATTAGATTATTAGATAAATACAGTCAGGTTGGACGACGGGGAGTGTTCCTACTGAAGCGCGGTGACGACGCAAGTACAGTTTTCATTTGTCGCCGAAATTTGTTCCGGTTACGTTAAAAGATATCTAATTCATTGTCACCGCGAAACGTCAAGTCATTATATAGCCTACACATACGCACGATGGGATTATAGAAGGAAGTGTTGTTTTTGTACACTTGGAGTTGGAAAGCACGAGGATGCCTGGGATTGGGTCTGATGTTAAATTGAATGAGCGACAATAGGTGAGGGATCCTGTTGTTGACGGCGAAAACTTATGGTTTCAATATTGAATTGCGTCAGTCGAGCCTCGTACGAAGAGAGCCTACGTCTATAGTCGAATCTGAAGGCAACGATTTTAAGGGCCTTTCTTTGGACCCTTTCAATGGTGTCCGAGTTAACTTGGTAGCAAGGTGACCAAATAACTGAGCCATACTTTAAAACTGTTCTGACAAGAGTATTAAAGAGGTAGATGAAACTAGAGGGCTTGCTAAATCCCACAGACGATCTAGAAATGAATCCCATCACCTGATATGCCCTACCAACAATCTGATCGTAATGATTACGGAAAGTCATCTTTTCGTCAAACACCACGCCCAAATCCTTCGCCACTGATTTATATTGAATTTCCTGACCTTCAATTGTATACTGATGTGTTATTTTGTATAACTTTTTATTCGTGAATGTGATGACAAAGCATTTACTGATATTTAAGAACATATGATTTATTTTGCACCATTTGGATATTATATTACTTAATATCATGCTGCAAGGCAGCACAATCGGATCTACTACTTACATACATCTACTATTGTTTGTTCATTTATTCTTTATCATTCAAATCATCGTTCAGTAATCGTTCATGCTTGCATCTTCATCCACATCTTCAAACCATGTATCATTTCACTGCTTCCTCGTTCATACCGATCAATCTTATTAGTCACTCTTCTACACTGAAAAAACATTCTCGTACAGATAACCAGAATATGGTTTTTTGTACAATACTGTTTTGCTGTATATGTGACGACAAAACTGTTTGTTAATATTACCAGGCTATTCTCGTTAAATTTTAAATGTAAATATGAAGAAGCACATTGTAACCGCTACACGATTCGGAATGTTCACCTAACAATTTTATTATTACGATCTACTAAGTAAATTGTTAAAAATAACAGATATTTGGGATGCTTATACAAGTCATTTCTTAGTTCTTACAAGACTTTAGTGATCTATACTTTATGGTTCTTGTTTGAAGTACTATTTAAATAGTTATCTTTACAGTAAATGCATTGTTATGATTGCAGTAATATTGTTTATAGTGCTGATTAATATATTTCACCTAACAGTGCATCCATGCAATGATTACAATGTAGTTTTTGTAATGGGGACTGTACTCTTATTGTAACATTTGTCACTTCGATAGTTGACTGTATACAGGATGTTTGGTAAATACCCTATCAAGCCGAAACATACGTGCTCTATACATCAACCCCGAACAATGTTTGTTCTACCAATTTTCTGAAAATCTTCAAAAAATAATCGACTTTTCATACAAATGACCAAACCGCTGATCGAGTTTTGTATGAAAAATTGAAAAAAAAACGATTTTCAGAAAAGTCGTAGAACAATCATTGTTCAGGGTAGTTTATAGAGTACGTACGTCTCGGCTTGATAGGGTATTTCAAATTCAATACTATAGGTACAGAAAACAACTTCAATCCCGCCAATGAACATAATGACAAAAGTTACAAAATTATGTAAATGCAAGAAATAAAAAAGTTTAAAATGTATTAGTTTACTCATCTTTATTGCAACATTATTGTAACATTTATTGTTCTCGTATAAAATCAGGGTATTGTCTTTTATCGTAATAGCGAAACAATATTATCTATACTTACAAATAAAAAACTTAAACAAAACTGAGACTGTACTGATTGAAGAAATTTACAAATAAATAGTGACTATATGGTGTTTCGGTGTGTCTGAATACAAACATATATATTTTTTAATTGTCTTTTTGTTTGGGCGTTATTTTCGAACAAACTAAGATACAACTGTCCTGTACATTAGGTTTTATGAAAAAGATAGCCTATAGCGATAAGACCGCCTAAATTGCACGATTCTAAATATGTTTCCTGTAATGAAATTTGTGCAATGTTTATAAAGTATTTACACATATTACAACGTGTAACGTCAAATACGCAAAACCTCTTAGGTGCTGATTCTGGTGCTCAAATACAATGACTTTTTCTATGGGACCAACATAGAAAAAAATAAACGTAGATCAATGTCCCATACTAATTTCTTCGTCACGTGACATTTGTTAAGAGAATCGTTTTATTTTTTTCGATGTTGGTCTCATAGAGAAGCTCCTAAGAGGTTTAGCGTATTGAGTGTTACACATTGTATACAGAGTCTATGGGATAGCAGATTTTTTTTCTTGATTTCACTATTAGCATAGTGAAATTTTAAAAAAATAACTGTTCCATACAAAAGTTCGAGTGTTACTCGACCCAAATGTATGGAACAGCTGTTTTTATTTTATTTCACTATTAGTTCCA
Source organism: Anania crocealis (assembly GCA_949315895.1). Classification (NCBI taxonomy): domain Eukaryota; kingdom Metazoa; phylum Arthropoda; class Insecta; order Lepidoptera; family Crambidae; genus Anania; species Anania crocealis. The sequence continues at coordinate 12,486,660 of OX438862.1, forward strand.
TAATAAAAATTGTTCATATTCATAAATACAACATTGCATAGTGTTCAAAAATTAACCCTGTATATATGTATGTACATATATTTACTGTTCATATTAATTTATTTGTTGATTTTGTTTCAGTCACACCGAAAGACCATATCGCGACTTTTTATTTATAAACTACTTACATAATTTGAATTTATTACTTTTTTAACATTATTGTACTGACTCAACATAACATGAAAAACCAAATCAGTTTCAGTGGTTTAAAATTACCTTTTTTGTGTGAGGAGCTGAAATCAATTTATTTAAATATCCTGAGGATAAGATCCTCAGGATTTGATAAAAATCACTTTGTAGGGAAAACCTATTACTTTAAGGGGCTGATTGTAGCCAACTAGCTAACTAACTATGGATTTAATTTTAAAACTTTTAAAACAGTGTTTAATAAAATAGATCGGCAATGCACTCATAAAATACATGAATTTGAATTCTGCCTTCACTCCACTAGTTTTCTTTCAAATGGACTTAAAACAAAAGTGACCACATGTGGCAAAAACTCATTTTAAAACTACAAGATTTTAAAAGTATTTTATGTGTGTATTACCATTACAGCTTTTAAAAGAATTAGTTTGATTTAGATATTACAAAATTATATCTATTGGTGGCGCTAGTTGGCTGCTATCAGCCATTTAACAGATAAGTATTAAAACTTAACTAAAATACTTAATTTAATATTATAATCATAACGGAGACCTCACAGTGACATACAATATTTTACCATCGCGGCTGATAGTCAAAGTATTTGGCACATAGCTAAAAAGTTTATCATACATATAAAACTCTGTTTCTGTCTCTCTCCGTATAACAACAAAACAATGTAATCTTTCATCAAAGTATGCTGTTTCAAAAATACTAACTTCAAAAATTATACCAGCATTGTGTACAAAAATGTTCTCAATTAAACCAAACTTCGGCATTCCATCAACTATGTCTAAAGTTAACATTATGTTAGACCTATACTTTATCCCATTAATAATTAACCAATTACACTTTTCAATAGACTCATCGTTTAAATTTAAACAGTTTATAATTTTTTGTCTAATTTTATGAGTCACTGGCTTTTTTTGGCCGCACTGTTTGTCCACATTATTATCATTAAGAAATGAGTTATTTAACTTTAATTGGTGTCTAATAGCTAAAGATTTGCAAATGTTACGTCTATTGCTAGATACATTAGCCGACAGTTTTGATATACGATGTTTGGCTTCAAACCTCATAGACCAGATTGATACCAACGGGCCAAACTTTTTTAACATATGATGATAATGTGTTAAGAAGTGAAACTTTGGTGTTAATGACTTTTTACTAAGAAATAAATATAATTTATGATGCTCAGATACTAAACATTGGAGTAAATCAAACGTTCCTCTTTGCAAATGTGTTGAAGTAACAATATCTAATATTTTTCTTAGACATAAATAGAGCTCCCAAAGTGGATCGTCCGAGGGAATCAAATCGTCTAACAGCAATCCAAGATATCTTACAAAACAAAGCATTTCTGAAGCCGACATTTTGATAGTCTGTTTACGGATATGATCTGGTAGCACGCATGGGGGTTGATTATCGCGGTCAGGTCCATAATCAAAGGATATCAACCTGTTGTTCAATGTTTCTATTTTAAATAACTTCAATTCAAATATGTATGTATGCAATAAAAAAGATAAATCATATTTACATACACCTTCTAATAAATCGTGCATAATATCTACTCCTACATTATCGATGACACTAAACCCGTCTACGTCATGCCATACGCATTCCTCTTTGATACCCGTGATTGTAACATCTCTAATATCTAAATCCGTCAAATACTGCTCCATTGTACGATACAACTCGTCATCACATTCGTGAGCGTACTTTAGGTTTTCTTTATGTATTTTACAAATTCGACAAGGAAAGTTTCCAGAAAAAGATTCACTAAACCCAATTAAGCCATGAATACCTAAATTGTCACCTAAAATAACAGCTAATTCAAAATACACTTTAAAAGGAAGCTCATTAGGAAAATTTAGCTCAATACCGTGCAGACTTAAAAAATTTAGCTCTGAAATAACTGGAGCAAAAGTCAGTCTGTTTCCAAACTTTTGGCGGTCAGATGAATGAAAAAGTAACGCCAGAAAAATGTTTCGTAATTTTGACAAATATTTGGGCGGGAGACAAAGAATCGATATATAAACAGCGCCTAATTTATGGACACCAGCATGGCTGCCTAAGGGATTGCCCACTTCATAGTCGTCAAAGTATAGTGCAAGAGGTAAAACTATTTTTCCGTTACAAGAGTTAACTTTATTTTGCCATACAGAGCCTTGCACTATATTCTGTATGATATCACTGTTAGAAGAAGCTAAATATTCATTATAGCATTGAATAGTCTCTTTAAACATATTATTGTTTACCTCAAAAAATCTTTTCAAAACTAGTCGAATAGAAATGCTTTGTCCTGTAGCTGTAATTGGATTTAATCTAAAATTATTATTAGCATGGGTGCCTTCAATTCTTTGCCCAATAATATATTCTGTAGGCTCTATGTACGTACCTTGATTTTTAAAAAGCAAGAAACGTGCATGTTCTGTTCGTACATGGTTCATAGAATTACTAAATGCATTTAAATGGCGACTTAAACGATCAGACATTTCAATAGACATTAGCCCTTGAGATTGGGATTGACATTCGGATAAAATTTCTTGTAAGGGTTTAATTACAGAATTTGAAACCATATCATTCATGTTTGATATGACAAATTGAACTACGTTTCTTGGGATCAAAGCATTACCGTATAAAGCAGCTGTAAATTTTACCAGAGAATCTGCTGAATCAGTCTTAGATTGTGCAGAGGATGTTTCTTTAACAGTTGGTAAAACATCATTTACATAATGATTTTCATTTTGAATGGTATTTAAGGAACTAAAACTATTAAGAGGAACATAATTGCCACTTGAGTTATTTATTGCAGTATTTCTATCTTTATCTGAGCAGATATGCATCTGTGAATGCTTTTTAAATGAGTTAAGTAAATAATATTTTCTATTACAACCTACCTCGACACATTGGTAATGATCAAATTTAAAATTTGCATGAAAATATTTGAAGTGGTGGCATAAGTCTTTTATAGTTGATAAAATCAACTGACAAACAAAACACTTGGGCATTTTTATAATTTTACTACTCTATTAATTGCAAATCTGATAATAAAGAATTTACTGTGACAAATTGTTTGTCGTAAGGTGTCGTTATTTTATAAAATCCCCTTTGAATGAAATGCCATACCGTTTCACATTCAAACGAATATTCACAATGCAAAGCTTGATACATTTTAAAACAGATGTCAACCGCCTCAACTATACTATGAACTGTGTAAAATATGTTCTCCACTATTATAAAATATTGCTCAATTTTTCTTAAATTTTCGCCAACAATAAAAATCGAAGGTTGAAAAGTAATACCATGTTTGAAATATTTCTCATTTCTTTTCTTGATTGTTTCTTGTAAGTCCATTTGTCTCGATACGTGTGTAATGAACCCGTCTTGACATTCCTGACGCGATGGCCGCCAGCAATTTTTCTTAGATTTTTTTAATATGGGTAGACCGGCTAACAGTGGCAATAACATAAATGCCGATATATTTTCCGCTTCTTCTGAACTGCCCCCTGAAAGAAATATTAATTATTTCTATTTTATCAGAAAATAAAGACTAAGTAGTAATAGGTTACAGATAGAATAACGCATGAACAAGACATACAAATAACGTATACCATTGTGCATATTAAAACCATTTATTGTAAATGTTAGTAATTAATTGCCACTGTGGCAAAGAATTCAATCATAACTAACTTGTTTTTGTTGTTTCGCATATAAAATAAAATAATAATTTGTTAGGTACCTTGATCTTTTTCTTCTGAAACATTAGTAATAGACATTATTGTCTCTTGCATGCCTTTATTTGTAATACATTTCTTGTTTGCTAATTCAAAAATAGCTTTTTTGGACAGCCCAAAGTACTTGTATAGATTATCTTTCGCATCAGGATATAGCGCATCAAAATCGATACACAGTAAGTGATACCCTGTAGGTTTTTTTAAACCAGGATACAGTGCCATGTATTTGGAAATAGTTAAGTCTTTGGCTTCCACTTGTCTAAAATGTTGTGTATTTTTCCATTTCTTTTCTAGCATTTTCCATGGTTCAGTTGAACTTTTTATCCACGCTATATCATCAGACACATCAGCTGAAAATACCGGAAAATGATTTATTTACCCATATTACAATAGTAGCTTCTTACTAGGGCTTAATGGGATAATCCACTATAAAATATTTATGTGGAATGAGTTTTTGAGATGGGAGTAAAAGGTGAAATCCGTAAGAATTATATTGAAAAGAAATAAGCTTGATTTAGGCTATAATCAAAACTTTGTATTTATATTTTAGATAAATCACTTGGCTTAGCCGGGAAGCGACTGCTGAGATTTTGTAGTGATTAAAAAAGAAGGTTAATATGGTTTTGATTTTAGCAATTAAACTTCACTAATGGCACAGTTACGAATTTGGCCATCCACTCTTATCTTAAAATCTCACCCTTTATATCAAATACATTTGCAATAAGTTTGTAAGTACCACCTACTTGTTTCAAACCCTTTACCATTTTCATTTGATGCAGTATCTGTTGATGTGTAGCTACTAGCACTTCTTAACTTCTTTACAGCTAAACGATATTCACGTTTTCTATTATGAAGACAATCATATAACTTTCCTTTAGCACACCTTTTAATATTCAATTTTTTATTATTAATGTATGGTATGAAGTAGGTGCTAATGTTTTCCTTTTTGAAAATTTCCTTGATTTGGAAAGCCATGTCACATAAAATTGCACTGGGAATTGTTGCCATTTTTGGGTCATCTCCAAGTAAATATTTAATTATAATATTACAAAGTTTTCTTCTTGAACTACTGTTTAGCAACCCATCATCCTGATGCAAACTTAGTAATAGTCTACCATCTACACTGGATTGAAGGATATCCAATAGTTTCTGGAACAAAGTTTGTGTTTTTTTAATAAAAAGTCAACATCTACTATTTGTACCTCGAGCAACCATACCCACCTTGCATTGGAAGACTCCTGTATTTCCCGTAGACTCGATTACAGAACTAGTCTGTAAATCCCACAGGCTGGAATCTTTGCTTGTTGATGCAATGGGTGATGAACACATTACACTCTCACATGTCTGATTTTCATTCTCAAGTTGAAATATTTCTATATTAGAAATGCTACTAAATGGATCATGATGTCGATCTGATAAGACATCTATATCATGGTTGACTTCTGTAGTAGAATCCAAATCCTGCTTGATAAAATAAAATAATTAATATAAATAATTTAATTTAAGTGAGATATCATCACTTAATTAAATCACTAACACACACAAGAAAAATACTGAACACAAATAAGATTTTACTCCAAGGCAATCAAATTAAACATGTGAACAATCTTTTCATTTTATCATTTAAAATTAATGGAATCCATGAACTTACTTAGTAAGTAACATTAAACTTACATGTTTTGATTAAGAAACTAAATAAGTAAATGCTTTTTAAAACAGTTTCTAAAATATAAATTAAAGAAACCTACCAAGATTGATAATTTTTAATTTCTGTTCTGCCATGGGTAATAACTATTGAACAATATCACATACATTGCTCTAGTTTTAAGGTAAGTAGCTAGCATTTGTATTATAGGAATCGAACCTAGGACCTCGGAGATGGGGACAACACTCTGCTACGGAGGTGGTCGGCAATTGAAGTAACTCCAACTACTAATATACAAATAATTGCCTTTTGTATTTATAAACTTTTCAAAAACACATTATTTTTTAATCACCTAAATAAACAATTACTTATTTTATATAGCGCAATACAATTTGATTAACTTACAAGTAGATTTTCTTTATCTGACTGTTGTGACAACTTCATCCAATTATCTAAATTTTTTGAAAATATAGCCCTGTCACCTATGACTGGAATTAATTCTTTAATCATCTGTACATCGAGCAGATGTAGACAATCAATGGTAATTTTGTTTTCTGTAAATAAACATAAGTAGGTATTTAATAAAATCAATAAATCAGTTACCTATTTAAAATAATTCATGCAAACAATAGTACTTTAATTAGTTACTATTTTAGGTTTGCGTAATAATATAATAAGTTTTAAAATGCCATTTTTTGTTACAAATTAGAGCCTCTGACAGCGAAAGAAATGTGAAAAAATACACGACAGTGTAGTACTCGTATAATAACGAAGTTAAAAGGAAAACTTTTTACACAGTTAAGTAGTGTTTTATATTACTATACTTGCAGAGTTAACTTAAACTTACTTAGTGAAGGAAATTACTTATACGATGGTCTTAATTTTGTAAATCAGGTAGCAAATACTACATACTGTAACGGAAAACTACGGAACCCTAGATTGCGCGTGGCCTGACACGCACTTTTTGATCTGGGTTTTATGTGAAATACCTATTTGTTAAGCATGAATAACAACTATATTGGTACTTTATAGTCCTATAGTTTAATAGTATACCTATATAACATAAACCTAATTTAATCATGCCCGTTTCATTCAACATTAATCGTTAAGTAGGTACTTCATTACCTATTTTTGTGTCGTAAATTAAAAAGACACTATGATGTAGGTAGGTACCACCCACTTTAGACTATAATAGTTAGCTGCAGCGTGCACCGGAAAACTTAAAATGATTATATTGGTTTTATCAAATTAATTAATCAACTACTAGTTATTTTAGGAAAAAATACGTTACTTACTTGCAAATAGCTCGATGTAGCCCTCTAAATTCCACGCCTGCAACAACACTTTCACATCCTCATCCATTGGTAAAGGATCACTTGTATGCCAGGCAAAACACTGTACTCGCGCCGGCGGCGTAGACGACCGACACACAACAAATAATAAATAATCAAATCAAACAAACAACACCGGGGCGGCCGGCGGACGGCCAGGGAGGAGGACTGTTGAGTCAGGTTGAAACTGGTTTCGACGCTTGCTTGTGCTTGCAAGCATGTGTTTTGGCGGTTGGCGGTTACCGCCCCCCTCCCCCGTTCCTCTCCGCTTTTACCGCAGATAATAACCTATTTGACGGGTACAGATTACAATGCGTATTTTCACCGTTACAGATGCATCATAATTTTTACAAACCTATTCGTATTTATCATGTTACGTGGTTAATCAAAACGATTTAAAAGTAATTGTTACAAAATCATGTTTAACTAGAATCATAAGTTAATGTTTACAAGTCACTTATTTCACGATACGATATTTTTATTTATCTCAACCCGGTTTTCGTAGACTCAACAGTTTTTTTTTTAACTAAACGTTCTTGTAGTATTGTAGGAAATCTTTTTTTTCCGTGTAATCTGTCATTCACACTCACAACCCCACATTCATAACTATTATAGATTTTAATGCTATATTGAGGTTATAGAAGCTCAAACACTCATATATTGAATCTAGTAATCGAATAAAACAAATATTTATATATAGGACTTTTATAAATAAGTTGTTGTTATTACAGGTGACGTAATCCCGTTACTAAAGAAAACTTTCAATTTTTTGTATCATAAGCTTTGACATTTATTTTAGATAGTCTTATTTTAAAACTAACTTAACACTACTTTATGCTCAACTTTAACTAATCACAGTCTAGTTAATGATTCAATAAGCCTACAATCTATACAACAATAGGTGTATTGTTGTATAGATTGTAGGCTCTCTGGTGAGGGACAATTTTTCTCGTGCTAAATTGACTTATGTGGCGTAAGTATTTTATTATTATTTATGAGTTTATGAACGGAAAATGGTATTGCGTGGAGCAAAAAAATGTTTCGCTTTCCTAGAAAAATTGAAGCTATTGACTAGTATAATGCGAAACAACTATACCGCGTAACAGATTCTTTTATTTAATTATTTATTTTATTTTTTATTTTTATTTATTTTAAAATTGCTAGTATGTAAAAATGTTTTCTTCAGTTGTTGTTCTCGGTAATTCCTTCGTTAGTAGCTGTTCTTAAAGGATGACCATGCTTTAGGTATAAAGGCACTCATAAGCGCGTGATTGAGCACCTTCTCCTTTTACATGAGTTTTTAATATTATTTGTCTCTCCATCTCCATTAAAAAAATTGTTGCAACAGCAGCAAAATTAACATTAAAACTATCAGAGCTAAGTAGGCTTTTCAAGTTGAAAAGCAGTCGACTAACTTACACAACGCGTTTATAGTAGAAAAGTTAGTAACTAATTCCGTGGAAAATCGTTATTAATGTAAAACATTTAGGAATGATTCGTAATTATGGAAGAACAAAATTTTGTATATCAACATTTGCGACGTGCAACTAAAACCCATGCACACAGCGTGGCTCTAACCGCACTTAGCCGGTTTTCAATAATGGCATCAACTTTATCCATGGATACGACGGCGACCAAAAAAAATGCACCTTTGATAACAAGACTGAAAACGCTTAAACTAACTGAAACACCGTAAGATCCGTAAAAGTAGTTTTTTTTAGGGTTCCGTACCAAAAGGGTAAAAACGGGACCCTATTACTAAGACTTCGCTGTCTGTCCGTCTGTCCGTCTGTCCGTCGCTCTGTCACCAGGCTGTATCTCAAGAGCCGCGATAGCTAGACAGTTGAAATTTTCACAAATTATGTATTTCTGATGCCGCAATAACAACAAATACTAAAAACAATATAAAATAAATATTTAACGGGGGCTCCCATACAACAAACCAGTTTTTGGTACGAAACCCTTCGTCCGACCCGCACTTGGCCGGTTTTCTTTAAATCTTCTGACCTTAAGGTTGTGTCTTTAAGGTTATGACAGTAATAAACGAATTTGAATCTTAATAAAATAGGTACTTAATAACGAGTGAATACTGTAACAAACATTGTCGTTCTTGCTACAGAAATACGAATTAACTGGCTGAATGATCAAAAAATTAATATACTTACTGTTTATACTTACATTATTCAAGGAAGGGTTCCCTTAAATAATAAAAGTATAAAATAAATAAACTGTAAGCAACGTACGTATTTAACTCAAGAAGAAAGAAATTATAGGTATCTAGTTCGAGTAATGATAATAGCAAATAGTATGTAGGCGGATTATTGTGAACTGAAGGGAAGGACGTCTTGAATAAATATTACAGTTGTTTGAATGTACCGTAATAAAAATAATAATTGTATCGTCTTGTTTTAAATGTATACAGGAACTACTGCCGATTATCTCGTTTCACTATTAACATAAAGATAAATATTTATGTACCAACGACGGGTACTTGTGTTTAACGTTAGGCATAGTATGTGCTGACACAGAACCATTATTTGGACACCGCACCTACGCAGCCTTCTAAAAGATTGGACAACTGCCTCGCTATGAATCGCCAAATAGCGGCCATTAAAATTAATGCTCTCGTATTGTGCTTCGTCCACAATGGTACCTCTATTGCACAGCACTTATATTGCCGAAATTAAGGTGTTAAAATAAAAGCGTCATTATTACAACGAATTTGGGTCTTTTGTGAGATGGTATTACAATGTTGAATCATGAAATATTATACTAAAGAACCAAATACGGCAATTCTTGTGAAATAGTTATTTTGCTAAAGTAAATTCACGTACCTATATTAAAATATCCTGTTTGTTTTTAATACCTAGCGCGAACATGAAGCCACTCACAGATTTTGGAGAAGGGACTCTTATTGATCTATAGTCGCTATACTTAAGTGCCATTTAAAGCTTAGGCTTTGTTCTTTGATGTCTGGTTTTATTCTTGGGTACAATTACTGAAGGAATGTACCTAAGTGATGAAGGAGTTATATCAAATTGGTCAATCAAATATATGGTGTTATATTCAAGGGGACCTTTCTATAACGTTATGTATTTTTGTAATAGTAAAACATTAAACAGACGAGTGGAAGATAGTGGTTTTATTTTTGTAAGCGGATAAAGGTTCGCAACCCCGCCTCCACAGTTTCCATTCATTCACCTTACCAGAGCCTTGCATGTAAAATTGTAAGGTGTGTCTTTGCGACACAGTAGTTTACGTAGGATTGACGTCATTCCTGGTTTGGTAATGCAATACAATGTGATATAACGATAGTATAAAAACTCAGTCATATTTATTGTTTTTCTAGCAAGTTGTATAACCGCAGGTGTAAGCAACTTTCCCAAATTTCTGCGTCAATCAAACAGTTTCTGAAAACATATAAACTTCCGTAGCAGCCAGAGAGTTTCGTGGCATTCAAGTTTCCGATATTCATTCATTCTTTACCGTGTTTATTTAACAAAGGTGTGATCCCTAAAATAGACGTCAAAACAATTTTAGCGATACCTATTTATAGCAGCGTTGGGCAAAATCGTGTTACTCATCACAATTACCGACGGTGTGTTTTCGAAGTAGAGGGCGTACGCACTCCAGTAACGAATTATCAATCAAAGTTGAAAACAAACCCAGGGTGGGTGAGTGGCGGCGGGAAGGTGCGGGAGAGGAGGAGGCGGCGCCAGACTGGCTGGCGCGACGTGCACTGGGTGCATCCTGCGCAGGTGCTCGCCCGTCCCTGAGCCCGGCCACCCTGACGTCATCGTTCGACCACCATCACTAGCATGATGCATGATATGATACGCAACTTGTCACTGACCGAAATCCAACAGCGCCTACGCATCGAATGCACTGCAATCACTTGTTAATTAATCAACCGTACCTACTTGCAACTACACTTAACTGACTGAAAATGATTATCGTTAGGTTAACTTTGTAGTCCCAATTTTTTAAGCCGCAATTCGTTATTACTGACAAAAAAATAAACTCAGTATTGAAAAAGTTTCAACAACCTTTTTGATTTAATGTATGTTTTATTTAATGGGATAATTACTGATAGTACCATCAGCAGAGACTGTAAGAGTAAGGTGACATGAAGACGGTTTCAAATACTTAAGAAAGATAAATAAAAGCACGGAGTTCGAGATTATTTTCATCGCGACTTTGGAATTTGTGGCGGGAGCGCGGCAGTTGAAGTAAACAACTTCGCAAAGAAGCCGAACGGCGGTATTTCATGACCTACGTACTCGTATTGTTTTATTTGTTCGACGAACTGTCGTCATCTAATAAATCGAGGTAGTTGATATCGAAATCTATACCAAACTTCAAACAAGAGTTTATTTCTTTTTGTTAAAAGAATGATAACACTAAGACTGAACTAGCGACTGGTGAGTAAGTATTTTGTAATATTATCTTAATTTCTGCCCATTTTTAGGAACAAATGGTTGCGATTTTTGGATGTTCATAAACGAACTACGGATTCAATATAACTAAGGAACCCTAATAGTTTCGCCATTTCCGACAGTCTGACTGTAAGTCTGAGGTTCATCCCAGAGACTTTTAGTAGATACTAGAAATTGTACATACATGGTAAATATTTATCGCTGACAAGGTGGTAAAATAATTTTTGAGAATCTCTCCTTTATGTACTCGTACTTAACATGATTATTATCATGATTGGTTATCACGAGGTGGTGATTTATATTTCTCGTCTGTATCCCATATCTTTGGTACTCTATTTTTGGATTCAAGGATCCTTTTGTTAAGTATTTCGTTTTTAAATGCCTATTTTTATAATAGCCAAATATTAAAGTGGTATACACAATTAAAACATCGCATAACATGGAAGTTCCCACAGCAAATTACCTAATGCCTTGCGGTTAACGGCGCGCTTGACATTTTTTTAATCGATGTAATGCTTCGAATTATATCTACGTTGTGTATACGCGTGTTTTTGGTCAACGAATCGATAACTAACGTGACCAGCGAAACAGAATATTTGATGATTTAACAATAATGTTTGTATCATTAAAGTCTTATTTTAGTACAGTCTTGAGTGTACATTTATGTTGCTGTCTTATAGATTCCTAGACCCATGACCTTTAATTATGAATGTCAAAAGAAGTCAAGCTATTTCTTACTGGCACTAGCCGAATTATTTCTGGGAGGTTCATAGTTGAACTGTGCCCAGTAGGTATAGCAAGCTACGTTACGTCGTTTGTTATTGATTTAAAACTTTTGAGTGCAGCGATTTTAGTCGCTCACGAACGGCGGTTGTTCTAGTTGACATATAGGAGTAGTTTCATTAAACAGTAAAACAACCCCTGGCGTTCATGACAACGATTTAGGTACATTTAATTTGTTGTTAGAGATGATGCAAGTAAAAGGGTCAATTTGTGATTATTTAAATTACAGTCAAGTAAGTCGGTAACTAGTGTAGTTTACTGGCACTTTGAAAGAATATCGTCACATATTCACTTCTTATGGGTGTCCTAAGAGGCGTCAAAAAAGAGAACTGTGAGAAGAAGCTACGGTCAGCTGCGTCTTCACTCCATCGCCAACCCGCCTGCCAAGCGTGGCGATTATGGCAAAATCCTCCTTTTGGTGAGGCCTGAGCCCAGCAGTGGGCTGATATAGGCTGGTGATAATGACGATGAAGTTACTTACAAGAGGACTGACCTGTACAATAGTCGCACGCTTGGCTGAAGAACTATAACAAATTGTGTGGTTAAACAACAAAAATAATGCCTTCTTTTACCTTCAGTTATCTTCCGTGACCACTCGCAACAGTGCCAAAATATCGTAAATTCATAAAAAAACATGTACATGGCATACACTCCGAATCAATTAACTCTTGGAAACTTAATTAAACGAAATAATGTGCATTAAACCCAATGTAGCAAATGATTATTTATCTTCCATTTTTACTCAAAGGATTGCAATACCACCCAGGTGACTAAGTTGTAAGTACTGTAGTAAACATAAGAACATCAATGTAACCAACACACTTAGTAAGCAATAAACACTTTGAATTTGAATTTGAATTGAATATTTATAGGTTATTGTAGATATTAATATTTTTCGCTTACTCTATGAATTTTAATATGAAGAAGTGTTAATGTGAATTTTAATGTGTTAAGAACAAATTCTAAAGTTAGGGCTTTTCACACTTAGCGTAATCTTTGTGATGCCAAAAGAATGTTATAGTCACTACATTTTAGTGCATTTAATGTTAGAGATTCTAGGAATAGGGTTAAAACTTTATAGATTTTATAATAAAATTTGAATTGATGAATGAATTTGCAATAGGTATACATTTTAGGTGACATGCTTTGAAATAAAACAAAATAAACCAGTACATATTGTAAGTGTCGCTAAAAACAACTGAAAACAACTGCTTACAAGCGTTTAAACCGTCACTCAGTAAATTTATTACTCGATTACACACCTATAATACATTATTAATACCTCTAAGTTCACGAATAACCTTGTTTACACATTCAAATTTTCTCTAACCTACTTAATGTGTAAAAATAAATTCGAACAAGAATAGCAGCAGAAGGGAAATGACCTCATTTTGCACTAGTTTCGGTTATTTGAAAGCTTCTCACGCACGCATCCATAAAGTTTATTTTTGGACTAGCTTGAACGTATCTGGCGATCGGCGATTAGATCTGAAACCCCAATTAAGGCTTAGCCGAATGGCCTAAAATCAGTGCGATCTGTGCGCGTTTAATTGTACGGTCCGAGGCAGGCCACAATCCACACAGAATAGCCACTACACTTGCGAGGGAATTTTGGTGCCTAGCCTCAGTATTGGCATGCCATGCCTTATGTTTAAGATATTTATAATAGAGGATAAAATACGTTAGTCGGTCTTTGTCAGCACTTAAAACTCGCATCTATAAATAGAAAACTATAAGATACATAATTAGGATAGGGATTACTAGTTTAAATCAATTCCTAGCCACTAACAAAGTTTTGGATGTTCTTCCAAAAGTAAATGAGTACAATAGATCATAGAACTATATAGACGTGATATTTTTGCAATCTTATTTGACTTCCATAATGTATTTTGCACATACGCGTGGTTGACATTCGAACCCAACACTAGACCCGCACATTTGCGTCCTTCGTAGCGAAGTGGTCAATGTAGATCAATCCATATGTATGAGTTTAGCTGGCATCAAAAAAATATTTGTCAATATCAGTGTCATGTTTTTGCTAATTTATGTCGCATGTTAAAATATTATCATTTCGTTTATCACAATCGTAATTGAATAGCAGGTTTTTGACAGTTCTAGTATGGGCTAAATATCAAAATCGCCCAATTCAATCACGATCGAACTGCAATTGAAATAGCTGAATAAGGCCCCTGGTCAATGTATCGTACCTGTATCACTTTTGTTTAATTCATAACAATTTGGGACTTTTCAAGAGACACTAAAAGTCAACTGACAGGGAGATGTAAAAAGTGTTTTCGGAAGTTTGTAGCAATTTATTCTTTAGAAAGTTAAATTAAACCTGGGTAATATTGAAAGAGTTTTGCGAAACGTAAGTTCAACAAGCAAAAAAATATCCGCTTAGACTTGTGTTACGTGGGCATTGAAGGCCATGGCAAGATATGTCTACTATTGTATTTTTGGCTTTGCAATCTGTAGGTTGTGGAACAATTCAAAGAAGAAACGTAGCTGGCCTAGTTGTGACGCGGCCGTACTCTTCCGTCTCGGCTGAAGTTTGCGGTACCTCGCCGCTAACTACTGGCGCTCACAAATGGGTCCTATTACAACCCAATCTGAACACGCACACTGGATTCTGGATAGTTGTATAAAGTGATACTAATAGCACATCTTCATGTAAATAGAAAAAAACGCGCAACCACGGAGCTGCACGTCGCAAAATTACAGCATTCGTAAATTTATATTTACTACCTTTTTTTAAGCAAGAATTAATAAAGTATGTTATAATAATAAAAAACTTTTTGGACACAATTTCAGACTAATTACAATACATAGGATACAGAAAAAAACATCCTTATTTTGTCATGAAAGGCAGAAAAATATTTTCTCAATTTATTTTAATTCAATACAATGACCATACTTTGTCGTTGTGATTTATTGATTGACTAGCTCTTCGCCCGCGGCTCTGCCCGCGTGAACCCTCGGAAACCTTTTTTTTATAGCTGTAAAAATGCTTTACGCATACCTGCCACCCCGGGGAAAGTGACGGGTGCGTCTCATGTGATATACAATCATTTGATATAATCAAACTTTAATAACTATCACTTTACATAATAATCATTTGTACAACACATGATATAATTTTGTTTGACATAACGATTACTTTACATAAAAAACTGTTTATTTAATACTATTTAGTATAACATTCATAACAAATAAAACATTTTGAAATAAAACTCATTTTATATATCGTTCATTTGATATAAATTTGTTTGAAAATATTGATTAAAAGAAATAACCGTACATACTGACATTAATGGTAAAATTAAGAATTTGGTTGAATTCCGAGTCACCGTGGTCTTTCCGCCGTGGTACTTGTCTGCCCTACACTCTAGAGTGCAATTTAAAAGCCGGAGACGCGGAGGGATTGCAGTCCTCGCTTGCAGTAACGAAGCTCGGGTGCCCGGGCGAGGTGTAGCGGCTGAGCTGGTCGCCGAAGGCGATCTGCAAACTGAAGCTGTGGAAGCGAGTGTGGGTGCCAGAGATATGTTTTGCAAGTGCGGAAGGAATGCACTTCCCGCAGCGCTGGAGAAGAGCAAAACAAATGCATGCATGCTTGCCTGCTTGCCTATATGCATGCATGCTGCTTGCCTGCATGCATGCCAGCTTGCATACATGATGATTGCCTGCATTGCCTGCATGCATGCTTTCTTGCCTGCATACATGATTGTATGCTTGTTAGCCTGCATCCATGCATGCTACCCTGCATGCATGCATATTTACCTGTTTACGTGCATGCATACCTCCTTGCCTGCGTATTTATGGCATTTTGTACTATTAAAGATTCGGAATTTACACTATTTGGTATCTTTAAATTCTGTATTCTGACGATTTTATATCAAGTAATCATTATCTGTTTTAAATGTTATATAAATGTAGTGTTATCGTATATGAACGTTATACTAAATATTATTATACTAAATGAAATTTATTTGTTTTTAGCATTATATAATGTGAATGTTATATTAAAAGATTGTTATTTTATCCCAATTGTTACTTATACGTTTTAAATTTATGTTAATTTAAATTATATCTTTCCATCATTATGTTAAAAAAGTGTTATACCTATACACGAAAGACAGTCAGTCAAACATGGGTTCCTTGTAGACTACGGCACACTAAAAATACGAAAGTTTTGTGTGTTTATTTGCAGTAAGATTTTCTTTGAATATGTTTTTTTTTTATTCGATAAGAATCTTGTACGTTGATCGACGTCTATTTTTAGTTAAAGCAGAGATTTAATTAATTTATCTATACTTAAAACTTGGTATACCTAAACGGTCGTTTCATATAATTTTAGGGTTATTTTATATTCCTACACAAAATTGATAGTTATTATGTTAGGATTATGTTATTTCAAATACTTTTACTTAGCATTCCGTTCTAATTTAATATTTGAGTATTGTGGTAAGACAACCTTTTCATGCTCGGTCTGTACGTATATAAATCTCGTTGAATCAAAATGTTATTTTAGTAACGAGCCGAAATAGCCTACAATGAGAAGTGAAAGTGTTTCGGGGCGTAACAAATGGTGAGATAAAGGAATGTATGCGGCCGTTTGTCGCGAGCGACCGTGTTTGAGCAGTGACAAGGGTCGCTTAGATTTGTCCACACATGAGTTACGTTACATGCAACGTTACATCTAATATTTCTCACTACTATCAATTCAATCATATCATTTGAACGCAATATAAACCATTGTGTAAAAGATTGCTTCTTTGTTCAATCTAGTTTTATCGGCAAAGCTTGACGACTCGATTGGTGAAGTGGTGCAGTGATCCGCTTTTGCAAGGGTCCTAGGTTTGATACTCAGGGTTAACAATTTCGGAAACGATCTTTTCTCAATTGGCTCGGAAGGCACGTTAATCTGTTTGTTTCGCAAGAAAGAAGTCGTGAAAACAAGTGGCTTGTCAGAGGTCTGTAATAGGCAGATTAGAAAATTCTGACACCAGACCTGCACCCTTGTAGGATAGTCATAGGATAAGAGGATGAAGACCGGCATGGCTAAGTATGTTAGCAGTAAGCCAAGAGTCATTCAGGTAGTCTTACCCCCGTATTTATAAAGAAGTAATTACTTATTGCTTAAGAAAGTCATAACTTAAAGTGTTCATACCTAGTGCTTAAGTGAAAGAAATTGCATGGTCACCATTAATAGTCATATTATTTGGCTGAAAATGCAAACTTTTGGTAGTTGTAACTGCTAGTAATTTCTTGATTAAGGCATACAAATTGTCGCTCAAGTAATTACTTGTAGTCTAGTAATTACTTTTACTTGTTTATAAATACGGGGGTTAGACTCTCAGTACTAACGTTTAACGATGTCAACGCGTATTGGTATTGGTATTGGTAGCGGGCTCCCTTTTTCGGATTTAGGCTCCACTTGGTCCATTATGCGTAAGGGGGATTAGGGAGTGGGTGGCACTCCCATCGCTGTCAAAAAGACGCTGAAGTATCTCAGCGTCATTCTTGGCTTTGGGGACCATTTTACCATACTTGAGGCGATCAACCCCATCCTCAAGAGGTGGATCGAGAGGCGGCATGGGTCGCTCTCCTTCCAGATGACGCAGGTTCTCTCGGGGCATGGATGCTTCGGGAGATATCTGTGTCTGGTCACTGCGAAGGAGCCGACCCAGGGATGCCACCACTGTGATTGCGCAGAAGATGCTGCGCACCACACGCTGGTGGAGTGCCCCGCGTGGGCCGCGGTCACTCCTTTCCGCGGCCCTGGGAGGATGAGTCCTCTCGCTGCCGGCCATCATGTCGGAGATGGTCCACAGCGAGCAGGCTTGGGAGGCAGTGGCCGCCTTCTGCGACGACGTTATGTCGCAGAAGGAGGCCGCCGAGAGGGAGAGAGAGCGGGATCCGCACTCTCTCCGCCTCCGTCGGAGTACGCAGGATGGTAGGCCCCGCCAGGGTCGCGGGCGGCAGGTGCGGGGGCACCAGGTAGGAGTGGGGTGTCATCACAGCACCCCCTCTGAGGAGGTCTGCCCTTTTTTCAGGGCAGAAGTGGCCGCTGGCGGGGTCCGCGGACTGTCGACTCACCATAGATAGACCCTGCCCTCAGTCAGCGCGGCGGGCGACGCGAGGTTTTTAGTGGGTATATCCCTGTGTCCCATTCCCAGAAGCAGCGCCCTTTGAAGGGCGCCGGGAGTCCCACATACCGCCCTGCCCCTCCCCGGGGCAGTGGTGATAATGGGTAATGCATTTTCCTTGCGTAAAAAAAAATGGTTAGTCCAACTATCCCAACTCCTTACAGAAGCACAGAAGTCTTTTAGAACGTTCGCAGGCTATTAAAGGGGAGCTCGGTGTGCCGAGGATAGTTAACACGTACCCCGCTAGATATAATTTAAC
Source organism: Anania crocealis (assembly GCA_949315895.1). NCBI lineage: Eukaryota > Metazoa > Arthropoda > Insecta > Lepidoptera > Crambidae > Anania > Anania crocealis. The sequence continues at coordinate 12,505,177 of OX438862.1, forward strand.
ATTAATGTATTTTAAATAAAACATAGACAAGACCTCTTGTTTAAATTGTTGTCAAGTTCAGATGTATTTAAACGGCCTCCCCGTACCTGAGATGCATGGTCATAATCAAGTATTCATATACAAATGGTTTTAATATTCATACTTTGTTTAAAAAAAATATTACGTCGTACTCGAAATAAATAATAATAAATAAAACAGTCAGTCAGTAACTAAACAGAAAATAAGTAAATAAAGTTGAAACTGCAGTTTTCCCGTCATTTATCTCAATGAAAACTTATTATGATAAGCAGACAAGCAAGCATTTTAGGTACACAATACAAATGAAAACGTATTTTTTTAAATTACAAGAGCTGTGTAGTGAACGTCTTCTCTAGTCAAGAGTTTTGAACTCAGTTTCTATTTTTATACTAGAAATAGTAAGGTCAAGTCCCTTTATCTTACATCGCTCTTAAATTCATACTAGACTTACATTATTAATGCAAAAGTGTGTCTGTTTGTTACCTCCCTATGCCTAAATAAAATATGGTATGTTTTGCAAAGATGAGTCCCGAGAAAACAAAAAAAAGTTTTTATCTTTAAATTCATCCCTTGAAGCGGTTATAACGGGGGTGGAAGAGCAGTCCACTAATTCGCGTAACCAAATCGTATGACAATCGTAATTGAATAGGTAGCAGGTCTTTGACAGTTCTAGTATGCGCTAAATGTCAAAATCATCCAATTCAATCACGATCGAACTGAGATTGAAATAGCTGAATAAGGCCTTAGTTTTATTAAGACAACATAACACTAATTTACGTATAATGCCGCATATCATGTTCTAGCAAAATAAAAAAGAGTAGTATTATTGACATATTTCAAAGTTGAAATATTGTGATAGGCAATGATAGGATTTTAATCTAAGTGAAAATACTGAGTGAAGATACAATCCTTTATTTAAGTACACTTTGTCGAGTCAGCGCCTTTCTGTTGAATGAAACAACTCGTAAGATTGTTCCAACCGATTGAGAAGTGAGCGCTTACTAGAATTTGTTCAGTTCAAGGAGTTGTAAATAGTCGCACGATACGGCTTCTGGCGGATATTTAATAGCATAGATTTTAACTACAGACTCTATTGTTTGTGGGGTATATATTACTTTTACTAATTTATGCAGTTTTTGAGCAGCATATATGCAGTATATATTAGATAAGAATTTAGGAAAAATAGAAGGAAGGTGTAAACACACAAGATCATTTCTTATGTTCAACACAGTCAAAATCCTAGCTGGCATAGGAAATCAGGAGAGCAGTTACTTGCTGCGGCTTCGGTGTCCAGGCTTCTTATTCTTATTTGAGTTATCTTCAAAACATGAGATTCTCTTTATTTTCATTAGTAGGTACACGGATTTATGTAAAACATGACAGACATAATGTTATGATCTAGCAGTTAAATATCTCAAGACTCCCATTGAAACAGAGGGTAGCGATGGAGTAACAGCTTTTAAATGCGTGTTTTTCTTGTTTTTTGGTGCACCGATTCAAATAAGGAACTATATGCGCGTTCGATGCTTACTTGCAACTAAAATGCAACCGTCATGGTATGAGATCTACGATCGTGCTACGAAAATGCTACGATATTTCGTAATGCTTTCATTTCAAGTTATTTCTTCTACGAATTTATACGTTACTGGTTCCAATAAGCATTAAGTTGCTGATATAAATATTAAAACTAAGCTTTTTCTATTAATTTGTCGTGCGGATGCCGGGTCCATCGCGATACCGAAATAGGTAAGGCAGTGCACTTGCGACCTAAGTGTAGGTTTAAGGAGGGCCCTCCTTCCAACGTGCGACAGCGCTCACCTTCACTGCCCGAGTAATCTTCCCATATTTGGCAAGTCCTAATAAAGCAATTACGATATTTGTTTTAGAATGGAACTAATAATGGCAGTCCTTCGTAGACCATGCTCTTTTAGTTGGTTAAAGAAGGATTTTACTGGTATTGCTCACACTCTCACTTCTGCCGCATAAAAAGTAATTACGTACAATTACGTACGTCTAGTTACATTTTTAAAGTACATGGTATTTGTTTAAAAACTGTTTTTAAGCGATTAAATAGCTGGTGTAAATTTAAGATACGAGTACTTTTAAAGTGTTTTTTTTTTGCTTGTTCGGATATCTGTATAAAATAGTTGATAATGGATAGTATTACATAAAAACCACTGACTTTCTCTAACGATTAAGCTTTAATAAAGGTAGGATCCATAAGCTTGGTAAGGTCCTGAAGATCAGTAAAGTCACATTGACCGTAACCCAAATTAGGTATTCAAATAACTTTATCATAATAATAACAGGAAGGCAGATGGACAACGACAGTAAGATGATCGTTCTAAACAACTACTTAACGCTATCTCCAGACACTCAATACTCGTTTGAACAATTACTTGACCGTTCAAGTTACGGAGCAAAATATAAACAAGTAGATTAAATGATCTCTGAAAGACGACAAAACTATTAGATCGTGGGTTGATTCAGGGACTAACGAGTGTGTCGGCGAGCGTCTGGCAGACAGCCAGGGTTGGAGAAGCATAAATTTGCGGTGGAGGACCGTCGAGGATAAGAACTCACGGCGTGATTTTACTCGCATACCCTAAGATCCAAAGCGGCTTGATAAAAAATAGTAAGGATGTAGAATCATGTGTTTTTGTTTTTGCCACAATGCCACAACATGCTCAACTAATATTAACAGTAACAAACAGTAAGACATCATAAGTAAACTACTAAAAATAGTGTACATTATATTATGACAACCATCGTGTCGGAGTGGCGTACACACCGGTTTTTAAGGTCTCTCCTGTTCCGAGATCCCGAGAGGTTCAATTTCCAGACGGAGCAATGTAGAAAAAAGGTGTTTGTTTCTCGGGTATGGGTGCAGTTTGTGGTGCCTTAGTTGTTTCTGATCTCCACAGTACGAGTGCTTTAAATAGTTGTCCTCTTTGGGATCAGAACTTAATTAATTAACTCTCACATTTGCAAGTCGTAACAGCCTGTAACTGAATCTGCACATAACTATATAATATTTAATGTTAGTCTTGATAGCAAGATTTGTTGGTTGCTCTTATTAAATAAATAAATAAACAATGTACTTATGTGATGTTGTCCACATTTATTTATTTATAGTAAAATGCACTAGTTTTGTGTTATGATACGTACGACGAACTATAGTCATAAGTATGTAAATAACGTCAGAACCGAAAACATTAACAAAATTATAGTACCCACTAGTAAATTTTACTGGAAAGCTTATTATAATATAATATTCTACTTCAATACTTCAAATTATTCTTACGTAACGTGTTAGTAATTCATAGAAAAAAAGACCTGTAACGAATAATTTCTACAATTTTACTTATGTGTGTCATGGTAGATTATATTAATAGAAACGACAAATGTATTATTGACATTATTTTTATTATCCACAAGAACATTACAAATTTTTGGTATTTCACTAAATAATTTTGACCTTCAAACAAACTGCTCACTGACCAAAATATGTATGAGTCGAAACATTAGAACTAGTATACATATTTAACTATAAACTAGCTGTTGACAACTTTGTACGTGTAGAAAAACTATCCCAAGCAAATTATTTTTGGGATAGCTAATACTTGCGTTAGCTTTTCCTGCCTATAATCTAAATCCGGGTCATATTTAACCCGATACGTTTAGCTGTTCCGGAGTTATTGAGTAACATCCATCTAAACTTTCGCTTAAATAATATTAGTAAAATAAAGTAAGTGAATTTAAAATTAAACAAAAATGTTAGTCCTATTTTCTACCAGCATAAATCGCATTTTGATTTTTTCGTTTGATCCGTGAATTTAAAAATACCACGTTCTACTGGAAAAAATATCGCCCCGTGAGTCTCGAGTGCTTGAGGCCCTATGCAACGTGACGTGGAAAAGTGAAAACGCCGACGTGCCCCGGCTTTCATGATACGAAACGGGAGCGTTAGCCGCTTTTCAATTATGTAACCTAATTTGCCCGCGTACATATCTTGGCGAATGCTATGAATGGAACACGGTAGCGTATCCTATCGGAACTGTAATTTTCTCGCGATATAGCCAACAAACTCTACCAAAGTTTATGTGATTCGAATGCACTTAACGCAATTTATTTTACAAAGTTGTTTGGAACTTTGCATATCCCTTGCATACTGATATTTACAACCGTTATTTTTTTTAAGTAGTATTGGTATGACTCTACACAAACTGAATCAAAATAATACACCTAATTTTGATTAAGTGAAGTAACACACTTAGCTATAAAACTTAAAGTTATGTTATTCGTGAGTTACATTAGATACAAAAAACGGGATTTATTATTTCACAAAACCAATTAATCTATGCACATAATAAATATTGTGCCATTCCCTGAAAGTTTGAACAAAATCGGCTGATAATGTACTTACAACAACTTTGATGCGAGTAATACCGAAATCATGAAATAATATTTCCGTACAATTTAACTTTGTAACATCAGGGATTACGTCAGGAAAATACACGGTCTCACAAAATTCGACCTGGAAGGAAAATATCTAACTTTGATATACCTACCTAACTCTGTGAAATTTTAATAGTCTTACAAACTCTTAACTTATTGCTACCCTAGACTGTCCAGTCTTGTTTTGAATTACTTTGTATAAGTGTAGTTGTAATGAAGTGTTGAATCGTGAGAGTAAGCTAATTTGACTTGTTGAACAACATAGATATTACCATGCTATATGGGACGGTTTTGTAAGGAAAGCTGTTGTCTAACCTCGAGATGTCGAGAAGATGATCTGATAATGATGACTGCAATCGCAAACCTGCCTGCTAAGCAAGGCGATGATGGCAAAATCGCTATTCTTAAGAGGTCTTAGCTAACAATAGACTGATGTGCACTGACAATTATGTAGAAGTAGAAACAATAAAGAGCGGTAACAAAAAACAGTACGATTTTTAATATTCTGATATTTTTCCCTTGTTTTAACGTTGATATGATCAGAAGACATCTTCCCGATCACAATGCAGCCTGTTTCCTATAGATTGTCATAGCAAGTTATATCCATAAGTGGCCCTTTAAATTTTAACGAGTGAATTGTATTGCCTTGGAATGTTTGTTTACATGGCACTTTTTGTGTTTGAGCAATTTATTGTTTGATAAATCAGAAAGCTGTTACACCCAATTTAAATATAAAAATTCAGCATATTTATATCATGAAACTTTATTAATATACTAGCTGTTGCCCGCGACTTCGTCCTCGTCAATTTCTGTTGTTATGATCGCAACAAGATTTTTTTTAAAATAATATAGCCTAAAGCCTTCCTCGATAAAACAAAAAACAAACAATTTTTCAATTCAAACCAGTAGTTCCAGAGATTAGCGCGTTCAAACAAACAAACTCTTCTGCTTTGTATTAGTACAGATTTCTACAGGTAAGGTGAAATAATTTACTTTCTATATCATCGTTTTAGTATAAAACAAATAACCCTTGACGTTCATAAGCTTTGTTTTGCCGTTATCAAAGGGTAATAAAAGCTTCGTATAAGAACAAAAATAAAGCAATTCATGTGTAATATACATAAAAGAAAAGCTTTATTGCCAATTGTACAAAATCGCTAAGCTATTTGTAGTCAATAGCAATTCCTTAGATTTATTAACAGCTATCGCAAAGGCAGTTCATTACGTTTAAAATAGACGTTATTACTCGGTTCAAGCTCCAATTTCACGACGAGTGAGCAATATTAAAACGACAAAAGTGCTGATCGAACATAAACCCAATTTTCGAAAAGCAATAAAGTACAATGAGGCAGAACATTGTTTGTGCGTGTTCAAAGCATACTGGCTGCGTTTCAAAGCTCGAGGACCGGCTCAAGTAACTTACACATTTCATACCCACAGAATATGAGGCAAAAGGTATGCTCAGATTTGTAAAATACTTTAATGATCTGAAATAATTTGGCATATTTTAATAAATTCAAAGGATGATAAATGTAATTTATCTAGTTATTTTACTTGATGATGTAACTAGGCTAACTTAACAGAACACGAAGGATATATCAACCTCTTAAATACCGATTACAAAACCTAAGGTCAACAAATCAGTCACCTATATCTTAAGAATTTATGTTTTTTTGTATTATCCTAAGTAGATATATCTTAAACTTTCATACAAAAAAGTAGGTATAGTAACAGCGTATATAATCATCTCACTGCAGGGAAAAGGCCTCCATTATTGAATTCAAGTTAGCACATCAATGATGGGTACTGGCATAATCACCACGCTTGCCAAATGCGGGTTGGCGATAATCACAAACCCGAGCAATTAAGGTATTTCAACCACTAGACCAACGGGGCGTTAAACTTTCATAGAAGACCAGTGTTTTCGGCATTTTCATTTCAGTTAGCTGACTCGAAGATATAAATTGATTTTAATAAATATCGTTAAAAAGTTATAATGTCCATTCACATTCTGTTAGATACAATATTAAACAACCTTCATAGCTAGGCATTTAAAGGTAATTTTGAATTGTGCGATCATGTTCACCGTTCTTGTTATTCCTCCACGTCTTGTCCTAATAATCAAGGATCGGAAACAGATACATTTTGAAAGTAACAGTTAAACATTATTATGTTGATATCGTTCGGTTATTTTAGTTCTGATCAAAGTTCACATCATCACATAGCAGCTATTCCCAATTTTTTAAGCACTGGATCAGGAATATCAGTTATCTGGTTTAGAAAACAGTTTTTTTTTGCAATTTTCTTTAGTTAATTTGGTGTCTAGTGCAGAACTAAAATACATACGCAATACTAATAAAGAATACCTCAAATTAATACGAAGCGTCTCGACGGAATGCCCCGCCCACTTGTCGCTTGGAAATAACCAGGTTAGTCCCCGTGGTTATCGCTCGCGAATCGATTCCGCTCCTGGCAAGTATTTACGAAATTTTACGTGTTAAGTTGGTAACCTTTCCAAATCCTAATAATGCCAACGGGTCTCTACTACTAAGACCTATGCTGTCGTCTGTCTGTGTTTCAGCAGGCTGTACGTCTTTAACTGTACAAGTAATAGGTAGACAGTTAATGTTTTTCCAAGTGCGTATTCATCTTGACCCTACAACAGCAAATAGTATACAATTACTAAAATTCCCCATGTCATACTAGAACTGTCGTTCGGCGGCGTTTTCTGTTGATTTTAAACATCGATGCTACGGAGCCCTTCGCGAGCGAGTCCGACAGGCACTCGCCCGGTTTTTTTCAACCGATCTTAAGCTCGGTTTTAAGTAGGCTAGAGTAGTATGCAGGGACCCGTGTGGTATCATATCCTTGTACGAGTATGACGAAACGACTTCCGTTTCGCCGCGACAGCGCCTCGCAATAGGCGGAACTATAACGCGGCTACCAAGCCACGGACGCATATTGCCATTGTTTGGCATCTCTGACTCTTGGCATCCAACCTTAACACACCCGACCGACTGCACTGTCAGCTTAAGCACTTTACTCCTATAATGTATGAATATTAACACACAAGTTCCGAAATGGAACCATTCAACTGTCTTCGCCTGACAAATGTTTGCTGATTTAATTACAAGCGTTCCAATCGCGCCGTTAAACAACTATTCAAAAATCAAACTCCATATTAATTTGTAAATATTTCTTACATAAAAATACTTTCTTTCAGTTGGACAGTATTGTTATGTTTTATGAGTAACAAAATGAAATTAATTGTAGATTAAAATTAGCTACCCAAAAACTATCAATTATGCTAACGAGTTTCCAAGACACAATAATGCCCAATTTTATTTAGTTTGATCAGATATTAACATTTGTAATAAATTGTAACTGGCCGATGTCTGTACATTAAAAGTATTAAATGTAGTATGCAAAATTAACACGATAAAAATGTGTATGGAGATAAATGACACTTATTTTTGCTAGTAACTACCCCAGCAACAAGCTTATTTGTTCATTATGTAGTCTGTTAATAAAAATAAGTGTGTATTATCTTCATACACATTTTGATCGTGTTAATTTTGCAAACACACTACACATGTTGGACGGTCCAGTTATAATATAGTTACTTAATAAGACTTTAGCAAGGACAATTTTTACCAATTATTCCCTAAAGATGCTGCACGACAAATTTCTAGATAGTTTACAGCAGACTGTAGAGATGGCTAAACTTTTCTGTAAAATAGACTTCGAGTGGTTAGGTTAGGTAACACTTAGCACTTAACGACGTACTAGGTTAAGCCACACATTATCAGCTAATGACACAAGTAGTACCTAATTGAACTATAATCTAGATTATTTTAGGCAGGACCTATTGGAATTCGTAAGGTCAAAATTAATACACCCTGCTGTACCTATACTATCTTCTAAACTCGATTCCTAGTCCTAATTAAAAATTGTATGATGACGTGATATCATCATTTAAAACCAAAACTAATAGAGAAAATGCACAACGACAGTGTTTGTTTCAAAATGACTTTGCCGGTTTCCACAGTTATATTAATAAAAAATTGCCAATTTTGAATGCTTTATTAATCAGCCTTGAACTGATGACCTGCATAAACGGACCTGGTCTCCTAGGCACAATTATTGTCTCCTCTTTATCATCAAAATTCCTGGTAATGGTGTTCTCTAACATCTCGTAATATATCAAATTGATGCGATGTTTTACACGGTGTTCATTTGGAGCCGTTTGTTGTGGGCTTTCGTCCTGTTGCAAACAAGCCTTTGGGATCTCACGGTATGGGACGTAAACCTATTATTGTAATTAATTAGTTACCTATTAAACAAGAACACGTTTTGATCCATTAGCAAATATTGGCAGGACGAGCCACACTAATTAACATGTAATAGACTGGATTGAAAGATAAAAATACCTTCATGTAAGAATTAGCCCATCAAAAATATATCATTATGATTTGCTTTAGTGGACTCGGAGTCATGTAGAAACTATATTTTTCTTAGGACGTCTCTTTTTAGGGTTCCGTACCCAAAGGGTAAAAACAGCCTGGTGACAGGCAGACAGACAGACGGACAGACAGCGAAATTTTAGCGGTCCTGTTTTTACCCTTTGTGTACGGAACCCTAAAAAGAAAACGAAGAATAGGTCTGAAAAAAAGCCTAATTGATTAATTCCGTAAAGTAACTTCTTTACGTAATTGATCAATTAGGCTTTTTTTGTTCCAATGAGTAACACAAGATTTGTGTCATAGCGATATTAGCGACCAAAGGCATTTTTCAACCGATAAAAAAGAGGTAGGTAAGTACTACATATTTTTTATATATCAAAAAAGAAAATTCTTTTTTTATATATGACTACGAATATCTTTTAACCCGTTAGGCCAATTTTAATGATTTCTTTTAATTGATAGGGTGTAGCTCAAAGATGTTTCCACTTAGATTTTAAAAAATAAACTCCGTCGGCTTCCAAAAAATCAAAATAAACACATAATATTTCAACAAAAAAAAAATACTTACCGATAATAAGCGAAATAAGCCACCAATTTTAAGAAGGTGGCAAACAAGATATAATTTTAAATAGTTATTAGTCAGATACTTAGTTATTAAAAAATGTTTTGTTGATAGGTATATAAAATAAGTTCAAATGCAAGAAAGTTCAAACAAGCAATGTTCTAATGTTAATAAGTATTGTATTTGTTGTAAGTCGAATAAGACCAATTATAATGTATAATGCTAAAAGTGACTAAATCCGTCCGTTGGTCTACCGAAAAGGTAAAATAAACAAAAAGACCTTGTTAACAGAATACTACGAGTACCATCGGTATTGACTGGCTTTTTATTTATTTATTACATTTATTTAATACGAGCAACCAACAAATCTTACACTAATATTACAATCAAGACTAACATTAAACATTATATAGCTAAGTGCAGATTCAGTTACAGGCTGCTACGACTTGCAAATGTGAGAGTAAATAAAAAATAAATATATATATAAATATTTCACAAAGATATATATTAATTGGAAGATAAGATGTATGTTTAATTTGCAGAAAGCAAAGTTTGATGGTATTTAAATTTGTTATGATTTATTCCTAAGTTCTTACAGAATCAAACCCTCAGGTTAATAGGTACTTATCATAATAAAACATTTTTGTCTTATATTTGTATACAATGGACGCGTCTCCTTAGCCACGACACCCTGGCTAAATTCATGCTTTACGGATGATTTTTCATTGCAGAATAAACTTATCAAGTTATCAAGTATTCTAAGAGATACTACAATCTCTTGTTGTGAAAAATCAAACTTATAAGTTAATGTAAAAACTCTATGGTCTTTTCTGCTGCAAAAACCGTTTATTTTGACACACTCAAAGGAATCAACATTTATTTTCTGTTGACCTACTAACCTAGTGCTATGAAATTTGGCAAGTTATACCGTCTTATACTAAAAGCATTTTAGGTAAATCTAAAATTAATATATTTTTAAATTAAAAAAATATAGTTTATATTTTATTATAACCGATCATCAAGATTAAGCATTGGTAGCTTATTTTAACAATTTGTCATCATACATTTTAAGCAGTTACGAAAATACCTAGAATTGCATCATATCTCAAAACTGGTTGATTTTGGAAATATAAATTCAATTCTACCTTTGACGACAAGTCAGAAAACCCTTTAACCTTCCCCCGTCTTACTCTCTCTCTTTAATTTTTTCTGAGTAATTCATCGAGAGATTTAGGTTATTATCATATTGTAGGAAATACAAACTAAACCATCGTTCTTCTGTCCAGTACCCGCTGTGCAACCTTGAGTGGTACGTCAATTTAAAAAAAAATCTAGTCTTAAATATAAACTGAAGCGTAGTTTAAATAACTTATTCTAGTAAAATAATTAAAGACTCGGCCTAAAGTTTAACATATCAATCGTCACCGCAGAGCTAATTACTAAATGATATCTGTGGCGTGTCTAAAAAAAATGAAAACGTGCATAGAGGAGATTCAAAATTCATACTCTCTTTTGTTTTCTTTTTGTAATTTTTTTGACAGTCTTCTCTTGATCTTTAACTAAATAGGTATCTAGACATTCTGGGTGTAAGGTCTGGGCATAATGATGAATGCATTAACTATTCTCCTCTTGTATTCTCCATATTAATGTGAAAAATATCGGGGGCGCAGGAAGGCAATGATTCAAAAATTCAATATAAACAGGTACGAAGGTGCATTTAATAAGTTGCAAAATACGTGGGGAACACTGAAAATGTTTAGAACTGGCCAGTTAGAAACATTGCTAATGAAAACTTTTTTTGAATTTCAATTTTAGAACTCTTTGGTAACCTAATGTAGTATATTTCATTCGGCGGCAAATCTAAAACTCTTGTAACACGTAAAAATGAACCTAACGGGAGAAAATTTTCGGTCAATGATTTATTATGACTTTCGTTGTGGGCTTACTTAACAAAAAAGCTATGATAGGCTCCGATTAGCAATTCTTAATGAAGCCCCATCTCGTGCCACTATTTACAATTGGTTTAACGAGTTTAAGCGTGGCGTAGCAATCTCAATGATGATCCGCGTGAGGGACGTCCTTTAACAGCGACTACTGAAGACAACATCAGTGCTGTGCGACGCATGATAGAGGAAGACAAGAAAGTGACCTATCAGCAGATACGGGCAGGCCTAGGCATTGGTATGAGTTAAGTTCAAAAAATATTACACGAACATTTAGGCGTCACGAAGCTTTGTACCAGATGAATTCCCAATACTTTAACCGACGACCAGAAACACCTTCGCATGGACTGGTGTCGCCAAATGTTAGATAAGTTCAACGGCGGTGACTCAAATGCTGTATTTGACATCGTCACAGCCGTCACAGGTGATGAAAGCTGGATATATTGCTACGAACCCGAAACCAAAAGACAATCAGCTCAGTGGGTGTTTCCTTTCGAGGATCGGCCAACTAAGGTAAATAAAGGAAGAAGTCAAGGAAAAAAGATGATTGCCTCATTCTTTGGTCAGAAAGGTCATTTCGCGACAGTTGTGCAAGAAGATGGAAGGACAGTTACTGCAGACTGGTATATCAATCGCTGTTTGCCTGTTGTCTTGGAAAAAATTCGACAGCAGCGCCCTCGAAGCAGGATCCTTCTTCACCACGACAATGCTTCAGCGCACTCCGCAAAACGGACTGTTGAATATTTGACTATGGCAGGTGTCGAGATAATGAGTCATCCGCCATACAGTCCTGACCTGGTGCCCTGCGACTTTCATTTATTCCCAAGAACTAAAGATAAAATTCGAGGTATTCGCTTTTCGAGCCCTGAAGATGCGGTGAAAGCGTACGAAAATGCCATAGAAGAGGGGAATGACCCCTAAGGAAAAATGAGCCCACTGCTTTTCTCAGTGGTTCCATTGAATGCGACGATGTGTAGAGAGGAACGGAGATTACTTCGAAAAACAATAAAAGTATTGGCAACTTACTACATTTTTCATTTTCTAAACATTTTCAATGTTACCTAGGTACTTAGCATAAATGATTTTGAACCCTTGAGTTCCTGCAGCCTGCGCAACTGTTTGTCTATGGCTGGCATGTAATATATCAAAAAGTCCCAAATAAATAAAGAGTAAAGAAAACTATTCTCAACCAAGGTCTATCTAAATTTATGCTGACGGCTGACGTCAGATCTGTATGGTCTGACCAATGATATTACAAAGAAGGGAAGCTGACGTAGTTTATGGTGTAAGCCCTTTTCTGTTTAACAACTCTTGGATTCTGAAACCGTTCACCAATAGTCGATTGCTCCATGAACGTTTGGCCAACATAATCTTTAAACCTTTAACTTTTCGCCCAAAAGACATTTGACCCATGAACTGTTCGCCAAAAGAACGGTACGTCAGTGAACGTTTGACCAACAGAATCTTTTGACATCAGCTTTTTGCCAAAGATCATTTCGCCCACTAACTGTTAACGATTAAAGTAACATTATTAAATTAGCAATATGTAAGAAAATGTAGGTACACGTAGAATCTATAGAAATAATATAGGGACGGCCTACTAATAAATCAGTTATAACTCCTAGGTAAATAAATAGTTATTATTTATTAATTAAGGAATTATGTAACCACTATACCTCTATTTATTTACATATGCGTTAAAACTGATTTAATTTATATTTCCTCTAATTTAGTGCTTAATATTTTATTTTAATTTAGTAACTGAAATACCTACACATATTTGCCAGTTACAAAAAAAATGCCTATGTGATTGTATCCAAAAAGTCAATATTAATGAATTACGGGAATATGTAAAAAATATATTTGTTTAGGTTAAATAAACATGAATTACGTGTTAAAACTATTTTAATTCGTATTTCCCCTAATTTGGTATTAATTATTATATAAAAATTTAGCACTAAAGTAAATTGATTATTTTTATTTCATTTCAATAATATTTTTAAAATATTAATTATTTATTATCCATTAAAGCCATTTCATAAGATAGTGTACAATGAGTGAAAAATCTTCCTTTAGTAACTACAAAAAAAATATTATAAAACTGAACTAAGAGAAAAATTAAGCCTCAGGATTTTGAAGTAGGCCGTCCCTATATTATTTTTATAGATTCTACGTGTACCTACATTTTCTTACATATTGCTAATTTAATAATGTTACTTTAATCGTTAACAGTTAGTGGGCAAAATGATCGTTGGCAAAAAGCTGATGTCAAAAGATTCTGTTGGTCAAACGTTCACTGACGTACCGTTCTTTTGGCGAACAGTTCATGGGTCAAATGTCTTTTGGGCGAAAAGTTAAAGGTTTAAAGATTCTGTTGGCCAAACGTTCATGGAGCAATCGACTGTTGGTGAACCGTTTCAGAATCCGACTCTTGGCTGTTTTTCTTTAAAATTTTTTGCTTGAGGTTAATTAGTTATTCATCCGAGTTGATTATTGTTCTGCCGTAAAAGCTTCTAATGATCCCATTATGAGCTTTTACCGCACGACAATCATACGCCAACGCTCTTCCAATCCCACCACTCACACAGACTCACCTTATTACATGTTTATTCAGGTCACCATCTTTTTCGCACGTCCTTGTCATAGATGATCGGTTTTTCGTTACTACATTTTCCAAAAATGCTCCGTTTTGATTACGTTTCAATGGAGAATCGCAATTTTTTCTTGCGTAACACAAGCAATTATGGCGTTTTTTTGTTTAGCCAGACATTTTCAAAAGTCGGTCGGTCAATACTGTTCTGTGGTCAATTTTCAGTCTATCAGACAAACCGTTACTACTTATATGCAGATCTGGTTCTAATTTTTTTTTTAAATGCAAAGCCTTATACCTATACGAGAGCAAGCTGCATCTTAGACTTAGAATTGCCGGAATAAAGCGCTAGAACCAACACGGTGTTAGCCTTACTGAGACTTTAGTATATCGAGGGGTAGGTATAGTTTAAAACTGGTCCTATTTAAACTTTTTTATATAAAAATAAAAATTAAAAAATCACCGAAAATCATCATAGATTGACTTAAAATTACTAACTATTTTACTCTTTTTGTCGGTTACATATTTGGTGAAAAAACAAAATTTCATAAAGAAAACCGATTTAGGGTCTTTAAATTAAATTTACTCATTTTTGAAGGACAGATAAACAATCAAAAAAGGCGGGAATGCCTTTTTTTACTTTTGTATTCCACCAACCAGCGCGATACAAGCAGTACAACCAAAGAGATTTTCTTTAATTTCATATAGGACACTACGAAAAGACTGAATCTCTGATAATTTATTTATACGTACAGTTTTTATAGACTATAGAATGTCACATGCACTGGGTCACAAGTGCGTATATTACAATAATATTTTCCGCTATTACTTAGGATAAGTTGTTGTGACTTACACCCGTATTTATAAAGAAGTAATTACTTATTGCTTAAGAAAGTCATATCTTAACTTGTTACTACCTAGTGCATAAGTGAAGGAAATGGTTCATCATAAATATTCATATTATTTGGCTGAGAATGCTTACCTTTGATAGTTCTAACCTTTAGTAATAACTTGATTTAGGAATACATTTTATCACTTGAGTAATTACTTTTACTTGTTTATAAATACGGACGTTAGTCTTCCAGCCCAGGAAACGAATTGCACCTGGTAAAAAAAAGCCTTTGAAACTAAATTTTATGGTAGCGTTCGCCTGTCTATTTATATTTACAGCTATTATTGTTGTGACCTTCCTGTTTTTAACATGACCCTTCCTTTCGGTCGTCAATGGCGGTAAAAATATCCCCAAGCGGCTATAAGTAGGGCTACATAATTTAGAACGGCGCTCGCCGATCGATGGCGAATCGGACAAACGGACACAGCAAAGTAGTTAATAAGCCTCTTTGGAAATATCCTAATTCAGTTTATTAATATACACTTTCATAAAGTGTGTTTCTGTTTCGAATGCTTTGAATCCAATGTATTTATTCAAGGTTTTTCCCGATAACATCTGTCTGACACGTGACATACATAATCGCAATCTAGCAAAAACAATCAAATCATTTCCTACCTTATTGCTAACACGTACACAATGACTGTTCCAATAGGTTTTAGTTAAATAAAAATTAGCAAGGCTATGATATTTTTTTTTTCAAAATATTATCCTCCCACCCTTTACACTTAAGCATTTTGCGGAAGTTCGAAAAGAACTGTCGGAATACTTCGAAAGCTTTGTCTGCTGTTTTGAATCTTCGACCACGAAGCATTTTTTCACCGTTGGAAATAAAAACTTGAGAGAGGATCGTAGCTGTAGATCCAAAATTCGTCAGATGTAAGAATATATATGGTGGAAACTGCCCACGATCCGATCTTTAGTTTAGCTTGAAACTCTCTGTGTAATATTTATATTTTCCTGGATTAGCCACTCTACTGGGATAACGTTTTCATGAGTTACTACACTTGGTGGTCGGCCGGGTCAGGGGTCAACGTTTAAGTTCTCTCAACCACATTTAAATTCACGATACGAACAATTTATTGTTGCTAACACAGGAGACTGACTTCCTAAAAGCAGCTTCGAAATTTTCTTGCGGTTCCTTGAAAGGTTAATCATAGAAAATCAAAGCACGAAAAGCTTCCCGCGAGATGTCCATTGTTGTTAACAAAAGAAGCATTGCAACGTTTAGGGGTTTAGTGAGGGTGTTGGGGGTGATGTAGATGAACAGGATGAGGTGGTAAATAAAGAGACGAGCATGAATTAACAGAATATATTTATTTGCTCCGGCCAAGCTTACCACCTCTTAAAAAGCTACACAGATATCTCAGGCGTGAGTCCTTTGTAAGGCTCTGAATTACCCCTACTTCTGAGCGAGTTGTACCACCAAACTTATCATGTAAATTATACTGAACGGAATACTAAAAAACGGCAACCGGAATTGTAGACTGCTAACTGGATTAAGAAGATGTTTCCACTTACTTCATCAAAGATAGGGTAGGGTAACCTTATGCATCCACGTGGCGTGGTACCAACCCGAATCTCATCGAGATCAAGCTTCTTGCGTCTTTCATTTGATCAGCGGAAAGTCAGCATAAAACGGAAGGTAATGTGCTAAGCCTGGTAGCCAAACCAAGCGGCCATCAAAAGATCTGAAAGAAACCACTTATGTTACAGAACTGCATGAAGCAACCAAATAAACGAAATCCTCCGAAATCAGCAAATATACTTACGGCACTTAACCGGAACAAAATCAAAATATTAAACACGGCGATTATAAGCCGGAAACAAAATTGAGGTGTCGGCCTCCATCCTTCTCTTTAGGTTTCCTGGCTGACAGCCAGAGCGAAGGTGTCCTCCTCGACATCTTCACAACACCAAGCCGATTACCAGAATGAAATCAATCAAATGAAATCCTCGAACGAAAGCTCCAAATTGCAAAAATGCAAATCATTGTCACGAAGGAATTTCTGAGTGCTCAACACACCAACTCAAATCTCCCCAAAACCATCGAAATATCACAAGGAACTATTTCTTTGTAACACACATATTAAACTAACAAGAAAACATTCAAACTTTTTAGGTTATTAATTTACATTATTTTAATATTCTAACTATAATTATAAACTACAGACTGGTCGTTGAATTAATTTGTTTTCTTTACCAACCAGTCCTTAAGACAAGTATTTTTCCCAAATAAATTCCCAATGTTTGTAAGCCTGCAACACTACTATTTTTATTAACTTTTTTAAACATCTGTCTAAGGTCAAAAACGTCATTCTGCCAGGCTCATGAAAATTACTTCGGCTGCGTGAAGTTTCATTAAATAAATTATGACTTTAACATACAAATCGTAAAAATATAGCAAACAAATATTATGATGTTTCTTGAAATAATTCATTCACAACCTTTGTGAAATGAGTATATGGTTCCGTGCGTTTGCTAAACGTAGACAAACGAAAGTAACGTTATTTTAGTCATTCAGAGCATACGGACAGTCGCATGCGCATCTGACAGCTCTTTGTCATTGACAGATCAATAACCAAAACAACAAAACTCGATTATTATTGAAGTGAAATTAAATGTGTTTTAATAATGAAACAATGAATGTATTAACTAAACGTGAGTATTTAGAGATTAGTGCGCAGCTCAGAAATCACAACGTGACAGCATGACAGATAAATTTTAAAATTATTAAAAAAAGATCGATTTGTTTTTTTCGAAATTAGTAGGTACCTATTAAATTTGCCGTCTATTCAAAATAGTTTAAGGAAAAAAGAGATTACATTTACAGTGTGACTAACAATTTCCGGAATAACCTAGATATTGTGACAGTATTGTTCAGAGGCTTACCTTTCATAACCCTTGCACCAGAATGACGTTTATAAATTAATAAAATTACGATAATCAACCTTAAATGTCGGTTATGGCGGTAGCTATGATATTTATTTAGTTTGGTAAATATTTTACTTAGTTTAATAGATGAGGATCTATAGAAAAACAGAATTTTTAAAAAATGCGTATCAATCTGACTTTTGGAAATGTGTTGGTAATCTGTACCTACAGTTTATCAGATTAAGATACGATATTAATATTCCAAATAAGAACTTCTAAACAAACCACTATCGAAATAAGGAATCCTCGATCCATAAACAAGGAGGTCACATACTACGTCCTAAGCACACAAATCCAATACAAACAACGTGCCTGAAGAACTAAATCTGGTCCTGGGTGTCTCGCTAGAGCATCAGTAAAACATTTGATTACTAAGAAATGCGGTAAACAAAACCATTTTACTGCTGTTTCCATTGAGACATGTTTTACTATTGATATTTGTTTTATTTATTTTTATTACAACTATTAGTTATTTTTTCTTGATTGTAACTGCTTCATGCACTTTCGTTGTATGTAGGTATATTCTATTAACAATATAAGATCCGACGTTGAATGAAATTAGTAACGTCGTTATTATTGTAAGTTGTTTGGGGTGGTGGGATTTACCTCCTAGTGGTCTACCCTGGGCAACGGCATCTTTGGTTTTCTAGCCAATGATAACGGCTAACAGATCCCCTTTGCGGTGGTAGGCTTCGTAAGAGGCCGCCTGGATGCTACCACCCTCCTGCCGTAGTCCAGCACCAAACAGTTTTTCTGTGTTCCGCTGGTGTGTGGGAGAACCAGTGCCACTTTCTGGGTAAGCTCACTCCATCTTAGGCTTCTTTTTAACCGTAGAGTTAAGTATGTAGTCAAGAGTAAACACATTGATTATTTTATAAAAAAGTTGGTTATACGACTCAAAATTTAACTCATGTCTGAAAATAATGAGTTTCATGATTTTTGCCGGTATACATTTTTGATTAAAATTAACTTGATTACCTAAATAAAATAATACCTTTCTTTCAATTTATAAATCCATTTTTGAGATTTTTTTATTAAAATGAGAGCAACATGTAGGCTTTATGCTATTCTGAACAAAAAAAAAGCAAACAGACTTCAATATAACTTCTGTGTCTGTTTGTAAATGATGTAAATGATAAAATCTGACAAAAGAAAAACCCACATGCTATTATTTTTCAAATCCGAATAGAAGTATTTCGGTTCAGCCAATGATGCTTCAGCAAATATTATATCATGATATTGTTGTACTATAACAATAACTAAGCCTGTAACTTTGTACTTTTTGGACTCAATAAATATTTCTTATTCTTATTCTATCCTATACTAATTTTATAAAGCTGAAGAGTTTGTTTGTTTGTTTGAACGCGCTAATCTCCGAAAGTACTGGTTCGAATTGAAAAATTATTTTTGTGTTGGATAGTCCAGTTATTGAGGAAGGCTTTAGGCTATACTTATAACATTACGCTGCGACCAATAGGAGCGAAGCATCAGTGAAAAATGTTGCAAGGACGGAAAAAAATATTGATATTAATCGCGATCATAATAACAGAAATTGACGCGGACGAAGTCGCGGGCAACAGCTAGTTTGTTTTAAAGATGTTCCTAAGTTTATAAACAGGTATTATAAACGTACAACTGCGTTTCATTTTAGATACGTCCGTATGGTTGGTTTCCCCTTTCGCCTTTCTTACATGTAGTAAGATCTCAGCAGTCTATTACATCGTACTCCCGTTCGCCCCATTGAGCTACATTGAGCGGTTTTCATATCGGCTCCCATTGAAGCAATAAAGTACCCGTACTATGATTAATGAGCTCTCAACCTCCGCCTGAGACGCCCACCCACTCTGATCCGTAACTCTTCATCGTGACTCACTATACAGATAGTGATTCATGTTAGCTTAATACCAACATAAAATAAATATCTAAGAAAACTACTATTGACTCATCGGCTTAAAGTGTCGTTAATTTTGTTTGAAAGATATTGTATAAATACGAGTAAAATATAGATATATAAAAATAGGTATATAAAAAAAGAGAAAGATTTCGAGGAATATATTAATGAAAATTCATTTC
The DNA here is from genome assembly GCA_949315895.1 of Anania crocealis. Taxonomy (NCBI): domain Eukaryota; kingdom Metazoa; phylum Arthropoda; class Insecta; order Lepidoptera; family Crambidae; genus Anania; species Anania crocealis. Next base: position 12,525,107 of record OX438862.1, read on the forward strand.
TAGATAAAGTAAGTAAACCATGTTATTAGTGAGACTCTAAAACACATATTTAGTGATTGGTGTGCCAAAAAATAACAGCAATTTTATAATAAAGACTTTGCATAAAAAATAGATGCGATTTTAAGGTACGATAAAAACAATACACTGATATTTATCGATGTTGGGAGCTTTTTCAATGATTGTAAAAATCTACTTTTAAACCATGTGAAATTATGGAACAAATTGAATGATTAGGAACGTGCAAGTGTAAACGTAGCATGGGTCATTACAATCTGAACCTAAACAGATGATGACGCAGGCAAAATTACAGTCGCCGCGGTGCTCGTATTATCTGGGCTCAATCAATCAACCATTCTTAGTCGGCTCCCGAATTCGAAAGACATATTTTCAACCGCCAGTTTCAAGTTCGACTCGTTTGGGTATTTCTGTTTGTGTGACCAAGCATAACTATATACGGGATTGATCAATCTGGGTTTTTCATTGTCCGATAAGGTTAAACACAAAGTAAGTCTTATTACCATTTTACATCAATGGTACCGGCACCACACGACACTATGTGTGACGATTTCAATTAAATTATATTTTTTAAATTTATATAAATAATATTTGAAAAAATATTGGGATAAAAGCACAAACTCCATTAAAACTTACAATAATAAAACACGAGGAAGCTCGTTTATATTGAGATTTTATTACCGTGAAAATACTTTCCAGCCCTCTTTAAAAACTTTAACAAATGAAGCGTAAGTATCTATATTTATTTGAAACTTAAAAGGGTTTGACAATCTACGAAAACGAATTTGTATTAGAAAGTAAAAATAAAGTTATCTCGTAGATTTGAATTAAAAAGGTAGATGCGACGTGCAAGCTTAGTGAAGGTGATTACATTGTTTAAAAGAAGGCTCTGCGGTACTATACCAATCCCAACTTCTCCCAGTCACAGCGTTGCAAAAGCTACGAGTACTTAGCCCTAGCCTTTGACACGTATGTTGAACATCTTTCATTTTAGACCACAATGCCAAATAATTTAAATGTTGATATGTTTTGGAACCAATATTATTTGCATATGACCAACAGAAACAGGCCACTACCTATTTGTGAAACATGTAAAGATACGTTTCACAAATAGTCTAGATATTCGCGAAAATAATGGGCATAAATGAACTATGGTACCTAATTTGAAACTATAGTGCTTGTCTCGTTTAAAATTAATCATAAAACTAAAAAAAACAACAATTGCACGTGCAATTCATACTTATTCATGCTAAAAACATTAAAGATGAACTACTTATTTCGTCTCTAACAAGATGTTTCTAGTTTCAAACTTCTAAGTGAGTATGTCATATACTAGATAAAGCTTAGTGTATTTACCGTCACATTATGAGAAGTTTTAATCCGGATTACCTGTCTTCTCGTGTCTGACGACTTAAAACTTGAGTCTGCGAACGCAGTGACACGAAGGAGCAAGTCCAGAATTATTGGTGCTACTTGTTTTTAAGAATGAAAGCACGTACAACGACGCTCCATAAATATTTAGTGGTCGGAACTCTAGCTTATTCTTCGACCAGAAAAACACTGTCTGTGCATCCCAAGTCTAGTTAATTCAGGCGGGAAACTTTCAGTCTTTCTCTGCCGATGTTAATTTGTTTAGTGAACATTGCACTTCCTTCCGAAGCCAAACACGCTTTACGTGACAAAGCCACTGAAGAATTTTACATTTCAGGCCACAGAAAAGCTCGTTTTTTTGTTTAAAAGCAATGGACATTTTGTACGGGCTTCAGTTTTCATCTGTTTGTACTTTTGGTGAAAAACTTTTTCTTTGTCTTTAAAAGGTACAATATAAACTCATTCGAATACGAGTGGGTGAGTTAGTACTTTCATTGGCCTCGTCAAAATAATAAATTAATTTTAACAAAAAACTATGAAGAGTGAATGAAATATCTTTTGTTTTCCTGAAAGTAGGTATGGAGTCGCTAACAACGGATGGCGGGAAGTCTAGTATGCGTATAGATACGTTACTATTTAATAGCCTAGCAATAGTATGTGCAAAAAGAAACTAATAGTATTTATAATTATTTCTTATTATTACTATGAGGCAAATAGAACCATTTTACCGGTAAGCTCAATACTATCGGTAGTATGAATGATTTCCACGGTTAAGTGAAGTAACACCAGAGCGTAAATATGGTAACTCGTACGTAAGTATGGTAACTTGTAGTTTAAGGGGTTTGCCTTAGGAATGAGTCAATGGAGCTCATCTTAGGAACACGCATATACAGATAAAGTATAAAAATAAGAGAGTGCATATTCCTAATTACAATCTATTTAAGTACCTATGGGAACATAATGCTTGGTCAACATCGTTTCCCAATGAAGCAACGCGTAACTTACACTTAACGTACATTTATTACGTTACCGGATAGTTTATCATTTAGCCTCTTTAATATTTAATTCGCCATATACGTGAGAGGTTTTTAAGGATGTTTTTAACCAGTAATGAAAAGCATATTACGGGATATGCACGCATAATGCCAGAAACGCAAAATGACAGATACGCAAATTGTCAGAAACGCAAAATGACAAACTCGCAAAAAGACAAATACGCAAAATGACAGATATTCAAATTGTTCAAATTATAAAAAGGCACAAAAAGACAGACAAGAGACATAGATAGACAATGTAACATGCGTCATTAGTCTTTAATTTCGAAATACGATTAAACGTATGAAAACGTTGCAAACATTTGCTATGGCTTGATGCGCCATCTGGTGATACGGAGATGTTAGTTTTTATTAATGTTTAGTATAAAATTACATATAATGGTAACGCCATCTATTGATTTAGGTAGTCTAAGAACAAAGGAACGCGAATTTCGGGGCCTTATGACAAAATAATGTAACAATATAAAAATCGGCCAAGTGCGAGTCGGACTCGCGCACTGAGGGTACCGTACCAACTTTAACTAAAATACCACAATATTTTGTTGACTGCAAAAATAACTTTGTTTTTCATAGTATTTGTATGAAGGACAAAGTTATATTTGCGGTTGTCGAAAATGGAGATCTCCAAAACTACCGGTTTGATCTCGTTCAAATTAATTTTCGTTGAAAGTATTGGTTAAGATCTACATTACGTATTTTTTTCAAAATTTTCACTTGCCTAGTTTAAAAGTTAGAGGGGGGACACTAATTTTACCACTTTGGAAGCGTCTATCTTCCAAATGTTAGACTTATGGAAAAAATGGTTCTAGAAACCTCTATGTCATTTTAAAAGATCTATCCATAGACCCCATACGAATAGGTAGAAGTAAAAAAAATGTTTTTGTTTAAATACCATTATTTTTATTTTTTTGTATAAGAATCGTAAAGCGGTTAACAGGATACACCTACCTACTATGTTTCAACTATCAAAAGTTTATACTTTCAGAATTAAGTGGCTGTGACATACGTGCATACGGACGGACAGAAAGACAGACAGACAGACAGACGTTGCCATTCGGCAACGGAACCCTAAAAACAAATAAATAAATAATTTTATATTTGTAATTTTGTACATTTATTTTAAAAGGTATATAGAAATATAAACTTGAAACAATTTTTTATGCCATTGAAATCCACTTACATTTTTCTAAAATGTTGAGGGTATTTTGATAAAATGATAACAATTACATCTAAAAACTGAAATTAGGCATAAGACACAACCGGAGACGAGTGTTAGTTGTTACATCGCAATTGTGTAATTTATTTTGTATCAAAATAAAGTCAACGAGGTTTTACAGTTTGCACTAAATCAAAAAGGTAAAGAAACTGTTTTGCATAGTGCAATGGTTATCGGTACACATTGAACGCTAAAAACAAATGTGGAACTACTAATTGGCGGTGCGTCAACAAACTAGATTATAGTGCTTCAAATGCGTTAGATAATTTCAAAGAACGTATTCTTCATCAAACTCAACACACATGTTTTGCTGATCAGGAAAAAAAAGATGTGTTTCTAGCTATGGAGAATTGTAAAAGTGATGTTTGCCTAAATCTGGCTCCGATTAAAGAAATAATTGAAACTAATTTTGATAGACTAAAAGACAGTTACCAAGATTATATACCAACATTATATATTTCAGTATGATATTTCACGATTCTGACATATTGCGTTTCTGACATATTGCGTTTCTGTCGTATTGCGTTTCTGTCATATTGCGTATCTGACGTATAGCGTTTCTGTCAATCTGCGAAATCTGACGACATGCGTATCTGACATTATGCGAATCTGGCATTATGCGTCCAAATCGTTGCGAGGATTGACAAGCAATTCCAAAGGAGTACACGGTTCCCTTAGCGTCTTGTAGCTACTGCCCTGAATACGTAATATTGAACAACCTACACTTTAAACCAGCTTCCAAGCCCAGCTTTCAGAACCTTTTCTTGCTCAAAAATACTAGATCTTTGCGCCTGTCTTGCTGTTTTTATTTATTGCTATTTTCAACAAATAAGCTTCGCAGATAAACTTTCCTTTTCCTAGTTGCAGCTTTATATTCTTTATATAAGTATACGACGTTTCTTATCATTACGTAAATACTCTCTAAATACTACTAACTAAAGAAGCTCTTCTGAATATGATTGAGATTATTTACTTAACAACTTGGGTAAATAACCAAAAGGTCAAACTGGATAATTTAGGTTTGGGGGAATGAATGACCCGAGAAAGTAAGGAAAAACATTGGAATTTGGGAATTTTTCATTCGATTTGATTTGCGAGCGTAACATTATTTTTTTTTCTAAGCTAGTATTATTCAATAGTATAGCATAGTAATTTAAATAAGCTACTCATATTACGTAATTGCCTCATTTAATTAAGACTTGTAGTTATGAGCAGCTTATGTATGCATAATGCGTTAATATACTGGATGCGTTGATATCTAAAAAATGAGAATGCTTAGAAAATACTGTCTAACATTCTCAAATAGTAAGTATCTCTTGTTTATAAATCAAAAGAATATAAAGAAGAAAGCAATTCTAAAGAAACAGAAGTTTTAGACAAAGTTTCTGTAGTTCTAATAAACGGAGATTTAAAGAAACTTGTAAATTATATTTCAGGAATTAGTAAATAGTAAGTACGGTAAAAAATAGTTGATTGTGCCATAAATATATATGACACGAAACCTTAACGCTGTGTTGCGATAAAAAAAAGTTAACAAAATGGTCATACATTTCCATGTTTTCCCCGTAATTACTGGGTACGCGTTTGAATGTATTTCCGAGCGGCATTAAATGCAAGCAGGCGGCAGGTTAACCATTTCTAATGGAATACGACATTATATCAATTTGAACGTGACGCATCCCCGATAGTCTGGGTTGAACAATCCCGCCGTGCCCTGCTTACGAATGCACAAGATGTCGCAGCCTCAAAGCGAACAGATAGGGTTTGTGGATAGAGAGCGCGCGCAATCGAGCAGGCCTCACTTTCCCCGGCATCGCTAAAAATAGACGCTCACGATGTAGAGGCCGTCGCAGTATATCTAAAGAGAGGAAGTTGCTTCCAAAAAAAGTTACCCTTCGTGTACCCATAGCCGATATACGCGCGAACTTTCGAGATTTAGGAGTGGTATAGTTACTTAGTTTGCGCTCAGATAATTGGGCTTCGTGATAATTACTTCCAAAGTTGCCCATGGACTTCTTATGTAGCTTTTTATATAGTTATCGTCTTGCGATCGTCATTCATAGAATTGCCAGTCAATGTTAAAAAAAGATTATCAAATATTTGTTAACAGAAATAAGAAAACGAGAACCAGAGCTTTTTTCAGAACTAAGAATAAATTAAATATAAGTTTTTTTTACACTGATAAAAAGTCGTAATAGGTAGTATAATTTAGAATATAAATAATTTAGAAATTACAACTTAAGTAATTTGCTTATGTTTTCGATATTGTAGGTAAAGGTATTAGGAAATAAGAAAGGCTAATATCGCCAAAGAATTGATATTACTTTTGATGGGCAGTCAAAATGCGATACCTATCCTCGTTATATGAAATGCATATATGAATATTTAGATGATATTAATTCTACGGGTGGCACGAGTCCGATCGTTGTGAAGATCCTTAGGGGAGGCCTATGTCCAGCAGTGGGCGTCGTTTGGCTGAGATTATGGTAATAATAAATTTTTCGTAGCCTTACCAGTCTGACCAGAGGGACTTATTATTAGAAAATCTTGTATGTATAATATGAACCTGACTGGAGTTAAATCAACTAAATAATTATTCTTTAACTTTAGCTTTAAAAAGTATTGATGATTTTAAAGAATAGGTATTATTTAATAATTAACGTATTATAGAACCGAACAAGTACGAGTCGAAACTCGGCCACCGAGGATTCCGTACAAACTTGGAATTACATAATATGACCGCTCATACCGTTGCTTGATTGGCGTACATAAAATAAAGACTATATTTTTATGATTAAGTAACAAACTTATAGTTTTTGATTTATTCTTTGCATGTAGTATAAGACGATAGGACTAGCTAAATTTCATAGTTCTGGGTCAACAGAATAACGGAAGTATCTTGCGAGGGTGCGCCAAAGTTCACATAAATTTCCAATTCCGATGATTGGAATATCAAAAATGTTTCTTCTAACAATCACAATTCCTAACTTCTTACTCTGTTTTTAATGTTCATAATTCTGAATCATTCAACTTTATAATACCAGTAGCAATAAACATCTCATATACTATTATTTGGTTTTGTATATATTTTCTCAACATAACCTTAGTTAAGGTATACTATTATTCAAACTCATATCTTTGGATAAAGTATGATAGACGAACCGTTGCTCTGGGTTTTCAGTACCTAAGTAGTATTTCAAGGAAAGTTTCAACGAGTAAAGGATTGAGCTTTTTAGTAATATATTTTTAAATATTTCTATTCTTTAAAGACAGTTAGAACAGTATCTAACCATGATAAATACGGCCATTATTTTCTCAACCTCACATCAAAATTTCATTTAAATTTTCTCAAAAATAATGTCAGCACCCAAATTCTACCGGTTACATACAATTTATCTGGGTAAATGATTTTCTTCTTTCTGAATATGAGTAAATTATAATATAAATTATTTTAAGGTATAAAAGCGTTATGAAAAACAACGGTAGGGTTTAATTAATTTAAATAAGTGATATTATTAGAAACATGAGTGTTATGAATATCGTCGGTAGTAGGTACTACCTTAGGGAAAGATGGTAGGTACTACTTACTAATTTTATGAATGAAAACTTTAAGGAGATAAATTTTAGGAAGAGTAATCAGTAGGATTACAAAATGCCAAGAAGAACAATTTTGGGTAAAGAACTTTAGGTGAGCCAATATGGGCTCCCTTGTGAGTGTCGAAAGCATAAACAGCCGTAACTTTTTTTATGTTTACCTACTTCGAAGTTTTACTTCTAGATCTTTTCACAGCTTCAAGGAATTGTAGACCTGAATATGTAGTTAGACGGACGGGGAACTAAGATGGACGGACGTACAGACAACATAGAGATCCATTACCAGTAAACGGAACCTTAAAATTACTAAAAAAAAGTAAAGGAAAATTACGAACCGCCTAAACAAGTTGTTGTCATACAGATGTTGGCTTGAAAGTAATCATTCTTGTCTCAGTAATTAATTACAATTAATATTCCAGTTTTTTTATAGACACAAGTTATTAAGTGCAGTAGTACAGACAAGGTTTTAAGCTGTGGCTCTGTGTTTAACCCAGGAACCGGATGTTAAATTGACAAGTGGGGCTCACCTCTTTTATTCCGGGTCATGCATGAGTCTGAATTACAGCTCGGTCCTCTGGACATTTCGGCATCTACGTAAAGATTTACATGATTTATTATAGTACATTGGTTGTGTAGCAATAGCTTAAAAATCAGCTAGACTCACTGTTTATGACTTACAGAATAAAGATTTTACGTTGATGAATTACTCAATATAATAACAGTCGTTCCAAATGTAAAACATTGTATTCATCCGTATGCACTACGACTAAGAGCAGAACAAAAAGTTAGAAGAATCTTTACTAATATTAGGTTCGATGAATGTTTGCAACTCAATCAAGCCAGAACTCCGAAACGGATCTGGATGAAAGGTACAGAGATAGACAATAGCCAAGAATAGCACAAAGGCTACTTTTTATCACGGCAAAAAGTACCTGCCCTTACCGTGGGATAGTACCTATCTCTATGCGTATGAAGTCGCGTGCAAAAACTCGTAGCTAATAAAGGGTTGCCAGTATAAAAAAGTAAGAAGCATTATTATGTAGTTTACTTATTATTATGTGAGATTTAAAACATAATTATAATAGTCACTGAAAAATATTTGTCTTTTGATTTGAAGGTAGATATACTTCGGGCTTTATTTCGATTATTTGGTAAGGATGATAACGATGTGATAATGTATTTATAAGTAACATCATCTACGTCATCTTTTGCGTATAAAGTCAAATCATGCCATCTTTTAGTCCAAAAAAAACTTTTCCAAACAGGATTGTAACAACAAAATCAAGATAAGATTGTGACTTATTTTCTTTTATACTTGGAAGTATGAGAGTAACTAAATAAATATTATTTCTTCGAGCAAGTTAGCCTAATTTATTTAATAATTGTACATGTTTGTGAATGAAATCTGTAACGTTTTTACCTTTCCTCCTTCGCGTGTTTAATCATATCAGAAACATACCTATGCACTGGTCACCTTAACGTCGTATATAGAAGATTTTCATGTCGTTATTTTTAATTACGCGAGTACTTACTTCAAATACCGAAATACAAATTTATCTCTATGACGTAGCTATCATCAAAACAGAATCTCGTTTCAGTCATTCCGCTCACGATTTCATGGAGCGAATTTCGGTCATTTTATCTGTTTTCTGATTGGCCTTTGGAGGTTGGTGTTTCATTTACTTTATCCAAATTACGTTTCCTTTTATTTCCAAATGCCGGCTAATTTAATTCTGTGAAGAACGCATTATTCATCGTTAGCGGACTGAAGCGAACCCGAACCTCTGATATAAACATCCGACGACGTTTTCGTAACGCTTAGTTAGCGTACAAAAACACGCGCAATTCATCTTGTGAATGTTAAGGTTTTGTCAGGTCTTCATAACCTGCCTATTTTTAGACTAGAGTTGGTTAAAACGCCAATTTCAAAATCGTGTTCACAACAGTTGCTCATATAAGTAGGTACCTACGTAAGATTTTCAGAACCACGCAAGACAAAGAAAAAAGTAAATTGCTTTGTGCCCAGAGAGGTAAAATGAAAACAACAAATAATTACTAAATCTGATTTATCTTTCCAATGTGCACTAATCATTGAATATCTCTTAAACTCTCAACGTGTTGTAATGTGCATTTTACTATTAAAATTCATTAACAATAATAAATAACAGTCCTATTTCATCCGAACTGACCTAATATTTAAAACTAACCCGGTTATGAATCTGTAGGTGGATACTTACCACAGCAAAGCCTGTTGAAATTTCTCGCGGTTTGTCACCACTTTTTTGTTTTATTTAACTTGGCACGGAACCTCTTCAGAGAATTTTTACAGTCAGTGAGAATTTTCGCAAATGTTTTATCGGGCTTTTTCATTCCAGTATTTTTTTTTGGTTGGTAACTATGTTTATGGTTTAGAGCATAGGTTTAGAGACATGTTAGTCAACCTGCATCAAAACATCATGGTTACAGAAACCTTATACCTACCTACATAAATCTACTAAAAGTGGTAATGTGTAATAGGCAACTAATTTTGAGTAAGCGCATGACGACGTGCTTGTTTGCCCACGGGGTTTTCTGTACCTAACTAAAGTAAGCTAATCCCTATTAAAAATATTCAAATTAACATAAACGTACTTCCACCTAAAAAAAACGGTTGTGTGTGATCATCACACTTGAAAAATTGGTGTAGGTAATTCAGGTAGGGAAAACCATAAATCAATTAAATCAACTAATAAACTTACATTTTAGTCTGTTAAAAATCACAACGTGCAGGCATTTAGTACGGCTCATTAAACTCGCCCTGAGTAGCTGGATCCCTTTTTGTACCAGACAAAGGTGCGAAGTCAAAAGTGACTGTCATGTGACGAAGGTCATTGAACTCTTGAAGGGGTCGTTGCGATACATAAAGCCGAACGCAAAAGCTAGATACGTTATTTTTGAGCTAGTTTATGCAGACTTAAGTAAGCTAGATCACATTTGATTTTGGTTATAGTAACTCGTATTGAATACCGGGCCAAGATCTCGGGGTCACGGGTTTGATCCCCAGGTCGGACACCAAAACTTTTCGAATTTTCAAACAGTGCTTGGGATTGTGATCACTAACCCGCATTTGGCAAGCGTGGTGATTATGCCTGTACCCAGCATTGCTATGGTAACTTGAATTCAATGTTAAAGACCTTTTCCCTGTAATGGGTTAAATACCTATGGGCCATTAAATTACTTAACTTACTTATAATCGTAGGGCAGTAGTAAATATCGTACCTACTTTGTTTAGAATTTCAGCACCACACTTTAATCTACCATTACTTTTTTACTCCACAAACACACAACTGGGTTAGTTTTAAATACTGGTTTCGGCCTGCTGTACCATTTACCTAACACTCAGTATATCCGAAAAAAGCTAAGAGCGCTTGTTGTTGTACGCTCGTATGGAAACCATTCTTAAGTAGTTTTTTTCTGTTTCCAGAGTGCCCACCAGCCGCTGACGGCATGGAGCGATTTGCTTGCCCCACGCCGGACCGGCAAGGGCGGTATCGCTGCATTGACGATCACGTGTTGTGCGACGGGTTTATCGACTGCCCCAGCGGCGAGGACGAAGACCGGCAGGCCTGTATGTTCTACAAAACGGTAAGTTGATACGATATGTTATGATTCTTGTCCTACTTATAAGGATAAGAATCTTTCAGCCACCTACACAAATACTAGTTTGGGATGAGTAAGGAAATGGGATGAGACGTCATAGGATGAATAAGGAATAAACCTCTTCACCAGCACCACTTTTTTATAAAAATACTAGCTCGCGGCTCTGCCCACGTGAACTTCCTACCTAAACTTTATATGGCGCGTACGGAAACCTGTACCCAGCAGTGGGCTACAACATAGCCTATGCCTGTTGTCAAATTGAAATTTATTTTTGTATCGGTAAGTACAAAGAAAAGTGGTGAAAGCGTAACAGACAGAGACGTAGACAAACAGACATACAGACAAGTTACTTTTGTAGGTATTTGTAAATTATCTCGTGGCTGAGAAGTTATTATAAATAACGATCCAATTAAGATTCTATAGGTGAGTGTGTTTAAGTGTAATATTACTATACTACTCGCATTATAAACTAGCTGTTGCCCGCGTAATTATTTCATGCATATTTCTTGGGTAACTTGAACCGTTTACGCAGTGCACGCAACGAAAGCCTTCAAATATGAATATTTTTTCCCGTTTTTGCAACATTTTTTACTAATGCTTCACTCCTATTATTATTTATTTAATTTATTTAATTGAGAAACACGTTTCCATACATTGATTACTTAATACTAAATTAGAATATTAAATTTAAAATACTGCAACTATAAACACAAATTTAAAATATACACAACTTAAAATAATGCAATTATAAACACAAATAAATCAGATTATGATCTGACCCATCCGTATCCACAACCGCACCATTCAATTTCGATTCTTATTCCTATTCCCATCTATGAATAGGAATCAGAATCAGAATCAAAACTAAAATTAAAAATATTTTAAAAATTAGGACAATAACTCCATAAACTTTAAGGTCTATTAAAAGAACTTAAAGTCAGGATGAGACCGGACGTGGACAGATGACCAGTGCGCGAGGATAGGGTTGTCTATCCTCTCTGCAAACATCCTCAGGAAGGTGTAGGAGCTGCCCCGCACTCGCTCCCACAGGGAGGCTACTCGCTTGCGCAGAACAGCCTGGAAACCGTCGGTGCAGCAGTTAGCGAACATCTCCGAGGCACTGCAGCGCCATGGCAGGCCCAACAACGCCTTGAAGACGTTGTTATACTGAATACGCAGAGCATTGTATGCTTTTTTGGTGTAATTGCCCCACAGGCTGCACGTGTATAAAGTTTGACAAATGCTTTGAACAGTGTGATTTTTGGTGGAATAACACATGGGCTACTTTATATCCTGGACAAGTGTTCGGTTTCCGTGGGATGACTTCAGTTCAAGTTTTTGAACGTACACAAAGCGGCGGGAAAAAGCTAGTAGGTACCTTTATAAATCTGAACATTAGTAAACGAAGCAACAAAATATGATCTAAAGCAGTCACATTTCTCTAGATTGTATTTGTTTTGTTTAGTGAAGGTGAGTGTTGGTTGATGTACGTCGGAAAGGGGCCCCTTAAACCTACACCCGTGTCACAGGTCCCGGAGCAGGAGCTACTCGGAGTTTCTCTTTCTGCCACACGATGGACCCTGCACCCGCACGGTGAATCCATGAAACGTTAAGAAGTTTGTCTCTTTCGTGTCTCAATATAAACTTTATGAAAGTCAATAGAAATGTACGAAAACATATTTTATATACAATACGAAATCATATTTTTGAAAGAAGTGATGCTAGTAAACTTTTTCACGCCTACAAATAAGAAGTCCTTAGCAACAGATATCAATTTTCAGCATTAGTAAGCCATAGGCTGTTAAGCCCGGCGGAATAGTTCACTCACGTATAGGTATGTGTAGGTATGCAATAGACAGCCGGAAACTTACCGATACTAATCCCATGACTAGGTGCTCTCAGTAGATGAGCCGGTAATAATGGCGGGGACTCACAGGTTTCTACCAGCTTCCGAATCTTGACCTTATCAAATATCCGGTTCATCGGAAGCTTAACTGCCCTAGTAATATCGATCTTAGACAACAGTTCAAATCACGATATATACATGTATGTACTTATGTAGGTACTAGGTATAAGAACTTAAATAATACTTTCGTATGTAAATAAAAAAAACCTACATAAGTATGTCTACATAGGTCTACAAAAGTTTTCGCTGCCGAAATATACCTAAATTACCTAGCTTTTCACCTGCGGCTCTGCCCGCGTGAACTACAGTTTGTATCGCGCGTGCGGAAACTTTTGCCCAGCAGCGGGATACCTAATAGCCTATGTTACTTCTAATACTGCCAAGAATATACATATGTACAAAGTTTTACGATGATCGGTTGAGTAGTTTTCGCGTAAAAGCGTAACAGGCACACTCACATTTACATTTATAATATTAGGTAATTAATTATTAATAAGGTTACCATGTCGAAGATATCTATCTACCAAGTACGGCATTTAAAATAAAATGACGGAATTGAAATTACTTTGCGCGCCGATCCGCCCACGTTCCAGCATAGATTGTTTTCCTTTCGTTGAACTAACTACTCAATAATGATCCACCGAACATGGAAAGAGGTTTTCATGTTCTGTGCTATGATCCATCCTGGGGCCAATTTTCTATATTTCATATTATGTACAATTTTCATAAAGTTTCAGGGTAAAAGTAGTCTTGCATTTGTATTATATTATTTTGCATGTCCTCTATAAGACTTAAGTATTTTTTACCAATGAAATAGATGTAGGTACTGCAAACTTACTGTCTTAATTCACCTTTACATTCGTATCTTTCCCTATGGTATTACGGATACCAATTTTAAACTCAAAACTCTATTTTTAAACAATTGTCAATCAAATATTACGAAATTCATCTAAATATTGTCCTTTCTATTTTAACTTTCAATTATTTTTGTATTCGTTCATTGAACTTCAGAACAATGTAACTATCCATCAAACAGACATGCAAGCAAACATGTGACTAATGCAGCATTATGATCCCGTTAGTCATACCCAAAAATACTCGTAGGTAGGTCATGGATCTGTGAAGGGTATAACTAATGTTATTTAATTTAGTAATTTGATGCAATATACGCACATACCTATTAGACCCATTCGACATCATTCATTCATCAGTCTATCACTTAATAACGAAAGGTTTTATGCTGTTGAACAGCTTCTCTATTGCTACTACTGCAATCAATACTTAATAACCAAATTGACTTCTGTTTTCAGACGAAGGCCCACCTAGACGTCCTGGCAGACGCGCTCTTGCGATGGGCGCGCGGCCGCTAAGGACTGAACCCCGGACCCCGACCCTCTAGTGCTCCAACATTCCGCTAGTTCTACACGGACCCTATGATATGACACTCGATCGACCGGTACCTACAAGTGCTTTCCCGCGATCAGTGCTAGCTGCGAAATCCCATTCTGAAAACACGGACGCAACCAGGCAAGATACTCGCAGACGCGTTGAACGTAATGAAACATATCAAGTAGTGGTGCAGCATACGCCAAAACCATGACCGCATAAAGTGTAGTGTAATAAGGTTTCAGGCAGCGAACAGACGCGACAGATCCGATTTGTGCTGGTGTGCGCGCGCAGCGTAGATATGCGTTGAAACTAACGAAGTGATGCGATCTGGTTTCGTCCCGTTAACCGTTACGCAGCTAATTTATTTTCCAAGTATTTCGTACCTTCTAGCACTTATTAACTAAAATGTGAGACTGGTAGTCGACATTGTTAGTCGTAGAACATATACATAAATATTTTAGATTAATTAATAGTTCTTCATTTGACGAAATATAAATGTTAATATTTGTTTGTTGAAACATTTATTCAGTTTACGTATGACTCTATATAAAGTTACGATGCTCTCTATTATGATGAGGGTTGTAAAATTAAATAAGAGAACTCTAAGAATGTGTACATAGGTATATTGAATTGATTTTTAATTCGTTTAGTTAACTATTCGGCCTATACTTGGCGAGCGGCGCCTGTTTCTGCGGACTCCGACCTGAGAGCCGCCGACAGTGTTTCACTCTTTGATACGGTCACATTAACTTCGTTTTCGTGGAAAACACTTGTGTAATAAGAGCATTTAAAAATATATTTTAACATAACATTTAAAACACAAATATAGGCAGCTATTATTGTTAAATGTTAATCCATAACATATATTATGTACTATAAATTACATTTATTTCTTTAGACATATTGTATCTGTAAAAAGATAAATTTGTTGTAACTTTTCGTACAATTAGCACAAAGTTAGAGTTTTGACTGATGCGATTATTGTTGTCAAATGCCGAAGAAGTGCTATGTGCCGGCTCTAGTCATTAATCAGTTCCTACATATTGCTGATCGACTACATACTTTAAAAACGATTTAATTTGCTGCTTTAATACGTACAACATTAAGTTTATCATCTTTTATCTATACACACAATGTTTATTATATTTAAGTTCATTTTGTGTTGATACTCGTGAAATCGCTTATGTTGTTCTTTTTTACATTCGTCACATTTTATTTAGAATTTTATGAGAATTTATTGGTATTGACTTGATCACTAAAGCCCGAGTTCACCAACAGACGGTTAAAATTTAAACAGCGTTTAAAATATTATTTGACATATTTTTTATGGGAATTGTGTCAAATTAATCGTCAATCTATGTTTACCGGCTGTTTAAATATTGGTGAACTCGGCTCTTAGACCCGAGTTCACCAACACTTAAAACACTTGACACAATTCCCATACAAAATATGTCAAATAATATTTTAAACGCTGTTTAAACTTAAACGTCTGTTGGTGAACTCGGGCCTAAGAGTATAGAATATCTTGCAATTACTCTGCAACTTTACCCATACCTATTACATTTCCCAATTCTTTACATAAGTAGACTTTATTAAGTTATTTCAATTACCTTATTTTTAAAGAAGGAACAACTATTAATGTTCACATCCTCTAAATTAATTTAAGTCATATTTATAATGAATATTATATGGTAAGAATAAGCATACAAATAATTATTAACGTGGAATAACCACCAAAAATATTTGTAGAATAGGTGTGTAGTTAATAATTTTAAAAAAGTAGAAAATAGTTTAGTAGATACATTATAAATGTGAAATAAAGATTATTATATTCTTGAAATCTAGATTAAAATATGAATTACTTTATATTATCTTAGCATTGTTGTTTCTTTTATATGATAACCAAATGCACAAGTTACAGTATTTATTAAAGTTGATTAAGTATAATTTTACAGCACCAAAATTTAATGTTGTTATAGTTGTAGATTAACATGGATCTCATTTAATAGATTTTTAATATTTATTGTGCACATCGGTATTACGTCATATTTCAAGATTAGTATTTAAGGCAAATAAATATTATTGGATTAGAGGCTGATGTGAACATTCAGTAGTATCGATAACTCTACTTTGAAATTCCGGAGGCACATCAAAGCAATGCCAAGTAAACTAGCTATTTATTTATAATCTCTCGTTATTAAAACTTACAAAGTAAATATTGTCAAAACATGAAATAAACACCGCTGTAGTCTGTTAGAACGTCAGTTCTTGAGCCATCAGACTCTGCGGTATTTATATTTTTCAATTTTCATACGAATAAAATCAACGGACTAATGGTTTCTAAATTAACTTCCTAAATACTGGACGCTTGCTTTGGTGTTAATCTCTCAGAAGACTTATCGTCGTTCCTATTGTTATACATTTTAATAAGTAGACGATAATCAATGTTTGTTTGACATTTTCAAATATGTTGCAATAATTAGAAGTTAGTCTAATTCCCTAGAACTCCTTCTGATAATGAAATATTTTAAACAATCGTTTTAAAAGTTTTGAACACGTATCAATACCAAGAGATTCTTAAAAGTTTCCAAATGTACAACTAACGTTTTTTATTTATTTATTTTCAATAGGTTTTATTCAAGTATGTCGAATCCGAACTTGCAATCATTAAGTATTTTCATCATCAACACACCCATACTTCGTACGCATGTCACTCGTTCTAGTTTCGTGGTCGACGTGTTTTATTCTAACTTACGTGTTTGAAGTGTAAATGTTTTATTAGGGATGATGAAAGTAACGCTATTAAGTATAATATAATACATTAATGTAATTGCACTCAAAATTTGCCTGTTTCGTATGTGCACAGCAATTTATTGTGATATTTTAAATACTTTAGGTTAAGACGCAAATCATGATCTCGAGAATAGACTATGTACCTATCAATGTGATTATTATTAATTTATATATTAAATTATAACTATGTATCTACAGTTATATAAGTCGGTATTGAATACGGGCTGAACGTATTATCTGTTTGGGCTTTCGGACATCTCCAGGGTTATTTGCTGATTCTAAGTTTTTTTTTAAAGCAATTGGTTGTTTCCGTTTGCTTCAAAATGATAAGTAATTTCAGTCAATTTGTGTACGTATGTATTGTTCTTATGTGTAGGTAAAATACGAAGCTATCGTCGCCGTCGGGCGCGGCACGTCCATGCACTACTTCAATGCACCACCCTCATTGGGTGCGATTCCCTGCAGACATTCTTTTAAGTCGTATCTTAAGTATACCTTTCTCTTTGCTACTTATGGGGGTAAATGCTTTTGCCGCGGGATTAAAAACACTATAATGTCACAATGTGTATTATGACTTTTAGCAAACAAAGGCATCGCTTAAGTAGCTTTCATTAGAGTTGAAGAGAAAGAGATAATATAACCTTAATCAAACTTAAGTGAGTGTGGCTTCCTGGAATCGCACCTCACTATTATATTTATCTAATTATCGTTACAATATATGTAAGCACAGACTATAAGCACAATTTCTCTACACGTATCGAGTATTATAATATAAATGGTTTCTAGTCACTTTTATAACTCGCAACGTTATTGCGATTGGAAGGATGTCTGACTACATCTCTGCTGTTAGAGGTGGAGAAAGCTCATTAGATCTTCCGAACCCAGTTCAAATTACATAATGTAAACTACCTTAATTAAATAAATAAATAATAAAAGACAAATAGGCGGGTAGGTTACGATTTCGATAACCGAGCTCGCCACCACGATTACATATACCCCCGTCTCAGCAGCGCCATCTCTTAGTGTGCGAGGAACAGCTAGTTCTCAAATTCATAAAATATACCTACCTACTCACACTTCAACTACCTAACAAGAATCTCGCTCAAAAGGAAAGATCTAAGTACTTCAACTAACTTTATTGTTGAAGATTAATATTTTTAGAAATCACTGTAGAAATCATAACACAAATAATTTAATTTGGTCAATTATAGAAATCACATAACAAAATTTTCGTAAAAATTTTCCGCCAAGTATGAAAACTAAAAATGTAAAGCATATTGCATACGAAAGCGAGTTTTCTGCTCTTTTCCTTGATGACATTATTTAAAAATGCAAACTATTTTTGTAGATACATATATTTAATTGATTACCACTAGATATATATTTAAAATAGGTATATTTTCTCAAATGTTACGTTTTGCCAAAAAAGACAAATTTAACTTTTCTGACCGCACAAACCTGAAACTTGTTGAAAACTAGACAATCACACACGAAATCTTGTCATTTGTACTACAGACGGGCAACAGATATCGCTCGGCCCGCCGCTCGTGACTCGCGGAATGCTCTCCGAGAGAATACTGCCAAGCAGGCACGCCATACACTTGTATATCATAACACCAACATTCTCTCTGAGACTATTCGTAATTTTCGACCGTGTCATTGATGGGTTGCATTCGCGGAACATGTGCAGACAACTCATATGGCGATAATCTTATAACGACTACGCTATTTTGTAGGCGTAATATACTTTTGGACTATTTATTATGTATTGTTAATTACTATGTATGTTGTATTAAGATAAAAAATTGAAAAACAAAAATAAATGTTAATAAATGCCTCAGCCAGATGAGAGAAGTGTTTCATTTGTACAATTATATTCAGTTCAGTTCAGTACATTTCATTTTTCCTATCTTCATAACAGTACGACGCTAATTCCTAGCTATTTTGCTACTCTGTATATAAAAAAATGGAGTAGAGTAACGGTCTATAATCAAATGTAGAAGTCATGAAAATTACTAAGAAGCTCCATTTAGTAGGTGACGTTTAGGGCCATTTTAAACTAACTAACGAATTCACATGTGCATCTGGATTGAGTGTTTTTTTTTTATTTTTCAACAAAACCAAAACGTACATTTAGTCACAAATTGTCAAAACCCATAACCGAATTCAAAAAAATTGTCGCTCTTAAGCGATCGAAGATATTGCCCAATATGTGGATCACTCAATTCAGATATTAGACAAAATGGCTACAAGCTGAATCTCAGGAAATACTTACTCTGTGAATGAAATTTTTTGATATGAAAATTTCATTCTCAGAGTAAGTACTGTAAGTAAGTAAGTAGTAGGAGTGGCAATTTTTTTGTTTTCGGTTATGGGTTTTGACAATTTGTGACTTAATATACGATTTGGTTTTTTTGAAAAATAAAAAAGATCACTCAATCCAGATGCACATCGAATTCACGACACGGAAAAACCAAGGCGGGAACGCAACGGATACATCGCAATAAGCCTTTCAGATACTTTTTATTTATTTACATACCTACCTCACAAAAACTTATAAAAGTCTCGTATAATAACGAATAAAAACCGGCCCAGTGCGTGTCGGATTACAAGCAAGAGCGGAGTTGTTTTTTTAAACATTTAGTCACAGAACCAATATTTTTGAAAGACCTATAAACCTATCCAACGAAACCACACAAAATGAGATACATGAAAGAAAATCAACTCCACTTTGAAGGCGCGGTACCGTAAAAAAATACGTTTAAAAGATTTTCGCTTGATAACAACACAAATGATAAATTACAGCTTTCTAGTACTAATCCTAGACTAGTGTACCTATAAGATACACCTACATGGACAGACGGACATGGCGAAACTATAAGAGCTCTTTGTATTGACTACGGAACCTTATCCGAGGCAATGGGGCAGTAAACAAGCCTTGGTCAGCAAGCACTCGCCTCACAGTGAAATTCGGACGAACAAGTCAGTATGTGATATGACTCGCACCCTTCTTAGCCTGTATGAAAGTTTTATGAAAGCGATTATGGCGGCAGTATCTAAGGAAAGTGTAAGTCTACACGTCAAACAAAAACTTAATAAACATCCTAGTAGTGATGCAACGAATACGATTACGAATATTCGTATTCGCCGAATAGTAGACATTTACCGAATATTCGTATTCGACGAATACTAAGATGAATATATTAAAAAAATTTGTTTGAAGGCACTGCAGATTTGATAAACGCGCGTAAAAATAAGACGTGTGCAGAGGCCCTTAACCACAACAACGACGCGACAGGGGACTCCCCGGCCATAGTTTATACAGTTCCCGCGGCTCCGGGAGTTTCCCTATTATTACGATAACGAACCATGGATTTATTCATTCATTCCTTTCTTTCTTTAGTTCATTTCATTTGTTAGTCGCGAGCACAAGTCAAGCAAGAGAGTGTTGTTTTATTTATTTTCTGCGAATTGAAAGATGTTGAAGTTGAATTAAAAATGTCTTCTCGTAAACGAGAACAAAGTGACATTTGGAAACACTTCGATAAATTACCTAGTAAGTATATGGTCTGCATTTACTTTGTATCAACAAAAAGTAGGATAGTAAGTAAGTAACTTAGACAAACGTTAGTAATGGCTGCGTCTATGTAGTACTAGACTGGGAACATCCAGACTGAAAAAAGATATCGCCTTAAACAAGAAAATCTACAAATTTTATGTTTTTTATATAAAAATTTGCCTGTTGTAAATTTTCATTATTAGAAGAGTAAACATTCATCAAATAAAGAAGTCTTTTATTAGCATGGCGAGATATTCGTATTCGTATTCGCCGAATAGTAGGTTTGATATTCGTATTCGTAAAAGTAGTATTCGTTGCATCACTACATCCTAGTTATAAATGTATGGATTTTAGTAATATGAATGATCGATTTTTTTTAACCAGAATCCACTTTATTGCAAGAATAATATTCAAATATTTTTTTAAACATAATATGTAATAAAATATGTATCTATGGACGTAAATCTCACTTTTGCTTTTTAATCTCTTGAAGAGTGTTTTTCAAAGTCGGCAACAATTCCTTCAGTTTGTCTTCAACATCTGCTTTTTCTTCTTCGGGCGCAGTAAGATATTTTGTTACCAAGTCTGAAACGTATAATTTACTTTTCATGATATATTAGCAACTTAATTGTAACTATAATATCAGTAATATACTGATTTAAACTTTCATGGTCACTATCACTAGAGTTATTTGATTCGGGATTTATACCATGTACCTTATTTATTATGAGTTTCCGATATTTCGGCACTGTTGCAAGCGTCATGATCACGGGAGAACTGAGGTCCATTTTTCGAAATTTACTGCGACAATTGAGGGCTCCCACACAAACACGATACCGTCACCGACGTCGCATCGTGCATCGTGACACGTTGCGACGCCGTTTCATGGAAATGTACATAGTAAAAAACCACAAAACGACATCGCAACGTGTCACGATGCACGACGCGACGTCGTATCGAGTTTATGTGTTGGAGCCATAGCAGAGGCACGTTGTACCGTGAAACGTAGCACGTTGCGATGTTCGTGTCGTTGATCCCACTATACGACATCGCATCGTGAAACGATGCCATGTCGTATCATGTAATTGTAGCGCCCTTATCGAGCCCTAACAGCGTAAAGATTTCAATAAATTCTTCGACACAATATCTGGGTAGCTAAATGTTCCAAATAATCACCCGGCAAGCGGAAGGTTGCGGGTTAAGTCAGAGAAGTGCATATTTTTACTTAAGGAATTATATTTACACTACATAATTATAATATAATATACTGATGCATCTGATTACCTTGGCATAGTTGTAAGTGGTCAAAATGGTCTTCTTTAACATGTGCCTTCAAGTAAGACATTATTACAGGCACTTGTCTACCTGACGCGTGAAGCATATTCTGGGTCACTATAGTGAATATTGCTAACACAGCTATATGAAGGCTAAGAGCCGGATCGTCACAATTCTCTAGTTCTGCTATTAGCTTTTCCCTATGATTTTGTATTAGGATTCTGTAAAGCAAATTTTATCATTAATATTATGTATACATAGAGAATTTGACATAAATACGCACAATAGTATTTTAACTTACTTATCCTTTTTCTTATCAACTTTTTTTAAAATCATACCACATTCTGACAGACATACATCAACAGCTTGGTAAAACAATTCAATATTTTGCTCAGACAGTGTGGCATTTAATGCTAACAATGGCTTCTTGTATTCATCTGATAAATCTTTTAGAATCTTATTTCTCTGTTCAACTGAGAGAACATCAACTTGTACAGATAGATTACATTGATTTGCTGCATATTTACAGAATTCAACAAGGATATCACCACCTAAAGTCTTCAGAAGGTACTTAATGAATTGTGTCTGTTGCTCAGGTGGGAATGATTTTAATCCTTTCTCATATAATTTAATATCATTGACTAAAATGTTAATCTTATCTTGGGTGGATGTATGAGTCTGCTTTCTACTCTGGCTTGCATCTTGAAGTAATTTGTCTGCAGTTTCCTTTGCAATTGACAAAGCAGTTTGATTAAGATTCCTGAAAGTGTAATAATTTTTTTTACATTATAATATCTTCACTGTGCTTATATATATACTTATATGTTGAAGATCACAGAACATAGAAAGAGGTTAGAACGGCTTTGTGGGCGGGGCAGGCACGCCACTGTAGCGAGCAACCGCTCACACCTCTGCCCGAGCCTGCGAGCGCGTTGCTTTGTAACTCGCGATCTTCGTCGAAAGGAGGTTTTTTTATCATTGGTAAGTAGTAAAACTTCGCATAATAACGATATTTCAGTAAAAATATGTAAACATAATGATTGATTTTAAAAATATATATTTCTGGAAAATATACATTGCCGTCTATGCACGCTCGCGATTTTGACTATAATCGTTAGAGCGAGTAAAGTACACTGCAAACGATAGCGATGTGTAACATCATGTGCACTCACCGCATTACCAGTGCTAGTGATGTGATATGTATAATAATTTCTATCGATGAATGAGATGTTTAAGTTTAATAAGACAATGATCTAGAAGACAAATGTGCTAATTACAAAATAAAGTAACATTTTAAGCCAATAATTATTAAATGACCTGCTCGACCGTTCGCATTTACCTAAATGCCATCATTTCATCTCTTTCTGTTTAAACTGTAGTTGTACATTAATAGTAAGTGATGTCATTTTGTAGCCAAAAATAGTAATGGCAGTTATTTACCATCAGTATATAGTACAAAAAATGTTAAATAGATTTATAACATTTCGCTTGTGTATAAAATGATTGACAAATATTTTTATTACTTTTGTCATTCCGCAACTTTCGATGCCAAATTATATAACTTACACGTTTCTAATCATGCTATATTTTAAGGACTATATGGTATAATCACATCGTAAAGATAAATGTTACCTAACGGGCCTCTGCGAGGTGACTTCGGCCCCTCGTACGCCTTCCAAATGTCCGGGACTCCATAGTCCCGTGATCGGAAACAGACCAATATAATAATATTTAAAGACATGCCACGCTGGGCCACACAGAGCCATGTAGTTCCAATTAACTAAGTGTATTTTTTGGTGCAAGGTTTATCAATCTGTCTACATTTTTGCAACTCGCTACAGCGCTGCAATAGACCAACTTTAAAACCGTTCAACCGATAGTGATGAAAATCGGTATACATTATGTATTTTTATTATAAAATGTTGGAGGTTTTATAATTACCTTATGAAACCTCTTTGTAATCCTGGCCGACTGACAAAACGTTTTTGTTTTTTATATAGACTTTACATTGTGTAGTTGATTGTTTTGGTGTGCTGAATAAACTCTGCTGTATATTTAGAAAAAAAAGGTTTAAATCAATAAATTAGGTAATTATACTAGGTTATGTGCTTATCATGTAAATAGTTTTTTCCGTTGATCTAAAGATGTCGGAAAGTTCATATCATAACTTCCCTTGTGAGAAATTACGCGGACGTGAAATTTACGTCGAATGGAAATTTGTGATAAAAAAATGCACTTATTCACGACAATTTATGGAGCAGTATGTGTGGATATGACAAGGATGATGCCACAACGTCCGGGGTAAGAGATAGACGTGAAGAAAAAGCAAAACCAAAAATTTGCTTGAGCGTCGAATAGTCTTGTTTCTCACATTTAATGCCGTCTAATACGGCAAAAGATGCCTGGAATGCACTAGAGCGTGCTTATGATGACAAGGGTCTCGGTTCGAGAGTGAGAACACTCCAGAACTTATGAGCTGTCAAACTAGAGAACTTCGGCAGTATGGAAGCTTACGTCAATGAAATTTTATCGCTAGCACAGCAATTGGCGAATATGAATAAACCCACGGACGTAAAAAAATACGGACGTAACCTCGTCTAATCATGAGTGAAGCATGATAATGGCCGCCCATTTATGCTGTGTGCGAGATTAAAAGGGTTGCCATATAAATCATCAATTACCCTACTGTTTCAATCGCGAGGTGGAACCAATCGGTCCCAGTTAACTTATGTAATATACATAAATTTTTATCAGCAATTTAAACGGTTGACCTATGTTGACCTACCTAACATAATTTTTATGACCACTGTGATAGAAAATAAGACACATGTTACGTGTAAAGAAATGTATTTTTACACATCACATTATTAGTGATAAGTCGCTTTAACTTGCCAATCGCACTAAATGGACGCGAACAGGCGACATGACCCTAATTCAAATACAATAAAACTTACTCTTTTTGGAATGGCATACGGAACCAAACCACGTAGCCCCTTAGCTGTAGTCATAAAATCTATGTCATCAAAATGTGCACTGCACACGGTACTGGCAGATGATGGGTTCCAACCAATTGTTTTCTCTTCTGCAGTTTAGAATTACTAAAATCCAGTCATCTCTACGCTTTTTGTCTCTAGGAAACCTTTTAAAAGGACGCAAGAGATATTATATTCAAATTATGGGATCTTTTATTTTCCTTTTAAAACGGCACCCAAAAACTGACGAAATCAGATTTCACAGAGTCACATAAGTACATAGTTTGTTGCATACAAATACAGATTTCCCCACTTTTAGGGAAAGTTTCCCGCATATAAAGTGACAACACTATTGCATTTTACTTCTAGAATTCTGGTACAAATTTTAAAACATAAATGAGGAAAAATATCACGAATCGTAATAATTTACGTATGATGTGTGTTTTATGTGATTTTTTACGTTTACTCATGTAGTTTTTACACTATTTCACCTCACAAGACGGCATTTTTTAAAAATAAATCGTAAATGCAACGTACGCACTAGTACGTGTCACTGGCGCTGTCACAAGGGACGAAATGGCAGCGGGTTGTCGGACCTAGTGGGTGGATGAGATGAATCGGTGGCTATTTAAAATAAAACGCGATTCTAATGGCAAAATAGCGTGTTATAGAGCGCGATTGGTAGCAAAGGGGTTTACTCAGTAATTCGGTATTGATTACATGGAAACGTACTCTCCAGTTGTACGACATAGCTCGTTTGCTGTCTATTGCGATAGAGTTTGACCTAAAAGTCAATCATCTTGACGTCAAAACTGCTTTCTTGAATGGGAATCTAAATGAGGAGATTTATATGTCGCAGCCAGAAGGTTTCGTTAAACCAGGAGAAAAACATAAAGTCTTCCGACTGAAGAAAGCTGTATACGGTTTAAAACAGGCGTCGCGAGCATGGTACGACAAGGTCAAGCAAGTATTACTTTCATAAAACTTTACGCAGAGCAAATACGAGAGCTGTATCTTTAGTCAACGTGTGGGTAAGCGAACCATTATTATTGCACTCTATGTAGATGATTTTTTCATTTTTTTTTTTATGTGACACTCTTGCTAATAAGCTAAAAAGGTCTCACTTTACCATTAAGGACTTAGGTGAGGTAAAGCAAATGCTAGGCATTAAAGCAGATCGTACTAGCAGTGAGTTGAAGCTGAGCCAGAAAAATTATATCGAAAAGATGCTCGATCGTTATGGTATGATTGACTCCAAAGTCGCTAAAACACCCTTAGACGTAGGTCTGAAGTTTTCTGATAGCGTTACCCACGATAGTAGATTGCCTTATCAGGAATTGATAGGTTGCCTGATGTACTTGTCTGTGACCACTAGACCTGACATTTCGTTTGCTGCAAGTTTTCTTAGTCAGTCAGTATAATAGCTTCTACACAGCGGAGCATTTTGCTGCAGCCAAACGTGTATTACGTTACTTGAAAGGTACAATGAATTTAGAGGAAAAGTGATGTAAATAGTAAATTTTGTGTGTTTGGTTTTACTGACGCTGATTGGGCTAACGGTGCGGATCGTAAATCTACTACGTATTAATATACTTAGATAAATACACAAGACGACGTCGGCGGGATCATATAGTGTTATTATGATAATAAATTCTTTAGAACATATTTTAGTTTTCTGAAAGATCCTAATATTCGTGAAAAAATGGATCAATACCACAGGCAGACAAAACTGGGTTCCTACTAAATATAGCACAATATGCTCTAACATTTTAATGAAAATAATTATGA
The DNA here is from genome assembly GCA_949315895.1 of Anania crocealis. Lineage (NCBI taxonomy): Eukaryota > Metazoa > Arthropoda > Insecta > Lepidoptera > Crambidae > Anania > Anania crocealis. The sequence goes on from OX438862.1 coordinate 12,551,679, forward strand.
CATAAAAATCTAGGATCAAATATTTGAAAGACTCAAAATAACAGAGTGTAGGGGAGACTGGGGACACACGTAAATATTGATCTGATTTTAAAAATCTTGGTACTTACTGAAATACGTGGAATTTTATTGGCTATGCTAAGTATAATTGCTAATGATATCGGTTTATAAATTTAGTACCCAGTCTACGAAAACTTCGTATAGGGAATGATACCATGTGTCCCATATATATGTCAGACTTGATCGCCCCCTCCCAAATGAAAAAAAAAGTTTAAATTGTTTTTAACATTGATTTATTAACTTAGTGGGTAAACTAGAAACAACAACAACGTATCCACTGTTTTAATAAATCACATATACCTATGTTTTCAGCAAACATCACTTAATGTTCTCAATGACCTCAGCGACCCACCGGACTACGATTCTTGTGATTTGGCTTGTGTGATAGTGGTTGCGACCTGTTCATCGGATAATAAATTCTTCCAACAAGTTGACAGTGTTTTATCCAAGTCCCAAAATGGTGTCAGAAGTGAGATTTGGAAATGCCATTGACTCCGAGGGAAGATACTGCTGGCGTCAGAACCAGGGTACAGGAAGCTGCGGAAGCCACGGCTGCTGCCCGACAGGCCACTGACTATTGGGATACGCCCATTGGCTCCGCCCAACAAGCATCGCCCATCGTCCGGGCCCCATCTACTGGACTAGAAGCCTTGCCTACCGGAATGGAACCTATACCTACCCACTGCATCGCAGGCCCAAACTACTGGCAACGGTCACCGGGCTACGTCATCAGCTCAAGAGGCAAGAGCATCTGCATTCGACTTCAGAAGATTAATGTAGATGATGGGCGTCATGTGCCAAAAACAGGACACAATGCAAGAGAAGGTTCATGGAAAACAGGAACGGAAACAGGATAAAATGCAAGAAGTGATTCAAGGTAAACAGGACGAAATGCAACAAGAACAACGAAAAGAGCTGCTTGCCGTAGGTTGAGTGGTTGATATGGTGTAAAGCCTACAGAAGAATGTGTACCTGGAATAAAGGGTAACTAACCTAGAAGCCACCATAGGCAACATGAAAAAGAACCTTACCAAATTGCAAAAAAAGGTTTTAAAACTGGAGACCACTAGACCTGCCTCTGCCGCATCGAGTGGCTACATATTCACCAACCCTGCACCCAGAGTGAAAGTACCACCCTACGACGGCACTACGTCCTGGACCGCTTACCACCTAATAACTCAGACCGTTGCTTCTGCTAACGGATGGACGGAGGAACAGAGCCTATAACAGCTCTCACTGGTCGCCCTGCGGGGATCGGCTCTTTTTGTTTTAGAGGCGCTATGACCTGATGGAAGCACTCGAAGCTCGTTATAGAGAACGTCATCTGGAGCAAGTCTTCCACGCTCAATCGGGTACAGCGTTCAGGAGAGGGACTGCAGCAATGGGCTCTATGTATTGAGAAATTAGTCCACAAAGCATACCCATCTCCTGACACAAAGATGGTGAACTCCAGTATACTCCAAGCATTCTTCGATGGGATCAGAGATACGGAGATTAGATGCAGTGGGGCTTCGCCACCATATCTCACTGAAGGAAGCTCTAGCGCACGCTCTGGAAATAAAAGCCCTGAGGACAAAAATACGAGAAGAGCAGGAGAATAAAACGTCATTTCCCCCTAGGAAAATGGCAACCGATGTGCTACAAATGTGGAGAAAAGGGTCATCTGCAATTCACCTGTTCCAAGAACGAGAGGCAAACATCTAAACTTGCTGAAATGATTTGCAACAGTTGGAGGAACGCCTCGAAGAATTTTCGAAGAAGCTGGAGACCCTCATCTTCTGCTTGGGAGCCACGGAAACGAGAAACAGACAGGTCTGAGGAGCGGGTGCTGGTTGAAACGGGAGAAGCCATCGAACATCGTAGTGGAAAGACACATGGGAATGCTAAAGCTCTCTGGATATTTTCATATCTTATCAGTGTTATAACTGCTATCTTGTACCCTTTGGCAGTACCAAGAGTAGGTACTCTTACCCCCTATAATATCATCAACCCTAAGATTTCCTTGTCGATCGGTATTCTTTTTCTTGCACCTTCTTTTGTTTTGTCGACTCTAGACATATTGATTCCTGAAATGATTAACAATTGAACATTAGGGGACACTTGATCGGGCGGGATCATATCTCCCTTAAGAAACTGTACCATGTGTACCCGAGCTATGTCGAGGTTATAAAAAAATATTGTAAAAAAATCTATTACTATTAACACTTTTCTGTGGGACAGGCGTTTAAACACATAAATAGTGACTAGTTTAAAATTGAGACTTATCCAAAATAAGTTTACTAACCATTTATTTAATCCAAATAAATACTTACGAAAAATACTTTCCTGCAACACGAAACACATAATCATCCGCCATCTGTTCAACTGTTAAATTTTACAGGAGCACCAATTATAGAAAATTAGAACTTACCTTAAACTACAAATTTTGCTACTCTAAAAGTATATAGTGTTTTCAGAAGCTCTGTAAATCCAGTGTATCTAGTCTCCCGTAAGAATCAAGTGTCCCCAGTTTCCCCTAAACGTAATTCAAAAAATCATTACAAGAAGTATACTTAATTTTGTTCCTTGAAATAACTAATGAGAGCACAAATAAATATGTTGTAAAACAGTAATAGGATACACACTTACTCAGGATACTCAATATCGATAACAATTTATCGTGCGTTGATGACACATCACTGGCGTATAAATTATTGGTTTTGAACTCGCGATGTGTGACAAGTGAGCTCTGTGATTAGTTCAGTTTGACCTTGCGCGACCGAGATAGGTCACTTGATTGGCGATTTTAAAATCGTTCATGTGTGCGGAAGCTTGTGTTTATTATGCGCACAAATAGTAGTGGGGAGCAAGTGGCGACATCGGTTCCCATACATATGTCAGGTTACCTACGCCATATCGAATACCAAATGATCGAAAATCAAAAAATCTAACACTTTTCATCAAATGTCAAAAAATCGAACGTTCAAAATATCGAATTTACAAATAATCGAACATTCAAAATATCGAATGGTTAAAATATCGAATATAAAAATAGTCATTTTCGATAATTAATCATTCGATATTTTAACCGTTCGATATTTTAAACGTTCGATATTTTAAACGTTTGATTATTTGTAAATTCGATATTTTGAATGTTCGATTTTTGGACCGTTCGATAAATAGTGTTTGATATTTTGATTTTCGATCATTTGGTATTCTTCTAACCCTTCTAACCTCTTTTCCATGTTCTGTGTTGAGGATCATATAAATTTGTCACTTACCCCTGTAGATATTCAGCTATTTGGGGAACTAGGTCGTCAAGTCCTTCATTTTCTAATGTTGCTTTAATTATATTTTCCACATCTTCAACAGTGATAATTTCTAAAGTATTTATAGACTTCTTTGTGATATTAGATGCTTCATCTGAATCAGATTCATTAGCTGCTAATTTAGATGATCTTTGATGTTTTTTTACAGCTTTAGTTTTAGTTTCTCGACCCTGTGTTCCGCCACCTCCTTTTCCTGATGCCGCTTTTCTTCTGCGTTCCTCTCGTCTCTCTGCTTTTTGATCAACATGACTATGACCATGATCAGATGATTTACTAAGCTGCTTTTCCAAATAGTACTGTTGGTACTTCCCAGATTTCACAACCTCTTCAGATTTTTTCTGTGTCACTAACATACAACTTTGCTTCAAACTCTCAATGTAACTGTTACTTAATACTGTAAAATTAACAAAAAAATTATTTGATGTAGTAAAAGTATACAGACATAAATTATCTTTGAACAACTTACCAGTATTATCAAATAAAGTTGTAGATTTAGAATTATTTTTCAAAAGAGAGTCTAGAACATTTTCAATATCAGTATTAGATAAAACTGATGGGAGCAAAGAAACCACATCTAAGTAGCTTTTGGAGGCAACACATTCTTCTAATGCAGTTTCTAGTTGTTGCATGATTTGTGAGCCTATCGCACAGGTGCTGAGAAAAGTTATGTCTTCATTTGGGAAGATTCTTTTGACATAGCCTTTCGGGTCAGATATTCCTAACCTGGATAGAGCATCATATTCAAGATAGTTGTTTTGTTTGTAAAAGCTGACCACCCAATCATTTTGGGATTTAGTGTAATAAGACGGCACATACAATGCACCCGCTTGACGTCCTGTCAAAACTCCTGGGGCACTCAACTGATCAAACAAGGCCATGAACAAACGGTCAGCCAGATTACAGTGGTTAATTATTACAGTTATAGGAGTAGGTTTCAGCAAGCCCATCAAGGCCCCACGGACTTTTGCTTTAGTCCGTGTAATATACTCTTCAGTATAAAATGTTCTAGGTTCTGAAGCATCCTGTTTACCAATTATAATTTTGCCCAGATATTTTTCAAGGACATTATGTTGTAGCAGTTCTGCAGGTAAATCATATTGCAAAGTTAATTCTCCTACTGATACTTGGCCTTGCAACTGTAATTTTTCATTAATTTCTCTAGCAATTTTCTCCAGATAATAATTAGCGATTAAGTAACCAGACACAAGTTGAACTTCTTTGCCTCTTATGATGTCTGCAACACTTGCATTGATTTGATTTAAGTCTACGCTTAACTCTTTTGCAAGGTCAACTGTGTTGATTCTTCCACCATGTACGTACAGTTCATCTTTGATCTCTTTTATAAGCTGCTGAGATGTCAAATATTCTTTTCCATCAGTGGTGAAGATCACATCAATAAGTTTTAGCTCAATCAATTTGGTAACTATCTCAACACAATTTCTTTCTGACAACCTGTTGTTAGACAAAATGCAAGTTAGTAAAGTAATACATCAGACTGCACTATCATCTATCTATCGTATTGTTAGGTAGTGCAATAATAAGTCTGATGATCTGCTGATAGAAATTCAAATAGCCTAACAGCATTCTAAAACACTGTTTAGACTAAGCCTATTTAGGGGTTGCAGGATGGTAAGTGCTTATCAAAATTAATTGAATTGTTTGGTTAGTATTTTGTCAGGGCCAGTTTAATAACGAGCTTACCTACCATACTGGGATTTTAATCCCTCGATCGTGAGTTATTCCAGACACAATTGAAATCAATTGTTATCGCGGCAGGCGCGTGCCGCCTGGGCGTTGAGGGATTAATAAGTTTTATAATTCCCTAGCTCTATCTGAATGAATTTTTGTTTTTATGTCGTCTATTTTTAAAGACTGGTAAAATGCCTAGTAAATATGAGAATACCTTTGAGCCGTCGTGCTTAGTTGAGCCTTTTGAAAATCTGCAGCTAACCGCTTTATCTCATCCCAATCTGTGGATGGAGCCATGTTCTATGCTGAAAGAAATTAATACTATTTATCAACAAAACTAGGTACCTACCGAAACCTACAATGTAGTAAGCAAAACACGTTTGAAAAATCAGTAATGTTTACATTTTAAATATTATTTTTACAGTATGACAATATTTACAATTTAACAATTTAGACATCACACGTCAGCCACTAAGAAAGTAATCATCAGCAGGTTTAGCAGAAACATGAAAAAATTCGAGCACGACGCACGTATACACATTTCATCACACAGAACATTTCATCACATTTGATTGTTTTTTTTTTCTTTAGTATGTTTAACAGCCTCGGATACTTATCTATACAGCCAAATTCAGCCAATTCTTTAGTAATATTGTCTTTATTTTTGCATTAAAACGTTGATGTTAGACGTTTTAATGCTTCGATGAAGTTTTTGGAGACAGTCGAAAGATTGAAGGAATGTAGAGAGAGAAGTCCCCAAGAAAGAGGTGAACTGCTCGCGATATCGCGCAAAATTCACGGCCCATTTTTCTTGGTTACGACCCATACACCATGGTATTTCACCGAACTGTATATTGTTCACTCGCACGACACTTTGTTTCGAAAAATAACACCACTTTTACGACCCAAAAATCACTATAAACAATAAAAAGACGTGTGGCACTCGGAGACTGCCGCGGTAAAGCTATTGCATAGCATTTTTTATCAACTTATCTAATTATAAAACTAAAAAGTATCACCGCTGTGACGGTCGGAGTGGGGGGGGTGTTAGGTTATTTTCGTTACAGAATTTCTGGATTCGGTCTCCACGCTCAAGGCCCGCGATAGAAGCTATGCAATAGCTTAAAAATTCGATAAAATAAACGGACTCCAAAAGATCTCACGAACTGCTGCCATGTAATAAGTGCAAATTCTACATTATTAACTTTTAAGTGTTAAACCAACCGGAGAGGACATTAGTACTAATATCCATGCAAATAATTCTGCCACTTTCGGCACGGGGGGCGAGGAACGCACATTAACAGCGATTACAAACAAATGTCAAACACAAACACAGACTACACGCACACATGTGTAAACAAACGCAAGAACAGCCTATCAGTGTACAAGATGACGTCATTTTCATGTAAGGAATGCTAGTGTTAGACGCTATAGATATTTCACTATCGATGAGTTCAGCCAATAATTAATAGGCTACTTGACTCGCAACTAGGGCATGCTATTCAAGTATTCGAGTATTCGTTTTATTCGAGTATTCACCTTTATTTACTATTCGAATACAAAAGGCCTAAGTATTCGAGGTTTTCGAGTTAATCGAATAGTGAACATCAAAATTTTCTAGTATCTGCTACAACGTCTCCTAACGCAAATTGATTGATTATTTCTGTTAAGTAAGTTAAGTTCAGGAATCTATTAGAGATATTATAGCAGTTATATCCACTAAAAGCCTCATACAAAATGGGGACGAAAGAATTACATTAATGGTGGAAATGGCTCAATTCGACTGAGGTGGGCCCAAAGCTATACACCTTTTACGGATCTCCCTTGTTTGACCAAAATCAGTTAAAATCAGTTTTATTTCTGCAAATAGGCCCCTGGAGGCGACGTGTAACGTCCCAATATTTAAACCTACCACTGCTTCGGGACAAATGTGGGCTAGTGAAGAGAAAAAGTAGTGCAAGAAACTCGGTCACTATTGTCAGCCTCTTTTTAAATAAACATGTTTACGATATATGGACAATTTAAAGCCAACCGTTCCTATCATTTATATAATCATTAATAGTATAATAGCCCTATTTCATTAAAACAGATTTGATATATGGTTTGAGTTTATGTACAGGGAGTTCGGCAATTGACAGTGGCAATTTGTTGAAAATACGAATACAATTTCCCATGAACGAATTACCCACTTTTCGCAGTCTGAATCCTGGAATGACAAGTTTATCTTTATTTCGTGTATTGAAATTGTGAACGTCACTATTTTTGACAAATAACTCTAGGTTTTTACGGACGTACATAATGTTTTCGAAAATGTATTGATATGCAACTGTAAGTATGTTGATCTCTTTGAATAGGTCTCTTACGCCCAGTCCAAATAATCTATATACGAGTATCTTCAGTTTTGACATATCGGAGATAGAAAACATCTTCTGTCTCTGATTTTGTCGTCCAGAGAAACAAAAACAAAAATTGTTTTCTATCTCCGATATGCCAAAACTGAAGATAGATAGGTTATTGGGACCGGCCGTTAGAGAGTCACGGGGTCATAGGCTGTAAATAGCCCGCACAGCACGATTTTGCAGTATAAAAATAGACTCAATATTGGCCGCTGAGCCCCATAACAGAATTCCGTATGACAATAACTTGCCGTTCCAACATCAGCCAATTGTCTTATCTTTCGCAAAGCATAAGCAGCGGAACTAAGTCTTCCAGACAGAGATCTGATATGAGCATTGCAGTCGAGAGTCTACAGTTATACCTAATAAGGTAGAGGAGTCTACAGTAGAAAGAAAGAAAGAAAGAAAGAAAGAAAGAAAGAAAGAAAGAAAGAAGTAGAAAAAGAAAAGTAAATTTAACATTTTGTTTTTCTTGCATTAAGCAAAAGATTATTCGTAGCAAAACAATGCAATAATTTAGAGAGGGTATTGTTAACATCGTCAAATGATGATTTGCCCCTCTTAATCCCTCAACTCATATAATATGGAAGGTCGTTAATGTATATTAAAAATAGCAAGGGTCCCAATACTGATCCCCGAGGGACACCCATGATAAGGGCCGACCCTGAAGACTCAGTTACATCAATGCAAACTTTTTGTGTTCTACCTGTGAGATAAGAGTGAAATAAATCTAACGAATCATTCGAAACACCATAATGTCTGAGTTTTTTAATTAACGTTTTATGGTCAACACAATCAAATGCCTTTGACAGGTTACAAAACACACCTATAGCATCTAACCTACTCTCCCATGCATTGAATACGTGTTTTAGAAGGGCTACTCCTGCATCAGTGGTATTTCTACTTTTTCTAAATCCATATTGAATGTGATGTAATAATTTATTCAAACTAAAGTGCGATAAAAGTTGACTAAACATATTTTTTTCAAATATTTTACTTAGTACTGGCAAGATAGATATTGGTCGAAAATTAGCGGGATCACATTTCTCCCCGGATTTAAATAATGGAATAATTTTGCTAAACTTTATTAAAGTTGGAAATTTTATATCATCAATACATTTGTTGAAAATTATTGCGAGATATAACTATTGAATTTATAATTGTATTGACAATATGGACGGAAATTCCCCAAAGATCTTCAGGTTTTTCCATATTTAATTCTCTAAAAGTTTTTATAATTAAATCAGGGTTTATGTCTAAAATTAAATGAAAATTTGCACTCATCGACAGCCGTCTTAAGAAGGGATTCAGCTAGATCAGCAGAAGAAGCAAGCCCTTCAGTAGTGGAGGAAGCTATGTTTGAAAAAAAATTCTGTAAATGTATTTGCAACCTCTGTGCTCGTGTTTATTAACTTATCCCCTAACTTGAGAGAGTAAGCAGGATTGCTTGGTTTTAGTCTACATGTTTCTTTGTTTATAATATTCCAAGTAGTTTTTGCTTTATTTTTGGAAGCTGAAATTAAATTATGAAGATAAATTGACTTTGCTTTGGCGCATACTATTTTAAATAATTTAGAGTATTTTTTAGCATGGTCTATAATGTTGTGGTTTGTAATTATGAGTTTCAGCTTTTAGACTATACAAATTATATAATGTTTTTCTACTTTTGTAAACACCAGGTGTAGCCCATTCATTAAACTTACAATTCTGTTTGGTAATTTTTACTTTTTTCTGCTTTAAATGATTATCAAATTCATTTTTTACCAAACCAAAAAGACCCTCGTATAATGGATCAACATTCTGACTACCAGGCTTTAGTAAATTAACACCCATTTAAATTTTTTCTTTAAATCTGTCTATTTTAATAATAGTAACTGCCCTATACACATAATCTACTATGTTTGCGACAGGATGGTGCTCAAATGATGCTTCCTGTCCACTATGGTCTGAAGTTAGACAATTAAATATAGTTTTTTAACACTTTACCATTACAAAAAATATTATCTAAGCAAGTAGCCGACGTGGGCGTTACCCTGGTAGGTTCATTGAAAAGATTTATTAAATCATATGACTTGAAGAGATTAAGAAATTGAGTGGACGTCTGTGTGTCTTCTAATATATTAACGTTAAAATCACCGCATACAACTACTTTTTTTACACAATTTTGATAGTCTTCTCAGAGCCTCATCCATAGTGGATTCAAAAATATTGTAATTAGATTTGGGGGGGCTATACACGCTAATTATTATAAATTGTTCCAGCTCAACACATGCTAGCTCAATAATTCGCTCAACTGAAAGCGACACAATGTCTTTGCGTTCTTTACATTTGAATTCATTTTTTACAAGAATATGTGATCCTCCTCTTGCTGCAGACTCCCTTATGAGCGAAATACCGACTTTATAATTTTCAATGTTTAACATTAGTTCATGTTTTTTTATCCAATGTTCTGTGCGGCAAATTACATGAACATTAAAATCTTTTAAAAATAATCCTAAACCGAACTCTTTGCCGGCCAGGCCTTGAATGTTTTGATGAACAACATTAAAAAAAGCGTATAATATCACTTAACAAACATTTATTTCATAGAATTTCATTTGCAATAATTATTAGTTTTTACCTAATATTATTAATTCTAATATTTTTAGACATTTTATTTAATATAATTTAATTTGATCGATTTTTTTTCTTTTCCCAATATCATAGGACATAATGTTTAATAAACATAAAACGTTTAATCTACTAATAGTTTGGCCTAAGAGAAGAAAATAGGAAAATCAAATTACCGAATGTTTTACATACATAATGAAGACTCTAGTGTAGATGACAGGTCAAGAAGTGGTCGCCCTCGCTCTGTTAGGACTCCAGCAGTGATAAAAGCTGTGAAGGCGCGAATTAAAAGAAATCCCATCCGTAAGCAGAAACTGTTGGCCCTTCAGATGGGGTTAAGCAGGACCACGGTGAAAAGGGTGTTAAATGAAGACTTAGGGCTTTGGGCATATCGAAGAAAAACAGGACATCATTTGGACGCTCGTTTAATGGACCTGAGACTGAAGAGATGCCGCGCTTTGTTGAAGCGGTACGCGGGAAAAAAGCATCGGGAAATTCTTTTTTCGGATGAAAAAATTTTCACCGTAGAAGAGAGCTACAACAAACAAAGTGATAAGGTGTACGCACACAGCAGTGAAGAAGCGAGCAACCGTATTCCGCGTGTCCAACGAGGTCATTTTCCATCCTCGCTCATGGTTTGGTTGGGAGTCTCTTATTGGGGCTTAACTGAGGTACATTTTTGTGAGAAAGGCGTAAAAACGAATGCAGTTGTGTATCAAAATGCAGTCCATAAGAACCTTGTGGAACCTGTTTCTCATACCATGTTTAATAACAGCCACTGGGTATTCCAACAAGATTCTGCGCCAGCTCATAGAGCGAAAAGCACACAAGACTGGCTGGCGGCGCGTGAAATTGACTTCATCCGGCACGAAGACTGGCCCTCCTCCAGTCCAGATTTGAGTCCGTTAGATTACAAGATATGGCAACACTTGGAGGAAAAGGCCTGCTCAAAGCCTCATCCTGATTTAGCGTCACTCAAGGCATCCTTGATTAAGGCAGCCGCCTATATTGACATGGACCTCGTTCGTGCTGCGATAGACGACTGGCCGCGCAGATTGAAGGCCTGTATTCAAAATCGCGGGGGGTCATTTTGAATAAACTTTATTACCTTTATATTAAGGTTATCGTGTCCTCCCCCTGTCTTCGGACCTCTGATAATCCCAAAATATCCCCAGTTAGAAACATTGCTAATGAAACTTTTTTTGAATTTCAATTTTGAACTCTTTGGTAACCTAATGTAGTGTATTGCATTCATTTGTCATTTGTTTTTGTGAATTGGCGGCAAATGTAAAACTCTTGTTACACGTGAAAATGAACCTAATGCGAGAAAATTTTCGGTCATGATTTATTATGACTTTCGTTGTGGGCTTACTCAACAACAAAGTTAGAATATGCTGCGATTAGCATTTCTAAATGAGGCCCCATCTCGTGCCACTATTTACAATTAGTTTAACAAGTTTAAGCGTGGACGTAGCAATCTCAATGATGATCCGCGTGAGGGACGTCCTTTAACAGCGACTACTAAGGATAACATCAGTGCCTTGCGACGCATGATAGAGGAAGATAAGAGAGTGACCTATCAGCAGATACGGGCAAGCCTAGGCATTGGTATGAGTCAAGTTCAAAAAATATTACACGAACATTTAGGCATCACGAAGTTTTGTACCAGATGGATTCCCCATACTTTAACCGACGACCAGAAACACCTTCGTATGGACTGGTGTCGCCAAATGTTAGATAAGTTCAACGGCGGTGACTCAAATGTTGTATTTGACATCGTCACAGCCGTCACAGGTGATGAAAGCTGGATATATTGCTACGAACCCGAAACCAAAAGACAATCAGCTCAGTGGGTGTTTCCTTTCGAGGATCGGCCAACTAAGGTAAATAAAAGAAGAAGTCAAGGAAAAAAGATGATTGCCTCGCCTCATTCTTTGGTCAGAAAGGTCATTTCGCGACAGTTGTGCTAGAAGATAGAAGGACAGTTACCTACTGCAGACTGATATGTCAATCGCTGTTTGCCTGTTGTCTTGGAAAAAATTCGACAGCAGAGCCCTCGAAGCAGGATCCTCCTTCACCACGACAATGCTTTAGCGCACTCCGAAAAACGGACTGTTGAATATTTGACTTGGCAGGTGTCGAGATAATGAGTCATCCGCCATACAGTCCTGACCTGGCGCCCTGCGACTTTCATTTATTCCCAAGAACTAAAGATAAAATTCGAGGTATTCACTTTACGAGCCCTGAATGAAGATGCGGTGAAAGCGTACGAAAATGCCATAGAAGAGACCCCTAAGGAAGAATGGGCCTACTGCTTTTCTTAGTGGTTCCATCGAATGCGACGATGTGTAGAGAGGAACGGAGATTACTTCGAAAAACAAAAGTATTGGCAACTTTCTACATATGAATCTTGTGATTTGACATACTGGTGTTTTTTGCAGACTACCCAGAATGGAAACCGTAAAAAAAGTGGCTTGGCTGGTGGCTCCGAAGACTCTGGCATCACAGGCTGATAAGTGTGATGAGGAGGGTTTTACGAAGGTTGAGAAGAAAAAAAGGAAGCCCTCCACTCGCAACCAGTGCGGCAACGCACCGACTGGACCGAACCACCTGCTTCGGCCTGCAATTCCAGTGACGCTGCTATACGTGTCCCGGCTTCATTACTCTACAAAGGTCGAGGAGATTGTAGAGTACGTGCGATTGAAGACCAAATACATCTTGAGGGTTGAACGTTTGGAATCTCGACACAACACGAATTTCAATTCGTTTGTGGTTAGGGTTCCGACAGGACAACTGTCGACCTTCATGCAGGCAGAATTTTGGCCGAAGGGTGTTGTGTATCGTCGGTTTTGTGTACGGTTACCTGACACCAAGTCGCGTAACACAACGCCGTGAAATTTGTGTGTTTATAGTGTAATTTGTATAGTTATAAGTATTGTATGTATGTTAGTCTGTAAGGTATTTATTATATAGGCCTGTATTTTTTACTCTGTTGCCTGAAATAAATAAATAAATAAATAAATAAATAAATAAAAAATAAATAAAGAAATCCTTCAAAGTTATTCTGTTATTTGTAGCCTCCATTTTAAATCAGAGGATACCATTAGATACAAGTCATCAATGACTCTAAGATCAGACACTATTCCATAAAAATTCCGGTGGTAAGTAGTTAAGCCATATGTTTAAAGTGCAATGGTGAATAAATACCTATACATAGTATAATTGAGCACTAATCGTTTTTTTTTCTTTTTAGATCACATCTAATTGTAAAAGTATTGCTGTCGTAAGTGATATTTTTATACAATCTGCGGGAAAGTGGAAAATTCGTTCATGATTAATTTTATTCGTATTTTCAACAAAATATAACATGGTATTGCAGCCCCCTAATTCACGTAACCAAATCGTATCACATTACACTAATATACGTAATATACGTATATACCTACTAATTACTATTTGTACACCAACTGAACCGAAAATCAACACTACATTGCATCTGGAAATAAGGATTCATGTGGCTAGAGATCATGCTCAACAGCCGCGCCCTATGAAATGTTCAGTTTCTTCAAAATTACTGAACGTAGATACTAGAACCAGATTTTAACTTGTACATGGTGTACTTAGCTAGTACAAACAGAGAAATATTGCTATAACTTATGAACTATTTAATTTATAGTTGTTTGGTATTTTGTTTTCTACCTGGATACCCACGTACCCAATCCTATTTTTTCAACATTATTTTAAGATTTCTACTTTTCAACACTGTTAAGTAAAATAAAACCAGGTTATAACGGCAATCAAGCTAGAAACAATGAATACAAAAATTTTATTATCATTGTATAGTTTCTGCATTACCTACACCAAATTTCCTTGACATTATTGACATTATTGACATATTTAAATGGTCTTAATAAGTTGTGTTATGAATTGTCACCCTACAGACGTTAGAGCCCTTTATCTCTGTCACCAGGACCGCGTTTTGTCACAAGTGCACATTCCAGTAATTATACCTATGTAAAACTTCCTTGAAGTAAACAGAGTTTTGCGCGGGAAACAAAAAGAGATAGACAGACTTTGTTCCGTTATTTTGTGAAATTACCCTAAGCGGCATTTAATGTGATACAGTGGTGACATTGTTTTAATAATGTGTCAGCAAGTAGGATAAATCAAATCAAAGTAAGAAATAAGGAAAGGCATTCCTATTTGACTGTGATCAACGTTCTCGCGTAAAGCTCCTGTGATCATTATTAAAATGTATGAGTTACTCATACATTTCAATGAGTTAGATTAGTTTAGGGTTAAGTTAGCATAAGTTATTATAAATAAGAATAAGAAATCGTTTATTAAGTGTAAGTAGTATATAAGATGATATTATATGTCTTTATTCATAATAATTCGAACTAATGACATGGCACCATGGTCTTAAACTTTAGCCGGTTTAGAAAGGAACAAATAAAAAAGAAGCAGTCAAAAACAGCTGACAATGACAGCAGGCAGCCGGGCGGCCTGTCGCTCGCTCGTCTTCCTTCCTTTCCTGTTTCGACTTTCGTCAACATAATCGTCAAGAAGATACTTAATTTTAGATTAGTATTCTAACTAAAGTCAGACGGACGTGTCAGATATCACTCTGGCGTTAGCTAAAGTCGGAAATGTATCAATTTATCTAACTTTTGCGCTTTATACACTCTTAATAAATGTATATTTACACCTGTTAGTTAAGTAGATAATTGACTAATATTCAGTCATTGATAAAATGTGGAATCTAAAGGCTTACAATAAAATGTGAACCAACTTTTTGACAATAGATTTTTGATGCACGTGTTTAAGTGAAAGAATAATAACTAACAGAACATCAGCAATGTTAGAGAAAATGGAATTTGAACCTAAGGAAGCTACAGACTTGATTGTTGGAAGTCAAAAGATTGAAATTAATGGAAATCCTAACCATGGTTTTAAGAGAGGGCCACCAGATGGTGGATTTAGGGCCTATGCTGTGTTGGTTGGATCCTTTCTTACCAATGGCCTTTTGTTTGGTGTTATAAACTCCTACAGCGTTATATTTACAGAACTTGTAAAGAAACTTCAATATGCCCATATCCCAAACGCCAAAAGTCGCGCATGTAAGTATTTTTTCAGCATAATTTTATTGATGATTTGCTGTTAAAACATAATTCTTATATGATGTAATCAAAGTGTTTCTTGCTCATGTAACTTTTAAAGTAATTCGAAATGGCCTGTAATTGAGTTACTTAGATTCCATAGTGACAGAAAAATACAATCAAATCAAAAACTGCACAGGTTTTTGCTGTTGCAGTGCATTTTAAAGATAAAGATATTGATTTAAAAAATGAGCACCTTATTATTTTGTTAAGTCTGGCTGAAGTAAAAAAGTATTATTAATTAATCCCAAAAACTGTTATTGCAAATTATATATAAATAAACTATTGATAGGTAATACAAAATTTAATTTAATTGATCCTGTAAGAACATTAAGAAGGTTGCTACAGACCAAGGGATTTATTCAAATATTTTGACAATTGACTTTCAGAAAAGTTTTTAGTTAGTGCTTTAAGTGGTGTAACTAACATGACTTTCTTTTATAATACATATAGACTAGCAGACCCCGCGAACTTCGTATCGCCTCAGAATAATATTTGATTTTGACTTCTTAACCTACCTACCTACCTACTTAATTGGAAAAATAATATATTATTGTAATTTTTTTAACGTTAACGTTCATATGTTTTTAATACTTATTATCCTATTCCCAATAAAGACAAATCCAAAAACACAAAAATCATCAAAATCAGTCCAGCCGTGCTCGACTTATAAATGGTGTAACTAACACGACTTTCTTTTACTTAGATATAGATAGATTAAATAAATATTATTAAAGCTAAGTATAACCTACGAGACAAGTTTTTTTCATAATAGTTTTAGCCGTCATATGTAACACAGTTTCATAATAATAGTCACTTTCTCTTAGGCAACAATAATTTATGGAAGAAAGTAATGAACCAATGCCAAAATTGGGTACATTATATTCATTAACCAAAACCAACTTTATAGGTAAAAGTTGGTTCTTGTATCATGTCATCTCTACACATGTATTGTTAGTTATCTGTAAATACATACATAGTATTGTTATAATATTATTGCATTTGTTTATGCTGATGATATTATAATTTTTAATAGGTAGTTTAGCGATTTTAATATAACAGTATGAGACCAGCAAAAAAAGTAACTTAGTCATTTGCGCATAGAAAAAAAAAATCCATGAAAATTTTGGTAATGCCACCTACCCGTGAATCCAGTCCTTACTCTACTTCTAGTAAGACTGCTACTCTACTCTTTACAGTTACCCCTAAGACATTTCAGGAAGACTGGGATTTTTCAGCAAGAGAACTGACTTTTAATAGTTTGCAGTTAAACTGAAATTACGGTAAGCTATTTACCGACTCTTAAAACGCAGGTTTTCAATTAGTCAACATATTTTATTACTAGCTGTTGCCCGCGACTTCGTCCGCGTCAATTGCTGTTATTATGATGTTTCGCTCCTATTGATCGCAGAGAGATGGTATATAGCCTAAAGCCTTCATCAATACATGGACTATCCAACAAAAAAAGAATTTTTCAAATCAAACCAGTACTTCCTGAGATTAGCGCGTTCAAACAAACAAACAAACTCTTCAGCTTTATAATATTTGTATAGATTTGAGGTAATGTTTATATAAAACGCAAATGTTTATATCAATAAACATTTAGGAAAAACAAAGTAATTTTTTTTTTCAAAGTATTTTATAAAATCATCCCACTGCAAGGACAAGGCCTCCAACATTGAATTCAAATTACCAAAGCAATGATGGGTACTGGCAAAATCACCACGCTTGCTAATTTAGGGGGTTAGTGATCACAAACTCGATCAATGTTCAAATATTCGAAACTTTTTGGTTGACCGACCCGGGGATCGAACTCGGGACCTCGAGATCTAGGCTCGTTATTTAAACCACTAGACCAGCGTTTCCCATTTGCTCGGTCGTGACCCGGCATCGCGGCACCGGGCCATCAAAATACGAGTAAAATACCGGGTCGCAAAATTCCCGCCTTGTTTATAAAATAATACTAACGATCGACGCATAGTAAATATTTATAATACTTTTTCGGGAATCTAGAATTCTTTAGTAAAACCAGGTTTCAACATAGGCAGCATGCAAAGTATTCAAAGGGGCATTGTGAAAATTACCGGGCCATAGCTGAACAATGTTTGGGAAACACTGCACTAGACCAACAGAGCGGTGGAACATAATTATTAATTATTATTTACTTTGTTTTTAATACAGTAAGTTACTGTATCGCCAGTGATAGACTTAAATAGAAATAATAACAATAACAGCATAAATAGATAGGTATTCAATCCTTACATAACATCATAAAATATTATAAAATGATAATGGCGGAATTCTGTGATCAAATGTTCTTGCTTGCATCCCAATAGTCACAGGATTCCGCCTGATATAACTGTTGATCACGCGGGTAGAGCAGCCAAAAAGCTAATTAAGTAATAATAAATTACAAGGGGACCGAAGCGAAAGAAGACAATTATGTTGTTTAGCTTCGCTAGTATTGCTCGCTATCGCATCTACTTTAGTTCCCTCCCTGATGACAGACTGATTACTCACACGATACACAAACACAGAACTATCTAGGTACCTACAACGCGAGAGACCTAACTAATAATACTATTATTCGTTTCTTTTCGCTATCAGTGTGGCCTGCGCTTTATGCACGGACTATCGCGCTACATCACCACATTGTTCTCAATAAAACCGCATTATATTTTGCAGAATTGTATGTAGGTGCTCATACGTTTCCTGTGTATCTTATATAAATACTGCGATATTGATATGGTAAAAAAATATACTTTTACTATACGGGATATAGCTATCCTTGGTTAGTCCCCTTAACTTACGGACTTAGTTAAAGGAGTAAAGTAGATAGATACTAATTAGTGGTATTAGATGGCTTCATTGAATCAGGAAGCGACTTACTTAGGTTGGCATGCCCAATAAAGACATGCGCAGAGCCGCAGATGACACAGGTTTTTGTCTCGACGATAATTGCGAAAGTCTTGAGTAACCGCTGCGCGTGCGAACAAACAGACACATAGCAAAACTAAAACTTGGGGTCCCAAAATAAGTACACAGACTAGGATGAACTCTCTCGTTTCTTTCGTTAAAAATATAATACGGTTACTGTGCGACAATATAAACACATAAATACATAAACAATACAAACATAGGACACGTACCACAAAAGATATCATGTAAGATATTAATTGAACTCGAATGACACCAATTATATTATTTGATTAGTCTAAGTATGTTTGTAGACTAGATCTTTGGGCGTTCTTGCTATCGTAGATGAACTAATTTTGATGTTATATAATATATTTGTTACGGTGACTTATGTACTTGGTAGGTACTGTAGAATATGATTACACACTATGGCTCGATTGTGCTTACTGCTCAACAATGCAAAATATTTCCTCTCCTTTGACGAATGGTAGGGTGAATAAGTATAAGTGATTCATAGTTTCTTCGATAGTTAAACCAACATATTATAATATTCAATGCGTAATTAATTTCAAATTACTTCACCCGCGACTCCATCTACGTGACCACTACTACTGTTACTTTACAATCCTACTCCTGATTGTATTGCTCTCCTTAGATATCACCTAATTTATTTACGATTGCCATATATCATTCTGGTTAACAAAGTATTGATTTCCATACCATACACGCCTACACCCCTTTCAAAACCAAAGGATGTTTTCATGACCTCAAAAAAGAATGTAATTTTCAGGGTCTCAAACTTTCCATACCAAATTTTATTTAAATCGGTTAAGCTTTTTTTTATACGAATTTCCAAGCGGTTTTTTATTCCCTTATAGGATCATTTCGGAAAAAACCTATCCTATGTCCTTTCCTGGAACTCAAACTATGTATACCAAGGTTTGGTTCAATCGGGCGTTTTGAGCGTGATAGCAGATGGACACACTTAAGCATTTTTAAATGCCGCATTTATACTATTTGTATGGATTTGAAACCGTTGCTGTAAATTAGTTTCTTCTATGCGGTGTGGAAATTTCAAGGATTATGTATTTTATCAAGAGATAGTTTAACTTTTCAAATCTTTATGTGTTAACGCCACATCGGGCTTAGATATTTGATCATCAAAGTCTGCAACATTAACTACAACATTAATTATTAACGTGGTTGGTGAAAATATTCTCCAATATGTTAAATAGTTGACCTCCGTGGTCGACTGGCCGTAGACACCGGTTTTTAAGGTGTCACCAGCTCTAAGCTCCCGGGTACGATCCCAGAACTGGTCAATGCAGAAAAACTACTTTTCTATATTGTTTCGAGTCTGGGTATTAATTTGTAGTATCTTCGTTTTTTTTTCGAGTTTTCCACCAACAATCTTTCCCTGTTCATTTTGTAACAGAACCATTTGATGGGTATTATGAGTAGAGTTGCCACGAATAGTTGTTATAGCGAATAGTCGAATACCGATTAATCGCTATTCACTTAGCGGATAGTCGAATAACTCGACATTACTATTCGACATAAATAAGGCCCATTAAAAATATTTCTAATTTCTTCTAAGGTTGTGGGAAAAGAATACAATAAAGTTAAAGAAACTGTTTCATGTTATACATACAAGTTTTTTGCACCACAATCTGCCTCTGTTGGATTTTAAATATTAATTAAAAAGCCTTACTAATTTAATTTAATGAATATGATAGGCACAGGCACATATTAAATAATTGATACTGTGTATTGTTTTAATAAGGAAAATAAGAAAAAATCATTATTTTTGTCTCATTCGTTTTTTTGTTCCTTAAAAATTTATTTTAGACGACTTTTCGTCGAATACCGAATAATAGCTAGTATTCGCGGCAACTCTTAACTATGAGATGTCCTCCACGTTTATGTTCAATCTTTTATTATTAGCAGAGCAAATGATAATAATAATATAATGACATTAAATCTTTAAAACACTTTTTACATAATAATATATCAAAACTAAAAGTTGTCAAAATATTTTATTTTGCTTTATCAAATCATGTTAACCCTTGATCTTCGAGATCAAACCATCGTGGCATCGCCCGTTGTTCTTACGTAGGATATCGTGTTCATGTCTAGATAATTAAGTAGATAATTATGTAGGCATGTGCCTGCCTACAACTTTAAAGATATTATTTGTTTTTATAACATAAACAAAAAAGTAAAGTAATAACACATTTTCGCTCATCGTTGAGCACGGGTCTCCCTCCTTTATAACATATCCCAAACTATTTAAATTATGTTTTTATGTAACACTTAACACATTTAAATTATTTAAATTATAGATATGAGGACATTATTTTGTTTGGAAGCGCCAATAAAGTCGAGGGAACTGCATAATGCACTGATAAGGTTCAATTAGTTCATGAACTTTAACCTGTTGCATACTGTCGGTATGTACTAATTTTCTTAGAAAATTCCGATAGCTATTATACATACATACATAAATGAATCAATCTTTTTAATTCAATGTATTTTTATTTTATTCAATAATAAATATTGTGTTTATATATTGGTGCTGCCACAAAAAAAATAATGCACCTCTTCTCTTCCTAATGGGTGTCGTACAAAAGGCAACTAAAGAAGTACGGCCAGAAAAAAAAAACTAGAAGCAGCTTCTTTTCTCCACAATTAAGGGGATTACTAGAGCTATGTGCTGCCCCCAATTGATTTAATTTTATTACTTCTAAACAAAATCAATTCTCAAAAAATTAGAACACATTATTATTTTAGCAAATTACCTCTGGTATTTATTGAATCACTGTTAACTGCTTTTCATTCTGGTATCATTATTTCGTATTGTAACATTATTTCTAAAAGTGGCCGCTTTTGGCGTTAGTGACAAATTCGACTTTGTAAACAACTCAATTAAAAGTGTACTGTGATTCAATAAATATTAGAGGTAATTTGCTAAGGTAATAGTGTTTTAGTCTTTTGAGAATTGGTTTTGTTTAAAAGTAATAAAATTAAATCAATTGGGGGCAGCACATAGCCCTAGTAGTCCCCTAAACGAAACTGCTGTCACCAACCCTGCCAAGCGTGGCTAGTTGTGGACTAATATGGAATGATTATTTATTTTCTAAATTTAATATTAATAATGCTTGTTCTTGCGTGTTTGATAATAGTTTAGAATACGCTCTGAACTTAAAGAAATCGATGTAATTTTTTTATAACTAATTGCGTTATAATTGGGGATGGTTCTATGCCTTAAGAAAGACCACGTGAACAAAGTTGCAGGCTTAAAATGGTAGTACTTTATAAAACTAAATCGAAAAAATGTAGTGTTATATAAGTTTTTTTTTTAGTCTATCTGGGATCTGCCTCGGAAGCTTTAATCAGATGATTTATTATATTAGTTTAGTGGCAGTTTTAGTTTTTCACATCCTTTGATGTGTCACTAATTAAAATTATAATGGCGATGGATAAATGGCGCAGGCTATCAAGTAAACATTGGCTCTGTCAATTATTCTGATTATAAATTTAAAAATTGAACTTAATTACTTTAAACCATAAACAAGCAAGTTATTGCGTAAGTACTGGGTGAAAGTGTTGTCCATAAGTTTCGTACGGCTGTTTTTATAAAAATAGTGACGCAAAAATTTGTGCATAGTGACTACTAAAAAAGTGTCCATTTCATAATGAAACAGTGACATAACATTTAAAAATACTAGTTTTCAATAAAAATTAACTTCTGGGATATAATAAAGATAAGTAGACAAATACCTTCCGGACCAATAAGATATATATTTTTTTGATATATTATTTAATAATTTTAAATTGATTTATTATACTTTTGACAAATTGAATTTTTATTAACAACAAAATGACGCAAAATTGTACAAAATGTGAAAAAGAAATAAATAAAAAAGATTTCATTAAATGTATTCTACTGTGGGAACAATTATCATTTGGATTGTACAAGTATTGGAGAAAAACGGCTTTATAGTCATTCATATTATGTGACTCTGATATCAGGTGGATGTCTACATCATTGTGTTTAATGAACAACTCTACTTCATGCTTATTAGGCGATAAGCCATTTATATTCTATGCTGCAATGCGTAGGAATTTCATTTTTTATATTGGGTGATTAGAGATGTTAGGAGTCCCATTAGGGTTCCCATTTGTTGTATGAGTAGATCCATTTTCTCTGATTGCTTTAGTAAGATTTGTTCTAATGAACTTGTTGTTTTTGACTTTGACCCCAGGGCGCAGTGCTTCTAGGATCTGGAGTAGAGCATGCAGAACCGTGTCCGGTTCTTTGATTTTCGATTCCCGGTATCGGGTTCAAGAATGTGTAATAAATAATGTGAAAAAAAAAACCAGAAATATATCTACCTAATTACCATATTATGTATTTGAATTTAAAAGTAACAAAAGTAATGAACAAATCCAGTCCTAATAATAACAAGATCAGTATTATACTTTATATGATATTTTAGTAGAGAGACAAACTTCTTAGCGTTTAATGGATTCACCGTGCGGGCGCCGGGTCCATCGTGTGGCAGAAAGAGAAACTCCGAGTAGGTCCCGGGACTTGACACGGGTGTAGGTTTAAGGGGCCCCTTTCCGAAGCACATCAACACTCACCTTCACTACTCGTGTTTCTCTCCCTACCCAGCCAAATCTGGCACGAACCTGCAAATGCAGCTATTCACCCTCGCTCTAGTATAGAACTTAATGCAGTTCTGGCCAAGCCAAGGTCTTTCAACAGGTTATAGAAAGATTTTGCTGGTATACCTATCGCTCCTACTTCTACAGCATATAAACTAACTACATAAACGTTTTTTGTTAATTCATTTAGTAGATCATAATATTTTTTTTTATTGCGTGGTCTTTAGGTATGTTAGTTTCCCACGGCACTGTAAGCTCTACAAGTACTGTCCGTTTTGTAGCTCTAGAAAAAAGAAAAATGTCCGGTCTCAATGATCACACACCCACATCCTCTGGGATTTTATAGTGCTTTTCATACGTGTCCATAAAAATAGTCCAGTCAAGTGCTGTAGGTTCTTGGAGAAGAGCCTTCTTTAATAAAGTTGATTTGTCTTTTGTTTGTGGTTAATCATTTTTGGGCCCTAGCCACTGAAAGGCTTGAACAATTATGTCTCCGGCAGGACTCGAACCCGCAACTCTTCGCATACCGGGAGCGGCGCTTTACCATTGCTATCTGTACTAATTAAGTGAGCCAGACGCGAGACGTAATTGGGAGGAATACTCATCGGCAAACGCTGCCGGCGGCTAATGGTGAGATTGATGTTTAGGGCGAACTGACAACGTCGCATTTTGGTGTTTTATCTCACGAACGTTGGCGAGTCTTATTGATTTATTGAAATTGATTGAAAAATATTTTATAATAAGATTAATTGACTTTATTAATAATTAACAAAGAACCGGGAATACCGGGGATATGTCTGTCGGGTACCGGTTCTGTCTATTCATTCTGGTACCGGGAAATACCGGGATTTTTGGAGCCGGGATTTCCTGGGAGCTTGCCTTAATCTGGAGAGTAGGGTTTTTTTTGGGTGTTGTCTGACATGCCTGCTTGGCTTTAGTTCTGGGAAGTCTTCTATTTAAATGGGTATGTTGTGTTTTTTTGAGTGCATTGCATTTGTTGATGCAGCTTTCTTGTGAAGTGGTTGTACCATTTTTCTTGTCCGGATCTCTTTGTACACCTGGGGGGCTAAAAAGGCCACATTGGCAGAATCATATTGTGATCCTATTATGAATTGTATTAGAAATCGCAAAATGGCCACTTAGAGGCAATTCCTTTAATGAATCATATTACGATTCATTTCCGCAATTCATCGTTTTGACAGTTTTCTATGGAGATTCGTAAAATGGCCTAATAATATGAATTGCTTTTGTGTCAAATAGCAGATTCATAAGAAGTTACTCTCGAGTAACTTTTTACAATTCATATTCACTAATTCAAGACTAAAAATTATAGAATATTGTTAAAAGTTAAGATTAAGGACTAAATTAAAGCTTTTAGAGCATCGAGAGCAACTTGGAGCATCTTTTAATGTAAGCAAAGTGAAAATAACCTCTTTAGACAAGACTGAATTTGTCCAATTACACGAAACACAACAAAAGTGTGTGCAGTGATTAAAACGAGTTGGAGCCCTATATTTGCTTACACATCATCGAAACGGAATAAACTATGGTGAGTCATATTTTCAAATCACAAATTATTAATGGATTCATAAGTTCATAATATGTTCGGTTGTCTAGATATTATTCGTACTTAGAGCGTCGTATTCTACTTATCTCACATTGCATTGTCATTGCAAGGTCTGCAGAATATAAAAAAAGATTCTTCAATAGGACACTGTATCATACTCTACAAATAGTAAGTCCCTAGTGTATATAAAACAGAAACTTCTAACAAGGTGAGCCTTATAATAAATAAATACCTCATTTAAAAATACTTAGTAAGAAGGGCGAGAAGAGGTCGTGCTATTCTGCAGGTGCATAGCACAAAAAAATTATAAACAATTGTTATAACAAAAGGAAAACTTACTAGCAGAATATCCTACTTAATATATATAATAAAGGAAATAATAAGCAAGCTTTTATTAAGAAAATTATTTATTCGTTTAAAATTCAGTTTAACTCCTGTAGACTTAGTAGGAACAGCCATTATAGGATAAGGATATAAAAAAAAGTGTTTCTTTTAACTTATATAATATACAAATACTTCTTTTACACATTATTATTATGTACATAATTTTGTTTCAGGTTTGTGACTCCAACTCCCAATATTTTGATGATACATAGATGCCAGCTGTGGTGCAGCAAACCAAAATTCATTTGTTTGGAGAATTCATACAATAAAATTCCATCTGGAACACCTCCACTATCCTGAAAATGAAACAAAAAACATTTTTTTAAGTATGTACTATTGATATAAATATTCATTATATGAGTAATGTTAAAGTGATACAAATTACAAACATACATGCTAGTACTTTTCTAAATGTATTTGAATGTGTTACATTATTCTAAAATTAAATTTTAATTTTCAGGCACATGTACAGACAACCCGGACTACCATGAAGCCGAAGGTACCGCAGTCAGAAATATCTCTGTACGGATAAAATCTAGTCAGCTACACATAAATTCCTGTGTTGTTTAAAGATTGTGTTTGAAGTGGTTAAAATAAAATATGAGGTTATGTTTTTATTTAAAATAAATATGTACATTTTTAATTTAAAAAATAGTTCAATTTTACTTACCTAAGTACTAGTGTGTAGTGTGAGTCTAATAAATTTTAGCTGCCTAGTTTTCTATAGTGGTCCTAAGGGTGACCTAGAAAAAGGTTTTATATTAATATAATAAATAAATATAAAATAATGTCAGTTTCTCTATTGTTTAATTTTAATTACTGCAATATCGAGTATAACTCATTGACAATTTGTTTAGGAAAATGTGGTGCAGCAATGTCTGTCTCATTATTATGGATTAGTGGTTTATGAAATTATACATATTGATGAAAGAATTACTTACTTTTACACGAAATGAAAGTCTTGATTTAAATAAACCAAAACATTAATATTATCCATTGAAACCTCTCTATTTAAGCCACAATGCAGCTCCAGCATAAGGAATAAGTGTTTTCAAATTCGTAGGATAAGCATTCAATTCACTTATCTAAATATATCCATCCTAAACAATACAAATTATTTCCAAGTTCAGTTTTTGTCCAAAACATTAATATCATCCAATGAAACGTCTCTATTTTAGCCACAATGCAGCTGCATAAGGAAGGACTACGTGTTTTCATATTCGTAGTTTATGCATACAATTCACTTAATCAAATATATCGATCGTAAACAAATAAATCAAATTATTATTTCCAAATTTAGTGTTAAGTTTTGAGAGGTTATAATTACTTTTTTTAAACAATGACATCAAATTTATTGCCAGTGTGATGAAAAAAATAAGTTTAAGTCGTAAGTAAATGAGTTTGTTTAGCTCTGAGAATAGCCATTATAGCAAAATATATATTTTTCTTATCTTATTTCATTATTACAAACTCTTAAAAGTCATTAAGCTAGTATAAAAATATTGAAAACATTTTTTTCTAATACATTCGTTCACTCGTTCTATGTTTTTTGCATGTTACAACATTTTCGTCAAATATGATTCATCTAATGAATTGAATTGTAAATGATTCTCCCCAAACTTAGGCCATTTTACGAATTTTAGAGGAATTGCAACGGAATTGCCCAAAATTCAGGATATGAATTGCTAACGGATGAATTGCTCAATGTGGCCTTTTTAGCCCCCCTGGCATCCCTTATAGTTGGCAGGGTGGTCACCGAGGCATAACGTACAGGTGGCTGGTGTATTTCTATCCTGTTTTGGGCAGTCAATAGTTCTATGTCCTTCTGCACATTTAACACATCGGTAGGGACGCATGCAGTTATTTTTGGTATGGCCATATTGTTGGCATCTTGTGCATTGGGGAATTTAATTTGTTTTCCGCGGATTTTCTATCTTGACTTTTGTATGGTAAATAGAGTCTATACGCTTAAGTTCCGTATTGTTTGGACCGGGTTCTACATTAACAAAGAACATATGCAGTGGCTCCTTGTTTCTTCTTGAGAGTGCACATATGATTTCGCCTCTAACTTTATTCCCAGATTTTTCTATTTCTTCAAGAATGGCAGTTTTGGAGTTTTATGGTGTAGATTCTTGATAACGATTCTACAGCACCTTTTGTCTTTCTGGGTGAATGTGTGACCAATAAGTCCATTTTTTCGAATAAGGTCGATGATGCTTTTGTAAACTTCAGTTTCCTTTGTCATCACTCTCAGCTGGTCTCTATTGACTATTTTATAGGTATAGCTTCCGCTCGGTACAGAGATATTCAAAAGATCTGTCAGTTTTGATAGGTTTGTGATTACATAAAGAATTATAGGTGGCGGTTTACTGGTCTTCCTAATATGGGTTCCGCTTTCCATAGGTTAATTGGTATCGTCAGTTATATCAATTGGGAGTCCACTGTATCTGTTAGAGGTGTCAACAGAGCTCTGTGAATTCTTTGATCGGTTTCCAGGTTCTGTAGTAGGTGGGCTGTTAGATAGTTTTTTTCCTTTTTGGATTCCGTTGCGTGGGTATTTTTTGCCATTCGGGAGGGCAACTGCTGTCATCAACATATATGGTGATTGTCCCTTGTGGTGAGGAAGGTACATTTTTGTCCTTTGTGCTGGTCTCTGTGCTAGTATTATTACCTAGTGACGCAGATCTTTGCCTTGAGATGAAGAGGCTCGGATGAAAAGCCTGTTGGGTTTGACGCAGTTTGTCCCATTCGCATTTCGTCACGATTACAGAAAAGTTCCCATTCGCATTCTGTCCCATTCGCATTTGGTCCCATTCGCAAATGGTCACACACTCAGATAAATTAAGTTTTTTAACATTTTCATAATGGTACTTATGTTTTAAAATAAAAACATGCCAGCTTTAAGTCGGTGAAAGATGCCCTGTATAGGGCACAATTAAAATCAATTGTTATCGCGACAACCGGTTATCGCTTGGGGTTTGAAGCGCTACATCAAAAACTGGGTATCGAAATCACTGATTTTAAATCTGACTATGAAATCGCACAAATGAATGCTGTATTATCAGTTTTCCCTAATGAAAAAGTAACAGGTTGCTATCGGCACTACAACGCCGCTATTTGGAAACAATCTAAGAAAATAAAGCTGACTGATACAAAGGAAGGACGTAATACAACAAGAATATGCGCAATTATGCCATTAGTTCCAGCTAACTAAATTTCAGAGGCCTGGCGCAATATTTTTGATTCAGCACCTGGCACAGAAATAATGCAAAGATTTCAACATTACTACGAAAATCAGAGGTATCCTAAATTATCACCAATAATGGTAAGCTGTGCAGGTCAAAGGCACAGAACAACAAACTCCTTAGAAGGCTGGCACCGACGACTAAATAGCTTGATAGAAAAAAAAGACCAAATTTATATTTATTCATTTACAAACTGAAAAATAAAGCAAATCATTGGGACATTTATATAAAAACAGTTTGTTTGGAAATGACAGACGCAACAGAAAATATAAGGATATTCATTTCGATAAAAACTACAATAAGCTTCTACTAACACAAGTGAATCGTAATTCAAGAAATCTGCAATAATTTATGAAAACAGTTATTTTTCTACAGTTATCAAAATAATCATTAATTCTTTTTTTTAGGTTTAATTTTATTTTGATTTTAAAATAATAATAAATATTGTTATGTTGATTTTGTAAGAATGTTGACTTTTGGAAAAATACACGTAAGTATCAAAAGCTGGCATGTTTTTATTTTGAAACATAATATTAAGTACCACCATTATGAAAATGTTAAAAAACTTAATTTATCTGAATGTGTGACCATTTGCGAATGGGACCAAATGCGAAGTGGACAAAATGCGAAGGGGACCTTTTCTGAAATCGTGACGAAATGCGATTGGGACAAACTGCGTCAAACCCAGCCTGTTGTACAAATTTTTTTTAGTGCTGCCGGTAGCATTTACTGTCACAGAGGCCTGGTCGCCCGCCCCTGTGCAGTCTTCGGTAACCAATTTCACACTCGCAGGCCCGGATACCTGCGAGCGCCGGGCGTTAGCCGGATCGCATGACAAATCTACATCGTTATTATCACTCATCATATTTATTTACGGGGTTGGGACATACACATGGCACTTTCCCAAGGAGCCATGGTTGCACTTTTAGTAGGGATTTAATCCTCCAAGGTTTTCCATTGCTTGTGGACAGGTTAGTTCTCGCCGTCTGTTTGCTCGGCGTTGTTGCACATTTAGCAAGTGTTAAAGGATATAAAAACTGATGGCGACTTGAGTTGTTTTCAGTATTTGAGACGAGACTTACAATTAAGATGAGACAAACTACCTACTTGAATGTAAAAAATGTAACGCTTATTATTGCAATAGACATCCGGCGCCGGCGGCGCCCGCGCCGAAGGTCGACTTATTACTTATTCATTTTACGCATTGTAAAAAGTAGGTAGTCAATCTAAATGTAAAAAAAGATGAATGTTATTTTTTATTTTACTTTGTAAGTAAGTGAAATGTAAAGTAACCTATAATGGTTAGTGATCACAAACCCGAACAGTGTTTAAAAATTCGAAACACTTGTTACCCGACCGGGATTGAACCCAGGATTGTTTTGTGTTGGAAGTCGAAATCTCATTCGCATCGTCTCATCTTTTTATCATTTTAACAATCTGAGCCCTTACAAATTTTCTTTAAATTCTTTGAAAGAAAATAGTCACAGCCTAAGTGTAACAGCCTGTTTAATGCTGTAATTAAATGTATTTTATTAGCAGGGGATTACAAAGAAGAATTACAATAAATACTAATATTTTTTTCAATCTTTTCTCATAGAATAAATAAAACGTGAAATTATGTTTCCTTAACACGTGCCATTTCAATTTGATACACCGACTTAGTAGTGACTGTAGGTACCTACCTATATAATTGATTTTATTGCATGACCATCGTAATACAACCCATAAAATGTTTGTGATTGCGCGTGGATGTTAAAGTGATACTTCATATAATTGCAAGTAGTTTTTCGAATTCTGCTGACAGAAATAATTTGTGTAGTTAAGTAGGTACTCTAGAACGAAGATAATCTGAAGTGGTTAGGAAATAATGATTTTCCATAGAAAGTTTCACCCCTTTTTAACCACTTTAAGGTATTATTTTGTAAATTAAAACTATCTCGTAAACTTCGAGAGCTTCCAGACCAAATTTCACAAATTTGAAATATATACATCGGTGTTTGTTTTAAAATAGCAACGGACAGACAGAGTATTTTTCGCATCTGTAATATTAGAACAAATAGTTTTGCTTGTGCATGGAGCTATACAACATACTATACAGCCAATGGTTGACTGGGAGAGCATGCTTTTAGCATTAAGTTCGCCTATTGTACTATATTTTATTATTGTGCAATAAAGTGTAAATAAATAAATAAAATGCCATGCCCATTGCGAAAGAAATGTGCAAGCATTTTTTTCTTAATTCATCTTGTGTTTATTTGAGAACCTTGTTCAATATCATGTGAAAAATGGTTGTGCCCATGTCTAATTGAAACAAATTTGAAAAAACTAGTAAACTTTTACGTATACATTAGTATGTATACATTAGTCAATATACCGTACTATTGACATCTTCTATTACATCTTCCTTCTCCTCTTACTGAGTGTCGTGGAGAGAGGCTCCTAAAGGAGTACCGCCAGAAGAAGACAGCATCATCATGATCTCTCTACCATTCTCTTAATTAACTGTGGTCCTGGTCACCAACCCTCCTGTCAAGCGTGACGGTTATGGGAGAAATCAGTATGGATTTTTTCATAAACGTTGACATCCTCTTTTTTACGTGGTTGATCGATTTAGATTGGTTGTTCATCAATTTTTTTGTTATGTTATTTACTGATCAAAACTTTTATGGTCACTATCATCACAATATTACATGGTAGTCAAGTACTACATGGTAGCAACCTCGAAACAAGTTATCCTTCTATGGTAGTAGTGACTATGAAAGCTGAAATCAGTATGTTACTGACCAATAGTTCAAGGTACACGGTAGAAACATCGAAACAATTAGCATCTATTTTATTAACTTCCCACATACACGCATTTCGCACTCATGGACCCAGTTCAAAGATACAATTCTGCTGCTGGCAAGCGAAGTGGTGACCTGATTAAATTACTAGACATTGTGTGTCATTTGACTACTTTGCGTTCGTTTTATAAAACCTTTGACTTGTATAAACTGGGTAACTAAATTACTGGAGGTGTAGGAAAGAAAGTATCCCTTACATAATAACAATTTTACAGTGAAATAGTAAAAGTGTTGTGTTATTTTTAATATAAATGTAAATACTCATGTTATCATGGGATAACTTACTGTAAAAAATATAAATCTACTTCTAAAAATTCATTTTATGAATCATATTATTAATATAGGTTTTATCTACCTCCGATACTATCAATTAATATTCACTGATAGTGTACTGTTGAAATATTACAACGATGGCATTGGAGTGTCCAGAACTCCAGATGTACTGATACTCTATATTCGAGTCAAGAGCAGTGTACTTAATTATCATGGTAATGGTAAAAGTTGCCCTTTTAATTCAATGCTTTTAATGATGTTTCGTTTTAATCATAAAGATAAATTTCAAATGGAAAAAGTAAATTGATATTTTTCCAGATAAAAAAGAAAGGTTTAAAAAATGTTTAGTCGTATTTCCGTGAATAACTTCGTTATAGGTCAAATGCCATGACTAATTGGTGCATTTGGTGGTAATTAAATTTTAATGACGCATTATAATAGATAAACTGTGACGAGTTACTAGTTAACTCCATGAAAACCGACAAAGTACTTAACGGACTCACATATCGGGGGTTCAGTGGTTGTAAAATTACAGTAAAAGTAGAATTAGCCTTCCTGTATTCTTTAGAGCATAAGCTCAACTAAGAGGTTGTTTAGACATGAGCACAGTGCGTGCATAATTAGAGGAATGTATGCTGTAACGTAACTACTTAGACCAATAAAAGTCTAGATTGGTAACCTTAGATCGTTTGAGCACTATCAAATATTATCAAACGGCTTCTGACCAGGCGTACAACCAGGCGTACAGTTACTGATCAATACATTTAGTTATTTATTAATAAATCATGCAACTTTATTTTATTACACTTACCTTAAATTTACTTAATATTACACTAGTATAGAAGTTTTAATAGGATAATTTGTAATAGGATAATAAGAATTAAAATTATAATATTTAGCAATAACTTCTTTCACCTATCCTTAATAAATATGCCAAATTTGAGCCTGATATCAAACGAGGGGTAAAGTAACAAAGGGAATAAGGTATAATTTTTATTAAAAAATATTATAAACGATTGTATTGAAACACCTAGTTTTAATTTAACGGATAAGATAAGATAAATCTTTATTTGCATTAAACATGGTATTACAGATAAACTTGTTACAATTAGAAATGAGCATTCATGTTTAACCGATCTATCGATAAGCAAATATTTTCTGTCGTCGTCATGCAAACAAATTAAATAAGAGAAAATCAATCAAATAAGTCTAGTAATAGTAAGTAGGTAAAGCAAAATAAATACAAGTCATAATAATCAAGAATAACAGTGAAATTAAAATGTCAATAAAATAAATATAAATTTAAATTAAATTAAAATGCCAAGAATCATAGATAAAATATGCAATGCCAGTCAATTCATCATAAGTCTTACGGATAGTTATCACAAGCCCAAGCCCACAAGCAACAACAGGGCATAATAGTAGATTTCAACACACAGAATACATAAAATTTTAATGATTATTCATTTAAACAATTAATAAATCTTGTTAGGTGTCCGTCACGGCAAAATTTTGTAAATTCATTAATGTCATAAAAACAATAAATTGTCAATAAGTATTTTAATATTATTTTCTTGAAAACAGTGAAAGGAAAACATTGGATACAGTTTGGAAGTAAATTGAACAATTTAATGCACATGCCATAGCTGTTCTTTCTGAAGCAGGCTGTAGCTGATGGTGGTATTTCTAATCTGTATGGATACCTTTTTTGGACATTACTCAATTCGTGTTTTTTTGTAAAAATATTCATATTTTTCTTCGCAAATATTAACATCTCAAAAATATATAGGGATGGTAATACAAGTATATTTAGTTGCTTAAAAAGAGGTCTACACGATTGTAACTGCCCAACCCCACAGATAGATCTCACACATTTCTTTTGGAGAATAAATGCACGATTTATGTCCGTTGAATTCCCCACCCAATCAGCCCATACCTTAACACGGAGCTCACATCTCCATGATATGCCATCAGCGCCGCTTCAGTGCTGGCCAACTGCGATTTCAACGAAATTTGGCACGGTGTGAGTTATTTGGCTGGAATCCTTTTCTATCCTGGGAAAAGGTACTGATACTATGACAACCGATGAACTGAACCATAGGATAATTTGAATACATGGTTTTAAATTCAAAGGAGAACCCCATTTTTGGGCCCGACGTTACAACAATGGAAATAAACGATTTCTTATTCTTATTCTTCAATTATTCCAAAAAATCCCTTTTATTTTACTTGCCTATATTTCTAAAAAATAGTATAATTGGCAATGAACAAGTAGAGAAAATGGATAAAATACATAATATTGTTTTTCTAATACTTAAACAGACTCTGTAAACCGTTATACACACATTTAATTAAAACGTGACTATCTCCGTAAACGCTCTGTCACTTCATAAAGCGGCGCATTTTACGTTTTAATCGATTTAAAATAAATCGATTCATAGTAATACTTTTTTTACAATTGCATTTTTTAAGGAATAAGCTTAATAGTTAGTTTTAAAAGCCTGATATAAATATAAAAAAACTTACAGAATGTAATTAACATTTTTCCACGAGCTTTGCAGTTCAATAAGTAATCATTGATAAAACAATTGATAGTTCAATTCCTGATGTAACAGGCTGCACTATTATTAAGAATATCAGTTGACAATGACAGTTAATTGTCATTTGTCATTCACTCCAATTTACTCACTTTTCGTTTCGTACATAGAGTACATTTTAACACGTTTCGTGCTCGTGCGCAAGTGTTTTGTATTTTTCTCACTGCTCTGCTGAAGTGCTCTGTTTGTTTTATATACCTCCTATAGATAGAAAAGGAACCTAGATCTTATCCAGTTAAAGTACCGAAATGGTATTTTTTAGTAAAATAATACATGATATAGGTTATAAAATAAAATAAGTTCATTGCTTGTTTTAAGTAACCTTCCCATTGCAGAAAGTTGTGAAAATAGGGCTTATGAATCTTTTCAATATGCTTTAATTTATGGCCAATTTCCAGCCTTGTAACGTCAGGCCCGAGATTGTATAGGAAACGGGTTTGTCCTTTCCACGCGTATGAAATCGCGGGCAACAGCTAATTTCCCCTAAACCAATCCCCAAAGTTCTAAGGTTGAGCTTATTATCCACTCTATAGGCAAGCTTACAGAGAGTTAACAAATAATTCTTGTGGTCACAAAACTTTTACGATGACATACCAAGTAGTAGTGATTCTATTTTGGTACCTAATCATGCTTAATTATTGTTTCTTTGTTTTCCAGCTCTGGTGGGCACGTTGGCTATGGGGACGACGTTCTTGCTGTCACCACTCTCGGGAGTTTTAACTGAGCTAATGGGTCTCCGTTTGACGACGGTGCTCGGCGGGGCTATCGCCACTGCCGGCCTTCTTATCAGCTCCTTTGTCGTAGATCATATTAATGTTCTTTGTTTAACTTACGGCATAATGTATGGCTTAGGCGCATCATTTGCTTACACGCCCTCTTTAGCCATTCTTGGTCACTATTTTAACAAGAAGCTAGGCCTAGTTAATGGAATAGTCACTATAGGCAGTTCTATATTTACCCTTTTCATTCCTGTCGTTATGGAGGTTATGATAAAAAACCATGGCTTAGATTGGATGTTCAGACTTTTAGCTTTATTTTCATGTGGCGTAGCATTCTGTGGGTTATTATTCAACCCAACTCCTATTATGGATGAAAAGCCTATTAGGGACGACGCAAACATAAAATCGTTGTTAAAAACTGTTGTAAACATTGAAATTTGGAAAAACAAAA
Organism: Anania crocealis; assembly: GCA_949315895.1. Taxonomy (NCBI): domain Eukaryota; kingdom Metazoa; phylum Arthropoda; class Insecta; order Lepidoptera; family Crambidae; genus Anania; species Anania crocealis. The sequence goes on from OX438862.1 coordinate 12,586,564, forward strand.
AATACAGGATGTGGGCATTGTGCATGCCCATTGCCTTGTTTGGTTATTTCGTCCCATACGTGTACATCAATTCTTACATCGTTCAAAATTTCGAAGGAGTCAATAATAAAAATCTACCTTTACAATGCATATCTATAGCTTCTGGTGTAGGAAGGCTGATGTTTGGTTTTCTAGCGGATAAACGGGGAGTAGATAGGATACTGTTGCAACAAATTTCATTTTACGTTATTGGCACTCTCACTATCATCTTACCTTTTGTCCAGTCATTCCCTTTATTGGTGGCTATTTCATTAGGCATGGGATTGTTTGATGGTGCGTTTATTGCTTTAATTGGGCCAATAGCATTTGAACTATGTGGAAGAAAGTATGCAGCACAAGCTATAGGCTGTATGTTGGGTCTGGCGGCATTCCCCTTGTCGATTGGACCGCCGGTAGCAGGCTACCTTTATGACTACTATGGTTCTTATACAGTTTCTTTCGTTTTGGCCGGCATCTCACCTTTGGCCGGTTCCACATTGATGTTCTTCATTAGGTTATACCGCAAAGACAATGTTCAAGAAAACAATTCTAATGCTAACGGGCGTGTACCGCTTGATGAAGTAAATATTGGTGAGTAGCATATAACACATACATTTTCAATAGTTTTTTTGCTTTTGCCTTTGAGGCTATTGAATGGAATATTATATACATTACAGGAAATTAACTGGATCCTCTTCTTGGAAACTGGACTGGTGCTAATCAGCAAACAGATTTATAACACCAAATATACATACATGATGCGGGTTATTGTGAGATATGGACTATAATTAGGTGTTCCAGCATATCCGGGTTTAACCATTGGTCAGTGGTGTATTTATATTTAAATTCTATTGGTTAGTTTCCACATAGGTGGCTGCAAGTGTTATAATTAGATAATTATCATGTTACTTTTTTTTTGTCGGAAAGTGGTTTTCCTATTCTGTTTTCAAGTAAAGTTGTGTGACGTTATAGGCTGCAACAATTTGTAATGAAATAGAAAACACTATTGATCGAAAGTGTGAGTAAGAAAGGTAGATATGTTACCGTATTGTTTAAATAACCTTTTTTAACGATAGGTGTTACAATCTTATAATAATTTAAAAAATAGGTATAAGCCTAAAAAAATAAGTTCAATGGAATGAGTTTGGCAGCACTTCAAGTCAATAAGGTATTTGTGTTATAAAAGTTAACGGTTATACAAATGACTATATCTTATATGATTTGACCAATAACTAAGTGCGTATTTTATGTAGGAATGATTCTTTTACAAGATTGCTTTTAGTAATTTTATGACATAATTTTATGTAAATTGAAGAAAATTACATTTAATACAAATGTAACAATGCATTTCGTAGTTGTCTGTTTACATTATTATTGCACAGCAAAAGCTCACCAACCTATCATAAACTTCGTTTTATCAACATCCTAATAATAGCTCGAAGTGACAAATTTGAAGCTTGTATTTACCACATGATTAAATATTACTCATGTGTTTGTACTTTACATATAGTTGTATTTTATTTATGCATTTGCTTGGGAAGGAGGTAGAAACATTTACCTTATTGAGCGAAACGGCCGTGTTTGACAGATATACGTGAAATCAAATATCACGCAGTCCGGTACAAAAATGACACTCGAACTGTCAAAAGTTAAGTATAGTACAAGCTGTTAATGTAATATTATGTCACGAATACTGGAAATTCACCGTGACGTACATGATGATGTTAATGCACAGCACATGATGAATGCAACTAAGAAAGGAGCACCCAAATATTGAATTGGTGCTCATTTAGTAGGTATGGCGTTTTTTTTAATATTTTAAAATGACAATGTATTTGCTTCAAAAATTGCAAATAAGTTAGATATTTTGTATGATTAATGCATTTTACAATAGGTACTTAATGTCCTTTCATTTTGCTAAAGAAAATCCGGATTTTACGTACCTATATTATACGGTTAACAATTATTTTCTGAAAAGTTCTAACAAATGAAATATTTTAGTTTTAAATGCTTTTCCATATTACCTTTTCCTATTGCAAATATTATAAAATAAAAAAAATATTCCGATAGCTAAATAATTAAAAATACCTAATGTATTTGGATAATATCTTTAAAATCCTAGAATTCGGTATCTGTGCTCCTTGCAAATTGAATTTTTCCACTAGATAATGTATAAAAAATCTATTACACGGATAGTTTTACTCATAGGTCGGTGATATGTACCTACATATTCATTCTACCTAGTTACCGAGAAAGTTCCTATTCCAGTTTTATTTATTTGTTTATTTTATCTTGTTAGTTAGAATGATTAAATATAAGAAAATTAAGTAGGGCGTTATTTTTATACGAATTTCCGTACCGATGGTAGTCAATACCTACTTGAATAGAGTTATATAAAAAGAAATACGGTAAAATATTGTAAAACTGATATATTTGGCTGTAGAATCTCATAAATGTATTAAGAATTATGTTTAACATATTTTTGTAAATATGTTTTATCGAATAGAACGAATAGATTAAATCATGTCTTTATAAAGGCGATGCAAATGTTTTAAATGATTTAAATATGGCATTTCAGATAGTACTATCTGTACAAGTTAGTACCTACCCAACTCAACCTACATGCGATACGAGTTTTTTAGGTCTTTGCTGCTCTGTTTTATGTAAATTGACTATGTAGAGAAACATAGAGCCCGGAAATTTTAAAAAAATCTGTGATAGTGAGATAGATGTCAATTAAATTATAATTATAGCCCCTCAAGATGTATTTGATTGACTATAATTATTGTAACACATGTTATAAAGCAACCATAGTACATACATAAACAAAAATCTTTTGATATAGGTAATAAGTTGCCTGATACTCGTTGTATTGATTATATCGATGTATTTTTTGTAGTAACACTGTATAAGGTAGGATCGCTTTATTAGGGTTCCGTACCCTAAGGATAAAAACGGGACTCTATTACTAAGACTTCGCTGTCTGTACGTCTGTCCGTCGGTCCGTCGCTCTGTCACCAGGCTGTATCTCAAGAGCCACGATAGCTAGACAGTTGAAATTTTCACAAATCATGTATTTCTGTTGCCGCAATAACAACAAATACCTATTAAAAATAAAATAATATAAATATTTAAAGGGGGCTCCCATAAAAAAATGCCTATTTTTGCTCGATATCAATAAATAGTAACAGTGTTTACCTAGTCAATGGTACGGAACCCTCCGTGCGCGAATCCAACACGCATTTGGCCGGTTTTATTTTTGCTTAGGAACCTATTCGTAATATTTTGGTTTAGGAGAATATATGAATTCTATGTCGTTGTCATTTGTTATCCGGACCCGACTCGGTGGTCAGACTAGAAAATGTGCTGAATTAATTATAAAATATGAATATGTAAAAAGTAATAAAAAGTAATGCACTTATTACACATAAATTGATTTTGCCAACATTGCTATTGAGTACTTAGTGCATTAAAATTGGAAGTTCTATGGATATATTTGTTGTTTATTATAGTAACAAGATCACTGTATGTGTGCATTTGTGTGACGTGTGCTAGTTGTATGATACAATTGCATCTGTGAGTGCTGTGATATGATTGAAAATCAATTAGAAAAAAAAATATCGGGTTATATTGGTTATTTTGATGGTTGTTACAAAGGGGGTGATTTTAAATTGCTATTGATAACATTGTTATTCTAATGAAAGAGGTCTGCGTAATGATTATAACTAAGAGGTAAATTTGTAGTAGGTATATTGATTAATAGTTAATCAATCTTTGCTACTGTTCATAAAGATAAAATAGAACGTTTCTGTGTGAATACTTGATCTACGAGTATCTACGTTGTAATAGAATATTGGTTATAGTTTAAATACATTCTAAAATGTCAAAACAAGCCCATGATTTGAAATGTTACCTAAAAATTAGGGTAAGTACGCTAATCGAGGAGTTTTGGTCATAATATTTATAGAAAATTAAGCAGACTTATATTTTCTTACGAAGTTTCGAGTTTCTCTTTACGAGGCACGAATTTATGTTCCTACCTCATTTAAATTTATTAATATTTACTTAATATAATAAGTTTTTAAGCATTTATGCATTATTTATAAGATTGCTGGTGGAAGTAGTTAATGTGTCATGAAGTTTAAAATTATTATTAAAATGATCATTTTTTTGTTTAAACGAACTGTTAAAAATCATGGATAATACTTCAACTGCGAATAGGTAGGTACTATAATACCGTTGTAGTACACTCACCAGTTACGCCTATCAAATTAAGTTTGAATTAGTTCCTATCATTTTACTGAAACCAAATGTGACATGTATGTAGTTAATTGGGCACGTAACCTATAAGCAGGCGTCCTTTGGTTTTTGGACAACCTGTATAAGTAGTATCAATTGTTATTACATATCAGTCTTCATTATACATAATATAAAACTACGATACTAAGTACACTATGATAACGATTAACAGATATAAGTATGTAAGTATTTTTAAAACAACTCAATGATTAGCTATTTATACAGAGGTAAAATGAATTTAACTTTTACTGATCCTTTGTTGCACATTGGTAGAAGCAAAATGTCATTATAAATCTAGTGCTATATTACGCGGTATAAAATGGTTTTTATAGCTGTTATACGACGTCGACAAAGACAGAATGATGTAATACTCTTGTACTAGATTAGTATTATCGGGTGTTGCGCAAGTGGAACTTGGTATCAAAGTGGGTGACACTTTAAAAAAACAGTTCCGCCTCTAGTGTGCAAATGTTCATTCCAAAATTTTATACATTTTACGTATTAAGGGTTTTTTGAAAATAATTAGTGTCTCGTACATTTTCGCAGAAATATATAACAGTACGTGGTCATCATGAACCGATTCAGTCCAATCATCATCATTAGGGGTTTCACCTTGGAATTTGAGGTTATATTATATACTTGGTATTGGTAGCGGCTTCCATTTAGGCTCTTTATTATGGCCCATTATGCGTAGGGGGGATTGGGATGGTTAGTCCATCCATCCGAACTCCTTCCAGAAGCACAGAAGTCTTTTGGGACATTCGCAGGCTTCCGAAAGGGAACTCGGTGTGCCGAGGATAGATCCAAAATCACATGGGCAGCAAATTCCGCCAGTTCCAGGCAGCCTCTACATGGAGGGCTGTCTGTGACATTAATAGTGAAGAGATGCTTATGCTAGGGAGATGTGTCCAGGCAGTGATCCGACTACATTTCGAAGGTCGTTCTTGTTTAGGGTGATTAAATTGCAAGCCAGACGTGGCGAATATTTGTACATATAAACTTTTGTTATGACATCCTAAAATTTGTCTCAAAACCTACATAATTATGGTACCCTACCATAGTCTGCGTCTGTCATAATCTTAATGTCAAATGTCCCATAAATTGATATTTTGCAATCATTTCGTTTCCTATAGGTTTTATGCTATTTATATGTTGATCAATATCGTAGGAACAACATTCTCTAAAATTTTGTTTGAATTTTTTGTTTCGTTGCATGTTGAATCGTTATCGAGACAGAGGGACAAGAGCGCGCATGTAGAGTAGCATTTATGGAATTAAAAAAAAACATTTATGCAAAATAATACATATAAGATGGATTAGTATTTTTTAACAAAAACGTATGTATTTCTATCATTTTTAATTATTTATCTAAGGTGTAATTAGTAGGTATATAGTTGATCTCAATTGAAATATAATTTAATTATTATATTTCCCTTATAATTGTTTTACCTACTCGAGAAGATACAACAAATTGTACTAATAGTATTTTAATATTCCGAATTTCATAATCCCTAAAACGTTTGGACATTTTATTTGGAAAATGGTACGATAGGAAACAAAAAAAGTATTCTGAGAATCTGGTATAACTATATCTGGATTATGAGAAAATGGGAAACAAAAAAATACTTTTGGAAAATTTGGTTTTAGAGCACCTGGAAATTGATTCATCTGGGAAATTGAAAACGGAATTTTAAAAAGTTGTCATTCATTACATCTGTCTTTTAAAATTTCTACCAACCGTTTTCGGGGTTTTAAGATTCGGGTAACAGAAATTCGAGATTTCAATTTTTCAATAGGTTACCGTACTAATAATTTAGAAACTTTTTAATAAAATGAAATTGTTGGTAAATAAAACATTTCACGGCGACTTAAGAATCTTGTACTGTTTTTGAAGTCGGATTAAAAAAACAATTATTTATAATTATACTTTTTAGTAAGTTATAAACTTTATACCGCGTGTTTATGATCGGGATTACTGGTTAACCTTAATGCTACTCTTTATAGTTAAACACTGCGAGCTCTCATCCCTCTATCATGATTTAAAAAAAAAAAAGTTGGAGGAAATTTTGTTTTCTCCAATATTGATTAACAAATAAACATCTTAAAACCTATAGGAAACACAAACACACAATTATTTTTAGAACCCGCATCTCCTCGAGTCCCGCCTGTACATAATTTTTCAAGTTTATATACTGATATTATAATTGCAATTTAATTGCTAAAATATTAAATAAAGTTTCTTAAATTATCCCGACCGGAAATTAAACCCGGGGCCCTTTGCCTACTAGGAGAACCGCCGCAGCACTAGACTATACTAAGTTATCGTCGTTACTTATTTCGGCATTCACAAGACTCATCATTCGTATTTTTGGAAAGTTATTTTTTTAGGCATTTAAACAATAATCTGTTAATACTTCTTCGTTAACTTTTATTAATGATTTGCGTTTTCGTATGTGTGTATACTGTACTTGAACAATTTGTAATGAAATATTTCAATTCAGACGAAAAAAAACCACTAATTGAACTATTTCAAATAAATGTAAGAAGATGTTTTAAGTAAGTGTGTTAATAGTAAGCAAAAATGTAAAATCAGCGAGTTATTTTTTTACCTAAATAGTTAAATATTTTATCTACTGATTATTTGTATAGTACCTACTACGTTATAAGTACATAACTGTACCCCGCAATCAATTGTACAAAAATAGTGATAATTAAATTAATAAATATCTACTTATCCCGGCGTTTTCAACATGTATTAAACATGTTAAAAAGTTTTTAACCTACTTCAATAATAGTATGTGGGACTAGTGGGTTCAAAAGAATTTTTAAAAATTATGACGTATTATTTTCATGTGTCAGATACCTACATAAAATCATACGTTACAATTTATTTGATTGAATATAAGAGAAATCACTTGATGTTGTCAAAAATAAGAGATAAGAGACTGTCCAATTTAATGAAGAAATCGGGCTTTATCATTTTAATCTTTGATTGTAAATCGGATTTACTGATTGTTTTAAAATAAGAGGCTACCAGGTTTGATCTTGGGATAGTGTATTTATTTCAGTTTTATATTTACAGTCCTTCACAGTACCTGTTCATTACAATCTATAATACTCTTTGTATTCCTAAACGTTCAAGTGTAGCAATTGTGTTTTAAAGATTGTTTTCTATAATATAATTTAACATTACAATATTTTATATAATGACCGTTTTATTTTTCCCTGAACATCTTTGTCGATATGCTCTATTATGTACTCATAGTACAGGTAACTATAGAAACAGATTGTAGGTTTTGTCTAAAAATAACGACTGCATTCTAGATTTAAATTAAATACTTAACACTATTCTATTTTTCTGTTCCAAAATGGATATTTTAAGTTTATGCTGGATACCAATTTTTTCCTTTACGTTATCAAACTTTGAAGTTGTCATCATCAAACATTTAGCGGGCTCGTAACTATGATCGTTGATTGTTTGTTTGGCACTCGCTCTAGTTGAAGCTTACTTTTTTGCTTTTCGTCGGTAAATTTTTCATTAGAAATCGTTGAACATCAGTAAGGACAATAATTGAGACTTAGGTTTAAAAATATGGTGCGAGATTTTTGTGTTTATTAGTTAATTAGCAAATCACACTGGTGTGATTTGCTAAGGATGAAAGCCTTCGACTAGTGCGTGTATTAGCCGTGATCATGACTTTGGAAACTTGTAAGGCGGTCGCTTTAAATGCAATGCTTGCACTAATTACAAAATAACACAATATAACAAATGGGTCGCGCAAAAAGCTTAAGGTCGCACAGCGGGCAATGGAAAGAGTAAATGCTTGGTATTTACCAGCGTGATAGAATCAGAAATGAGGAAACCTTAGGAGAAATTGGCTCCGCCATCACTCGGAATAATTGCGGAGCTCTAGTGGAGGTAAGTAGTGGGCGGCAATCGGTGGGTGGGATCTACAATCTGGTGAAGGTTGACTCAGCCGCCGCTGGGGGCGAATAGCGCGAAAACAACCGGCGTAGATTCTAAGGGGAAGCCCAAGTCCAGAAGTGGAGTCCGTCGTTTAGCTAAGAGGATGATGATGAGTTATTTAGTATGGTGAATATATGAACATATGAAATGCTGAATGGATGCTGTTAATGCGACCAACCGGCGCCTTACCTAAATGAGTGTATGAGATACTTTACTCAGCCCTGAGATTAAATTGACATGTTTAATAAATTTTCAATCAACGATCCTTAAAATAGCAATTTATCAAGAGTTCCTTGAAAAAATGTGTTGTACATTGGCGGATAGTGTTCGCCAGAATTTTCCAAATCCTATTTTTCGAGCCGGCAAGCGGTCAAATGAATCGGAATGGGAGTGTTGACGACCAGCGCTGCCGAATGAGTAAACTCTGATTTCCACTTCTTCGTGCGACGGGGAATTGGTCTTTTGGGTGGCCCAACGTAATGGCTTGGTTAGTCTGTAACAAAATCGTAGGTATATTTATGTAAAATTTAGCAGTAGCAAAGAATATATTCTTTGTCAGTAGGTAGGTATTTTAGAAATAGGTACATCGGGCAGCAACATATATTTTGATAGCGTCAAAAGTCAGATAACGTTTGTTACAGTGAACCTACATTCGATATCTATCGACAAACGCCCACATTCAATCGTTACTCATGTGAAAGCTGTTGAGGTCACATGGAAAAAAATAATTTATCGTCGTCATTTATCGAGACATACAGGATGAAACTTTAAATACCTTCCAAATTTTAATATAGCAATCTACCAGACAAAAGACAAATGACGTTCTTTTGGTATGGCCCAGTACAAAAATTTCAAGATAAAGCACTTAGAAAAGGTCCGTCTAAATTTTTAATTTTTTGATACGGCCTCCTAGCAACACCTTTTTTTACGCGATGCGTATCTCATTCGTCCATTACGATATGTACCATTTACAAGTTTTTGGTTTTTCCTTCATACCTTAACAGGCTTAGGACCGTAAAAATTTAAAACTATAAGTATTGCGAAAATATTTTCGATTGAAAACTTTATTTACATTTTTTACTTCATAAATGGGCTTTGAATACGATACGTAACGCCTTTATAAATTTTTGTAGCATTGCAAAACTGCTTACTCTGAAAAATAGTCCATGTCATCTATCACATCTGGCATTTCTCTTTCATCGACGTCGAGAAGCAGCAAACTTAACGCTACCAAGGCTCCCATGATACCAACATCTAAAGCAACAGACACGCTATGGCTTAAAGGTTGGAACACGAAGACCAGGTAGCCAATCATACTGGCGAACTGCCCAATGGCATGACAAGATCCAAACAAAGTTGCTCTTATATTTATGGCAAAGAGACGAGGTGTAATGTTAAGGAGTAGTAGATACACAACTATTTGTGATGCTAAAGCGAAGGTTAAGAAAAATTTTGGTATATGAAATGTTATCTGAAAAAATAAAGTAAGTAATTAAGATTTCATGCCAATTAAAAAATTATGTCAAGTAAAAACACAAATCTTTACAAAAAACAAGGGTACACATTGCCAGTATCTATCAGCACTTTGATTAATTGATTGATTCTAATTGAATAATGAAAATTTAAAACTAAGGTGAATTTTAGTTTACCTACGTTATCTCTGATATTTATAGGTAGGCAGGTAGATACCTACCTAAATAATTATTTGATGTTATAGCGAAATAGAATTTACTTACGTTACCAATAAACACTTGAATACTAGCAGAAATACCAGACAGTAAAACATTTAATATGAGTAAGTGTTTTAACAATATTTTCCTGGACAAAAATGTTGTTACACTGACTATGCCGAACAGTGAACTTATCAATGCAAATAAATCTTGATTTATATTATCTCCTCCAAATACATTGGCATAAAGGTAGCTTAGTTGGAACGACGATAAAGTCCATAAAAGTAATGATACCAATATTATAATTCTGACATTGTATTTCGTGAATATCCCAGCACATGTTCTTATCTCATCTAAGCAATGGTATGCCTAAAAGGGAAACAAATAGGTAGGTAAATTTTACTGGTGCGCTTGCTTTTTAAAGTTCATTAGGTAAGTACTCCTTTAAGAATTACATATGAGTCGCTTAGGTAACTTCAAACTCGGATAAATCCAATTCTAAGATATTTAGCGATTTTGGTGTCAAAAAAATGTTTTAAACATATTCATCAGTCGTGTATAAATCCGCATGGATCTTGAGAAATAAGCCGCCAAAGTCATAATATTTTATGTAAGATAGATAGATCCATGATTTTTTTTTTTAAACGGAGATAAGTCCTGAGAGCCAATCAGGTAATTGCGTTTCTTCAACATAGCCGCCAGTTGACGTAAACTTTGCGACAGTAGGTAGCACCGTGCGCTCCCGCTTTTTATTGCTTTTTTGCGTTATTCAGACAGTTTCCAAAATTGCGTCACCAACTAATACCCTCAAGCGGCCTAAAATAAAACTTCGCCATAAAAAAAGGGAAGAGCGAAAATTCGTTAAGTTTGAAACACCTATACCTATGCGTCGTTTGGAATTTAGAGTTTGCACTAGTGTTGTGTTAACTATTATCGATTATTTATTATTACTATTTTGTCTACTGTTACAGAATAATTTAGACATAATAAGTATGTTAAAAGACATAATATTGAGTTCCTACATTTTATTCTCCGATGAAATTTGTGTAGGTATGATCATGTTGAGTTTTAAAATATAAAACGTGCTTTGTGGAGTTGGTCGTCTGGATACGTTTCGCAGTTTTGCTTATTTTTTATGTGCGCGTTCTATAATTTGTAAATGTAATTAGGTATGTGACATGTCCAAGAATATTTATATGATTTATAATAAACTAATATTTTTTTTCCAAATTTAACTTCCTCTAAGTTAACTTCCTCTAAATAAATTAACTAAGATTCATTTTTAAAAATATGATAGTGCGACCAATGCACGAATAAGAAATGGAAGAATTATTAAATTGGGTACTTCCTATTTTTATAACATAAAACTATATTTTCATATTTTTTAGTTTTATTCAGTTTGCTGCTATTTGACTGTCGATGGTATACCGTGATTTCGTCACTACCCCATCCCTAGCTCTAATAGGGTTTTTTCATAACTAGATACCTAAATCCGAATCTATTAAATCAAAATTCTATAAATCCATATTGAGTTTTGTCAAAGATGGATAAATTGCATTCCATTATATAAAATGAAGGTAAATCCAAACTAAATATTAAATTTTTGAAAGAATGGTTGGTTTAAATACTGAAATAAATAAACAGGATAATTTTCTTCAATATTGGATCCATAATTTAAAAAAGACAGGCTTTGAATTCATGAAATTAAGACTATAAACACTTTTTCTTAAAATCTCCTAACAGGGTTGAGTGGATTTATCAGAGTTTGAAGTTAAGCGACTCAGATCATTTATTAATTCTTAGATTCATGTTGCTATTAGCTTAAGTACCTACCTAACCTAATTTTAGTTCAATCAAACTGCAGTTCTTAACAACAATGCAAATGAATTGTCGATCTGGATTTATTAAAAAACTAGCTCATCGCCCGCGGCTCTACCCGCGAGAACCTGTGCCTAGCGGTGGCGTACCTATAGATAGATAAGGTAGACTTAAATCATTCGTGTCTGTGAAACCATGGAAATACACATACAAAATTTCAACTTAATCTGTCAAGCCGTTTTGTAGTTGACATACCGACAGGTGCCACCTATCGGGTCACGCGGTAGAAAGTAGCTTATGTTTATCAGGGATAATGTCTTCTTCTAATGGTATTTTTGTTTTAAATTGGTCCAGCAGTTTTGGAGCCTATTCAATACAAGCAAACAATCAAATCTTTTCTCTTTATAAGTAATATTAGTGTAGATTACCTACTAATTATGTTAAAGAAAAGTTTACATTACCTACTGATTCTTTTCAGAAACAAAGGTACTTTTATCTAAATGAAGTATTAGATGAATTTATTAGACCCTGAATTGTTTCCAGAAATTTTGGTAAATATTGACGAATGATAATGGATTTTAAGATTCTACATATACCTACAACGCGTTAGGTAAACGGTATATCGAGCCGAAACCAGCCTATGGAAGCATATGTATAATAAATACTACGCTTAGGTCAGAAATTTGGTATTTATCATCATTAACGAAAAAAAAAATCATACAAATCGGAATCGCAAAAATTTCTGTTTGTATGGAAATAAAAGCAATTAAAATAATGGTATCAAATTTCTGACTTCACCATAGTATTTATACCTATGCATATGTGAACATAGGCTGGTTTGGTAAATAGTATAAAACCATTTACCTAACACGCTGTAAGTATATAGATTGTAGATACATGGACCAAACATTCACAATTATCTATACTTACAAATATTGTTTGCATTAGGCGCTGGATGGAATCTAACTTATTTCTCGTCGAAAATGTGAAAAAAGTATACCTATCACGTCCTAAGTTGACTGATGAAGTATTTATAAACGGCGGTATTGGACTTACAGACGTACTCTATGATTAACGGGCCTTATTTTAAAATCTTCACAAAGGTTTATGCGGTTCAATGCCGCTGCTTTAAATATGATTTTCTCTGATTTGTGTATTTTTCTGTTGTATAAAAGCCACTGAGGTGATTCTGGAATCCATCTGAAAAATGTTATTTGTTTAGAGAATAACTATCTGCATGTCTTTATGCATCTTCTGGGTGGAAGTTATTGGAACAACTTAAAATACGAAGTTAATTATTCAAGTTCAACTGAAATGCATAAATAAATTCGAATTAAATTTATGCATTTCAGCATAATTGAATGACTGACCATAAGTAAATTTGAGATTTTTCAAACTTGGCCTATTAGTTTTCGTCATATCGGCGGTTAAAAGAAGCAAAAAGTAATGGCTAATTATAACATTTAGTGTAAACAAGTAAGAATGATAAATTGGTCTTTTAATCTATCCTTTAGCTTTGCTTAATTTTCAAAATCCATATTTAGAAGAATTGTTAATCAGAGCTAAATAAGAAATCACTGACAGACAATCAGCACACAGACTCGAAACTAGCGGTATATAAACGTTATTCGTCGTTTTTTAAAAGTTTTATATAAAATCAGTTAAAATCAGTATAAACAATTCTTACCTTAAAACTATGATTAGAAGAGCGCAAATTAAGGTGGCCATAAAGTTGTATGTTTCCAAGTTTGGGAAGGCGCTCGCCAGGGGGAGCACACACGTCATGGATAGAAGCCGTGGCAGAGATACAATCGCGCTAAGCCGTGATCGCCATTGATTGCTGGCTATTTCGCATGCTATAAAAAACACACATACTTTGGACATGCTTTGCCTAAATAATATTGTAGGTACCTACTTATTAAATCATTGCTAAGTCAGTGTAAGTGAAGGCGCGCCGGCGCCGAATAATAGTAGGTAGGTACCTACTTACTTATTAGGTCTGTTATTCATATGATGGGTAAATCATTATTTTAAAATAATTGAATGCTAATGATTGGCTCTATTTGTTTTGAGGTAATAAATGATTAGGTTAATTGAAGTTCTAGTTCTGTTTTCTTTTAGATTTAAAGCTAAGCTAAGCTAAAATTCATAATGATTACAGAAATATGCTAATTAATTAGTAGATAATTTCGCCTACTGATTATTAGTCCCACATATATGGTGGCAGCTCCAAATAATGACTTCAAGAAAACTATCAACTGGAACCAGGCTTCTGAATCGCAGAAAGTTACAATAAATCCGAGGGCCAACTGAGCAAACACATCTATAGCAATAGCAAGGCGTCGTCCAAAACTAAAAATATATAAAAACGAAATTGTAACTAATTAGTATAAATTAGGTTCCTATTTAGTATCGATCTACTAAACGTTTGGGTCCTATATTTAAGAAAAATATCATTTTTGAAAAATTTAACTACTTGAAACTCGACGTTGAATGACGCTAGGTTTCCCTCAGGATAAGTAGATATGTAATTAATAAATACCTAATATTAGGTATCTGATATATTTTTTCAGTTAATAGGAGAGCTGGTTACAAACTCAATAATAATTCTTAACGTCTTATACTTGAATACATTTACGTGCCTAAATCCTTTTATAACGTTTATAGACTGAATCACTTTTGCTAACCCACTTATCTGTAGATGTTTAAATAACATTTAAGCAAATTGTAACATAGCTACCTATCTGCAATCAATCCAAATATCACACAGCCAAACATTAAACCCATACGAGATATAATTGTCGTGGATACCAATTTCATCTTGTGTTCGCAAAATACCAGCCACTGTTGAAAAGAATAGAATTGTAATCGTGTCACGCGCATGGTACCTTACCCAAGGAACTAAATCTTTTGTAGAGTAAAGATCTCGTACCGATTTTTTAAGCCAAATCAACCAAAACAATTTGACATGCCATTTACTGCACTTGCGCTCTGCTGTTGCGTTATTTATGGAAGTAACGGTACAAAGGCTGGCATTGAGTACCTCGTACCGTTCTGGTGGGATGCATGTGACCTCTATAGACGGTTTTAAGAGGAACATGTCTTCGTACTGGTTAAACATTGAGGGCGCCGCAAGCACTGTCGAGGCCATCACAATCAACCATTGCCAGATTCCTATGTTGCCCAACACGTCAGCAGTAACATCTTCGTAAACAGTCCCGATTCTAAAAAGGGAATATTTTTGTCAACATTAATATGAACCCTCTTTTTTCACTCAAGTAGATATAGTTAGTACTTTTCAGAACACCCTACATCGACATTGCACACGCAACAGACGATATCCTTACATTCTTTAAATATTCAGATGCAATCGTGGCCGTATTGATTTGTTTGACGGCAATGTTTGACTCTCGCATCATATTTCCGTGCAATTTGAAGTAGGTATGGTGTACTTTTATTAAAAATAATGATTAAAATAATGAAGCGATTGAAAATTCATCTCAACATAGATGTTAATGCATCACATTTATAACTTTCTTAGCATTCAAAACTAATCGTACACTTAAGTTAAGGCGTCTTATAGATAAATACTTAACAAAAACACAGGTTATTCCGAAATCCAATATATTGTGAACTTACAAGGTCAAATTGGTTCTAATATGGAGGTGAGTATCCCATCTTAGTATTTTTAAGTAGGTAGGTAGTTAGTTTTTCAAAACGTTAATTTAAGCAATGTAGGTAATTAGATTGTTAAATTAAGGTTTTTGATATTAACTACTTAGCAATATTTTAACGTAGGAGCGTATACTTAAACTGAAAAATTATTATGGGACTGTGTGGTTGGTGGGATCTACCTCCTAGTGGTCCACTCTGGGCAACGGCATCTTTGGTTTTCTAACCAATGATGCCGGCCAACAGATCCCTCTGCGGTGGTTGGCTTCGTAAGAGGCTGCCTGGATGCTACCACCCTCCTGCCGGAGTCCAGCGCCAAACAGTTTTTCTGTGTTCCGCTGGTGTGTGGGAGAACCAGTACCTCTGGGTAAGCTCGCTCCATCTTAGGCTTCTTCTTAACCGTATAGTTAAATATGTAGCCCATTATTTATAAAAAAAAGGTACTTACCTACTTATTATTATGTCGATATTCAGAACACAGTTTAAAACTTTTCATGCCATGATCGTTGATACAATAATCGTTTCACATACGCCATCATTATATAGTTACCTTCTTACCTACTAACAAACTCGTATCTATAAGCTACATATTTCCAGTGGTAAATACACAAAAAAAAAGTGTATTAAGTCAAGACCTATTATTATGTAATGTTATAAGAATATAGAACATAAAAATAAATAATTCAAACAACTCTACAGTATAAATACTTACTTACCTACTTTATTAAAAATACCATATAATTATGTCATGTGATCGCCTTGTTTGTGGTTACCGTATCAATTTAAACTTGTAGGTAATGTTGTGAATAATGCACCTATACCTAAGTTAGTTCATCATCATCAGCTTTTATCATTCATGGCTGGACATAGGTACGCCTCTCCAACAAAGGGATTTTGCCATAATCATATCCTAAGGTGGGTTGGCGATAGAAGTTTAGAATAGTTGCTGTTTGTCCTCTTACCTGGTAGTAATCCCTTAGTCACCTTTTACGATGCGAATAGAGACGGCACAAAACGACTCCCAAATAGGTAGGTACATTAGTTACGCTTCTGTGAGGTTGTTCACCTTATTTTTCAAGTAACCTACAACTGTTGTGAGCAGATGCTCATTCATATTTAAGTCATTACAAAATTACTACCAAAAATACCTAAAATCAAACTTTTGACAATTAAAATTCAATTAAACATTGCTTTTTATCCCGCTTTTTTTTAAAACTCATTGAGTGGAAGGACAGTGAGGACATACCTCCGTGGCGGAGTGGCGTACACACCGGTTTTCAAGGTGTCGTCTGCTCCGAGGTCCCGGGTTCGATTCCCGGACGGGTCAATGTACAAAAAAAGTGTTTTTCTACATTTTCTCGGGTCTGGGTGTTTGCGGTACCTTCGTTGTTTCTGGTTTCCAAAATACGAATGCTTTGAATAGTTATTCAAATTGGGATCAGAACAATGTATGTGATGTTGTCCACATTTATTTATTTATTATTTATTTATTTATTTTTTATTAAACTAACTAACTAACTAACACATACGGCATTCCGTAAAATTATATAAGTACCTATGTAATAATAAACCTCGTCGGTAAACCCCTTTTAAATATCTTCGATAAGATCTGGTTAAGAAAACAAATAGGCGTGGCATTTGGAAAAACAATTTGTTCCAGAAAAGCATGAAGTAGCCCAAAAAAGCCCATCTCATACTTAGACACTAGACCGTTCTTGCACTAACTAACAGTTTATATAGAATAAACTATAGAAATTTACTAAGGCCTCCTCAGAAGAGTTTATTCAACACCCTTCATTTGTTACGGGTTTTTGTAACATCCTGTAGAAAATAATTATTTTTTCGGTTGGTACTCGTATTACGAATACAAATGTCGAAAATCATAATTAGAAATAAGTGTCTTGAACCCGATCACTGGATTGGCTTTATACTTACCTTGAATTTTTAGATGCCTGCAATACGCTTTATAATATTTCGAATGCTGTAGAAGGGCTCCTTCAAGGTTTGCTGCCTCACACCAACAGCCAACCTTAATATAGTTACAAATATTTTGTTTGATACGTTGATGAGCCGTTGAAGAAAGCGCGTTTTAAAAATATAGACATCGTCCAATTTAGCATTTTCTGTCTTACCTACTAGCGCGAAACCCAATACACTTTTAAAAAAAATAGGACGACCTCCGTCCATGGACTGACGGACTAAAAATGTTTGCGACTGGGCAGATGAAACACCAAGAAAAAATATTTCATATCCTATGTATTTCATCCGGGATTCTCGATAGGAGGCAAATGGAATTAGAAAACGATCATAAAAGACAAACATCATATTTAGAATGCAAACCTAAACAAGGTAGATCAAAACGAAAATCAGCACCATTAAACAAATAATAGTTATTTAATGTAAACGATATTTATTGATTAAGAGCCGGCTCTTGTGACTTGCTCTACCTACTACCCACTAGTTCTCATTAGCTGCCAAATTTATTGGCGATCGGATGTAGGGTGCTCTTCGACAAGGATCTCAACTCACGCACGATAGAATGCTTCAAATCATACGTGAGTGAGTCTTGCAGAAGCTGGATCACAAAACGAAAAACTTTAAATAAAACCGGCCAAGTTGCGAGTCGGACTCCCGCACGAAGGGTTCCGTACCAAAAAGGCCAAAAAATGGGTTTGTTGTATGGGCCCCCCTTAAATATTTATTTTATTTTGTTTTTAGTATTTGTTGTTATTGCGGTAACAGAAATACATAATTTGTGAAAATTTCAACTGTCTAGCTATAGCGGCTCTTGAGATACAGCCTGGTGACAGAGCGACGGACAGACGGACAGACGGACAGACGGACAGAGACAGACGGATAGACACACAGTCTGATAGGGTCTGAGGGTCTGAATCTGAAAAACAAGCCACATTTAATACTTAGTATCTCACTCTTTTATTTCCAAACATTCTAATATTTATCAAATATACATGTAAAATACCTACATAAATACAATACATACACACAATACAATACAGTAGGTACATATTTAAAAAACAACTGTCTACACAAACTCTAACCGATACGAAGCATTAGCGAGAATAAAGTGCTTTAACTCTAGCCATATTGAAAACTAGCTGTTCCCCGCGACTTCGTCCGCGTCAACCTTCCGTTATTATGATCGCGATTATTTTTGTTACATTTTTCACTGATGCTCCTATTGGTCGCAGCGTGATGTTATATAGCCTAAAGCCTTCCTCAATAAATGGACTATCCAACACAAAAATCTTTTTTTAAATCGGACCAGTACTTCCTTAGATTAGCGCGATCAAATAAACCAACAAACTCTTCAGCTTTATAATATTATAGTAGAGATGGAAAGTAACTCAGATTGTCTGACGTTTACGGTTAGAGAAAAAAGGTTTCCATTCGAATTGGTACTGTGGTTAGTACTATCAATATGTTGTAACATAACCCCTTAAGTAATAGGTTAAGGAAAGTGCGTGTGTACTCATTTAAATATGTCTGTGTTGGACCTTAAAGGTTGCATCACTTTTTACACATTCCTTATTATCGTAGTGTAACTATTCACGCATGAAAGAACACACCTCACGCCCACTGGTAGTTAATAACTTAATAAGACACTCAGTTTAATATTAATTATCCTCTTTATGCTCTAGATTCGATAAATATAATACAAGGAGCAGAATATAAATCGGTAGGTAATAAATTTTGGGTTGCCGCATGACAAGATTTGTTCAAAGTTATATTAGGTAGTTACTTATTTATTTTTGGAGTCTGTCCAATATCGCTATTTTTCAACCGAAACCTAAAAAATAAGATTAACAATAGCAACTATATTCTAACTACTAACTACTCTCTAAACATTTTCAAAAAGATCGATAAGTCACTAATTTTATACGCAAAGAATTGAGGACGGTTTTTTTGCGTGGGTTGAGAATTCAAATATTATTATTATGCCGATTGTGATGTGTTACATAATTTAAAAAATTTAATGAGTATTGCTCGCTCCCGGCAAAAGTAGCAGAGAAACGCCCCCCGGCACGCGGTGAGACGACTTGCGCTGTCGCTAACGCGCGAGCAACGCGTTCTTGCAGGTCGACAGGTATGGCCAATGAAGATAAGAAGGTTACAAGTTTTTTCGCGCGATTGCGGTAATCGACCGCGTTGTCGGCGCCACGAACGCCTGCGCAAGTCATCCATTCGCTCCTCTGCCGTCAGGCCGGCACGCACGTCGCTCGCCATCCGAAACGCGGCCGCGCGCATTTAAACTCCATAACATCAATGGTGCTTGTGAAATTTACAGAAATTCGGAAACAGGAACAAACCCAAGCAAAGCACCCGCCCAACCATGGACAAGGACCGTGCGCTAGAGGATATGATGGGGAAACTCGGTAAGTCCAGAACATATGGAACTACTAATTTAATGAAAATTAAAATTAAAATCGCTTATCTTCACCAAAACATGCGTAAGTTTATATAAAGTTGATAAAATAACAACAAAAAAATAAAAAGGTAAAAGATTCAGGGAATAGTGCCACGAGGGTAAAGTGTCGAGCCGCGCTGATTTTCAAACTTAGTAGGTACCACAGACCTATTAAAAAGTATTTTTATTGGTCTGAACGTAGTACTCTCTACAGACGATTTTATATCACTTAAGTTTAAGGGAACGTTTGCCTTACGTGCCTTCCAGCTCTATCGTACTTCAAAACTACAATAACAAAACAATTCACAAAATTTTACGTACCCAAATAACCTGTTATGCAAGTCATTTATATTTTGAGTTGAACTCTATTATAGGTAGGTGGGTATATAAATTTAATGTTAATTAAATTTGAATAAATATAAAGTCTCATAATATTTCTCCTCCTAATACCAATTGTATTCTTGGATCATTCCTATAATTTCTAATAAACAGCATCAGTTTTAAGGTAGCGTTGGCGGTAGGTAGAGATGTTTTGGTATCCTTAAAGCCAGCTTTTCTATCCCAACGACCTGAACCAATCGAATGCTACTAATTTTTACGTGTATGCCACCTATGTAAAATAAAAATTAAAGATTAAGCAGCGAATGCAATAATCGTGTTACTAGGAGTACTAATCGCCTTCTACATTGTGCTTAATCTGTGTTTGTCGCCTTACTTCTTTCTTTTTAGAAGGCTGAACCAACTTGGATGACATTTTGCGTGCGTATATTTTAACGGGTTCCTGGATGGCATTAATATATAATTAGACCCGATAGGTGGCGCTGTTTTTAATCAATCAATGTCTGCCGGGTTCACTAGTATTGCAAGGAATAACGTCCCTTAGCACGCACCGAGTCGTGCTTAAGCAAATCGAACCGCAAGCATCTCTAGGTCACATGAATTTTTATGCCAAGTTGACCCTAAACGACCGCTGGACATTTGAGCCATAAAGAAAAACTGACTTCAAGGTCGAATTTAGTAAATAAAGTCGAAAAATACATTGCTAATGCGTTACCCTTTTCTTTCTTTCGTTACTTGAATTATCGATTTTACTCTACCGTCTACTACGTTGTACTTTATTTTGACCTAGAGCAGGTTATCTAATTTTAAATCGATTGTTAAATAAATGCTTGTTTGCATAAACGGGGTGGTTTGCGCCGCTGGGAGGTTGGTTTACATTAATCTATGCATATTAAATACCCGGTTACTTTCATCCAGCCCATAAAGCCAGAAGTAAGTACCTATAGATAGATAGATACCTATTGTTAAATCTATTGCAAACAAAACAATTTAAAATTACACATGAGAAAGATTCAGAATGGTATCAACAATTTAGGCGGTTTTATCGCTTGAAGCGATCTCTACCTATGTGTTGTACCTAGTTACCAAATAATTGAATAAAATCTCAGCATGATTGCGTCTAGCTAGGCTATCTGCAACGTTACTTATTATTATATTTTTTTTTTTGATAATTAAGTCTTTCGGTAAATTTCAAAGCTTCTCAGATAGCAAAAGCTCTTTCGACAAAATTGACAGCACTTATTGTGATTAGAAATGAATACCCTTCCTTCATACGGACAGTAGACTCCGCCCTTAACCTTGACTATCGATCAAAAATGTTTACCAGGTTGCTCACTCATTACATAATAAGTATTCTTAGTTCATTTTGTAACATCTAAGGTTCTTATCGTTTTATTAGTGGACTGTAGGTCTTATCATGGAATAGTTTCTTGTCATATGTTTGGTGTAAAATAAACTGAATTAAGTTTTTAAGATATTTATTAGTTTTTTCATGCTAATATATATTTGGACCTTCATTCATTTCTTTTATAAGTACCTTTTTGATCGCCTACCGCTTCGATCTGGTTAAATTGAAAGAGACTGACTGAAAGATCGATGCGTTTAAATAATTATGAAACAAGAGGTTTTTTTAACGTTCTTGAGTTTCGGGATTTTTCTGGCTAATATTACAGTCATTCAGTTGTGTTTCTGACGTTAAATTATAATAAACGAGTTATTATGATCGCCGGGAACGTTACCACACTAATAGTTAGAGAAGATAAAACACTTCTTTGCTTGCCTTCCTTAGTCAGTCTTGAGATATAAAAATAATAAAATAAAATAAAATTAAACCTTAAGATATAAATCCGACAATATCGGTATAAATCTTTTGGTTAGTGTGTAAATTGCTATATTCATTAACAACTGTGTGCGTTCTTGTTTGTGTATGTTCTTGTGCACAGTTGCTAATTATTTAAACTCTAACCAAACGATATAATACCGATATTGTCAGATTCACTTATAAGGTGTGCAAGAAGTGTTTTTCCTTCTCCAACTATTATGTATGGTTACGCTTCAGGCGAATAAAAAATTTCGTTCAACGTCAGATACACAACCGAATTAAAAAAAGGCAATAACTCATGAACATTATAAAACTTCTTAACTGTTATTGTCGCGTGTGCACGGCGCGCGGCGTACTATACCTTCTAGTATCTTAACAGCAACAATTCCTGTACGGTAATGTACTATGTCCATTTACACCTTTACTTTTGCGGCATTGCTTATAGAAAAGAGTTCTAGCTTTATCTGTTATTTTGTAAATCCAGATAAAGCTAGAACTCTTTTCTGATAGGCGCACTACCACAGTTTTTAATCTGAGTCATGCATTTTCAAGCAGTAGGTATAAATCGGTTTAGGAGTTCATCAGGCATAGTTAACATACCTACATACAGACAATAAAGGTTTCTAGAGTTTCTCTAAACCTAGGCCAGGGTCCCAAGTATCAGGCTCTATCCCTCTATGTATATTTCGGTAATGAGATAGAACCGGCATTCGCACGGTAAATCCATGGACCCAACTCCTTATATCTATCAAAGGATTGTGTGTAAACAAGTAATTATTAAACCCTATTGTTACGTTAATTTAATGTGCATATATTTCGAAGCAACCTTCTGGTTGACGCCGTTCAATATTTACATAATTTGTCGTGACAATTATAGTAAACTTCTCACACTCCCGATAATCATTGCGTGAACGATAACTCGTATCGCTTTTGTATTCCTACGCTATTGAGTAATAAACTAATGAATTATAGATAACACGTTTTCTAAATACAGACACAATTAAATAATATATTTTATCAACATCTTTTATACATTACACAGCAGCATACAGACTCTACTAAGAGTTGTAAATAGAGTAGGGGAGAGTGTTTTATTAATACACATGGAAACATTGGCAATTCATTCTTAAACTTAGTTACATTTGTATATCAAGGTTGTCGCTGGATTTGTGGCTCGATTTTACTATATAATTTTTTATATTCGACCTAATCGCATACCTACCACAGGTATGCGAATAGGTCGTTTAAATCTTTATCCTAAAATGTTTTTAAACACGATTGTATCAATTTTATGTAACATAAAATTATTTTCGTATAATATTTTCTGCCACTATCCCAAATTAAAAAATAATGTTTCTGAGACCATGTAAGAAGAATCTCTAGTGTAAATTTTCCGTTCGATAGGCGAGTGAGTACATTTACGAAAAGAATTTTCCAATCCCAGTAAAGTACATTAGGTACGTATACCTAACGACCGCGTATAACGTTGTTTAACCTCGATGATTAATTACGTACTTTAAATAGGGATTGTATTTTAATGACTTAATTCGATTATAGTTTTTCAGATTGTTACCTATACTTGTAGCAAAGGACGGTAAGATTTGACAAAATTCATAGTTTAAGTCAACGGAAAATACCATATAAAGTCGAGTACCGAAATAAACGTTTTTTGCGGCATCCTTTTTCTACGTTTTTTGTAAATAAGTTGGAGTTTTTCACATCTTCTACGGATCGTAGATTTGAAATTTTCAATGACAACTCGATACCACCGCGTGATTACGAGGTAAACGGTCTTGACCACAGGTCTTGACGGACAGATGGACGAACAGCAAAGTGATCTTTTCCTAATAAAGTTCCGATTTTTCGTTTTTAGAAAGGAAAAACGGTAAAAAACGATTTGCAATTACACTTATGTCATCAAAGTTTTGTTTGTGCTTTTCCTTTTATTTAGTTTAAAGGTGTTATATGTTTCATGTTTCATAATTGTAATTTCTTTCATGTCTGTCTTACCAAGACATGATATTATATTTAAATTCCATTATTCAAGTAAAACTTAAATGCTTTTAGTTAATTGTTATTAAAAGTAAACATTCTTTTTTTTGCAGCTGTTGTCAATTACATGAATTGTATGATATTAACCTACAAATCATAATTTAAAAGTGATTAAAGATGCTGGCAAACAAGTCGGTGTCGTGAAATATTCTATGTTAATGTATTCTAACTAACGGTGTGCCGACTAAATGCACCTTATTACGCATTCAATGTATTCTATTTCGAGCTAATAAGACACCTACTTAAATAATTACTTACATTTCTGTGTCAAAAAAATCAATTTCTGGATTTATAAAAGGCGTTATTATGTTTGTAAGACAATAGATTCTTACATAAAATTTTACTAATTTTAAAAATTATGCTACTACATTGATTTCTTGGATTTACGCAAATACGCAAAATTATATCAAATAATATGTAACCATATAGTCACCTTTTTACAAAGCGACATTAACATAGAAAAGTTTTGGTTCTCCCGATGGCATAGCGACTCGCGGCCTCTTCCCAGGCTGCCACCCAGGGGATGTGTTGTAATCCTTACTTTAAAACTACAGGCCTAAGTGTATCAAGGTTTATCCATCGCTATCAAACAACAGCTTCTGTCCATCTCAGATATACCTACCTACCTATCTGTCTAATATTGTCAACGATAAGATAGACAAACACTTTATCGAACGTATTAAGACCTACATCCGCGTGAATGTCTCGTGTAATTCGACTTTAGTATAAGTTGTTTCGGCAGAATATTCTTTATAAAGTTTGTGGTACCTAATCACTACAATAGATTATATTGTTCTACATTACTAGAGATTGTAATTGTTTGATATTTAATTACCCAAATGTCTATAATAACCTTATAAAAAATTGCTTAACTATACAGATTGACTTTTTCATCACCTTCAAATTTTTTTAGGGTTCTGTACCCAAAGGGTAAAAACGGGACCCCATTACTAAGACTTCGTTGTCTGTCCGTCTGTCCATCGCTCTGTCACCAGGCTGTATCTCAAGAGCCGCGATAGCACAGTTGAAATTTTCACTTATTATGTACTTCTGTTACCGCAATAACAACAAACACTAAAAAACAAAATAAAATTAATATTTAAGGGGCTCCCATACAACAAACGCGTTTTTTTTGGCCTTTTTTGCTCGATATTAATTATGGCAACAGGTAGGTACTTGAAATATTCAAAAAGCACTCAGTTGTATTTTAACTTTAATAATAAATAATAAAATTTATATTTATGGGGGGTTCTCATACAAAAATGGCCATTTTTTGCCTATTCTTGCTCGATATCAATAAATGGTAACAGGTAGGCATTACATTAACTAAATTAATATAGGTATCTACTGTTGTTTACCTAGTCAATGGTACTAGGTAAACCCTTCGTGCGCGAGTCCGACTCGCACTTGGCCGATTTATTTATAAAAATGTAGGTCAATTTTTCACCTGAAAATATTTTTTGCAACATAGTTTTCAATTTTTACGGGCTTAAGTCTGTGAAAGTATGGAGGGAAAATCAACAATTATGAATAGTATCCCTATCAATGAATGAGATGCGCATAGAGTAAAAAGTGTGTTGCGAGGAGCCCGTATCCAAAATATTTGATTTTTAGCGGACATTTTTTTAGGTTAAAAGCTTTATCTGGTCATTTTTGTACTGGGCCATACTAAAAGAAAAATACGTCATAATTTTAGTCTCGTACATTGTTGTATTAAAATTTGTATGTTGATTTAAATTTCAAGCTGCATAACATTAGGACAAAACAAAGAAACATATAACCCACTTAAACATTGTGCTTCTACAAATATTTCTGAAAATAGTTATTTCTGACAAATAAACAAACCTTATTTATAAACGCGTGATAAACATTCATCCGTAGTAAAATTAATGTCTGTGCTAAAAAAAGATTTGTCGCACAAGTTGTTAAAGCTTTACAACATTCTTATTTTGTGCTACGCTACGTATTGAGAGTTATAATATCACGGTACAATCAAATTCCGCTTTATCTGATCTGTGATTGCAACTGTCGTATGTTTATTAAAAAACGAAAACTTTTGAAAATAATCGTATTATTAGTATATTAGTATCCATAACTGCAATTAAATAGCAAAAATATCATATTTAATAATTTTATAACTTTTTATTTTCGCTTCCTACGATTAGTAAGGTATTTCTTCAATCTTTATAAATTGCATTTTGAGTTAAAAATTAATTGATTAATCACAATCAATCAATTCTGCGTCGAATATACCTTAGTCCCTTTGTTTCATTCAGTCCTTCTTGATTCATATTCACGGTAAAAAAAAACTATTATAATAAACATGTAGGCAAATACAAGTATTGTTTTAGCACTGAAATAATCTCGAGGACTTTGGTCAGATTATGCGGATTTTAAAAACAGTTAATAATAACGATGTAAGGCATCATGCACACGGTGCATTTTTAATCGCCTGACAAACCAATCCCACGTTATGTAACCATTATGTATAACATCTTAGCAGTGTTAATTTAATTTTTTATAAAAAAAAATAACTGAAAAATTTATTTTGAAACACCTAAATTAAAATACTTATCTGTTAACTCCTGTTTCAAATGTTTTAATTAAAACGAAGCAGTGTGACTGAAACATTTAAACAAGTAATATTGCCGATTTATTTTAGGGCAATTTCAATATCTAGGTTATATAAATATTTTAGCGCCTGTAACTAGAACACGAGATAACAGCCTTCTTTCGTTGTGGGTGTGTCGCGGCGGCTTTGTTTTAGATAATAATAAATTTTATCGATACAATTTTCATTACATACTTATTTAAAAATATATCTATACTTTTTGTTAGCTTATTAGTTTAAATACTGGGGCAACTTATATAATTGAAACGCCTATCATATTTCTTCATGTGCAGGCTACTACGTAATACAATACAATAGCACAGCCGCTAAACATTAAAAAAAAAATGTTCTGCTTTCTTGGTAACCATATAAATGTTGTTTACGATTGGTTCCTGTTATGTAAAATACTTTTAAAAATTAGTAGTTACATACCATATCTATTTGTTCTAACAAATTCTGAGTTGAAACTGGCTCTACCAACCTCGTGCTTTGCTTTGATTTTGAGGACCTAAGTGTAATTGTCTGCAATTAAGGTATATTAGGACAAAAAAACGATTTTTATTTTACGATGTTTTAATAGATATTTGGAGCGGAGAATACAACGAATTCTGGAACATAAAAATCGCTCTAGCAATGATAATTGTAATTATACGAATTTATTTCATTCATAAATTAACGTTCTGCAATCTACAAAGGACATGAAAATATTAACTTAATTCATGTTTGTTTTAGGGTTCGGTAATCTATAGGAAAAAACGTAATGCCTATATTCGTGTGATTTTGTATGACCGGTACGTCAGTCAGTCACGACCACAGATAACCTCGGGGCGATCTGTGGTCACGTATCTATCTTCTCGGGTAGAGAAATCAAGTTGCAATTAACTATTGTGTACTAACACTAGCCTTAAGTTACTCTGTTACTAACAATTATGGATCTAGATGTCCGAAATAAATATATTTTATTTTATTTATTTTATTTATTTATTAACAATAAGCACTCAGGTCAGTACCCTGGTGGTGTTCATCGATGCTTTAAATGTTTATCAAAACTTTAATTTTCAATAAAATTATTTACAGCGTTTTGGTAATTGAAGTGGTATCTATGATATTGACTAATGTATGTATAGAGGATTTCTTCGATATTTTGTTTATTCAGTCGGCATAAATCTATTTAAATTTATCGATAATACAAAAGGATGTTTAAAATAAACTGTTTATAAATTCGCTAGGTTCGTTTTATCGTGTTGGCGTAAATTATTTATTAGCTGGACCGTCGGCAAATGCAGCCTTGGTGAGATATCAGTGGCTGTTTGTTGGGTGCTGATGCGTGTGTGATTATTGACACCAGTGATTGGATATAGTGCTATAACCAATGATAGTAACGTTGCATCACGCTTGTAAAATAACATAATTCTCTGTAATGTCTAACTTAAATTATAATGTCATACTTACAATTAAAACGGTCTGACACGATAACGTCGCATCCGCCAAGTAGATATTACAAATAAAAAACCATATTGAGTTGCTATATTTCAGCGTTTCCACTAGCTCATACTCTGTTCTCTTGGTAGGAGCACGAGGACCAACCTGTACCTATGTCTATTGCTCCTACCAGTAGGACCATAAGGATTCATTTGGAGAATTAGTAATAGCACCGCAGGATAAATATATCCTCGTGCTATTACTAATGGTCGGTCGGTTGACGTAATGAAATATCTTGATGACATTGCTTTCAAATTTCTACTTAAGTAGGCAAGTAAGTACCTAACTACTTTGGTAGGTACTTACTTGCTCACGTCAAATGGAAACCGGAATGGATATTCGTAGAGTAAAATAGTAAGGTAAATTTGTATATGTAGGTACTTATAAAATACATAAAAGCCAGTTAAATAAATATTACTGGATCCAATAAGTATTATTCTGCTCACACCTAATACATTACGTATTTCGTAAAGTCGGGTGGGCCAAAGAATGAGTGCGATAAAACAATCATAAACAAAATATAGGAATCCTATTTGGCCTTCTGATCTAAGCAAGTATGAACTTATGATAAGAGTTTTATTTTATTTGTTCATCTTGTTTGACGATTAGTACTACTTATGAACTAAACTGTTAATCCAGTAAAGAAGTAGCACGTTATCCTCAACTTTAGAAGCCTACTTATGGATGAGATGAGACTTTGGGCTTTGAGCATCTGACGGTTTTAAGCAATCTTTAACGGGGCGTCAATCAACGCCCCGTTGGTCTAGTGGTTTAAAGTCCGGGCCAAGATCTCGGGGTCCCAGGTTCGATCTCCGGGTCGGGCAACAAAATGTTTTGAATTTTCGAACGTTGCTCGGGTTTGTGCTCACCAAGCCGCATTTGGTAAGTGTGGTGATTATGCCAGTTCCCATCATTGCTGTGGTAACTAGAATTCAATGACGGAAGCCTTTTCCCTGCTGTGGGATGACTATAGGCTGTTAGTTTTTTACTTTACTTTACAACGGGTAGAAAGAGTAACCTCGTTTCTTCCTGTTTGTGCTCCCCAAATTATAAAGCATTCTTCCTCGACGGTTGTCCCTCCTACAAGGGATGAGACCGAAAAAAGCTATCCGATTAGATATCTTTAATTTTGGTTATTATTTTTTAGGGTTCCGTACCCAAAGGGTAAAAACGGGACCCTATTACTAAGACTTCGCTGTCTGTCCGTCTGTCCGTCTGTCCGTCTGTCCGTCGCTCTGTCACCAGGCTGTATCTCAAGAGCCGCGATAGCTAGACAGTTGCAATTTTCACAAATTATGTATTTCTTTTATCGCAATAACAACAAATACTAAAAACAAAATAAAATTTATATTTAAGGGGGGCCCCCATACAAAAATCGCCATTTTTTGCCTATTTTTGCTCGATGTCATTAAATGGTAACAGGTAGGCACTGCATTAACTAGTCAATGGTACGGAACCCTTTGTGCGCGAGTCCGACTCGCACTTGGCCGATTATTTTAATGTATTTTCATCATAATGATTACATATATGAAACAAATGGCCTGAATTCTTTATGGCGACCATTATACGCTAATAAGTTTGGTAGGCATTAGTAATTTAAGTAAGTAGGGGTCGATTCGTCTGAAATTTTAAAGCTAATCTACTAATTAGAGGGCATTTTTAAACTATGAGTGCCGTCAGACTAGCTCATTGTCCTTCAAACGTCATCTGTGTATTATTCACGTTGTGAACAAAAATGTTTTAAAATAACTATCTCACCGACGCCGCTGAGTTAGGTTCGTCACTTTTCTTTGTGAATACGTAATAGCACTGATTCGCTCGCACAGGCGTGTCAAGTGACTTTCCAAAATCTGGAATTAGCAGTCGTGACTAAAGCTTCAGTCTACATTATGATCTACATATTCAATAAAACGGCTTATTCGTTTATTCCTCTTATCGCGGCGCCAATACCAGACTGCCCCGCTCTAGCTAAAAAACAGTAACGCGCTCTAACATTTCAAAAAGATGTAGGTTTGTGATTTTTTTCTCTCGAGCCAAATTAATTTAATCGTGTAACCAATAACGAATGTGCCTAGACTAGATTCTTAACTAATACATTTTTTTTTTCAGACTTTAAAACGCTGTTTTCTAGTTCTCAGATGGGTTTCAAAAACTCAAAATCGCTGCCTCTTAGGACTACGTTGCCTTAAGGATAAGATCTTTATCCTTAATTTAAAAAAGGTTCGGAATTGGTATAGTTGTGCTTCAGAAGGCACGGTAAGGCGTTGGTCCCGGCTTCTGTCGCAAGCAGAGACCGAAAAACTCCTTTTTAGGGTTCCGTACCCAAAGGGTAAAAACGGGACCCTATTACAAAGACTTCGCTGTCTGTCCGTCTATCCGTCTGTCCGTCTGTCCGTCGCTCTGTCACCAGGCTGTATCTCAAGAGCCGCGATAGCTAAACAGTTGAAATTTTCACAGATTATGTATTTCTGTTGCCGCAATAACAACAAATACTAAAAACAAAATAAAAGAAATATTTAAGGGGGGCTGCCATACAACAAACCCGTTTTTTTTTGCTGTTTTGGTACGGAACCCTTCGTGCGCGAGTCCGACTCGCACTTGGATGGTTTTTAACCCTATTAAAAAGGAAAGCCTATTGAAATGGTTATACCCATGTGGTAGGGTAACCTTTAATTGTGTTAGCTTATTAATTCGGTAACTTTTTAAATAAGGTTGCGCATATAAATTAAAATAGCCTAACAGTATTCCAAAACACTATTAAGTGGTTTTCACAGTTTTGGTAAGCGCGTACCCGGATTAATCGTCTTGTTTGGTTTAGCATATCGTTAGATGAGTTTACCTTTCGGAAAGGGTTTTTAATAACAAGCCTATTAAAAAAGCCGTTCCGGTCCCTGGTCGCAAGACGGAAGTCGTGAGAAACATGTCACGTCAGAGGTCTGTTGGGCAGCTTTAAATAACCATTTATATTATGAGAGTGCCTTCAGCACTGGCATTAAATTATTTAATAATTTACCTGGAGATATTAAGGCTCTGGATTTACCAAAAATTCAATAACTACTATGCATATAAACACTCTAAAGGCTATTGTATTGCTTAGCACTACACAAGCACAAACTTACTCAAAAATCTAAAATTTTTGATAAGGCCTCCTAGCAACACTATTTTTACGCAATGCGCATCTTATACATTTATTACGATATTCATAAGATTTTGATTTTTCCTTCATACCTTAACATGACCGTAAAAATTGAAAACTATATTGCGAAAAATATTTTCGGGTGTATAGTTGACCTACATTTTGTCTTCATAAATGAGCTCTAAATACGATACTGAACGCCTATAAATTTTTTTGAAGATGATGAATAAGTCACCTGTATATTGTCTTCTCCGTGGTCTAATTTTTAAGATTTTTATAAATAATAATAAATAATAAATGTGGACAACATCACATACATTGTTCTGATCCCAATTTGAATAACTATTTAAAGCATTCGTATTTTGGAAACCAGAAACAACGAAGGTACCACAAACACCCAGACCCGAGAAAATGTAGAAAAACATATTTTTTCTACATTGACCCGTCCGGGAAATTGAACCCGGGACCTCGGAGCAGGCGACACCTTGAAAACCGGTGTGTACGCCTCTCCGCCACGGAGGTCGTCATTATTAAGATAAGTAATGCATGCCCGTTATGGGTATACTGTTGTAACCTTTTTACACAGTTTTATGGCAATAAATTGAATTGAATTGGAAACTGACACCAGATCATCTTCTAAGGAAGAATAAAAAAAACAAACCTACTTAAATTAAAAAGTTTTAGTCTTCTGAGGGTATTGTAACAATACACTCGCCCGTGACACACTAATTCACAATGTCACCTGAAAGCAATTGTCGATATTTTCGGATACATTTGCCAAGACAAGTATTGATGGTCAACTACTTTTGTAGTTTAAGCGTTATGACACTGAATTATCAGGCAAGTGTTTATCGGTCTTACTATTTTTAACCTACTTAAAAAAGCACAAATCATTATTGCAACATAATAAACCATTATCTTATTTAATTAGCCAAGAGCAATGGACTTAACTCTCCGCCATTTTATTACTTAATGTCGGTTGGTAAATATAGGTCCACCACGTCTTTTTTCTCTTACGTACCGGATTTCAATTATAACTAACAAATTACAACTTTGTTTTTAAGCTATTGCATAGCTTCTATCGCGGGCCTTGAGCGTGGAGACCGAATCCAGAAATTCCGTAACGAAAATAATCTAACACCCACACCCACACACTCGGGGCGACGCACGATCGAACAATTTTGAATTTCCGTAATTTAAAAGAATTTAGAAGAAAATAAGGATTTTGACAGTATGGTTGCCTATGGTAACCATATCTGCCAAAATAACAGAAAAATTTAATTACAAAAGTCAAAATTAGAAAATACATAAAATTATAAAATCAGGCCCACGATAGAAGTTATGCAATAGCTTACTATTGCATAGCTTCTATCGCGGGCCTTGAGCGTGGAGACCGAATCCAGAAATTCCGTAACGAAAATAACCTAACACCCCCCACTCCGACCGGCACAGCGGTGATACTTTCGTTTTATAATTGTATAAGTTGATAAAAAATGCTATGCAATAGCTTTACCGCGGTAGTCTCCGAGTGACACACGTCTATCACCATAGGCAACTATACTGTCAAAATCCTTATTTCTTCTAAATTCTTTTAAATTTCGGAAATTCAAAATTGTTCGATCGTGCCTCGCCCCGAGTGTTAGGTTAGGTTATTTTCGTTACGGAATTTCTGGATTCGGTCTCCACGCTCAAGGCCCGCGATAGAAGCTGTGCAATAGCTTAAAACGATACCAATATATCAAATAAAGCTAACGGGTAAAGTAAAGGTAAATTATAGTACAACTGAATTGAGCATACTATTGGAGAAGAGAAGACTTCGCTAAGAAATGATTTAAAATAATATTCACCCATTGAGGTCACATTGCTGGCTCCTTGCCAGTTTAATGTGTTTTAACGTAAAACAAACGGATTTACGTATGTGAAAGAAATAAGAAATACTAAACTCTATGTTCTTCTTATTTAAGTCGATTTTAAAATGCGTTGCAATATTTGCATCCCAGGGCAAAGTATGCCACTGATACATGTTTTTGTAACTGCAACGCTGTTGACTAAACACATGTTTATTATCATCATTTGTTGCCACATGAGTATTTACTGTCTGTACACCTCAGATTAAAGTAACTAATAGCAAAAAGGTAATTGACCAAGTCCTCTTGAGTGCCTAAAGACCGCATCATAAGAAATGACCAAGATTGTCAAGCGAACTTTGATATAACAATCGTTTAGGAAACAGCGGATACAAAATAATAAATGATTTTAAACTTTCGCGATTTGAACACATAATATTATTTATAGTACAATAACGGGTCGTTATCGCGTTAAATATTATGAAGGTATAAATACCTATTTATTTACCCGACGTTTCGACTGGATTGCACCAAGCCGTGGTCCCGGGCCGACCGATGACAGCTCAACGACGTCTTCGGGAAGAGCGGGGTTCAACACCTACCCCCAATTGATCTTGATTATTTTTATTTTTCGCTATAAAATCGGTATGACACACAACACTGACAGTATCTTCACGACGGCGAAATGAGAGGTTTTTTGGCCTTGTACACTTGCTGATGACTGGGTTCCAAGTTGTTGATAGGCGGTATCCATCTTCGCGGTTGAAGTTGTTGTAATGTTTTTTGATTTCTACCGCTTCCCATACAATCCTGGAGTAATAGTGCCGGTCTTTGGATAGTACCTGTGGCTTGTGTAGCTCAATCCAGTGATTGGTCCCTGCCTCCAGCAAATGCTCAGCTATCGCCGATTTATGCGTCTGACGGCGTCTTACAGCTGTGATATTTTCTTTCCCCCTCTCCGCTATTGTGCGTTTGGTTTATCCGATATAAGAACTACCACAACTAATAGTCCGCATTCGAAAGTCGAGAACCACCTGCGCACCCCGAAGGATACTATTCCCCTACAAACACCGGGCATTTACAAGGTAGATTTCAGTTGTGGTAGTTCTTATATCGGACAAAACAAACGCACAATAGCGGAGAGGGTGAAAGAACATATCACAGCTGTAAGACGCCGTCAGACGCAAAAATCGGTGATAGCTGAGCATTTGCTGGAGGCAGGGACCAATCACTGGATTGAGCTACACAAGCCACAGGTACTATCCAAAGACCGGCACTATTACTCCAGGATTGTACGGGAAGCGGTAGAAATCAAAAAACATTACAACAACTTCAACCGCGAAGATGGATAACTAACCGGGACTTCGTCCGCGTCTTAGAAAAATAACTTTCTACTAACGTCCGCGTCAATTTCTGTTATTATGATCGCGATTATTTTTGCAACATTTTTCCCTGATGCTTCGCTCCTATTGGTCGCAGCGTGATGTTATAATAATATAGCCTAAAGCCTTGCTCGATAAATGGACTATCCAAAACGAAAATATTTTTTCAATTCGAACCAGTACTTTTTGAGATTAGCGCGTTCAAACAAACAAACAAACAAACTCTTCAGCTTTATAATATTAGTATAGATATACAAATTAACCTATTGGATAAAATAAAATAAATATATCTAGTAAAAAGTAAATCAATACAGGCAGACTACATGCCTGCATAGCTTCATACTGTATATGTCGCTAAATTAGGTACGGAAGTAGACAATCAATTCTAAAAAGCCGACTTGAAAGAAGTTGACATGCAATACTCGTACTTGAAATCAAAGTAAGTACTCCATCAAACAAGTTCGACGAACTAGTTAATAAAATGTTTTTCTGTCTGTCTTACTGTTGTCTCTTCACGTTTAATCGCTTAGGACCTTACAGAGCCTTAACAAAGAGATTTCATAGCTTGAGTCTAGGGAAAGGACAAAATGCTATCCCAGATATCAATCATTTCTTAAAATAGTAAATACAAGTATATAACACATACATCACCTACTTACGACTCACGATCATTATAGATTAGAGGACATAGATTTAAAAGTGTTTTTAGTTCTTAATCGATTTATCTAGTGCATAAATTAAGCATATAAGCTGGTTTTTGTGTTAATTTTAATTCTGCCATGCAAAAAATTGTTTTTAAAGTTAAAAATAGCTTGTTTACGTAAGTTAACGTAAATTTGGCTATAAATATCGGAAACCCGAAAATTTTCATAAATTCGATTGTTTAGTTAGATAAAGGATGTTATTTCTTTAACAAAAGCCAGTTCAGTAGCAAAAAAATTGACTGTGTGTGCAGCTTTTGAGTAATTCCGTATCTACAAACTATGGATGATCCTGGGTTTTGAAGCTTTCAATGTTACTAAAATTTTTTGCAGCAACGATAAGTCATAGATGTCCCTTTAAAAGTACTACTCACATTTTGTCTCATACATACTTTTACATAAAATTCGCGGCTAGTGTAGATTTAAAAAAATGTTTTAAATGTTTCATTATGTTATTGGTTTACGGTTAAAGACATTTATTTTGACGACCTCCGAGGCGGAGTGGCGTACACTCCGGTTTTCAAGGTGTCGCCTGCTCCGAGGTCCCGGGTTAAATTCCCGGGTGGGGTCAATGTAGAAAAAAACTGTTTTTCTTCATTTACTCGGGTCTGGGTGCTGGTGGTAGGTACCTTCGTTGTTTCTGGTTTCCAAAATACGAGTGCTTTATAAATAGTTATTCAAACTGGGATCAGAATAATGTATGTGATGTTGTCCACATTTATTTATTACTAGTGGACCCGACAGACGTTGTCCTGTCTGAACTATGAATATTGATTTCAAGTTGGTGTAATTAGTTAAAAAAATATTTCAGATACAAATTTATTTATCGACTTTGCTAATGCTTTGGAAATTGTAAACAACATTGGAAATTTTAACCGTTTGCAGCACGCATTCTGTCAATGTTATGTCAAACGCCATAATGTTACTTTAAAAATTTTAAATTGACAAAAGCGCTAAGGTTACATTACAAATAATTTAGTATGGTGATTAAGTTGTATGGTTTTTTCTAATTTTCCGCGCAAATTTCTTATTTTTTCTTTCATTAGAACATTCTACTGACAATAACAAACAAAACAAAAAAATAATTAGCGAAATCGGTCAAGCCGTTCACGCGTGATGCGATGACCAAGGGAAATAGGGATTCATTTTTATATATTTAGATTATTATTTATTTATTTACATTCACTTGGAGGGAACATATAAATTTACCTTAAGACTCTTTTATTGTTACGCAAACATGCGGGTGGCACGCATTTCGAGTACATTGCTAGCTTTATTTGAAAAATCTCCTGTGCCTAGTATCGTCTATCAAATATAGCCTGCAATGTAGATGAAATGCGTGCCACCCGCAATGCGTACCCGCGTGACAATAAAAGAACCTATAAACTGAAGTTTATTAACAATTCAATAATTTCATTAACCTAAGTACCTACCTAACTACATCTATACTAATATTATAAAGCTGAAGAGTTTGTTTGTTTGAACGCACTAATCTCTGGAAGTACTGGTCCGAATTGAAAAATTATTTTTGTGTTGGTTAGTCCATTTATCGAGAAAGCTTTAGGCTTTATAACATCACGCTGCGACTAATAGGAGCGAAGCATCAGTGAAAAATGTTACAAAAATAATCGCGATCATAATAACAGAAATTGACGTGTACGAAGTCGCGGGCAACAGCTAGTCAATAATAAATGCACGAAGCAGACGCACCACCGAAAACAGACACAATACGTCCATATTTTCCATTTGTGGGTAAACTAAGAAAAAGGTAGCTTACATAATTGTTTCATTTGCTGCAGGTGAAGCACGCGATTTTCTATACATTGCATCGGCCAAACTGCGATTGCCAATCCGCCTGCCAAGCTTGGTGACTAAGCCAAGGTCCTCTTTTTGAAGAGGTCTGCGTCCGGCAGTAAACTGATTTAGCCTGGTTATTGATATATGATGACTCTTAGTAGTCCGTAGTTTAGTTCGGTCTGTTGTTTGAATATCACCAAAGAATAACATGCAAATCGCTGACCTACTGCTACTAATGGGATTATAAGTAAGTAAGTACCTAACTGTTGATGTCGCAGCGTGATGTTATAATAATATAGCCTAAAGCCTTGCTCGATAAATGGACTATCCAAAAAAAAATATTTTTTCAATTCGAACCAGTACTTTTTGAGATTAGCGCGTTCAAACAAACAAACTCTTCAGCTTTATAATATTAGTATAGATATACAAATTAACCTATTGGATAAAATAAAATAAGTATATCTAGTAAAAAGTAAATCAATACAGGCAGACTACATGCCTGCATAGCTTCATACTGTATATGTCGCTAAATTAGGTACGGAAGTAGACAATCAATTCTAAAAAGCCGACTTGAAAGAAGTTGACATGCAATACTCGTACTTGAAATCAAAGTAAGTACTCCATCAAACAAGTTCGACGAACTAGTTAATAAAATGTTTTTCTGTCTGTCTTACTGTTGTCTCTTCACGTTTAATCGCTTAGGACCTTACAGAGCCTTAACAAAGAGATTTCATAGCTTGAGTCTAGGGAAAGGACAAAATGCTATCCCAGATATCAATCATTTCTTAAAATAGTAAATACAAGTATATAACACATACATCACCTACTTACGACTCACGATCATTATAGATTAGAGGACATAGATTTAAAAGTGTTTTTAGTTCTTAATCGATTTATCTAGTGCATAAATTAAGCATATAAGCTGGTTTTTGTGTTAATTTTAATTCTGCCATGCAAAAAATTGTTTTTAAAGTTAAAAATAGCTTGTTTACGTAAGTTAACGTAAATTTGGCTATAAATATCGGAAACCCGAAAATTTTCATAAATTCGATTGTTTAGTTAGATAAAGGATGTTATTTCTTTAACCAAAAGCCAGTTCAGTAGCAAAAAAATTGACTGTGTGTGCAGCTTTTGAGTAATTCCGTATCTACAAACTATGGATGATCCTGGGTTTTGAAGCTTTCAATGTTATTAAAATTTTTTGCAGCAACGATAAGTCATAGATGTTCCTTTAAAAGTACTACTCACATTTTGTCTCATACATACTTTTACATAAAATTCGCGGCTAGTGTAGATTTAAAAAAATGTTTTAAATGTTTCATTATGTTATTGGTTTACGGTTAAAGACATTTATTTTGACGACCTCCGAGGCGGAGTGGCGTACACTCCGGTTTTCAAGGTGTCGCCTGCTCCGAGGTCCCGGGTTAAATTCCCGGGTGGGGTCAATGTAGAAAAAAACTGTTTTTCTTCATTTACTCGGGTCTGGGTGCTGGTGGTAGGTACCTTCGTTGTTTCTGGTTTCCAAAATACGAGTGCTTTATAAATAGTTATTCAAACTGGGATCAGAATAATGTATGTGATGTTGTCCACATTTATTTATTACTAGTGGACCCGACAGACGTTGTCCTGTCTGAACTATGAAAAAAAATATTTCAGATACAAATTTATTTATCGACATTGCAAATGCTTTGGAAATTGTAAACAACATTGGAAATTTTAACCGTTTGCAGCACGCATTCTGTCAATGTTATGTCAAACGCCATAATGTTACTTTAAAAATTTTAAATTGACAAAATCGCTAAGGTTACATTACAAATAATTTTGTATGGTGATTAAGTTGTATGGTATTTTCTAATTTTCCGCGCAATTTTCTTATTTTTTCTTTCATTAGAACATTATACTGACAATAACAAACAAAACAAAAAAATAATTAGCGAAATCGGTCAAGCCGTTCACGCGTGATGCGATGACCAAGGGAAATAGGGATTCATTTTTATATATTTAGATTATTATTTATTTATTTACATTCACTTGGAGGGAACATATAAATTTACCTTAAGACTCTTTTATTGTTACGCAAACATGCGGGTGGCACGCATTTCGAGTACATTGCTAGCTTTATTTGAAAAATCTCCTGTGCCTAGTATCGTCTATCAAATATAGCCTGCAATGTAGGTGAAATGCGTGCCACCCGCAATGCGTACCCGCGTGACAATAAAAGAACCTATAAACTGAAGTTTATTAACAATTCAATAATTTCATTAACCTAAGTACCTACCTAACTACATCTATACTAATATTATAAAGCTGAAGAGTTTGTTTGTTTGAACGCACTAATCTCTGGAAGTACTGGTCCGAATTGAAAAATTATTTTTGTGTTGGTTAGTCCATTTATCGAGAAAGCTTTAGGCTTTATAACATCACGCTGCGACTAATAGGAGCGAAGCATCAGTGAAAAATGTTACAAAAATAATCGCGATCATAATAACAGAAATTGACGTGTACGAAGTCGCGGGCAACAGCTAGTCAATAATAAATGCACAAAGCAGACGCACCACCGAAAACAGACACAATACGTCCATATTTTCCATTTGTGGGTAAACTAAGAAAAAGGTAGCTTACATAATTGTTTCATTTGCTGCAGGCAAAGCACGCGATTTTCTATACATTGCATCGGCCAAACTGCGATTGCCAATCCGCCTGCCAAGCTTGGTGACTAAGCCAAGGTCCTCTTTTTGAAGAGGTCTGCGTCCGGCAGTAAACTGATTTAGCCTGGTTATTGATATTTGATGACTCTTAGTAGTCCGTAGTTTAGTTCGGTCTGTTGTTTGAATATCACCAAAGAATAACATGCAAATCGCTGACCTACTGCTACTAATGGGATTATAAGTAAGTAAGTACCTAACTGTTGATTTGGTCGATTGATTTTCAATTGAATTAAGCGATAATTAGCTTAGCTGAGCTTCATAGTAAAAAGAAGTCACAAACAAACAAGATGTTTACTAAAATCGCTAAGACAGTGAAGTTCATAGTTACTGTGGGCAACTTCCTCTATTTGCAGTTAGCAAATTGTGTAAAGTGGTTGATTGACGTAAACGATAGTCAACCGGTGTGCGATGGCTTTAAAACTCAGGAAAATAGAAAGACCCTGAAAAGTGCGTTTCTTGGAAACATGTAGGTAGGTATTTTAAAAGAAATAAATGATCATAGTATTGCATATACATTTCTTAACAACATAATATACATATACCTACTCGTATAGGTATAAGTAAGACCTTTATTCATTGGATATATTTTTAATTACCTATATCAATATTTACATTCAAGTACTAACAACGAGATACCCTACAAAATTTTAAATATTAACAATATTTTGTAAGTAGGTAATCCCTGGTAGCTTTTATCATGCAATTAAGATTCCGAGATAACAAACAATACGAGTTATTTTTTTATATCTTAACTAGCTGGGTAAGTAATAGATCTTAATTTGATAAAACCAAAATAATAGTTTTTTTATGACGTAAGGTGGGTGGACCATGGAAGGCCATGCTCCTTGGAAGGCCAACTATAAAAAAATCATATTATTAGTCATGTGATGGTGAATTCTTTCCATTACCACAAAGCTCCATCAAACTCAAAGACAGACACGCAGCGTCGAGTCGCTCGCGTCGCTATTTTGCCAGTACGGTCGCTTGCTTCGTAGACGTCGGTCGTAGACGTTAAAATTATAATTCGTACGCTTACCTGTTTTTTCTTCTTTTTTTTACTGTAAATTGTAATGCAAGGTTTGTTTATAACAGAAATAATAATAATTTTGCTGTGATTTTAGTTCAAATATCGGCAGTGTTCCTTTAAAAGTCGGTGATTCCTTGTAAGGCCAATCAAAAATTCGACGGTTGGCCTTGCTAGGGTACATGAACCTTACTAGGATCATTTGCAAACACTGAAAATATAAACACCCATTTTTCGCTATAAATACGTACCGGGAAAGTTAACAAAATGTTTATGTTTATGCTTTTACTATTGAAGATAGTTTAGGAAGCAGTAGAAAATAATCAACTTAATAAAAAAGCTGCGGCGTAGAAATTCTATGTTCTAATAGGATATTTAGATGATATTCGTTGTTTTGACCTTCTTAGGAACATTTTGGCCTTACAAAGAACGGACCCATAAGAAGGCCATTATAGGTTAAATATTTTTTTTATGATATAAAAAAAATGATTTTATTGTAAAATGCATTGGCAACTTATCGATATAATACTCATTACTATATTTTTAAAATAATTTTCATTAAAATACGCTTAGTTATACGATGGTGTTCAGGGAATGTTTTATGAGTTTTTTTAAGGACATTATGTTAGGCATTAAATATTTTGTTTGGATCAAAGTATATAATTGTAGTTTTAAGTTGAAATGGCCTTGTATTGAGCCCTGTTCCTTGCAAGGCCGTTTGGAACAGCTTTATAAAAGTTAAGTTTAAGAAATAGTGGTTACAGTACAGTAAAAAAAAGTTATTTATTTGTAACACAATAAAACAAAGTGCTTATAAAAAATTGTTCTTGTCATTTATCTATTATATGAACTAATAAGCACTGTACACACACTACGTTACGGTGGCCTTCCATGGCCCACCCACCTTATTGATTGCACCGTTTCTACCTGTGGTTTCCCCATGCGAATAAAAATAGAGTTTCTTAAATCCCTCAACCCCCAGGAGGCACGCGCGTGCCGCGATAACAATTGATTTCAATTGTGTCTGGAATAACTCACGATCGAGGGATTACTCGTAATATTAAAACTATTTAATGTCAAAAGTTTAGCTTTTGTTATCTTCTTTAACATCTAAATGCCAATTTAATCACAAAAATCGCCCGACCATATTTCTTGGATGGTTTAAATATAAATTCTTTTGACGTGACAACGTCTTAAATTAGGTTGCGGCTGGGAGTCACTTATGAAAAAGTGTAACGCTCGGTAACGTTACGATGAGTCACCGAACGAGAGAGAGGCCCGCCGAATGCCTTGCGTCTCTCTCCCACTCAACTATGATCGGTCTGCCGCGCGCGCAGCACTAGAGAATTAGATTACAGCAGAAACACTTCCTTTCATTTCATATTTCTCCTATCATCGTCCTATCCTCAACAAAATCACTCAAATAGGAATTAGTTAAGTTTAAGTTTACATGTACAATGTTTTAGTAAACAAAATATATTTCTATAGTTAAAATTTGTGCAATTCTTATTTTCATTCAATTCCTTGTTCCTATTGTGCAATTTAATTATATTCATATCAATAAATATTCTACCGAGAAAAAGACGTTGTCACGTAAAATCTTCGCCCGTAAAACCGACTTTACAGGCAACCATTTTTTTTTTTAATGCAAAGCTATACTACACACACATTAGTTTATGTATTATTAATGTAATAAGGAAAAGTAATTGCTTTTAATACACTTGTTCATACATACCAATAATGAATTGTTTAGGGAATGTTTGACAATATAATAAAATAATAATTTGTTGAAATCTCGAAACTATTATTTCAATGGTTATCATGAAAGTGTAAGTCAAATACATTAACGTGATGATAATTTTACAAGTCCTTA
This sequence comes from Anania crocealis, assembly GCA_949315895.1. Lineage (NCBI taxonomy): Eukaryota > Metazoa > Arthropoda > Insecta > Lepidoptera > Crambidae > Anania > Anania crocealis. Next base: position 12,629,208 of record OX438862.1, read on the forward strand.
CAAAACAATACGATAAGTGATAAATAAAGGCAGTAGGTAGGCTAAAGTAAATAAGTAAAAGTAGATAACTTCAGTCATTTCTAGATGTAGGTACTCAAGGATTGAAATCGGTTAAACTAACGCGCGGTTAATTACAGTGCATTGTCATTTCCTCTTTTAACAATGTTTGTCTTCGCTGCTGTCGTCGCACTGATAACTTTATTTACCTATGATTAAATTTGACTCAACAACGACATCTTTAGTGGTTTTTATTTAATTTAATAGTCTTTTAATCTTTTATTGGTTATCGACAATATGATTAGTATGACGGGAAAACTACAAAGAACTACGTAGGGCCCGCAAAATATTGATGAATAAAGTATCACCAACCTTTAAAAGAAGGTACGTTTTATGGACAGTTTTAAGTCAGACATCGTAATGTTGGATTGTTGATTGCAATGTCGCTCTATCCTTCATTGAACCGAAATAAAAAAAATGGTTGCCTGTAAAGTCGGTTTTACGGGCGAAGATTTTACGTGACAACGTCTTTTTCTCGGTAGAATATTTATTGATATGAATATAATTAAATTGCACAATAGGAACAAGGAATTGAATGAAAATAAGAATTGCACAAATTTTAACTATAGAAATATATTTTGTTTACTAAAACATTGTACATGTAAACTTAAACTTAACTAATTCCTATTTGAGTGATTTTGTTGAGGATAGGACGATGACGTCATCGTAACGTTACCGAGCGTTACACTTTTTCATAAGTGACTCCCAGCCGCAACCTAATTTAAGACGTTGTCACGTCAAAATAACCTAGTTGGTAACTTTTTTATTCAGGCTACCAATTCAAGCAACCAACAAGTCACGTAATAAATCATAGAATATATTACTAGAGTTATTTAATTCGGGGTTTATACCATGTACCTTATTTATTATGAGTTTCCGATATTTTGGCACTGTTGCAAGCGCCATGATCACGGGAGAACTGTTGTATCTGCGGGTGGGTAGCTGTTAAGAGCAGACAAAACGATCTACCCTCCGTCGTAGTCTTTTATTACACACGACACTGGTACCACTGTTTGACAACTCACTATTTTTACACTTTTGTTCTCGACACACTACACTTACAGTATCCGATCGTGACACAGTATTTTTTGGTTTTCTTCGGTTACCGCAAATTCGAACCACTGGATTCCATACACTAGATAATTTAAAACCATCTTCGCGATTGAAATTTTTGTATTTGGTAATTTCAATCGCTTCTCTGACCATTCTTGGTATATAGTGCTGTTCTGAAGAAATTATCTGTGCGTTGTGAAACTCAATCCAGTGGTTAGGACCCGAGTGTATAAGGTGTTCAGTGATGGCTGACTTTTGTGTGTCGTTTTTCTTGACCGCTTTAATATGTTCCTTCATCCGGCAAGCCACTGTGCGTTTAGTTTGGCCGATGTTTGTAGTGATAGTGACCATGAAAGTTTAAATCAGTATAGAATATATTATACCTAGTGTCCCGTAGTTTGTACTTACTTTAAAAGTAGCTGTCGATAAAGCATAAAATATCAGACCTCCTGCTACTTTTAAGCTGGAGGTCTGATACTCTATGCTTTATCGAAGTTAATACATCATAAACAACCATGCATCAGTGTGTAGCGTCACATAATGAAACATTAAACTCGTACTAATTTCTTATCGAAGTATTCCGGCATACTTAGTTCTACCTATGATCAAATATATAAACCAGATATCATACGAGTAGTATATCATCACAAGTAAGCAACATATATTTTTCGATGTGTTATCGGTCACGTCATTAGTGTTACACGGGGGGTTCAATACATCATAAAGTAGGTACATCTGTGTCAACAAGAGTCGTGTCGTGTCTGTGACGATTTGCCGATGTTTGTTGTTCTGTGTTAGTCTTCACTTCGCACGGCAAATCGATATTAATGTGATATTTATATTCAATACGGCAAAGACACTCTGTATGGAATTTTCCGCGTTTGTAATTTAATTAATCAATTCCATGCAAATATTTACATATTATAATGTGTCTCACATTCCTCAAAAGCAATCCATATTTTTATTTGTTTGTTATGTAACCGAGCAAACGGAATTTTAATAATTTTCTTGGGCAATAAAAGTATTTTAAAATGAATATTCGCATTAGGATGCTAGATCAAATCGACGATAATGTCTACCTAAATAAAGTGTTTGGTTTTTTATGATAATTACATTGCAATTTGAAAACTTTTGATCATATGAAATATATTTTTCATATTGACTCACAAATGCTAACCAATTGTTTATTTTTTGACATATTTTAGACGCTGTGATTCGATCCTAACTAAATTCATGAAATTGCAAATAGTGGCACAGTGAAAAATCTGTTCTAGCAAGATACAAGGTTTCACAGCCAAAGTGGAGTAAAATATTTCTGATACATTAAGCAAAAGTTAAATAAGGTATAGAAAAATCTTTAACGATATTTGACCATGGACAGTATATGGTCAAAATCGAAGTGATTATTATGTAGCGCACGTATTTATCAGATGAATTTTATATCTGACAGGGATTGATGTTAGAATCTGTATAGCCAAGTACCCACTTACTTATTTATCAAAGGATTCTATTTTTGTATCAATCATGATAACACTATTATGGATACAAGAAACTTTGCCGAGAAAAGGTTATCATAGAGCAAGTTCTCTTGCAAGCAAAATACTTGTTCATTTCTCATATAAAAACTACTTAGGTCATCAGCATTTTCAAAGATATAAATGCGATGAATATGGAAATAAACTTCAAATCTAGCTGGGCATTGTACTTAAGGTCTAATTTTCAACTCATGTGATGTCATCGTCCTCAAAAATAATAGCTTCTTTAATGGTTTTGGCAGCCAATATTCATTTGTTTATTTAGCAAACAATATTTTGAGATAACGATAAGGTATTTAATTTGAAATGTTACAGTTACAACCACCGAGTGTAAATGGTCATCTGGTAAAAATTTTGTCAGATATTTTCCGAAAAGTAGTAGGGGGACTGGGAGCTAAAGAAACAAAGGATAGTTGTAACCTTGGCGGTTTCTCTAATATGAAACTACACGCGTGTGTACGTAAGCTTGAATACGCACAAGACAAGCCCCTTTTACGCCTTACACAACGTTACGTTGTGGCTCTCAATAATATCGGTAGCTTCGTATAAAAAAAAAGTAAAGTAACAGCCTATAATCATCCCACTACAGGGAAAAGGTCTCCATCATTGAATTCAAGTTACCAGTGCAATGATGGGAACTGGCATAATCACCACGCTTGCCAAATGCGGGTTGGTGATCACAAACCCGAGCAACGTTCGAAAATTCGAAACTTTTTGTTGCCCGACGCGGGGATCGAACCTGGGACCCCGAGATCTTGGCCCTGTATTTAAACCACTAGACCAACGGGGCAGTAGCTTCGTAGTACATTATTAATAAGGAGCAATTGACCCAACAATGGGGTACGGTATAAAAAATTATCATTGAAAGAAGTAATATTATATTTTTTAGTTTATCGTTTACGAAACCGGTTGAACGTAGATTTTATATGTGAATGATAAAGTTCTTTTTGGATTCCAGGAGACTTCGGGCGGTACCAATGCTTCCAGTTTCTGCTTCATATTCTGGCGGCCATGACGGCTGGGATGCACATGCTCTCTCTAGTGACTGTGGCTGCGGTACCTGAACATAGGTATGTAATGACCAGTACAGTATTAAATGCCTACAGTCATTGCAATAAATTAAAGACTTAAGAATAAAACCTATGAACCATTTTCATACTATGACCCTGATTCCCTTTCCTATTCACTGCTGATTTGATTCTGGCTGGCAACTTAGTCATAGGAATAATACTTATTTACAAAACAAAATGTTGTTAGGGGTGTCACAAAAACGTCATCATTTGTTTCTTGGTGACAGGTGTCACAATGACGTTCCTATTTGTTGCTGTTATCCATGATAATCTTACGAAGACTTCTTTTAGAAACATAATCAAAGTGCTCGGAATGCGGTGACAAATGACAACTCAGATTCACAGTCACACCTTTATATTTAGGTATGTTACATTTCTCTACATTGATAATATTGAAACCAAGAATTGTTCTTGGAATGTTCTTGAAGAACATAAAAGACAACATCATATTGTCATTTTGTAACTAATTTTAAAAGAGTACAAGGTACTTTTTTAGGGTTCCGTACCCAAAGGGTAAAAACGGGACCCTATTACTGAGACTTCGCTGTCTGTCCGTCTGTCCGTCACTCTGTCACCAGGCTGTATCACAAAAGCCGCGATACCTAGACAGTAGAAATTTTCACAAATTGTGTATTTCTGTTGCCGTCATAACAACAAATACTAAAAACAAAATAAAACTAAATTTTTAAGGGGGCTCCCATACAAGAAACCCGTTTTTTTGGCCTTTTTGGTACGGAACCCTTCGTGCGCGAGTCCAACTCGCACTTGGCTGGTTTTTATTCAAATTTTTCAGTTAGTTTTAGGGTGGCATTCAGATGTCAACTATGATTGATAAGATAATGTTATAAAACCTTATCATTTTCTTTTTGTCATAAATGATTATATATTACTTCAAGGATAGTCAACGTTTCCAAGCCGCCTATTATAAGTTTCTAATATGAACTGTTTTTACGACATCCATCTTGAACACGATTTCTGAAACACGAACACGAATAACCTAAATTGACCGGGAATCGAAGCCCGTTGCGTAGTGCTGAGCTAGCGTGCCATCAGATCAATCAGGTCGTCTTTACTAATGTATAATTATGCTTTATAAAAATAAAAATAAAAATGTATTTACAAAATCTGAGGTAACCAAAGTATAGTGGCTCAACGCCCGAGGCAAAATCTTCACACAAACAAAGTCATAATAAACCTTTTGGATACGTATAAGGATCTGTATATTATCTATATTAATAATTATTATGAAGCTAAAGAGTTTGTTTGGCTGATAACGCTAATCTCATGAACTACTGGTTCGAATTGTTTTTTTTTCGAGTTCGTCATCAAGCACACTAAATTATGTGAATCTGAGTGGACACTTTCACTGAACTTTTTTTTATTCTAGAGCGCATAACTGTTAAAAGCGTACTGTCCCGCCTGAGACAAAAAAAATTTTCAAGTTTATATACTGATATTATAAGTGCAATTAAGTTGCTAAAATATCTAATAAAGCGTACTGTCAGAGTTTTTACACGGGTAGTCTGTAGGTTAGCTATGCCAAAAAATCTCTGAATGCCCTACGTATCCAATATAATAACATCTTCAGGATGTTGTTGGGATTGCCACGCCACTGCAGCGCATCAGGGATGTTTGCGCAAAACCACACCGACGGCTTCCACGCTATCACTCGCAAAAAGACAGCATCCTTAATAAGCAGATTGCGTGCCAGTCATAACAGCATTCTAAAGACGGTGGCTGACAGATACACATCGCCTATATGGAAAAATATGGTAAGGAGGGTAATCAAATGAGAGCTCTTTTTTTTTACTTCTATTTTTAATCCTTGTTAACAATTTATTTTTCTATTTACTTTAATCTAAAATTAATTATTTTTTCATAAGTCACTATTTTTTATCCAATATGAACTGTACCATCAAAAATTGTTCGAAATAAATGCCTTTATTATTATTATTATTATTATAACATGTCTTTATAATTTGGATTGTCATGGATAACAGCAACAAATGGAAACATAGTCGTAAAACCATTTCACTACTGGCGACTCATCTAGAAAAATTGCTTAAATTGATTGCTAAGAAAGATTACTCCAAAAACATTATAATAGGAGGTGACTTCAATGTAGATTTTATTACAAAAAGTAATGAAAAAATAGGCTGGCTAACTTAATATTATCATAATTTCTACCAAAAAATTAAAGAACCCACACGAATCGCCTCAACTAGCGCTACATGTATTGATTTATTGTTTCAAATTTTAACACAAAAAACATGAAAATTATTGTTTCAGAATTTGGGTTGTCTGAGATCACAAAGGCTTATTATGTTCAGTTCCCCGTAACACTGCTGACCTAAAACAATTCATAAAATACAAACGAATATAATAATATATATAATAAAGTAAATATAGATAATTTAAAAATGATATTTCTAACATAGTTTGGCAAGATGTACTTAAACCCTATATGAGTATGATGAACACAAATTATAATAAATTCAGTGAACTTTTGCAATACTCTTTAAATAAATTTATACCTATCAAACTTACGAGGTCAAAAACTAAACTAAAGAGTAACATTTGTCATTGAGACATTGGGACATTGGGTCAGCTGACATTTGGACTAAAAATATCTTGCCGTTTTAAAAGATTTTTACGGTCACTAATATCAAAATCTAAAAATGAACATTAAACACTTTAAAAAATATCCTAAAATACTTAAGAAAGCAGTCAATACAGGCAAAAAAAAAACAAAATAGGCAGCGATTTGAACACTCACGGAATAAAACTAAATCTATGTGGCAAATTATAAATAATGAAACGAATAAAATAAACAGGAGAAATAAAAATATTCACTGAAGGAATCTTCCCAGATGCTTCCCAGTAATATTTTCTGAAGGAATCTTCCCAGATGCCCTGAAAATATCTGTTATTAAACCGGTTCACAAAAAAGGACAAACCACTGACGTCAATAATTACCGCCCAATTGCTCTGTTACCAACGTCTGCTAAAATATTTGAATCCGCTATGATGAATCGCCTAAACTCCTTTTATGAAAAATTTAATATTTTAAATGAAAATCAAAATGGCTTTCGGAAAAACCATTCTACAATTTTAGTCATATATAAGTTTGCAAAAAATATATTTGAAACAATAAATAACAAAAAATATCGCCATAGGTATTTTACTCGATATGAGTAAAACCTACAATAGGGTTTGCCATAAAATTTTACTAAATAAGCTGTATGAAACAGGTGTAAGGGGAGTAGCCTATAAGTGGTTCAAATCCTACCTCACCAACCGCTATCAACTTGTAGACATAGAACATACAAACTTTGAGACCGGGGTAATAACTAATGTAAGATCAGATAAAATACATGTTACTGGGTCTATCTCTCAAGGTAGCGTCTTGGGATGTTTGCTGTTCCTCATATATATTAATAATATACCAGACGTGGTGGATGAACAATGCATACTTTATGCTGAAGATATCTCCGTCTTGATTCCTTGTTCAAATTATAATGAATTGGAAAGTAAATTAAATAAAACTTTAGAGAAAATAGTAAATTGGTTAGAAAATCATAATCTGCAACTTAATCTAAACAAAACAAAAATTATTCAATTTAAACCGTACCAGAAAACTACATTTGAAATATCTTATTCATTTAACAGTTTAAAACTAGAAACTGTAAATACCGCTACTTTGTTAGGAAAACACTTGGATACCCACTTAGACTGGAAGGACCACATTCAAAAATGATTAACTAAAATGTCTTCATTTATTTTTGTCTACTACATCTAAAAAGAGTGACAGATTTTAAAACTGCTCTTACGGCTACTACGCATATGCTCACTCCAGACTTACATATGGTATTATCCTGTGGGGAAACTCTTGTGATGTAGACAAAGTTTTTGTGCTACAAAAGAAGTGCCTCAGGATACTATTAAACTTAGACCAAATATAATCATGTAGAGCCCATTTTGTTGAACGTAGAATATTGACCCTAACTTCTATTTATATACTAGAATCATGTAAATTTGTCAAAAAATACCCAGATTTTTACTCAAAAGTACCAGAATTGAAAAGAAATAATAGAAACCTAAATAAACGGAAAGTTCTATTTTTCAAATTAAAATTAGTTACGTCTAGTCCCCATAACATGTTAGTTAAAATATATAACCACATACCCAATTACATTAAAAATTATGAAAGCCCAAAATTATTTATAAACACTTTGAAAACTTTTCTTACTAACAAATGTTACTGTAACATCCAAGAGTTTTTTAATGACAAAAATATATGAGCAATAGTCATAACATAATAAAAATATGAAATATGTACCTACTTCAACGCCTCTTATAATATGTAAAATTTTACCTAATAAGTGTTATATGTTGCTATGCCCTGTGCAGGGCGTCACATATACTTTTATATTTATTTACCACCTTACCTAGTAAGTTATGTGACACGCAATAAATATTTTGAATTTGAATTTGACTATCAAGGTTTTTGCCGACGCAACGGGGAGGAATCAGTTGTGAAAACTGAACACTAGAGCTATTTAATAGCATTACAAACGAATAATAGTACAATATTGTCGTGTATCGTACCTATATTTATTAATATTTTGAATTTAAAAACATTGAAAAATCGCTTAACCTAAAGACTCTGTTATCTTGTAGTCATCGTTACCAATAACATCGAATTACTCGTAGTATTACCATGATCAGGTTATGTATATTTTACAATTCACAAATACCTATTGGGTGCAGGCTAATAACCCAAGAAAAAAATATTTATAAACATCTTTTTAAATTGAACAAAAAAGCAGGCAATTGATTTTATACCTTAGTTCTTATCTTTTTGTAAATTCACGTGTTGCTGTTACCGACTAATGTTACCTTTTAGTCGGTAACAGAGTCTCTACTTGGATAGGTGTTCGGTGTTCGGCAGTGCCCTGTATTATGCCTTGTCCTTTTCCTTTATCATTATATCCTTTAGGTTTTTAAGGGTTGGTTACGATGCATGCGCATGTTGAGAATATGATCATATGAATGTCAATAAGCCTAGCCTAGATAGATAGCCTGAAACTTTCGGGGTTAATGTTTCAGAACTTCTACCATGTGTATTATTTTGTTTTTCTTAAGTCTCCGATATATCGACAATGTTGCAAGGCCTGTAGGCTTGCTGTTGAGATTCGACTTCATTCGGGATTGGGATTGGAATCGATATCTTGCGTATTTGGCACTCTTGAACGCTACACTAGCAAATCGTATACATATTGCCAAAATTCAAAGAAAACTAAACGAATTCGACATCGGAAACAGATTGAAATCTATTAGAGTGGCAAGAATAAGCCTGGCCTATACGGAATATTTTTATTTCAAAACTAGCGAACCCGACAGACGTTGTCCTGTCTTAGCTATGAATATTAATTTCGAATTGGTATAATTAATAAATAAAAAAATTACAGATACAAATTTATTTATCGACATTACAAATGCTAACCGCACTGGAAATTGTAACCGTTTGCAACACGCATTCTGTCAATGTTACCTATGTCAAACGCCATAATATAAAATTTAATAAGTTTAAAATGTCAAAAGCGCTAAGGTTACATGAGAAATAATTTAATATGGTGGTTAAGTATTCTTAAATTTTCTAATTTTCCGCCCAATTTTCTTATTTTTTTCTTTCATAAGAACCTTTTTCTGACAATAACAAACAAAACAAAAAAGAATTAGCAAAATCGGTCCAGCCGTTCACGCGTGATGTGATGACCAAGGCAAATTGGGATTCATTTTTAGGGTTCCGTACCCAAAGGGTAAAAACAGGACCTTATTACTAAGATTTCGCTGTCTGTCCGTCTGTCCGTCTGTCCGTCGCTCTGTCACCAGGCTGTATCTTAAGAGCCGCGATAGCTAGACAGTTGAAATTTTCACAAGTTATGTATTTCTGTTACCCCAATAACAACAAATACTAAAAACAAAATAAAATCAATATTTAAGGGGGGCTCCCATACAACAAACTCGTTTTTTTGGCCTTTATTGTACGGAACCCTTCGTGCGCGAGACAGACTCGCACTTGGCCGGTTTTATGATATTAGGGGTTAAAGTATGAAATTGCCGTTTTGTATGGACGAAATCGAGAAAAGTCATTTTTCCATACTAACAATTTTTTAGTTTTTTTAAAAACGCCTAAACCGTTTTCGATGCAATTAAAGGTGAAAGTTAGATGGTTATAAAGCTACGCATTATAGTATTAAAATTTCTGAAAATCAAAGTATATAATACAAATATACTTAATTGAAGCAAGAAGGTCAGCTGACACATTGTAAGGGGTCTTTTCAACGACTTCCTTTGAAGTAATAGGCACTAGTATTGCATTTTATTTAGTCAAAAGTTATTTTATTTAGTTTTTGATACAATACAAAAAGAATTACGCAATAATTTGACTATACTTAAGAGCTATAAACAAAACAAAAAGTGGGAAAATAATCGGCAATATCATACTTTGACCCCTATTATATACAAATATATATAGATATGGGTAGAAGGTATTTAATCGTGTTATTTATCATGTCACCATTTCTGATATGTCGGAGAACCCATTAAACAAAACAAAAATTTCTGTGGTAGAAATCCTGAAACAATGAACTTGTAAGATATTCTTTATCTTAATAGAGTTACTAAGATCTCATCTTCGTGATAAACATGGTATATTGTGTAAAATAATAAGTATTATAATTACAACTTTTACAATCACGTCGGTAACTCTACCTCATTGAGTGCACAACACGCAGGTGTCAGTACCTACAATAAATAAATAAATAAATGTGGACAACATCACATACATTGTTCTGATCCCAATTTGAATAACTATTTAAAGCATTCGTATTTTGGAAACCAGAAACAACGAAGGTACCACAAACACCCAGACCCGAGAAAATGTAGAAAAACTCATTTTTTCTACATTGACCCGTCGGGAATCGAACCCGGGACCTCGGAGCAGTCGACACCTTGAAAACCGGTGTGTACGCCACTCCGCCACGGAGGTCGTCTACAGTTGACACTATTCCCATCACATTGAAGGCAACATTAATTTGGTTTAAAAAATTAACCTAATCGGAACAGAGCTAAGCATATTTTTCAATGTACTTTTTGACCTCCTTTCTAGAATAAAATTCTGCTGTTAGTTGATGAGTTAGGGTTGTCAGGTCTCGGTCAAGAAAATTAGAACTTACCTATCAGTTCTAGTGTTCTGGTTATTAAAACTGTGTTGTTTTAAGTCAATGCAATATTTGTATGTCCAAATGATTGAACGTATTTTTTTTATACTGAACAAATGTTTGTACAGAACTTAAGGTGCAAAAGGGATGCTTTTATACGCTTTTACGGTACCTATCTCGCGTAAACAGGTCTGCTTGGTTCGGGTATGAGGGTTTTTAATGTATAGTCAGCATTTGAAATATGTAAATACCTACTTTTGATATCGGGACGACCTTACTACTTTTTATTAAGTGTCGACTTTTGTGAAACTTGCATGCATATTTTTGACGCTGATTGTACTATGGTTTCCGCTTTGGCATACCTATGCTCATTTAAGAGACAGTGTTCTTTTTATGGTGCTACTGGGGTAAATGTAAGTACACTTTTGTAAATTGAATTTTCATTTGCTTAAAAACTTTGCGTTCTGCTTTTATATAGTAAATTAAGGCACTATATAAGTCTACCAAGTATTTTACATAGCTACTAACAAAAAAGGTTCGAATTATACATAGTCTTCACTCCTTAGTTCCTAACTACTTACCTACTTACAATGAGGTAGGTACGTATATAATTTGTAGGTTAATTAATTACAGAATTTTAAAACTTTGATCTGTTATAATTAATTGCTTAAAAACCCGATTCATTGTTTTAGTATGTTTAGTTTGTAATTTTTTATAAATTATTTCATATGTGTTTCTAAATCACAAGAAAATAATAAGTTGATAAATATTGACGCCGTCATTGTCTAAGCATGTACTAATTAAAAAAGATGAAAGAAAAGGCTTTTTACATTTTTTTATACAGATTCTTATACATTTCAGGTGTACCTTATCCGGTGAAGATTCAAATCATTCAGAGCCATGGAATTCATCGATAGTATTAAAATCTATACCCCTAAATGAACACGGCAAGTTAGATTCTTGCAACATTTACGGGTTGAACAACACATTGGAAGAATGCCAATCTTGGATCTATAATACTCAATACTTTACATCTTCCCGAGGGATCGAATGGGATTTTGTATGCAGTCGACGATGGATGGGAGCGTCTGCGCAGACCTCGTACATGTTTGGAGTCGTCGTCGGCTCTTTGGTGCTTGGCCGCGGGTCAGACAAATTCGGAAGAAAAACAGTTTTTGTCTGGTCGGGACTTCTGCAACTAATATTCGGGGCATCTGTAGCATTTTCGACAGACTACTATACGTTTATCGCGATACGGTTTCTGTACGGAATATTCGGTTCCGGCTCATACATAGCAGGATTTGTTCTAACAATGGAATTAGTTGGCCCGAGCAAACGCACAATCTGCGGTGTGGTGTTTCAAATAATGTTCGCATTGGGAATCATGTTGCTTGCCGCTTGGGGATATCTTATTGACAACAGATTTTATTTACAAATACTTTATGCTGCACACGCAGCAATACTGCTTCCTCATTGGTTTGTGATGGATGAATCCCCTAGATGGCTTTGGGCTCAGGGTCGAGCTCGAGAATCTGTAGCTATAATAGAAAAGGCTCTGAAAATGAATAAGTCAAATGAATCGGTAGACACACCACTTTTAGTGTCTCATTGTAAAGCCACGTGTGCGAAGTACACGGATGAGCATTCTGCTGGAACGACAGATCTATTCAAAACACCAAATATGCTCAAGAAAACTTTAATAATCTGCGGATGTTGGTTTGCCAATTCTGTAGTTTACTATGGATTATCTCTGAACACAGGAAAACTGAATGGCAATCCTTACTTTTTGATGTTTTTAATGGGTGTTGTAGAATTGCCGAGCTATGTTATAATTATGTATTTCTTAGATCGAGTAGGTCATAGAGCTCTGATCAGTACAATGATGTTATTAGGTGGAATATCCTGTTTAGTGGTAGTAGCCTTGCCTCATGGTTCAACTACTGTGACAGGCGTAGTGATGGTCGGAAAAATGTTTATTTCTGGCTCTTATTCAATAATTTACAAGTATTCTGCTGAACTTTTCCCCACTGTCGTTCGTAGTTCCGGTGTGGGTATAGGTAGTATGTGCGCAAGTGTTTCTGGCGCATTGACTCCTCTGATTAGTTTACTTGACACACTTAATCCAAAAATACCTACGATTCTCTTCGGTTTCTTAGCACTCTTGTCAGGATTTTCTACTTTTCTTCTGCCAGAAACGATCGGACGTGACTTACCTCAATCAATTGAAGATGGCGAAAAGTTTGGAGTAGGAGATACTTGCTTTACTAACTGCAGCGGCCGAAGAATCAGTGAAAGTTCTGTAGATATTCCTGAGACTATGGTACCACTTGAACCGATCGAAAAAAAAGGATAAAATCATGACATGACTGAAATGCATTAAAATTAAATATTTTTCGCTCGAATCAACATAAGATTAGTAAAGTAAATCTATAGAAGACTGGTGGAAGCAAATAAATTACAGGCAATTTATTGTCTGTTTTAATAATATATTTAAGAACTACTAAGCTGAAAGCAATTTAAGTAATCAACCATTTTTCATCTAATAGATGAGTTTTCTCCTAAGAAAAATGATCCTAAATTAAGTATTCTTTTTAGACAAAAATCTAGTCAGCTGCTTCATGGTGGAAAAGCCTTTTGTGGGATATCTGTCCTATTCGAAATTTTGCTTTCTAAATTTTAAGAAAATGTGTACAACACTCATACATCATGTTAAGTCTATGCCCATATTGTTCTGTATTATTTTATTGGTGATGGTATTTTTTACAGGCAAGATATTTCTTATCCGATTGTACTACCTTATACTTATTTTTGTGGTTGTAGTCCTTCTTACATTAAAATTTACAGTTGAATGTCTTGGTATGGCATGTTAATCTACAAAAGTATTAACTATTTTGTGGCTATGTCTAGATTTAGCAAGGTTGTGTTTTGGCACGAAGGTAGTGTTTTGTGAGAAGTAAGTACATAATAGGTTAGTAGTAACAAAAAGTTTTACAAGTCTTTGTCATTAAACATTCACTAAGCCAATATTAAATGGACATAAAACAAAGTGTTTGCATGAGGCTAACTGCATAATGTACAGTAAAACAATAAAAAAAGTTAAATTCAAAAGTTTTTGCGCTCACTACTTGGCACCTCTGTAGAGTAAGGTTTAAACTATAGCTTAAAAAGCTGCTGTAGCTGTTCGTAAAAATAAAACTGTTAATTGGGCAATAAAGCATATTTTTGACAAATAATATGCTTGTAAGTAAACTAACTAAGTTCTGAATTGGCTTTACGTTCAGTCCGCTTAATTTTGCAGCCTTTTGTTAACTCTTTTAAATCGCTCGCTTTTAAATCACTGACTAGTTACACATATTTGCCATTATTAATCTCGGATATTGCAAAATACTCATGAGATTAAGAAATAAATCCTAGTAACCCACCAAATACTTAAAGTTTGACATTACGAAAAACTCACGCTACATGTATTAAGGCATTCTAGCGGCGAATTCATACTCGATAGCTTTTTTTAAGGTAAGTTCCATTCATTTAATAATAACTGTGTAAATTTAATAAAAAATAACTTCGATAATCATGACTTCAAGGTACTTATCAATGTAAATGCGAAGATGGCAACCAATCATGGTAGGTAGTGGTAATGCATTGCAAATAATCATGAACGTAAAACTAGAAATCTTTTTTTTTTTTGTTAAATTCTAAGTAAGTACCTTAGCGTAAATGTTGAAGTAATTGTAACCTATATGAGCTCGTGAAATTCAGTTACGTGTCTACATTAGTTAGGTAAATAATTGTTTGTGACTGAAGTAAGTAGGTATCTACTTTAGTCAAACATATTTATCAGGGTATTTTTACTCATCGTCATATTGTATCAACTTTACCTTTATATTATATGTACACAAACAACAAAATGATTTTATAAAAATCATATTTACTGCCAATCTAATATTACTGCTATGGTTAGTCCATGTAAATTTAAGAGAATTTAAGTATAAGTATTGAAAACAATGTATTTTACACGCTGTTGTTTAATTTTATTTAGGAGTCTGTGAAGGAGACTGAAACAATATAAATAATGGTAGTTTTGTTTTAAGATATTTTAGTTAACTTATCTTATGTTACAAATAGTCACTACCTATAGACAATTCCCAGTCAATATTTTTTATTAAGTAGGTATATAAAACCAGTTTAATGTAATTTATTTAAAAACATAATAATGTTCGCTCTTTTGTCTTATGGCATGGCAACGAACATTAAAGTAAGTATTTCTGTGTTGTATATAGATACAGAAGTCAATATACATACGAATTGCGCTCAAGCAACGCTCTCATAGATAACGCTAATGGACACAAAACGGACCAGTTCGGACCACTGCGAGCATGAGTGTCAACTACCTGCTTAGTCACGCGTCTATGAATTTTTGTTTGTTAGCTTGCTGTAAATAATTGTACATAATTACTTAAAAATATAATAATTATATGTTTCGTCAATATCGTAATCGTTGCAAGGTATTTTCCGTGGCAAAATTGTAATAAATTGTATACATTGGTTTATGTTTGCGTTTTTTAGGTAGGTACTATTTTATTTTTAACTATAAATCGAACAACTAGAAACAAGTGCCATTACCACAATAGTTTTTGTACATAATCAAAGTGGACGAACCCAGCGCGATCGTCGATTGTAGGTATTAAAAGTGACATTCATGACATTGGCTTCTGTACCTATCTGTCTTTTGTGACATAGGTGAGGAATTATTTGGGACGTGTAAAAGCGCCTCCTGGGGCCTATTTGTAGAAATAAAACTGATTTTAACTGATGGCGAAATGACGCCATCTAGACTCAAGTGGCATAATTTCGAACCTACTACACTACATAAATCCGCATTTGCTTTTCGTAACAATTAAGTAGCTGTTTACAGTTATTTACTATAAGTAATCTAGGCATAGGTGCATTTTTTATTTTTTTATTTTATTTATTGCAAAAATATACCTACTTAGAACACAAAGCTAAAGTACAAACCCTATTAGGGTACAGCAATGTAAGAATATAACATAGAAATGTTTGTTATAATTTATTTATTATGATGTGAAAGGTGTATTATCATATCATTATATTAACTTAATTATATCTAAGTATTGTCCATGGGAACTATATTAACATAATCATATAAAACTACACTATGTACAACTTATAAATAAAAAGTAACATAAAAAGAAACAAATACTTAGATAGACTAGATAAAAAGGGAAAAAACTATAAAAATGGTCCTCGTGGTAAGGTGCCCAAGATACTGGCAGCATTACCTCGCTGGATTGCGATGCTCAGTCGCTGTGCGAGGTAGCTGCCAGCTCTTGGGTCACCGCTGACGTCAGATAAACGTTTAGCAATCTCTTTAAATACAGAGAGTGCATTAGGACCCCACGGACCTAGGGTTTCCACACCAAAAGGTACGAAAAAGTGCTGGGTGCCTATTTGGCTATACTTGGTTATCTTAATGTTTTCGGCTTTAATCGCCGCCGCACCTGCACATTGGCTAGTTCCGGGCAGATGGGAGGCCGCCAGTGTGTCGACACAGGTAGCGTCCCACACTAGAGTCCGACCCATCCGCCAGGGAATAAGCGACATACCGTCAGGTCTCTTGCCATCATCACGCACGATACCATTCGGCTCAAGTATAGCCGGCACGTTTATGGTGGCAAGAGAACGTCGGAGTATGTCGTTAATGCAGGCATGGCGCGATAACCGCCCAGCGCTCTTTGCACAAGACAGCCCGTGGTGTCCCAACGAGTTGACATCAGCACCACAAGGACATTTGTGTGGACTGCAAACCTCTGCACCAACACGCAGACCAATCGCCACACGGAGAGTTTCTGCGTCTAAAAGAGTTCCAACATTGGCTGAGGGATACGCCTGTAGCCAATAACCAGATTCTCTAGTAGACACAGCCCTCAGCCTGGCGAGATCAGCGTTGTTGATGCTAGTTTGTATAAGTGTCTCTAAAAGAAAATCACAAGAAATTTTGTCCCAGCTCTGCTGATTTTTTAAATCTGAAGGGAATTTAGAGGGAAAATCCTTTATCCAAGCATCTCTAGCTTCATCCAAGCACGCCACCTCGAAGGTTGCGGTGATTGGCCGCAGGATATTGGCAACGAGAGTAGATGTGCTGTAGGCTGAAGATAGAAAAGCTGGTAAGGAAATACTCGAAATTTTGCGGGTCCCAATCCCCCCATAACGTATAGGAAGAGACGCTTGGTTCCATGCTCGTTCTGATAAATGAATATTAAGTATTTTTTCTAATTGTGTTTTAATCACATCATCCAAATGGTTAATTAAATTTTGGAATTTCCATAGTGGGCAACAACGTATGAGGTAATTCAATTTGGGTACGAGGAGACAGGACCTTAGAATAAATAGAGCCGAATGTGCATTTATTTCCAAAAGTCGATTCGAACATTCATTAAATTTTGTAATAGCTTTTTGAAAATGGGTGGGAATGGCGCTATCGAATACAGGTGACCCTAGGAGGTTAAGAGTTGATTCAGTAAGAATCTTTATATTTGGAGCCAGAAAATTAAATCTTGCAATTATTTCAGAACTTCTAACGGGGGAAAGGCAGTCAGAAATGAATAGTTCGCATTTATTTAAATTTAAAGAAAGACCTACTGTACTGAATTTTTGAATTATTCTTGAAAAATCTGATAAAACTGTATCTGCATCACCTCCTAGGGTCCCGTCGTCTAAGTACCAAACGTTAAATTTTGAAAATAAATTTTGAATAAAAGGGTTGATAGCTAAACTAAAGATTGCAGGTCCAAGAGGGTCACCCTGTTGGCAGCCGACTGCCGAGTCAATTTCATTACATTTGTACATGAGTTTGCTGGGATTATAATAACATTGGTTTAAATAATTAAAAATTTCGGGAGAATTTACTTTAATTTCGTTTAACAGAGTGCCCCTATCAATGGAGTTAAAAGCATTTTTGACATCTAATTTAAGCAGCACCTCCGTCCGATTTTGAGAAAGGAGAGTGCGAAGCGAGTGGACTGCTGCCTCGCATCCACCTTTGGTACAGAAGCCTAATTGGTGTGGTTCAAAATGGTCACGAAATTTGTAAGTCAAAAATTTCACACATAATTTAGAGGTAATACGTCTAAAAGTGGAACCCACAGCAATCGGTCTGACACCGCCATCTTTTTTAGATAGGGCTATAAGATTAGCGCCGTATAAAATAGAGGATATTTCACTGTTAATTTTGCCTAGAAGCATAAAGTTGCAAAGTTTAGCTAAAGACGAAAGTAAAAGGCGACCAGAATCACCTGCCTGGTTCGAAGTAAGGTCTTTGAGATGTTGAGGCGATATTCCATCCAAACCAGCAGCTGAACCGGATTTAAATGAAAATATAGCCGACAAAACCTCTTTTTCGCTTACCTGAAGGCAGGCGGACTCATCTGTGAGAGGTTCCGGTGAAGGAGGTGCTGCTGGAGCTGGGTGTTTAGACCGAAGGGCATTGAGAGTGTCCGGACTGTCGGGCGATATCACGTCGCTAGAGAAGAGGAGTCGAGCGGCGCCTTTCAAGTCCCCATCGCATACTTTGTTTTCGATTTTTCGGGATAAATAAAAAGTGTCTGATTTTTTTGATTTGAAGGAATGAGCAATGAGTGGGAAATTTGGATCTGAACAATTGTTTTTAATTACTTGTGTTAAAGAAGTATTAGCATGTTCAGGAGGGGCGAAAAGAGTTTTATATGAAAATGTTAACAAATTAGTCCAATCAGAAACAGAATTACTGTGTAAGCAGTCTAAAATAAGTTTGGACAAAGTGGATGCAACAGAGATTCTGGCGCCGCGAGGAATCCTCTTTACAATGGGAATAGTTTGCTTATATTTACCTAATTTAACATGTAAGGGCTCTTCATTAGACACGTTGTTAGTGGATGGAATTAATATTGTGGATACATTTTTGTGAATACGGGTACAATGAATATTTAGTCCCTTACATGTGGAAAAAATTCTATTACAAAAACTACATACAAAGGTAGGCGGCGTGATATTGTCCACAGACATGAAGTTGAGGTTTGAATCCACTGGAAAGGAGTAAATAATTTAAATATAAGAATCTTATCGAAAAAATAACTTATTATTATAAATATAAATATTAAATACAAAAGTGGATACGAAAATATTATGTAGCAGTCTCACAGCACTGATTGTTGATTTTTTACATGTCGGTAATGTATCACAATAAGTAAATCAAACTTTATAAAAGGCACTAGGAGGCACTGCACTCTTTCTTCATACAGTATAGTATCCGAGAGCCAAAGATTTGCGCCAGCTCTCCTAATAGTAGCTGCACCTTCACTTGGCTGGACTGGTGAAATTTCTTTGACTGGGATAAAAGTAGTAGGCATTTTTCTAAGCCATACTCAAAGGGCTCACCAGATTTATTTTAAGACAAAATCCAGCCTTTCTACTTGTGGTGCTTAAAAAGCATATCTTACAAATCCACATAGAAATACAAAGTTATTTTAACTTGTCTGTCAAAAGTTAAATTTTAATTAAATATTTAAAAAATATCGAATTCCGTCATTGTTACATACATTAAATCGTGAGCGTCAGAAGATTTAGAACAAAAGACTTATAAAAAGACTTAGAAAATTACACTAAAGTAGGTACGAGAAACTCGCAGACTAGTCATCAACAGTCATGACTTAATTCCCAGCTAAACTAGCAATACCTACTTATCTACGTACTAACTAAGATAATTTATTATAATGTTTACCTACTTGGGCGATTAAGAATCATTATGTATCGAAGTTTTAATAAAGTTGCTATATTGATGATTGTTTATCTTGATTTCCTCTTTGTTACTACAATCCTAAGAACATCCAAGACGGCAGTAGCTAGTTAAGCACGTAGACTTGAGCGAAGCCTCCTGGCAGTGGCGGCGCAAGGCCTAAATTTAATGTGGGCGAGGTACATTTCGCGAGGCCCTCTGATAATATGGGCAAGCACTCTGCGAGGCCCTCTGATGGTATAATGAATTTTATGACATAGTTTATCAGAAATATCTAGTATTTTATTCACATTTAAGCCAAAGAGTGGAATATCTTTAAGTTGTAAATTTTTAATGTAATTATTATGTATGTACTTTTGGGCTTTCCATGATTTTTCTTTATTATAGGTAACGTGCTTCAAGCTGGAATCCTCATATTTGAAATTTCAATGAAAACCAATATTGACAATGCTAAAAATAGTCCTGAAATAGTCATAAATAGTCGTACAAGTAAAAAAATAGTCGCATTTTAGTTTCGGCGTTATAGCTGTAGGTTAGTGCAAGCAAACGGTAAAGTCTATCGAATTGGTTTAGGTCTGGTGCAAGCAAACGGTAAAGTCTATCGAATTGGTTTAGGTTCCAAAATATAGTCATGAAATAGTCTTAACGACATGCCAAATCTCAGAAATAGTCCATAAGAGATTCCAGAGGTATAAAGGTAACCCTGGTGAGAATTATGGCTTGAACATTTGAAAACTTCAAATTTGTCCGAAACGCCTACGATTTTCGGTTTCAAGTTTGTGGAAAAAAATACCTAGTCATGAAATAGTCGTATGAAGCGAAATAAAATTTGAACTGATTTAATTTGAAAATAAAAAGTTTTTATTTTCCCTACATTTCTATGGAGGTACAGTCGCGTACAAAATGTTTTACTTCATTTGATATTATTGTGAAGTATTCCGCTTTATTTGAGTGCAGTCAAGGATAGCGCTATTTGACCAATCCCGAGAAACTAAAGCGCTCTACACAAAATGGCGCACTGGGCCCAGCTTACTAGTAGCGTCGTAATGTTGACTTTTAATTAAGTAATGAATAGGCACAATAACTGTACTATGACATTTAAATTGATAAAAGTTTATCAAAACAGTGAAGTACAGACAACAGCACGTCAACCTTCTACAAAACGTCAAAATTTCTCAATTGATATTGATCTCTACTTGTTGGACTTAAAGTTCAAAATCAATTCAATGACCTTTAACTTTTTGGGTAGTTTGACCTGCCGTCCGTACATACAAGGAAAGCATGAAAATATGTTTTTTTTTAGTTTCATGACTATTTTTTGGCACAAACTTAAAACCGAAAATCTTAGGCGTTTCGGAGAAATTGAAGTTTTCAAATGTTCAAGCCATAATCCTCACCAGGGTATTTTTATATCTCTGGAATCTCTTATGGACTATTTCTGAGATTTGGCATGTCGTTAAGACTATTTCATGACTATTTTTTGGAACCTAAACCAATTCGATAGACTTTACCGTTTGCTTGCACCAGAAGTGAGGATTACAGTTTTACGTTCAAGCCATAATCCTCACTAACCTATAGCTATAACGCCGAAACTAAAATGCGACTATTTTTTTTACTTGTGCGACTATTTATGACTATTTCAGGACTATTTTTTAGCATTGTCAAAATTCGTTTTTATTGAGATTTCAAATATGAGGATTGCAGCTTAAAGCACACATACCTATGGGGCGCGGTGCCCCGAGCACCGCGAGGCCGTTGGCGGTGGCCCACACCGCCCACAGCCTTGCAACCGCTGCAATGGGGTCGGTGATATCACCTGCCTGTCTTGTGATCTGTAGCACATAATCATCTACATACATTTGTTGCAAACAAATAACGAAAGTGCGATTGGATCTATATTTTAACAGTGACTTATGTAATAAAATGAGTTTCAAATGGTATGCAGTTCCAAAATGTATAAATACATCTATAAAAACTTCTGAAAACTATTTGTAAGTATTCAAAAGAAAGTCTAAGTGTGCCGAAAGTGGTTGCAACTATTTCGGAGGGATCATAATAACATAGCGAATAGTACAAATATTTTCTACTGTGAGGACCATTTCGATGTAAGTAAACATAATATTTATAATTTTTTATAGTTAGGAATGTTAATATTTTGTTATTGGTTTGAGGTTATAATACCTACATCTAATGTTTTTAACAGAATGCCTCTTGCAACTCACTTCGAATATTTACAATACAGTCTTATAATTTCAATAAACATTACACTACTACTACCTAGCTTTCTGCTTTACAAAATCGTTGTCCATGGTAAAAGTAATTGACAAAATTTTGTAAAATATTGGAAATAAATCACACAAAAACAATGGATACTATTATTATAGGAAAATATTATCAAAACATTTTGAAAAGCTATTAAAACATAAGTAGGCAAACGAAGTTATCAAGCAGGTGACGTCATCATGAACCCGACCAATCAGTAGCGTTTCGTGTCAAGTGACAAACGTTTAAATAAATGCATTTTTATTTCTGGATTTATAAATAAATCGTTTATGATTTTCAACTTCCATTACTAAATAACCATTTGTAAACTCATAATATAAGCTGGTAGGTAATAGTAATTCGCACTTTATTTTTCGCATTGTCAAATAGCCTATTTGGATAACTTCTTGGCGGGAAAAAAATTCAATACCCGAGAGGCAGTACAAAATACTTTAGAAGAATTGGTTGCCTCCCGTCCAGCTGATTTCTTTAAGAAGAGCATCAATAAACTGCCACTGCGTTAGCAAAGATGCATTGATTGCATAGGTGATTACTTCGATTAATACAAATAAAAAATGCATGAAAAAAGTTCGTTTAAATGACAAACACGTTTCCCATACAATCTCGGGCCTGACGTTACAAGGCTGGGAATTGGCAATAAATTAAAGCATTTTGAAAAGATTCATAAGCCCTATTTTCACAACTTTCTACTATGGATGTGCACTAGTGACAAAACGCTGTCCGAGTGACAGAGATAGAGGCCTCTAACGTCTGTAGGGTGACAACCCATAACACAACTTATTGAGACCACTTAAATATTAAGGTCAAGAAAATTTTGCCTAATGCAGAAACTATACAATGATATTACAATTTTTGTACAGTGCATACAAAAATTTTAATATCATTTCTAGCTTGATTTCCGATACAATCTTTTTTTACATAATAGAAAGGTTTTATTTTACATAATAGCGTTGAAAAGTAGAAATATTGCAATAATGTTGAAAAAATAGGAGGATACGTGGGTATCTAGGTAAGAAAAAACATACCGACATCAAAATAAAATTGCTAATATATTAAAGCGATATTTTTCTGTTACCGGATGTTGTTCCTTATGTTATACTGTTTGGATCAAAGTAATATATAAGCTTGGTATGAAATATGTTTATTATGAGTTACCACAGGAAAAAATTATGGAATAGCGTATGGCCCCTAATTCGCGTAACCAAATCAAATCACAATCGTAATTGAATTGCAGGTTTTTGACAGTTCTAGAATGGGCTACATGTCAAAGTTGCCCAATTCAATCACGATTGAACTGCAATTGAAATAGCTGAATGAGGCCTCAGGTCTTACAATCATTGATGACTTTTATCTAAAGATATCCTCGGGGTTAAAATGCAGGCTACAAATTACAGAGTATCTTCGAAAGGTTTCTTTAGATATAGCGTCAAGCCACTCTTTTTTATGCTCTCATTTCTGGGTAGTCTGCAAAAAGCACCAGTGTCAAATCAAAAAGATTAATTTGAATATAATATTATTACCTTATTGCAGAATTTAGTAGCCTCTGAGCTAATGTTAAGTGACAACGCATTAGAATGGTACATTCAGGTCAACGGTACATTAGTTTCCACAAATAAAATACAGGGATCAGATCGATATATTATACTTTATTATGGGGACACGAGATTTACCAGAAACCCAATCTTTTTTCAGCAAGATAGAAAAATGTTTTTATCATCATAAAATATTCGCCGTTTTTCCTACACTTTTTAATCATTTAGTGACATGAACTAAATGCTCAAAACAATTTCTCAAATCCACCAAAACAAAATAACATGCTCACCCTATACAGTTCGAAAACAATTCAATGAAAATGTACTTACTTAAAGAAAGAAATACCTTATCCAGCATATAATTCTCTGTTGCAACCTTTCACACAGCACTTTAAACCATTAAGTCGCATACGAAGCAGTTTGAAAATCAAGAAAATTAGAAGTTTCAAATTTGACAGACTACATATTAAGTGTCAACATAAGGTTGCCAAATGTAGTTATAATTTTGTAGTTATAATGTAACCTAAGTGCTTTTGACAGTTAAAACCTTTTTAATGTATGGCGTTTGACATAACATTGACAAAATGCGTGCTGCAAATTTTTGCAGCACGCATTTTGTCAATTTTACAGTGCAAATATCGTCAAATAGGGGGTAAAAAAACTGAATTTTGCACATGGCCAGTAATGTCACCTGTAATCGTGTCAGAATACCAAAAAAACTATTTATATACCTACCAAAAAAAAAAACAAAGAATGTTGTGTATCATGAAGCATAATAATAATAATAAACTATTAGTATGTAACATATTTTTTATTAAACCATTTCGTTATCAATATTTATAGTTAAAGACAGGACAACGTCTGTCGGGTCCGCCAGTTAGATATATAAATAATACCAAAATATTGTCTGTGTAGCTGTAGTCAGACATATAGTAAAAATATTGATTAAACTCTGCTTGCTTACAGCGTAAAGCCTTTTCTGGTAGCTTCACATTTGTAAGGGCCGTCGCCTGATACGCGGAAAGAGGAGGTTAAAGTCCCTCTAATTGTATTTTCCATGTACACCAGCAATATTATTTAGATAATTACAAAGTAAACAGTTTGAAATCAGTTATTATTACGGTTGAGGTGTAAAATTTTAAGTAAGGCTTCTAATCCTTAATTAAACTGGATCAAGTGTTTTGAAATTGGATTCTCGTCAACGTGGATTTTTTTGTTTAGTTAGCAATAAAGTTGTTTCGTGCAGGTGTATTTTTTAGTCTGGAATATATTTACTATGCATTTGTTCCGATAACCAAGTTTAAAAATAAGGATTGAGTTTAATAATCCCGGCTAAAAACATGCCTGAAACAACTTCAGATCGACACATTTATGTTATGGAAAATATTTATTCAGAGCTTTTATGAAATTGGTATCGACCTTTGTCTAGAATTTTACTGCGCTTGTGGGCTCAGCAAGAAAAAAATCACTTAGGTTTCATATTTTAACAATTATAATCTTTGGAGCTGTGTGCTCGCGTTTTCAATGCTCTAACTAACACCGACCTCTGGTACTATTGTTGTTTTGTGAGGAACACAGAACACGAAAACAGTGAGGAATGAATAAACAATAACGTTCGTCAATATTAACGAATATAATAATAGGGGTTAAAGTATGAAATTGCCGATTATTTTCCCACTTTTTATTTTGTTTATAGCTCTTAAGTATAGTCATATTATTGCGTAATTCTTTATGTATTGTATCAAAAACTAAATAAAGTAACTTTTGACCAAAAAAAAAATGCAATACTAGTGCCTATTACTTCAAAGGAAGTCGTTGAAAAGACCCCTTACAATGTGTCAGCTGACCTTCTTGATTCAATTAAGTATATTTGTATTATATTATATACTTTGATTTTCAGAAATTTAAATACTATAATGCATAGCTTTATAACCATCTAACTTTCACCTTTAATTGCATCGAAAACGGTTCAGGAGTTTTCGATGCAATTAAAAACTAAAAAAACTAAAAAATTGTTAGTATGGAAAAATGACTCTCGATTTCGTCCATTCAAAACGGCATTTTCATACTTTAACCCCTAATATCATAAAACCGGCCAAGTGCGAGTCTGTCTCGCGCACGAAGGGTTCCGTACAATAAAGGCCAAAAAAACGAGTTTGTTGTATGGGAGCCCCCCTTAAATATTGATTTTATTTTGTTTTTAGTATTTGTTGTTATTGGGGTAACAGAAATACATAACTTGTGAAAATTTCAACTGTCTAGCTATCGCGGCTCTTAAGATACAGCCTGGTGACAGAGCGACGGACAGACGGACAGACGGACAGACAGCGAAATCTTAGTAATAAGATCCCGTTTTTACCCTTTGGGTACGGAACCCTAAAAATGAATCCCAATTTGCCTTGGTCATCACATCACGCGTGAACGGCTGGACCGATTTTGCTAATTCTTTTTTGTTTTGTTTGTTATTGTCAGAAAAAGGTTCTTATGAAAGAAAAAAATAAGAAAATTGGGCGGAAAATTAGAAATTATTTCTCATGTAACCTTAGCGCTTTTGACATTTTAAACTTATTAAATTTTATATTATGTTACCTAATATATTACCTACATTGTATAATACTGATTAGTATTATTATACTAACATGATAATATAGATGACATCTGCATGATTATACTTATACTTACTTACAAACTAGCTGTAGAAGTAATAATTTGCATTGGCACTGTTGCAGCGAGTTCGTATTCGGAAATTTTATTTTTGTATTAGAAACTAATATAATTGCATATCCGTCTGTTGCTTATCCAGATAAGACTATATTCATTCAAAATTATGTTCTGCTTTAAGTATACCTACCTAAAAAAATTAATGATCTAGTTTCTCTGCAGGTTAGGTGAAAGTTTAATTACCTATTATTTATTAAAATTTTTCATATCAAGAGACAAGTGCAGTTTAGCTAAGGTTTTCCATAACAATAGATACTTTAATCATCATAATCATAATTAGATCATAACCATAAATAGTTTAAAAAACTGAAACCCGACTACGAATAACCTGCTTCTGAAAAAACAGCAAAAGTCCTTCAATCACTGATATCTACCTTGAGCGATTCGCAAGATCCCGGAGCATACAACAAGTTTTTGGCAGCCATCAATGTACTGGGCTGGGCACAAGACTCCACCATTCTAGACTTGGTAAAGATAATGAACAATATTGTAGACAACATCACATACATTGTTCTGACCCCAATTTGAATAACTATTTAAAGCATTCGTATTTTGGAAACCAGATACAACGAAGGTACCACAAACACCCAGACCCGAGAAAATGTAGAAAACACATTTTTTCGAACCCGGGACCTCGGAGCAGGCGACACCTTGAAAACCGGTGTGTACGCCACTCCGCCACGGTGGTCGTCAAATATTCTATCAGTGCCTTTATAAAACCTAACGCCACGGCTGAACAGATTCTAAAAGCATGGGCCTCAGTGGAGGATTCGGCTATTTAATATTATGTGCAGGTGAGCTTGATTGTAATCTAACGAAGGTGTTCATAGAATTTGCATCAATAATTTTAAAACGCTTTCATTTTATTATTATAATTGTATTAGGTGTCATAAGTAATCAATATTTAAATACGTATAAACTAAATAATTTAATATTGAATATGTGTAGAAATACTAAAAATTTTACCTTTGCTGTTTGTTGTTGACATAAATTATTATAATTCATTCTACCTAAATAATAATAATACTTTATATATGATTTGTAAAAAATAATTATAATTAACTTCAATGCCTAGGGTTCCTAGTACTTATCATCAAAAGGTCTGAGAAAAATTGGTAAAATGAACCACCTTTTAGATAACTCACGATACAGTTTGTGGGCGCTTGATCCCCAAGGTTTCTACCCCAAACGGTTTGCCTTAAATTAGATAAATTTGTTTTTGCTTTACGTCGACTGAGACTAGTAACATCTCAAAATACCTCACTATCGGCTTACCGTGGCTATGTGTCGTCAACCTTACGATATCGCCTGATTATTTGGGGACACTCAGTAGATGCTATTCGAGCCATCCGAGCTCAAAAAACATGTGTTCGGGCCTTATGTGGTGCCGGCTACCTCCAGCATTGTGTACCACTGTATAAAGAATTAAAAATGTTACCTCTTTCATGCCAGTATATATTTGAAATTTGCTTATTTGTAAAAAAACTGCTGAACATGTAATAAATTAAGATTTATTGTGCCACCACTTTTTGAAAAATCTGTGTTTTGATTTTGAATACAATGCAATGATTTCAAAGTCACCCTGCATATTTGTTGTACGAGTAGATACATATTGTTTTAACATTTTCGTACTCAGAAATTTGCCGTTTTTCATTTGTTACCCCATTCGATATGACTGAAAACTTTTTTTTTCAAAGTCATGAAGCTTTTTTTTAACAAAAGGTATCCTTTGTTACCCGGACTTTAATAGAGAATCGATTGATACCTCATTCGCTTAAATCAGCTCAGTAGTTTAGCCGCTTATGTGGAACCCATATAAATACCCAAATACATTTACCTACATATACTTACATAGCCTGCTAAAATCATATCTAACTCTTCCTGTTGGCTTTGTCGTAGTTGGGAATCATAACAATACTTAAGCGATGATTCGTTTTTAACTTTCAGTTAATACAGAATACATACTTATGTTAATAGACGTTAAACGGGAAAAAATGCTACCATGGCAATGATATTTCAAAAGTAATAGATATGTTACATGCGCTCTTAATATGCGTCCCTAAAACGTCACAATTGTGACGTCTTTTCAAATCCATGAAAGAGAAAGTAATTGTTATTTTCATGAGTATGACAAGGACAAAATAAGAATTACGCATGTGTGCAGTTGTTCGCAAGCGGCACATATATTTCGATAGTTTTGTAAGGGCATAACCTATCTATACTTTTTAAATATCATTGTACCATGGTTTGATCGCTTGAGATTCAGTGATAAAATAGCCAAGGTTATAACCACGGTCGGTAGGTAACGAAAGTTTAAAAGTAAGTAAAGCAGTAATAGCACATAATTTCTTCATATAAGTTACAAAATATTGATAAAATAAATATATTTAAATTATACCGCTGACTCTACTTTATATCCCTAGGTCTCATCTCGACCCTTGTGTCAGTTTACCCTGAATGTCGGAATAAAAGAAAAAAGGGCTTGTACGTTTCAATTTAATGTTAAATTTAAACTTATCTACAAAATGTAAACTTACTTATTCGGACATTGATGAGACGAATCTTGCCTGGGTACGAAGTATGAAGTAAACTTTTAAAATTTCACTAACTTATAAACCAATCAACTGTGGACATAATAAGTATATGTAAATATTATGTCCTCAGTTGGTTGGTATATCTGCTTTTGTCGGGCCCACGCTTACAATCAAGGTCCCCGCTGAAAATCAGCGTCGTGATAAGCCTATGGCTGTCACGTCTAATGTTGAGCGGTAACCTTTTTGGCACTTAATAAGTATTTCCTTCTTTTTAATGTTTATGCTTTGTGGTGGTGCGGGACTGTTTGTTGTGTAGATCCTTAGGCCTATGTACACCAGTAGCGTTTAGGCGTCGTTTGGCTAAGACGATGACGAGGAATTAGCTTATATCAGTCCACTGCTAGATACTCGCTTAGAACACTAAGCTCGTTCATTGGCTATTAATTTGAAATTTATTTCGAAACATTTAGTTTTCTCTGAACTTGTTTCATACTTCGTTAATAAGCTTAATTTATTACCAAAAGCTGATCAATTCAATCAACGAGCTTAGAAACACTGAAAACAAATGATCTTCCTATCTCGAGATATGTGACTTTTAGATATTGGTCGGAATCGAGACTGATTGATTGACTACTGGTTGAACATTGAGAGTTTCAGTGGTGGACGTGCCCTGTTAACTAACACTGGCCTTTAATGTATTCTGAGTATCTCCTCTCTGAATTCGGTCTCTATCTAAAGTATGTCTTTTGGTGTTTTTATTTTTATCAATTTGTATAATGTACAATAAAGAGTACCTACCTACTTATCTGTCTCTACTCCAACGATGTTTCCTCTTCTCTCAAAAAAACTTGTAATACCTACTTTGTAAAATTCTGATTTCAGATGCTGGATAGACAGAGTGGATACAAATGAAACAGTAGCTCCGTGGAACTCCTCAGAAATATTAGCGGCTATACCTAAAACCACAGTAGGAGATCTTCACAGCTGTCTTATGTATGAAAATAATGCGACGACGACATGTTCCAGATGGGTTTTCGACACCACCTACAGAAGTTCGTCTCGTGCCATAGAATGGAATTTAATTTGTGATCGCAGGTGGATGTGGGCCCTAGCACAAACGTGTTATATGTTAGGAGTTTTTACCGGAGCAGTTGTTTTAGGTGGCATGGCTGACAAATATGGTAGAAAAAAAATATTCTGCTGGTCAGCAGTATTACAACTGATTTTTGGTGTGGTGGTTGCTTTTGTACCTGAATATTGGTCTTTCCTAGTTGTTCGATTCTTATATGGCATATTCGGTTCCGCCGGTTCGTACATACCTGGTTTTGTTTTAACTATGGAGTTAGTCGGTGCAAGCAAAAGAACAGCCTGTGGTATTGCGTTTCAAGCGGCATTTGCTGTAGGAATCATGTTGGTAGCCGGCTGGGGTGCTCTTATTGATGATAGACTAATTTTACAAGTAGTTTATGGGCTACATAGTCTTTTGTTAATCCCACACATTTGGATTATGGACGAATCTCCTAGATGGCTTTGGGCTCAAGGCCGAACGAAAGAATCAGTTAACATAGTAGCTAAAGCCTTAAAATGTAATAAATCTGAGCATACACTAGATAGAGCAGAATTAGTTTCTATGAAAAAAGTTGAAACCTCTAATGAAGATAAAATACCATCTGCAGGCACTTTAGATCTGTTCAAGACACCTAATTTGAGAAAAAAAACCTTAAATGTCTGTTTTTGTTGGTTTGCTAACTCTATTGCATATTATGGACTGACATTAAGTACGGGAAAACTTGAGGGCAACCCATATCTAATTACGGCTATCTTAGGATTCGTAGAACTTCCAAGCTATGGAACGGTAATTTACTTTCTAGATATTTGGGGTAGAAGGGCATTAACAAGTTCAATGATGATTGTTGGTGCTGTAGCCTGTATAGGGGCTACTTTCATCCCAGCAGGAAGTATCCTGTCAACAGCGATTGTAATAGGTGGAAAATTATTCATAGCAGGTTCATTTGCTATTATATATAATTACTCTGCGGAGCTGTTTCCCACTGTAATACGAAATTCTGCTATAGGACTGGGATCAATGTGCGCTAGGCTTTCTGGGGCCTTGACACCATTAATTTCGTTATTGGATTCATTTAATCCTAAAATTCCTGCGATTACATTTGGGCTAGTTGCTCTTATTTCAGGACTCTGGGTGCTTTTCCTGCCCGAAACAAATAATCAGCCCATGCCCCAGAGTTTAGAGGACGGAGAGAATTTTGGTTTAGGAGATTCATGCTTTACGAGTTGCTTAGACAAAAAAAAGAAGAATAAAAGATATTCAGTGGATGATAAAGCCGCTGCTGAAGCAATGGTTCCATTGGAAGACATGAGTAAGAAAAATAATCCAAATCTTTAACAAAACTTAACTGAAATTCTTAGTTAAGTAACCTATTTTAAATGAATTAGTAACTGCAGGATCTCTTTGAAACATCAGTATATAAACTTAAAAAATTATGTCTCAGGCGGGACTCGAACCCGTATCTCCTCGCATGCCGAGCGGGCGCTATACCATTAAGCCACCGAGACACTGCGACACAGCGCGAATTTTTCAAGCATATTCTTATCGCTGTAAGCCAGCGTTATTTTATCGAATGTTAGCAGTTTGCACCCTTAACACCCGAAAGAAACTTCTTTGCAGATGTTTGATAGTCAGTTAAGATGAAACAGCTATTTATATACTTTATTTGATATTTTAACAACTTGATTGCAATTATAATATCAGTATATAAACTTAAAAAATTATGTCTTAGGCGGGACTTATCAAATAAAGTAGGTATATAAATAGCTTTTTCATCTTAACTGACTGTCAAACATCTGCAAAGATGTTCTTTCGGGTGTTAAGGGTGCAAACTCGTGACATTTGATGAAATAACGCTGTCTTACAGCGATAAGAATATGCTTGAAAAATTCGCGCTGTGTCGCAGTGTATCGGTGGCTTAATGGTATAGCGCCCGCCCGGCATGCGAGGAGATGCGGGTTCGAGTCCCGCCTGAGACATAATTTTTCAAGTTTATATACTGATATTATAATTGCATTAAGTTGCTAAAATATCAAATAAACTCTTTGAAAGATATTATAATGTAGATGTTGTATCTGTTAAATTTGTTTTAATTAGTAAAATAACAAGTTCCTGAAATTATTTTTTGTGATAAATAAGACACGTGAGTGCGTATGTGTTTGTAAACTGATTTTTTAAGTTGTTTGTTAAGTGTTTAAATTGATTTATATGACATTTATCTTTGATAGTGTTAGAGTTAGGTACATAGATAGATATTGCGCTTTATTTCTGAATGTGAGAGGCTCTATTTTGTAACTTATACATACATAAAATAAAGCTGTTTAAAATAGACATGACTTTTGAGTTTCCTAATATCCTATGTTTTAGTAGCTTAATTACAGTAGACTATCTTACGTAGGTATCTTATGTTTTTTTGTATCGCGTGCCATGGGTGGGTAGGTACCTATCTTTGATTGAGTGGTGGGTGGTGGGGCACCAATACCGATATCCATCCACAAAGCACTAGCTACTATAATTCTACCAGCTCATGAAAGGACCTATGTTAAGCGAATACCTGTCCTGACTTATTACGTCAGTAGGTATTTTATTAGTTTTATTTATTTAGGAAAAATCGTTTCTGAAAAGCGGTGGCGAGTAAATATTCGCTACAAAAACTACCACCAACACACACTACTTACCTACTTATTGAATTTGACAACCAATTGAAATTAAATTTTGCATGTATATGAATACAACATTGTATACACAGAACATAAAAAAATTATGTTCTGTGATTGTATAGTAGGTACGATATAGTAGTAGGTATAGAATAATGTGTAACTTACTTATTATTACTAAATATCTTCGTATTAAAAAAATAAAACTCAAACGAGTCATCCAAACTATCGTAGGTATACTCGTATTATAGCTTAATGTTTTCATATAAGTTTTAACCCAGGCAAGGGTTTTACTTGTACCTACACCAAGAAAAGACAACTTTGGAACACAATATATTTATATTTACATCAAACAGTAAAACTTTCATAACAGTGAGATTTTAAAACATCGATATAACAAAACGTTTAGGTATCATCACAACGTATCTAAAACTGTATTAAACTAAAAGACACATTCGCTTCAAATAACTTTAGCGCATTACAAAAATAAGTACGTATTAATCCCTCAACGCCCAAGCGGCACGCGCCTGCCGCGATAACAATTGATTTCAATTGTGTCTGGAATAACTCACGATCGAGGGATTAATTAGGTACTTGTTAATCTCGGGTAGGTACCCACTTAGAAGAAAAGCACAAACGGCTGTATTGGCTGTTAATTAGCCGTCCAGTAAGTATACTATTTCAGTGGACAATAGATTTAAAATCAGTTTAACCAGGTTATAAGGAAGGTACAATCTTTCTACTTATCAATTTCATAAGCCGTCAAAATTTATAGGGGACTTGATTCTGTTCTAATTATTTACCTAAATTTCTTGAGTGCACTATAGTAATGTTTATTACGTCTTATACTTATTTAAAATAACACCAATAGGCTTATTCATTCTTTTTTAAATAATAATTTAAAATTATTTAATTATTGCCTGATTAGACGCAAAAAAAATTCGCTATTACTTATTTTTATTTTAGTAGGTAATTAGAAAACCGCAAAGCTTTGTTTTAAAAGTAAAAATTTCATACACCGAAGTAAAAGCCTTTGGAATAGGTATCTAGTTGTTAAATATAGTTAGGTACTTATATTATATTTAATATTTATCCATCGTCCATTCCTACAACTTTTAAAATCCATCACCACTAATTTAAATCAAACTTAATGCATCGAAGTCAGTTTTTTAGGGTTCCGTAGCCGAATGGCAAAAAACGGAACCCATACAGATTCGTCAAGTCTGTTTGCCTGTCTGTCCGTCCGTATGTCACAGCCACTTTATTCTGAAAGTATTAGCATTACCTACACAGTTGAAACTTAGTAGGTAGGTGTATCCTGTTGACCGCTTTACGATTCTCATACAAAAAAATAAAAAATATGATATTTAAAGGGGCTTCCCATACATAGAAATAAAACAAAAAAAAAATTTTTACTCTAACCAACGCGTATGGGGTATCTATGGATAGGTCTTTTAAAATGACACTGAGGTTTATAAAACTATTTTTTCCAAAAGTCTAACGTTTCGAAGATAGACGCTTCCAAAGTGGTAAAATGGGTGTGTCCCCCCCCTCCTAACTTTTAAACTAAGCAAGTGAAAATTTTGAAAAAAAAAACATAATGTAGACTTAACAAAAACTTACAACGAAGGTTTGAACGAGATCAAACCGGTAGTTTTTTAGAAATATCTCATTTTTAACAACCGCAAATATAACTTTGTCCTTCATACAAACACTATGAAAAACAATGTTACTTTTGCAGACAAAGTCAAAATGCAAGTGGTATTTTGGCTAAGTGGAAGTAAGTGGACCCTTAATTCAGTTAAAGTTGGTACGGAAACCCAGTGCGTGAGTCCGACTCGCACTTGACCGGATTTTTAAGTACCTAGTTGACACCCTGAAAGTCTACTTTTAAGTCACTAACTGTTTTCATTATAGACCGTTGTAGGTATCTAGGTCATGTCATGTTTGTCCTTTGAAGAATAAAATCAAATTGCCCATTAAGGTAAGTAATTGTATCTACTCGTTAGTTTCGATTTTCATCGATATGGGTTGGTAGCTAGCTAGCACAAAAATGTGGCCCTTGCAACTGTACATTACAATTTTTAAACTTTATTTCAAAAGTCAGGTAAGGACAAATAGTCACTTAACATAATTTTTATCATAATGCTAAAGAATATCTATATTAGACATTTTTCGAATTAGTGTTATTCGAAACTTAGTTGTATTTAAAAAATTCGTAACTAAATGAAAATACTGTAACAATGGGCAAGTTTCGAATATAGGTACCTACCTAACACTGAAAGATAGCGCAATCGTTTAAGTCACACTAAGAATATGGAATAAAAATGTTTCGTTAAACCTTTCATCAAAAGATTAAGCCGACTAAAAGCATGCAAACCTATTAAGCTCAATCCGTGCATGCTTAGGACTCAAAATTTGACACAAAAAAATGCGTTTTACCATGAACGTGAAAATGGGCGGGATTTTTTGAATACGATGTGAATAGGTTTTAAAGTATTATTTCTGCTATTTCATATTTCAACTAAATATATAAAGAAAAACGCATGACATCATTTTAACAAACCGGGCAGAGTCCTACCATCTTGACGTTCATGTTTCATCGGTAAAATAAGTCTTATCTATACATTTATAACCTATCCATAACTTTCTTTGGGTTAAATTCAAGTGGAAAAGTGACTATGGCTGCCCGCCCACGTCCGATAATCGGTGACCGATTTTTTGTAGGAGAAAAATAGAACTGATAGCAATGGAGCAACGCACACGTCCTACAAAAAATCGGTCATGATTGTGTATGCTGCTGCCTACTATAGTAAAATCGGCCCGATTATCGGTCCTACAAAAAGTCGGACGTGGACGGACAGCCTAATATGAACACGACTTTAGCTGCAATGCATAGCATTGAATATTTGGAATAAACAGGATTGTGTGAGGAATAGTCGGTTCTTAACGCCTGACAGATTAATTGATACAACAAATTCTTAGTTATATAGGTACATTATATATGTTATCAATCTCATACATTGCATGTTATATTTAAAATACACCAACATTTTAGAGATCTCAAGCCCTAGCTATACTTACCTACCCAGGACTACTTTAATACTTAGAAGAGTAGGTACAGATAGCAATCTCGCTGTAATACATCATGGCCGTTTCGATGTAAGTAGTTCACGAAACTTGTATTTATTTGTGCGTGGAAAGCTATAATGTTATTTGCCGACCGAGTAAATTATCGCCGACAGCAAAAATCAAGGGTAATTTCGATTAAACCGACTAGCAAACTTAGCCTGACAAGATGATTTTTGATTTCAAAAAGCGCTTTTCGCCTCGGTTGTCTGCAACCTCGAAGTCGAGGCAAAATTCAGGCTGATGTTCGTATTTCCAATATCATAAAGGAGTTGGGTCCACATGTATACTCTAGATTATACATATACTTAAGTATATATTTTTTAAACATTTATTTAATACAAACAACACATTTTGTTTACACCAAAAAAGAGATCTCTCAAAGTGTATTACATGTAAAAAGGAACGTGTACATGAGTGTAATTAAGTAATTAGATAAAATTTATATTACAACTTACAAGCTTGTGTAAAATAGACCCGCCCGCATCTAAAAATATTTATAAAAACTACGATAACAATTTACTATTATTCAAATCACATTTATAAATCATCACAAAGCATATAAGTCAATTAAAATGGTTATAGTTTTGATAGTAGGAGACATAATTTAACAATATTCTTAATGCTGCCACAAAACTTTGCAACTGTGATTACTTCATACAATATCTACAGGGTGCTAGGTAAATATTAAGCCGAAACCATCCTATGTTAACTTAAGCATATAAATACTATGGTGAGGTTAGAAAGCTATCACATTTTTTTTTATAAAATCCATTCAAATCGGAATCTTAAAATTTGGTTTGGATGAAAATAAACATAAATTAAATGATTATATTAAATTTCTGACTTCACCAGTTCTTATCACCAGCAACATTTCTTCAGTATTTATATGCGTATGTTAACATAGGCTTGTTTCGGCTTTACCATTTACCTAACACCCTGTATAAAAAGGTCATAATTACAATTTGAGCATGCATGAGACTAAGGCCTCGTCCTGGACGCCAGCGGGCGGAGCGGGCGGTGAGGGCGGTACGGGCGGTGGGGGCGGTGTACGTGTGCCGCCCGCACCGCTGTCGTCGAGAACAGCTTCACACAAATCTATGAACTTTGATCAAGACGCGCGCGCCGTCGCCCGCGCCACCCGCTCCGCCCACTGGCGTCCAGGACGAGACCTTAAACTAAATGATTACTCACATAACTTTTGAATCTTTATCTTATTTTCAAAAGACCATTCAATATAAAATAAAAACTGTATTGCAGGTTTTGACGTATAATGCTATATTATTTATATTGATTTTCTACAGCTTTACATACGTTGCCGTTTCGTTGCAGTTAATATACCATGGTGTTCGTCAGGGTAACGACCCTGCTGTTAACGACGAGCATGTTTCTGAAGTTTCAAGGATCATTTTTAATTTAGTATAATTTGAAAGATATAAAACCACAGACTTAAATTAAGATGAAAAGTCACAAAATGTAACTGGCTTGGTAGATGTGTTGTGTCCTGCTGGCACATAGAAAGCGTAGCAGCATCCTTTCTCTTCCTATCCCCTGAAATCCCAAAAGCTAATTAGTCATATTCAAAAAGAGACTATAGTCCCTTTTGGGATTTGAGGGATGACGTAAGAGGCGACAAATGAGTACTACCAGAAGACGGGCAGCAGTGTCTTCTCTCCACCATTACCCAAACTGTGCTCGCCACACCGCTAGCAAAGTGTAGCGACTATTAATAGAAAAATCTTCCTTTTGGAGAGGCCTGTGAAAGCAGCGAACTGATATGGGCCCATGATATTGATAAGATACGTCTATTCATATGACTTTTCAAAATATTTGCGTTAATAATCATAAAATTGCATTCGTTATTCTTTATAAGCTGGGCTAATGCAAATAAGATCAAAAAGTTATTTACAGTAATTTTATTTACCTTACGTTTTGCATGATGCAAAAATAATTTTGTTATACTATTTACAATTTTAACAATATTATGTGATCGACTCACATTTTAATTGATATCACAACTTTCTACAACTACTTTTTAATTTGGTTTGTTTTGGATATCTAAAACAAAAAAATATTATTAATCACAATATTGGTTAAATTTACATAAATTTAAATTACAGCATGACCATCACAAAAATCAAATCCCCAAGATATAAGCACAATTTTTTACCTGTTAAGGTTTAGTATCAAACTAAGTTTTACGCAATATTAGTCATAATAAGTGCAAGATTTTTTTATAATTTTGAACCACGATTTAAGGAGTCAATTTGTATTTCTTTAAAATGTTAATATAAGTCTGCCTTTCTTCACAATCTTAAATTAAGGTAATAATATGAATTAGTCATTATCATAAATTAAGAAATAATTACATAATTTGAAACTAAAATTATCAAACAAGCAAATAACACTTAACTATTGTTTTTTTTACTTGTAAATTTAATGTTGATGCCGTCAGCATCACTTTCTGAATTCTTTCTTGGAAAAATTCTCAAAGAAAGATCTAAAAAACCAACCTTTTAATAATTTTCCTTTTGTTATGTGGTATTTAGTTCCATCATATAGTCATTATTCATTATTATTATTCTAATTTCTAATATAATATACATTTCGCAAAGATAGACAAACTGACAACAATATAAAAGGTTTAGTTTTTGCCACTTTTTTACCTGAAAGCATTTGGGTTTAAATGTCAACAAAATGTAGAAAAATTAGCATGTTTCAAGTTGTAATTATGTTATAAAAATATTTTAGACAATCCTAAGTTATATCAGACAATAATCCATTGTTTAAATATATGATACTCCTCGACTTGCATTATACAATAAAGGTAATAATAAGTACTAATTCTCTGCCTGTATGATACTAAAACTGTATTTATAAAATAAATAGGATATAGTATGGTGTTTCTAATATTTTTTTATGTTACACACTATTTATAGTGTTCACTATGTTTAGTGAGGTTTAACATCATGTTAATTGAAGTAGTCTAATAAAATATAGCACCGATATCGTAAAAACTAAAAGAATAAATAAATTAAACAATTATACAAATTTGCAAATTTAGGTACCTACCTAGCACATTAATTCAATTCTGTGGCTCCACTTTTTTAAATTTAGCTACCATGAACAATGTGACTCTTTGGCATCACAGGTCACTTAAACTGACATGTGATAGTAAAAAAGCATTCATACTTTTACAGTAAATCACAAATACACTAAATTCTTTGAAAAGGCCATCCAATTAATACTCTGGACAACGAGTGTGAGGGATTGAACAACCAACTTGACTTGGGCCACTGGTTTCTGTTGACAAAGCAGTGTGCACAATGATTGCTGGCTGCGTAGGAGTAGGAGCATGAAGTTCATGGCTTTCCCCCGGAGCTAAGGTAGCCAGTGCTGCCAAAAGGTCATGATTAAGCATGGGTTCGCCTTCTTCCCGAGGCTCCCACCCCACAGGAGGACTTGATGGCGGTGAAATCAGGAATTGTTTCACCGGTGCAGGAGGTCTTAGGTTCTTGAACGAAACTGGAGTAACGGGTTGGGCAAAATAGCAATTTATACACGAATTATAGAATTGATATTGATGTAACTGCACCCGAGCGTTAGCCGCCGCTAACGGACTGTCATAATTAACCCGCAAGCGTCTAAAGCTGCGGAGCCACTGAAACGTTACATTATCTGAGAATGTTTGGAAGAGAAATTCCATTTCTTTCTTCAACTTTTCATCGTCAAACACATGGCTATGGATATTAGTTACGATTACGGACTTCGGCAAATCATCTAAGTCATCGATTTCCTTGTTCCCATCGCTTTCCTGCTCTAAATTCACGGTGTTAGGATGTATGTTAGGCATACCATCATCAGAATTGATGTAGACATTATCATCTTGAAATGAATCGTCTTCTTTATGATCCATTGATACACAATATTTTAATTAAAAATAAATAAATGAAAAATCTTCAACGGTTTTAAACCAATACTGCAAAGTGAATTAATTGTTTATAAAACAATTTGTTGTATTTTTCCGTGTGTGTGACAGTCTTTTCTTTTTCTTTATAAATTTAACGGCTTCGGACGAGTCCATAAAGCCTAGTGGGGGCTATCGCTAGTGAATTTGCCACTAGAGGCGCTAGTGTCACGTGAGGTCCAATATCATTCACTTTGTACTGGTTTTAGCGGAATTTGTTGCATAAATTATAATTTCTTTAATTTACCTGCTGGAAAGTGATCTCCTTCGTAAAATATCGCAAATATACATTATTTGGCGATTAATGTGAACGCTTTAAAAGCGGAATTAAGAAAAAGCGCAAAAATAGGCGGCCTCAAGAGCAACTATTTCAGAAGTTAGTTTGTTGATATCAAGATAGTTATTTATAAACAACATAACCTTAATTAGATTCAAGATATAACACTTTGTTTCAGCGCCAATCGCCTTTGACAGCTATACCACCGGACCTCAGTCTACAGTGGCGCCAACTGGTGAGCAAAGAAACGGTAGTCCCCCGTTGTGTAAAAACAGATTAAGCGACACTAGAGAGAATTTGAGAAAATGAGCTTCAAAGATTTTAAAGTAAAAATTGTCGCTGTGAGCTCTTTATTTGTTTTACGTGTATGATATTTTTACTTTAAAGTAAGATGTGTATGTAGCTTAGATTACTTCAGAATATATTACTGTACAGAATATACTTTAAAAGATATATCCATTTTTCCGCTTAATTCTTTAATGTAATATAGCTATTTTCAGATTAATTAAATTTGTCAATAACTTACTATATGACATTACTGTCGTTTGATTCTTTATACGATTTGTTTTGGGTGAAATAAAGTGTAGTATAGGATTAAATCCAAATATTTTTATGCAAAGTTCCCAAATTAAACAAAAACTATACCATAAATCTAAGATAATCTTGTATGCCATTACTGATTTCGAGATACACATAAAGTTGAATATTTATTTTATAGTCAAATACCTCAAAATAAAGACATGTTTGCTTGTCTCGCTATCCTTTATAAAACTAAATCTCTTTCAATCGGTTTTCAATCTCTATTTAAAATTAAACTAATAATATCTCGTAATCATTAACTTCTGAATACTGATTATACTTGTAGAGCATACGTAAAGACCACGCAATGAAATAAAACAAATATTATGATCATCATAATTATCAGCCGAACGACGGCCATTGCTGGGCATAGGCCTCCCCCAAGGATCTCCAAAACGATAGGTCCTGTGCTGTCCGCATCCAGCGGCTTCCCGCGACCTTGACCAGATCGTAGGTCCACTATGTAGAGGGCCTGCCCACGGAAGGTCGTCCGGTACGCAGTCACCATTCGAGAACCTTTCCGCCCCAACGGCCATCGGTTCTCCACGCTATGTGTCCCGCTCACTGCCACTTCAACGATTCAATCCTTCGAGCGATGGCGGTTGTTTTAGTTCTCCTGCGGATCTCATCATTTCTGATTCGATCGAGTATGGAAATACCAAGCATCGCTTTCTCTATTGCTCGCTGGGTGATCTTGAGCCTTCTTATGAGACCCATAGTAAACGACTACGTCTCAATTCCATAGGTCATTACTGGCAACACACACTGGTCAAAGACTTTCATCTTGAGACACTGAGGTATTTCGGACGCGAATATATGCTGCGAGCTTCCCGACCGCTGCCCATCCGAGATGGATTCGACCAGAGATCTCTTTCTCGAAGTTGGACTTACCTAACTGGACTACTCGTATCTATCCCAGGTAAATAGAGTGGTCAACAACTTCGAGTGCAATTTTCCATACGTTAATTGGAGCGGGTGCAACTGCGGGTGATTTTCGTCTTGTCCATGTTCATCTTAACACATTGATGGACAGTAACGTCCACGGGCGTTCAGGTAGTAAAGAATGATACGACAGAACGCCTAAAGACGTCATAGTTTTGAATCGTGTCACAGCAGTACGTCTGAGGGCGATTGATTTTCAATACTTTTACAAGGAAGAGTATGTTGTAGTGTCACCGCAAAAGTAATGCGGCTTGCCTACTGTCATCGTACATAGTTCTACAACACGTCAAAGTACACACACATTGACAGAATTCCGGTACCCCTAACCCCGCGCAGTACGCCCGTGGGCGTCGTGTTTTCATACATTTAGTCACGTAGTGCGCGTTGGCGGTAGGATTCGTGTTATCTCATACTTTCGCACGCAAATAACGGCTCGAGTGGTAAGTTATCAACGTATTTTTGTGTTTTTATTTATCAAAAAATACAAATTCAAAAAGTAATTATGCTTCTAATATTAGTAGCTGTTTGTTTTGAGTACAGTTTTTTGGTATTGAAACAATAATTAATTTATCTAGAGATGGCGCCTGGAATCCGTACGAAAGGGAACAAAAACAGTTTTTACAATTGTTCAATGAAGCTGAAACTACGGAATCTAGTGAAGATCCATATGCTGATGATGGGGAATACGGGTCCTTCAAGGATCACCATCCTTCGGGCGAAGATTCGTTGAGTTCTGGTGATGATGCTGGACACCGCCTACGAAGACACGCTAATAATTAAACTGATGAGTCTTTTTCGTCTAAAAAATGTTATTGGACTTTGTTTGATCAGGTTTTTCCACGGAATTTCGTTGAATATCTGGTAATATGAACTAATAATTATGGTAACTCTTTGTGTCACACTAATAAAGCACATACAAGATATAGCCGCAAAGCTGTCTTTCGTGAAACCAATTATGAAGAAATGTTATGATAAGTAAATATAAATAAATTTAAATTAACCTTAAGGTGGCTTATAGTTTTGTGAAAAAGTTGTACTGAAATAAGATTGTTATTAAAATGTTGTTGTGATTACTATCATAATATCTAGTGGTAAGTAAGCGTATATCGAAAGTTAGAAGAGTTTTAATGTTTTATTTAAATTTCAACAAAGGTAAGATAAAAAGTTGATTCTACAGGGTGGTCCATCCAATGACGTCAAGATTTTTTTTTAATTCCTCCCTCCAAGTTGTGACAGTCGACAGATCAATGACATCTTGAAGTTTTGCGCGGAAAACGAGAAGAGAAAGATGAACTTTGTTTCGTAATTTTGTGAAATTTTCCTGAGTGGCATTTATTGTGATAAAGTGGTGGCATTGTTATAATAATGTGTCAGTGAGTAGGATAAATCAAATATAAGTGAGAAACAAGGAAAGGCGCTCCTATTTGACTCTGATCCACGTTCTCGCGTAAAACTCCTGTAATCATTGAAATGTATAAACCACCTATACATTTCAATGACTTAGGTTAGATTTCATTTGATTCTACAATAAAAAAAATCTACTGAAGACTTGGCTGTATGGGCATAGTTCCCTTTGCCTACCCAGAATGGGTGAAGAAAACAACAACAACAACATCAATGACATTATATATGTCATTAATGACAATATGAGTTTTTGGCGGGAGTTCGTGAGATACGTTTGGAGTCTGTTTATTTTATCGAATTTTTATTGTTTATATAGATTTTTGGGTCGTCAAAGTGGTGTTATTTTGCGAAACAAAGTGTCGTGCGAGTGAACAATATACAGTTCGGTGAAATAACATGGTGAATGGGCCGTATCCAAGAAAAGTGGACCGTGAATTTTGCGCGGGAACGCGAACAGTTCACCTCTTTCTTGGGGACTTCTCTACATTCCTTCAATCTTTCCACTGTCTCCAAAAACTCCATCAAAGCATTAAAACGTCTAACATCAACGTTTTAATGCAAAAATAAAGAAAATATTACTAAAGAATTGGCTGTATGGACAAGTATCCGAGGCCGTTAAACCTACTAAAGAAAAAAAAAAAATGCCAATGTGACATTATGGACATTTTTATCCACGGATTTAAATATTAACCTGGATCGAGTACTTCTATATCTCATATTTTCAAATGTGCACTCTAAAACAATGGCGCTAAGATTACTTTTTCTCTGCCAAATGGAAAAGTAGGAAAACGAGCCAAGGAGATAACTAAAATAGTAGTGTGTCCTTGTCTAGCAAGTATGTTATGGAGAAGGGTGTCCACGCTATAAGTAATTTATGATAATAAGTTTCTTTAATTTAGAAATAACCGGGTTTTTTTCACTGTCTAAAATTGCATATTTTGATGGTTGATGTTAATTAAATAATGATAGCTTATTAATTAATCCTTAAAATGTGTGATATTATTGTGTAGTATGATAATTATTTATGATCCAAACATGAATTTAAATACTAATTAAAAATCATTAGTTAAGGCTACTGAGCTGGGACTTAAACCTGCAACCTCATAGTGTGAGTCAAGCATTTTTCCAACTGGGCTACCACCACGGCTCATGAATTATTAAATGAAATATTTAGTTAGATTTTACTCTATGTGTATTTTATTGCTGTACAGGATGCCTAAGGATGAATCTGTTGCTGGAAAGTGGAAAGAAACTTGGAAAAAAAAAATTGTTACCCACCAATGACAACAAAATTTTTTGAAAAAATATTAATTTTATCCTCGCTTAAATGATATTCCTCATCATCCAGTACAATCTCTCACTACTGAAACTTGGTCAGACTCCTCTTCAGTTTTTGCCAGGTTTTACAATAGGCCAGTGATCAATAATCCCAATGATTTTGCTACAGCAGTTCTCTCATCTAATGGTAACCTGTAAAAATAAAATATTATTAGCACCTACCTACATGGCTAATTTCTATTAGAATATGTCACTATATCTTATTATGATCTGTAACAAAGAATCTTACCTGAATAATGTATGCTCTGGTTTGTAACTTTGAAAAATAAACTTGATTTAAGTTCATGATTACTTTATTTCACATTTTACTTTGT
This sequence comes from Anania crocealis, assembly GCA_949315895.1. Classification (NCBI taxonomy): domain Eukaryota; kingdom Metazoa; phylum Arthropoda; class Insecta; order Lepidoptera; family Crambidae; genus Anania; species Anania crocealis. The sequence goes on from OX438862.1 coordinate 12,673,683, forward strand.
AAATACTCTAAACATCTACAATACGTAAACAATAAATCGCAAAGAATGAAGCTGCTATGCATAATTTAAAATCAAACGAACTTACCTAAGTGAAGTTCGATGACAAATGCAAGCAGCTTCATTCGACGCGATTTATTCATACCCTCCCTTTACTATAGTATCCCATAACAAAAAAATAATAATAATAAAAAACTCTAAACCTCCGTGCAAGGCTGACGCTAGGTGGCGCTACTACAATACGTTAACAATAAATCGCGTCAAATGAAGCTGCTTGCATAATTGTCATACAACTTCACTTAGGTAAGTTCGTTTGATTTTCAATATTACTTATGAATTGACTATCAAGAAACTCTATAAAAGACCAGGCAGTATGGCTCATGTCTTCGCCTGTGCCGAGAACAGGACGAATTCTACTACTACTGTTACCAGCGTTGCCATATTTACCAACTTTTAGGTAGATCTACCTATTTTGCTCTCAGTCTACCTATCTACCACCCAAAGCCTTAAATCTACCTATTTTCTATAATTAAATAATTGAATAAATCTTTTTTTTTCTTGCTGAAAGATAGGCGGTATGGCCTTGTCTTTTACACGGCGAATGCCTTCGCGGCGTAGCATTCGAGCGAGAATTTTAGAGACTTGTTTTGTAACCATTACCCCATCGTCTAGAGTATTCAAGAGGGTTTGTTACATACTAAAAGATTTATAGCAAAGACCAACGGGCAGCTTACTTTCGATCTTCTTAAAGCTTTTTAACAAAAACTTGTATAATTATAAGCAATAAATAATTTCAAAACAGCTTGTTTATATTATTATGTATTTTTAATCTAAAAAAAAAACTTACTAAATTATGGTGGTAGATCTACCTACCTTTTTTTTTTAATTTTAAATTATACCAATTTCTACCAACTTTTGGCACTTATTCTACCAACATTCCAAAATTAGGGTTGGCAACACTGACTGATACTCGAGCCGTCAGAATAAAATAAATAAATTAAATTTGATAATTTGTTTTACAGTTTTATATAAAATCTGTATGGTTTGTGAGGGTGGGTTGTCTCTGTAGATCGTAAGCTCTTTCCTGATTATTTCATTGGTCCAGGTCAGAATTTCTTTCGTCCTGGTAAATTACCATGAAAATGGCAGGTCTGGAGTCAATGGTTGTTGAAGAAGTAAAAACTGCAGAAAAACCTGTGGACAGGGAAAAGGTGAATATAATCAGAAACATCACCTAATCCATTTGAATTATTTTGGGATAGTGTAAAGTTGTGGTTGAAGTTATTAGGACTGCATCTTGTATGTTATGTTTCTTATTCTTAACCAACAATGAAACTGAAAAATTATTGATCTTAATATTTTGCTTTCAGACTTGTCCATTGTTGCTTCGTGTATTTTGTTCCACGGGTCGGCATAATTCGCCAAGTGACTATGCCCGTGGAAACGTGCCTCAAAACGAATTGCAAATATACACCTGGATGGATGCAACCCTCCGTGAATTAACAGGATTAGTCAAGGAAGTAAACCCAGAGACTAGACGCAAAGGAACCTACTTTGACTTTGCCATAGTCTACCCAGATTTGAGGTCTCCAACTTACCGTATGAGAGAAATTGGTGTAACATGCTCTGGGCAACGTGGTGGGGATGACAACAAGACATTGTCTCAAGTAAAGTTTCAAATTGGCAACTATTTGGACATATCAATAACTCCACCTAACAGAATGCCACCACCAATGAGAAGGCCACAGCCTTACATGAATAATAGGCCTTATTGAGTATTAAATAAGTTCTCTGGTTTGTTTTTTCCATCAGTGTGTTTAGATTCATATTATGATAAATTAATATTGCATTAAAAAATAAAATATGGTAAATTTCAAATAAACGCTGAAAATTATGTAAATAGTGAGTTTTGTCAAGTTGTATTTATAGAAATAATAAATTTCCTACATACACAGTCCCATACAAAATAGACTACATACAAACATAACAATGCCTAAATCATAGTGTTTCTATGTACTTTACATAAAGTAATGCAAATTCTTTAAAGCGTACTAAATTCAAGTCATGAGAACTATTATTTAGCCTTTTTTCACTGTCTCTATTGCACTTCTAGTTTTTTATTTTAATTCTATGGTTGTAATGATAACTTTAGCCCCTCTGTTTAGGTTAGATAGTAAATTGACTTTGCTTTTGGTTAAACACTTGGTCCTGAAGCTTGGACATACATAAATAAAAGGTTTGACGATTGTTTTTTCTTCTGAAGGTAAATGGTGGAAATAAAGAGACATAACTAAATTTTTTCTTTTTTATTCTTGATGGTTAGCTTGTTTCATATCCAAAACACAAATCCAGTAATTTATATTATTTGTGTTACCAAACTTGTATGACTGCTCATTACATTATGACAAGACAACAAAGTGTTCTTAAAACTAAATTTTCCTATAATAAATACAATAAACTTAAACTAATGATTTACAGGTGATCGAAATGGCCTCCTGGATTTCTTTCCCATGGCAGCGAGATCAATTGTGATGCCATTAGGCAGCACTGCTTTGTTTTCTTGATAATCAATGAAACCTTTCTCTTCCTTATCATCTTTAGTTTTATCGCACGCAATTCCTGTTTCATAGTTATACTCTCGCTTCAGACCATCAGGGTCTACGTAGCCGTATTTGCCGCGAGTAATGCAATCAATGCCAATAACTTCCTCTTTAAAAGAGCCGTCGTCATTTTCAAAGCCCCATGTAATGCTTCCGTCTTCGTTCTCTTCTCTGTATTTACGGATAATTTGCGCGACAGGTTTCTTTTCCCTGTGATGTGATGGAGTGTATTTCTGTGGAGGCGCGTTCTTTACCGGTGCGCGGTTGATGGGTTCCTGGGGGCGCGAGTACTGCCTGACGGGTTGCACAGGAGTGTCCTCTTCCACGAACGGCTTTGGCTCTGGTCGGAAAACAGGACGCTGAGGTCTGCTTGACAGCGGCTGCAGTCTCACGGGCTGAGGTCTAGGCTCGTTTCTGATCGGGATAAATGATTGCGGAGCGATAAGTGGCCGGTACTGAGTGGGCTTAATCGGTTCAAGTTTCGGTGCTGACGGTGTAGACTGTTGGAATGGAGAAACGTTGAATATTATTGGTGGTTTCGGCTGGGAGGTTGTTGTAATATCGAAAAAGTCGTTTTGCGGTTCTGGTGTCGAGAATAAGTTGGGTGAGAATGCAGTGGGAGTGTTGATTTCGTAATCATCCTCTGGTTCTTCAGTAACTGGCTTAGCCGGTTCCTCAATAGACTGCAAACTCGGTCGTGGTGAAGCATCTACGGATTTGAATGAGGGTCTGGCATGGCCAGGTCTTCGCCCCCGCGGCACTGGACCGGGGAGTGGCGCACTGTTTAGTCTACCCTGCCGGAACCCACCTCTGACGGGACCTCCAACAGGGATAGCTCCGGGTATTTGTAGTCTTGGCGGGATAGGTGAATCATATTGAGCGTAAACTGTGACTACGCACAGCGTACACAGCTGAAACAAAGGATAGCACGATCAAAAGAAAATACGAGCAAAGATAATTATGAAAGTTATCTAAGTAATAAACAACTTTTTCAGAATTTGGGTAAGGAAATATCTAATTTATCAAAGAATTTAATAAAAGCATAAAGAAGACAATGTTTAAGTTCCAATTATAACCAAATCATTAATTTCATACGTGTGTTGACCTGAACGTTTGTTTTTTGTTATGAAAATTGAGGATAAGCTCGATTTGGTAGGCGGAATGCCGGCGGGCTGCCACGCAACGTTCCGACATACTTTCAAGACTCGTGGACCTTGTCCGTATAATGCAGTTCGACACTTGACTCTGTTACAAAGCACGCGGTAGATAATATTGAACCGGGAGGTGGGGTCCGCCTCTTTCAGTAGGTACATTATATGATAAAATTTCAAAGTAAGTTAAAATGCTTAATCGCATCGGTGAGAACATTTTTTATTTTAAAGCTCTTTAGTTTGCCCAATTGTTATCATTAATTAAAATTATTTAATGTTATAGCGATAACAATAGTAGGTTAAAAGCCAGTTCCTACATTTTTTTACTAAAGTATCTTAAATGGTGTCGCTCAATGTAACTTTGCACCCACGTAATGTGTATTATTAAGTATTACACGCGAACGTTATTATGTATTAATTACTTTACTCATTATGTAGCTAACAATAACCAGTACCTAGGTTTTCGGATGCGCCAATAATCACCATTCTTTAAAAGTGATAATTATTGTGGTTGTGGTGCATGCAAAAGGGATTGCTGGCCAGTTTCAATTTTTATGGTAGATACGTTGTTATTAGGCTTTATTCTAATAATGTTACCATGATGAGTACCTACACTACTCATTGCCGTTAGGAAAGCCTTCGTCAAGCCTTACTCAAATGTTTTTTGCCTACGTAAACTTATAGTTTTCCTTCGTCGAGCTCTGTGGCGGAATCGCGTACACACCGGTTTTTAAGGTACCGGGTTCGATTCTTCAATGTAGAAAAAAAGTGTTTTTTACATTTTCTCGGGTCTGGGTGTTTGTGGTACCTTTGTTGTTTTTGATTTCCACAATACGAGTTCTTAATAACTGACTTTAGGATCATAAAAATGTATGTGATGTTGTCGACATTAATTTATTTATTTAGTATAGAAAAATGGTGGTGTTACACATAAATTATATTTGTTCATATTTATGGTAAGATTTTTAAACCTCCTTGACGATTGATTTTTAATCCTATTAAAATTACTATTTCGGGAGGGCAAAAAGGATGTCAGTAAGTATGTCAGTATCTTTTTTTACAAACCCCTAATCTAGAAGTTTTAGATTCATATAATCATTGGCATAGCTTCGATAAAACAATATTGTTTTGTGATCGAAGAGTAAAACATTCAATGCAATGCCATGGTCAATATCTCTATCTAGAATACACGAATTCTTGTAGGTACTCAACAAGTTATTCAATAGAATTGTATTACTTATGTCTAATTAAATTATTGCTGCTGAATTGCTATACCTACTTAATTCCTCATCTTAGGCAATGCTGACTTTGGAACATTCGAATACCGCAATTAGCAAAATATTTAAATTTTAATCCGGCGTCGAATGTAAAGCAATCATTTTGGTCAACCATTCGTATAAATAATTACTTAACGCTGCTCGTATAATTTTACGATATTGAGAAATGATTGTAAGTACCCTAGAACAGTTGCCGGCTTGTCGAGTAACTTTAGTTGGTTGGCATAGAATTGTCGCAACCGGTGCAAATGGGAAACCTAACTGCCTATTCTACTTTCCGAAATCGATGTGCGTTTCGTAAATCGAAGTAAATATCAAATCTGACCTTTATCTTGTCATTTAGGCTGTTAGCTTAATGAAACATTGACCTTGCAGTTTAGGCGTACCTACCTAATACCTAAGTTAATAATCGCATGAAAGTGATGTAAAAGATCGTTGATCGTTTCGTTTTTGTTAGTTTGAAATCGACCTCATAATAATTATTCCTAGTAATTGGTTGGAAAATAATTTATCTAGATAAAGATTTACATAGCTTTTAAGTTGTGTTTACAATGGTAATGTTATTATAATTTAATATTTTGTCAGTAAAGCAATAAATATTGTGCTCTATATTCTAATTTGTAATTTTAAAGCGTTATTAAAATATTGCAATTTGATTCTTGCATTTCGAGGATTTTAATTAATTTTCTTCTCAACTTAAGGGGTCAGAAAATAATATTATAAATAATAGGGGTTAAAGTATGAAATTGCCGATTATTTTCGCACTTTTTATTTTGTTTATAGCTCTTAAGTATAGTCACATTATTGCGTAATTATTTTTGTATTGTATCAAAAACTAAATAAAGTAACTTTTGAATAAAAAAAAAATGCAATACTAGTGCCTATTACTTCAAAGGAAGTCGTTGAAAAGACCCCTTACAATGTTTCAGCTGACCTTCATGCTTCAATTAAGTATATTTGTATTAAATACTTTGATTTTCAGAAATTTTAAAACTATAATGCATAGCTTTATAACCATCTAACTTTCACCTTTAATTGCATCGAAAACGGTTCAGGCGTTTTAAAAAAAACTAAAAAATTGTTAGTATGAAATAATGACTTTTCTCGATTTCGTTCATACAAAACGGCAATTTCAAACTTTAACCCCTAATACTTATTAATACTGATAATACTGAAATAATGTTAATGAACCAGATACTCTGGAAGAAAAAGTAGATTTGTTTAAAAATAAAATACACCTATAGGAACTTACTTGTTACAAAAAACGTATGTAAACTCTAAATTGTTTAAATAAACATGTTTGGCTTGCCCATATGAGCAGGTAATGCATTCTTTCTGGTCTGAAAGTCGGAATGACGGTGCCGCGTTGTATGCTTCCGCCATTCAAGGTGAAGTTGGAATTGGGAGAGTTGAGCTGTTATCGTTTATAAAAATATGAACCATTACAAGCATATTTTTAGGCCATTAAATAAAATATTTATTACTATTGATTACTTTCAACATATGATGGTGAATCGAATAGATTCACCATCATATGTTCGATCAAAATTGTATGTACCAAATTGATGTACCAAAATTCGATCGTGCCTAGCACGACTAGATTATTAGGTTTCAAAATATGTCTTTTGAACAAAGGTATAATTAGTTTTTATAAGTACTTATTATTAAAAAATATGCAAAAAATATTAAAAAATTAAATATATGAGTTTCCCGGTCAGCCGAAGGTTCTAGTTTGAGGTCTACCTTGACATTTTTATTCAGAAATCGTCGTTTAGTCATAGAATCTGATTCAAAGTCAATAAACTTATTAAAATCGTGTATTGTTAAGCAGCAGCAGGGCATTTATGACAAAATCTTTATTTTCGAGACATATTTGTGTAGTAGTAGACTGAAATAGGCTGCTTAAGTTGAAAAAATGATAACGTTTATTAAGTAATCTACTTACCAATACACAAGCAGTTCAGTTACTGGTCTTATTTACATATGAATTGGCTACCGTATGTAGGTTAACGTTAATATGTTTTACTGTTTTATCATATTTCCGTTGATATTTAGGAAATACCTATAAACAACTTAATATTGACATACTAAGCATTAAAGGTTATGACGGATTTCTATCCGTTCTATTTTTTTAATAAAAATAAGGTCTAAATCTTTGGAAGTGTTTTACAGGGCATTAAGAACATTTACTTAGTAAATAGATTCCATTGAATCACACGTCCCAACTAGGTAGTCAATAATTTGAGAGTAACATTTTGGAAATTTAGATTTAAAATCAAGTTAATTAAATTAAGAAACTATATTTATAAAAATAATTAATTTTAAAATTATGATATCAGATGTTTAACTTCGTCGTCGTATTTACATGCATACGTTAAAAAGACTGGTTTCAACTGTAATACCATTTACCGAGCACCCTATATAGTACTAGTACGACCTACGGTTATGCCTATAAACAAAGTGTAAGAACGCACAGCCTCTCCGCAAGGGGTCAGATTTTAGTTCTGAAACCTACAATAACTTATTACCTCTAAGAAGAATAAAACATTAAAAACCGTATAGAGGAGGAATTTATTTTTAAATTTTAGTCAATTCAATATTTTGCTGTGTCTGAACATAATGTTACGACTAAATTTATAGTACCTCATGATTAATTAATACACTTGAAGATAAGATATCTAATTTAGAGAGGTACACAGTTATATATAAAAATATGCTTGTCTAAATTACTGATCAGATTCTGGTGACAATTTTATTGTGTATACATCGGGGAAGATATCTAAGTTTAAATATTGACTCTGCTTTGTTCATAAGGTAACAGAGTTCATAAAAATAAATTCTTATATCGGTCATAAGTGCTCTATAATAACTACTCTACATTCAAAGGTACAAGTAGCTGGGTTAGATTAGCATTAAATTGCTATTACGTATAGCAATCGATGTAATGTCTTAATCAATCAATATACGGAAGCTTTTAAAATTGGTTTAGGTGTGGCTCCTCGCTACAGTTTGTTAGGTGTGAATCTGTGTATTATCGAATAGTGAACTTAATTGTATTTTATTGTAAGTATGCTTTGGTTCTCAAAGTTGATAACGATAATACCTATTTTATGTAACCGTACCTACATACTGTGATAACATAACAACACACTAGCATAGATAACTGATTAAGATAATTTTATAATTAGATCTTTGAAGTGAAGATTTCGATCTAATATGATTTTTATACAATTCTTATACATATAAAGGAATATTACACTACATGAAATGTACGCAAATTGAGGAGAACAAGTATTGATACTAATTTGCAATCATCATTAACTTATGATGATGATAACCATCATCATAAGTTAACATTAAATTTATCAGAATGTAGTTTTCTGTATGTCTTATATTGTTATCGTGCAAAATGAAAAGAATTATCTTCGAGTAATAGGTAGCGGGCAAAGCTATCTGACATTAACTTTCTTCGCATAGCTTCCTTATACCGTACTATTGTCAAGGCATTGTGAAAGATATTACGACATGCTGACATAGTAAGTTGACTACTTACAAATTACACCATATAGAAGTCACATAAGTCCAGAATATTTTTATTTTAAATGTTTTCTTGAGATTTGTCTCACAGCTATGACAGCAATCTATGTTCAAAAATTTAGTAAATAATAATGATTATGACTAAACCGTTGAACATATTTATACATTCAAAAACGATGTAGAAAAAATTACTTATTGTTATATTGATAAACATTTTGCAAGGGAGCAGACAATCGACATTGTAAACGCATGCGCGTAGGAGTTGTAAACGAGACGTCTGTAGGTCCTGCTGCGTTGAAGTCTTTTGTAAGAGCCACGCATAAGTTACCTAATTTTGGATTTAAATGAGTTGTGTTGTTTGTTACTGGTTCAGTTTTTGAATGGGTTTTTGTCTCATACTAGTGATGTTTATTTTAATATACCTATTTTAAAACAATTTTAATTTCGTACCTATTTATTTATAAAACGAACTCGTAAAACAGTAATGATAATAAATTCCTTACTTTGAAACTAAATCAATTGTTATTCTGGTGTAAATGACCTTCCATATAATTGATTGATCCACTGATTTTATTCATATGTATGTTTTTCTTATTTTTGTCAACCGGTCATTAAATAAGTCTTTTATGTTGAAGGTTCTATGGGAAATTTTAAATTAATGGAATGATGTTTTATGATTGTAGTGGCAAGTTTTTTGAATGCAAAGGCATTTAACATACTAGGCGACATAGCAGATACTGTTAACAAGTTGTAATTTGCTTGCAGCGGAATATTGTATATTTTATTTAAGAAAGTGTAACATAACTTGATGTGGCGTAACTGTTACGGCTGGTTGGAGAAATTCCGCAAATCGTTTAGTCGGAATAAGAGCAGTTATAGTTAATGCTCTATTATTTTTAAACGATTTTGACATAATGATGACCAAATATCAATCAATAAATATAACAGTAACTTATTTGAGAAAAGGACCTGTAAGGAAGTTTGACATTATTTCAGACTTTACAGTAATTTGTTGAATGTTTCCCTGTCTCTGATCTCTATATATCTAAAAGCACTGATAATTGATATCGATTTAGTATAAAAATGATAACTTCCTTTAGTTTTCAATGACTGTACGTATAGGTACCTTATAAAGCTCAGGCACACCCCTGTTACACTTTCTAGTTTAAACGGTCAAGTATCAAGCTCCAGGTTTGAGTACCAACGAACGGTGTGAGAACATTTTCATTCCCACCAAATCAGTCGACTATTGCGGAATTTGAGATTATCAAGTATTAGTCTTAGCGTAGTACCGGTAAGGCAAGGAGTTTCAAACCTGGACATATTTTGCGCAAACAATTCACTGTTGAAATATAACTAGTTTTGTACCCACTTTTATATCTATCCAGTTGAGCCTGTTCACTAATAACGGAGTCGTAACGAGCGCATTTGTCAATCTTTGCGTATTTTACGTAATTTGGTAGTTAATATGACAAGTTGCTTACTAAAGAATTCGTTTTAGTACTATACAATTAGTTCCGCCTTGTGAACTAAGAAGGGCATAGTTGCTGTGTCGAAAGGCTATCGAGTAAGTATCGAGCGAGATTTGTGACCGCACTGAATAACTTGTCAGCTCACGACCGTCACCCAAGGTTAGCTGCGAAACCAATATCAGTAAATAGTCAGGTAGGTACATAAGTGAACCTCGCTGGTAATATTGTTTTATTGGTATCGCGTATCATTGTCGACCTGATTTTATTTTACGTAACACTGACATCAGTTTAAATGCACGTGCTTGCTTTACACCTATCATTGAATCTAAATCGGATAATTTGCTCACTACACGACTAACTACTTTCACAATCTTGTGTCCTTATCAAAATATCTGTATAGTTTTCTATATGAATGCACTTTATGAGTAAAAATTGTTAAAAAATAAAATGAATTTATTGTACGTACAAATTAATTCATATATCTGTTCAGGGATAATTTGTGCTATACTAGTTTTAAGTTAAGATTAAATATGTATATGACATCAAATACATTGTTTTGACCCTAAGTAAGCGGTTATTAAGACATTTGTTTTTGTGGAAATCGGAAACAACGATAGCTCCTCAAAGACCCAAACCTGAGAAAATATAAAAAGGATGGTTTTCTACATTGACCTAACTGGGTAGGAAACCGGGGACCCCAGTTGGGGACCCTTAGAAACAGTATCTAAGCAACTCGACCACGCAGGTTAAAATATTTTACAGTAGAAGGTTTAAATATTTTGCATAAAAATAAAAGTTAACTGCTTAAAATATATTTGTTATATAAAGTAGCAATTAAAATCGAATGAAAGATGTAAAACAATGAACTGAATGAAATGAAATGAACTTTTAATTTCTCATTGTTAGGTATTATAGGTCCCGCGGAAATGATAATATTAAGGAAGTTAAAAATTATTATGTAAAAGAAAATTGTTTAATTGTCCTTGAGAAGGGCACGTCACTGAGTACTCACCAGTAATGATCGCATGATGTCCTGTGTCCACACGTCACTAGCACGCGACGGACAACTAGCAAATAAAGGAACCGCCTCTTGCGCACGCTATTTGAGGTCGCCCACTCTCGCCCTACACCACACGCGACTACCATACCTTAGTGCAAGGTGACCAGCTGCAAAACGCACTCTCAACTACGCATTGTACAGCCATTAGCACTACAACGCAATTCGGCTGAGCTAACAACGATGATACCGCTAAACGGACAATTAATTAAAATTCGATTGTCCATTTTTCGTATTCCCGACACCAATTGTGTATAAGTATTTTGGTTTAATACACGCCCAAGAATTTTAATATAGAACCATCCGGATAGTACTGCGGCTTTTTCAAAGGTTGGTTTAATTTTAAACAGTTTTTCTACAATAAGTATGTACCTACTCTATCGTGACTTTTTGCAGCATTTTCAAGTTTACTCTGCAATGTCTTGATTGGCTCTGTTTTTTCATAATACGTTTTATCTGGGCCAGTGAGTTCATTACTGTATACAGTTTACCTATGTCTTAATAAAAAAATGTGTATTTCATTCATTACGATGGAATATGTTTATAAATGCTCACTCTTAATCGCATATTTACACTTTCAATGTTAACTAGATGTCGGTAACATTTATCTTCTTGGCATATTCAATTACGTTACAATAGTATATAACGCAGGGTGCGTTATATAGGGAAATATTATAGGGAACGTCAGTTGCCTTAGGCCCAATATATTGTTTCAATGAGCTAAAATCTTTAGGTCATTTTTTATTCGCACTCTATCTACGAGTAGTTGTCATATAGTTTGAACACGTTAGTGTTAAGTGCCAAACGGATTGAAATGTATTTTTACAATAAAATAACCTACATAACATTAGGTAATTTTATTAGTAGTCCTTTTTTGTGTCTGCCAGTGAGTTTTTTTACCGATGTTATTAACTTCTCATAAAGGATAAGTCTACTATTTATATATGTTGAAAAAATAAATTATTGGCCTATACACCATACTAAATAGCTGATCAGCTTTTACACTTCAGCTGTTTAGGAAAATCGACCTGAAACAAATATTATACAATGAGTATGTACTAAAACAAGTAAAACTAGTGTAACACAATTATACTAGCATGTCACTCGTAGGAGATGTTATATTTTAACATGAATGACCTTTTATACACAAATCAATAAAATTTAAGTGTCCTCTGTGATTTGAAAATAAATTGGATTTTGTAAAACATTGCCGAATAGTAAATACCTAATCGTTTTAAGATGTGATTCTCTAAAAATATATTAAAACTCTCGCTTACAAGCAAAGGCTCTACGGATTGCATTGACTGTGTTATAGCTAGATTGAAGTTAAATTTCAATATCTTGTAGGATTAAATATGAATAAGAATGTTCGTAACCCGATTTATTTGACGAACTTAATCTGAATGGGAATTAGCCTCGGGAATAATATGCTAGTACCTACATCACATTATATCACGGGACACGGGTAAGCCTTGGCAATATCAAAGTTGGTGTTGTAACATCCGATTCGTCTCGTCACCGCTCTTTTATTGTGTTTTTCGATTTGTAATTCAATCAAATGCTCACAGCATGCGATATGTCAGGTGTGGTGTGGCAACCGCCCGTGCCTTGTAACTTTACGTTTAGTAGTTGTTACGGTTGTATAACGACGCTGTTTAATACTATAAAGTCATTAATGCATATGACCGACGCATTCAGTTGGTACTAGTAGTACTGCAACGTGTATTAAGTTGTAAAACTTATCTTTCTTAACAGGTGCAGGATTATTATTATTTTAACGTCAGTGCTGAACGAGGCTTTAAAGTTCTTAGAAGTAACCAATAATAAACAATATATGAATAATTTTATAGCTAAAATATCCTTATGGTAATAAAAAAGAGAGTGCTTTAAAAAATCTGTTTCCTAAGTAGATAATCTGTGCATGTATCAAGTAAACTTATTGATATAAAGTTTTTATGAAAAAACTCTACTTATGCACAACGATTTGGTTTCCAATCCATATATTGATCTACCACATTTTGTTTCTTTATAGTAAGTAATTGCAGGATAATGCATTTGGAAGTTACGTCAGTGTTGTTTCGACGCGTACGCAGCAGTCCAGTCACGCAGCTGCAGGAAAGTGTATCGACAGCATCACCGAGTGAGAGTTTATGTGGCCATAATAGTTCATTCCCCGCAACTAGCTCGTCTATGTTTGCACTAATTTTTCATGAAAGACTTTCTTGGTCGGCTCTCTCATTGCTTGCAATCTCGCATGCGAAAATAAACTTGACTTAATTTGTTGATGTTAAATCGCTTTGTTACATCATTATTAATGCGATGCATTACCACAACAACACTCATTTGTTGCATTCATGTATGTCCGTTAAATATAGAGCCCTTAGTGCGTTAATGCACTAAGTTAACCAGTTCTACTAATAGTTTATATATATTGTATTGATCATTGACGGTGCGTTCCTTGAAAGGAGCTATGGTTCAGACTATAAATAATTTCCCGGCGGTATTACGAATTCCCAGTACCACTGCCTTCGTTACCCACCAGCAGAACAAGGAACCTCCGTTATCTGTCCTCTATCGCCTTTTTCAATCACTTGCTACTGATTCGACACGTACTCCATTTGTCGCCACAATAGGACCTGTTTCGAGGTCATATTCATACTGTTCAAGTGCTGCAGTTGAAACATGTTTTTATGCCACCAATAGTTAAGGTTAGTGACCGCGAGAATCATCAAGTAGCAAGGAAAAGCCAGACTGAAACATTTTGTCTCAAGTATTCAGCGTGGCTTTTTTTTAAGTCTAACAGCTGAAAGAACCCATGTACTCGTATATTGAAGTTAAGGAATTCAAACGCTACTTTTATATTCTTGTAGATTTGAGCCCAACAGTGGCGAAATAACGTTACCAAAACATTTTCTTCGGCCATTATAGTAACATTATAGAACCTGCTTGTTGTTAGGGAGAACTGCAAACACCGGTTGCAATGGTTGTTTAAGTTGAAAGAAGAGTTTTGGTTTGAAGTGGAACATTGAAATATTTTCTATTGAAATGTTAAATTATCCTCGTGGTTGAATGATCAGTACACTGGTCACGTCCGCGAATGACGCGGCGGGCAGCGCCACCGTTACCGACATTTTGTAATGACCAAGGGAATGCAGTGCCCTAGACATGCGCAGGAGTCAATGTCCCTATTAATTCTGTGCTAGTAATACGAGTGTATTAGGCTCTTATGCATTGTTTTGATTTGAAAGCTTTGGCGGTTAAGCGCATAACTTTGATTCTCCAATTGCACTTCAACACAGTAACGTCTAAGTAAGGCCTACAAAGTTATTCTGAAAAGTGACAATAACTGTAATTTGTAAGCCCATTGCATAGGTCGTGTAAAGAATTAACAGTAAATTTAAATATCCTCTCTGCATATTAAAATAATGTGACCACGAAATTATAACCACTCATTAAGGCGAATTCCTGAATCCTTGACCTCTCCTGCTGTTACAAAGGTTTCGTGTCTACCTCATAGCGATGTTGGGTGGGAGGTTTTTTATAAATAAATGTAATAATTTTAAATCATCAGCAAACAAAAGACAGTTTGCATTTTATACTAATAGCAAATCAATAAAGATGTCGTCACAGATGACAGCCTAACCTGGTGTGTGACGTAATCAAATGCAGTATGCATTAGATCCTAAAGTGGCAATAGACGGGACACATAGTAGAGATATTAGACAAACTGTCTTTCATGTATCTGGCAAATAAAGTAAATAGCTGTTGCCCGCAACTTCGTATGCGTGGATTTTTGAATTTAAAAATGTGTATTAAAATTATCCCACGGGAACCGTACCTTATCTAGGGATAAAAAGTAGCCTATATGTTATTCCAGCCAATAAACTAACACTGTGCCAAATTTCATTCAGATCCGTTCAGTAGTTTTAGCGTGAAAGAGTAACAAACATCAACACATTCTTACAATCTTTCGCGTTTATAATATTAATAGGATTATTTGATATTAAAATATTATTTTTAAGCTATTGCATAGATTCTATCGCGGGCCTTGAGCGCGGGGACTGAATCCAGAAATTCCGTAACGCAAAAACCTCACGCTCCCCACTTCGACCGGCACAGCGGTGATACGGCTGTTCGACGAGGTGCGTGCGGTTTGACGAGGCGTTTGCCATTCGACGAAGTGGGTGCCGTTCAACTAAGTAAGTGCCGTTCAACTAAGTGGGTGCCGTTCAACTAAGTGGGTGCCGTTCGACTAAGTGGGTGCCGTTCGACTAAGTGGGTGCCGTTCGACTAAGTGGGTGCCGTTCGACGAAGTGGGTGCCGTTCGACGAAGTGGGTGCCGTTCGACGAAGTGGGTGCCGTTCGACGAGGTGGGTGCCGTTCGACGAGGTGGATGCCGTTTGACGGGTGGGTGCTGTTTTTTATTTATTTAGTTATTTATTTATTTATTTATTTATTTATTTATTTATTTATTTATTTATTTATTTATTTATTTATTTATTTATTTATTTATTTATTTATTTATTTATTTATTTATTTATTTATTTATTTATTTATTTATTTATTTATTTATTTATTTATTTATTTATTTATTTATTTATTTATGAATTACGCAATAATATGACTATACTTAGGAGCTATGAACAAAATAAAAAGTGGGAAAATAATCGGCAATTTCATACTTTAACCCCTATTATAATTGCATAAGTTGATAAAAATTGCTATGAAATAGCTTTACCGCGGCAGTCTCCGAGTGCCACACGTCTTTTTTAGCATTTTTATGCTTGCTATCTTTACTCGTATGATAGTAATATCTACAGGCATCACGTGGGAAACATGTAGGTATTTTTGGATAGAAAAAAGTACCTTCTGTTACTTTAAGACTACAAACCACGTCAATATGTAGGTAGGTATGTAGGCCTACTCTTGACACTCGATTTCGTTCCGTATAAGACACTCTTGTACGCTATACTAGCGCCAAACAGTATTTATGTTTGGCATATCGTATTCATATTTTTGTGGACTTTTATGGAACTAAATTCTACATTGGAAATGGATTGAAATCGACTCTACTCATTCTATTGTTTCAAGAGTACTCCACTTTTTCATGAAAAAATAACCGACCAGCAAATAAATTTATACTTACACTATTTTCAACTAGTAAAAGGTTAACACAAAAAGCCACCAAAATATTTATCAAGTTAAGCAAATAAAAAAACTATAATTGTTAATACGTTCAGAAGACAAAACAAAAATTCTAGAACTGGGTTTTAAATCAGATCAAATGTGATCAGACAGTCTGAATTTTATTATGTTATAGGTAACTTCCCTTCCCGATTTATTACAATTATAAATACTCGTATAACAAAATATTTCGCCGTCCTTGTAGAGCAAGAAAGAAATGAAATTGCATAAAGCAGTTTATTACAATATACTTTAATTGTTTCCAACTAGGTGCTTGTTTCGACAGGTTATACGCTAATGTCTGCATTTAATTCTTAATTACATAATAACAAAACCGAGTAGGTAATTAAAAGGTTATGTATTTGGACAAAATTGGAACTTGATAGCTTTTAGCTATTTGCTACCTACTTTTAATTCTAAAATAAGTACATGGGCTTGTAAATACATCAAATTCTTCGACCCATTGTAAAGTAATTAGAAATTAGAACAACAAACATTAAATCGCAATTACTTACTACGTAATATTATTAAACTTAAATGGTAACTTGTAACCTATTTCTATGCAATAAATACACTACATGCTACACGGTAACATATTAACAGGTACATACATAATGTCGATATTTAAAAGAATAATCTTTTTTGAGCTAAGTATAAAGCGATTACTTATTTACAGTTAACAGGACCAATTCAATATTGGGTTATTACCTAAAATAAAATATAGCTCTGCAGTTCATGACAAACTATAACTACTATCAAATATCTGATTAGTAAAAGTACACTCAAAATTGTATATTGGTTATTAAAGTTAATTTATGTAAGTTTTAATTTTATTTACTGAGTGAGTCTGAGTGATATCACTTCTCAAAAACAAAAACATTTATTACAACATTGAAATCTCAGAAATAAGGAAAATTTAAAGAAAAATTATTTTTGTTAGGTATGTACGATTTAAATATTGGATGGTCCTATATTATTAGCTGTGTATTTGAGCAGCAATGTCATTATACCAAGAAGGAAATTAGAAAAAAATTGCTCTATCCACAATTTGTGACAAATATTTTAGAAATAGGGTAATATTATATGGGTTCTTGATTTGACCATATCATACTTACTTAGAATTATTTTATACTAGAGAACCAACTTCAAAATTGTTCGTCTTTTCGAGTTAATGTGACACGTTAGTCATTGGCGAAAATGTCAAATATTTTAACTGTAAGTTATAACTTACAAAAAAGTTACAGAGTATATATATGTTTAAAACTTTTTTGTATGAAGGCAAACAACCTCTAATACGGCTACGACTGACCAAATCAGCATGCTGTTTAGACAAGTAAATAAAAATGTGTTACCAATTTTCCACACTTCTAATCCTGATACAATAGCAGACAATAGAATAAGTGCCGTTCAATTTATTTACAGATTTTTTCCATGACTGACAATAAGTAGGGACGAAAGTTAATGTTACAAAAGGCTTGTAGATGGCTTTCAAAATAACAAAGCTGTAATAAAAAAATAACATAGATAATTATGTGAAATATGATGTTTTGTGATTTAAAACTGGTAGAGCTAAAGCCCGTACTTAAGCAAATCAGAAAATGAACAAAGGGAGGGCTTTGTTGATTTTTACTTTGTATTTCAATTAACGTATTAATCTTCATTCAACAGACACTTCATTAATCGAACACTGAAAATAGTAACGAGTAACTTATGTTCCTAACCTAAAGGCGTTACCGCCACAAACTTAAAGTTTATTTAAATCTTACAAACTAAATTAAATTCGAAAATTTCTCACTATTACTGTACACTGACTATTCAGTATTGTTTATTTTATATCGATTTCGATTATCGATTTAACACAGCACACTGGTAACGTTCAACACAATGTTTAGTTCAAATTCGTTAACGCCCTCTGCCGTCTGTTACTGTAAACGTGCCGTTGCAAGGAGAGTTGCTATCAAACGTTGGCCTGTAAAAGAAGTAAAACAAAATCGATAAAGTAGATGGAGCTAGTGGTATTCTCAACAGATTTTTATAGCATCGAAACCAAGATCGAAACTAATACAAGGAATAGAACCAAATTACCAGAAAAAAAAGTATTAAATACGCTTTTAAGACTTTAAGGGGACTACTTGAGCTATGTGCTGCCCCCAATTGATTTATTTTTAATACTTTTAAACAAAATCAATTCTGAAAATACTAGAACAGTACCCATCATTTTAGCAAATTACCTCTAGTATTATTGAATCACAGTAAACTTTTCATTGAGTTGTATAAAAAGTCGAATTTGTCGCTAACGCCAAAAGCGGCCGCTTTTAGCAATAATGATCAATACAGAATGAAAAGCAGTTAACAGTGATTCAATAAATACCAGAGGTAATTTGCAAAATTAATACTACCAGAGGGTAGTCTCCTTAAAGTCTTAATAGAATATAACACTTTATTTTTTGCCTCTTTAGTTCTATTCCTTGTGTTAGTTTCGATCATGGAGACTAGAGTCTCCATGGCTTCTCTCTAGTAGTCGCCTTAATAAATTAAAATGGTTTATCATGGTACTTCTGAGATTCGTAAAAAAGTCGTATAAAAAATAACGTTCCTTCCAAATTTATTTGGAAACGGGTAAGCAGAATAAAGAATTAGTAGTGTTTCTACTGAAGACTGAGACTTCAAACTGAAATATTTTCATCACTGTGAGCGTTGATTAGTAATCAAATAATCACTGTGGCTAAGTGCCTACTCTTTGGTACCGTGAGTAAAGTTCATAATGTAACAAAAAATACACCAATTGTCTTGATTCCAAATAAGGAATTAACATCTTTGTGCTAACCTAACCTTATCTAACCAGACAGTGAATTTTGGGATTGTAAAGCATACTAAAATCGAAGGTAAATTAGAAAAAAAAAACTCGGTCCGGCGAGCTTAATTAAAATTGGTTACGAACATTTTTTTGCACACTGGCGAGTGGGTTTCTTTCGGCTTGGCTGTGTCAGGAAGCAGCAGCACGATGGCACCTCCTAAAGCACCCAGCGCCGCAATAGTTAGCATCGGTAAATGTTCGTTCAGCATCGTCTGTAAATAATATTTATTTGTACAGTCATTTTTATTTGTTAATTTATTTTTAGTTAAAAATTTTGTTTCGTTCAACCTGATATAATTGAATCATTTTTTGAAAACTAAATAACTATTATAAATAAATCAATACCTACTAACATTAATTTTACTATTTACAACGGAGATATTTGTCTACACTACAAGATAGTTATGAAAGAGGTGGTTAGGAATAAAAACCTATTTAACTATTCATCTGCAGTCTCTGAACTCTCCGTAAGATTTCCTAATACTATCAATACTATGTATGTAGTAAGATTATGAATATCATAATCTTTGTCAGTTTCAAGGTCGTAGGTACAGTGTTTTAGAGACAATTAAATAAAATATCAGTTGTTATTGCACCTGCAATAATATGCGCAGACTTATGACTGCTAGTCGTACGAATATGATGTATACATATATTGTATAGTACCAACTTGAAATAATTAGTAAGCTTGTCATTCAAATAAGGTACGTTTAATCATATATTGTTTAATTCAACTGACGAGAGACAGAATAAGCCCTCAAACCAATGTGAAAATACATCAATTTTTTTCTTGATACTCTTGAAAGATTTATTGTGAACGATCAGCTCCTTAAAAATCATGCGTCTAAAAGAGCTTCGTTTGTTTAAGGAGGTTAAAAAATGACATGTAAGCTTACCAATTTCCATAAGTAAGGTATGCTTGTCAACGCTAGTCCCGCCGATATTTGACTCGCTCCAACGCCCAAGTTCCTTATCACCGTGGGATACAGTTCAGCCGTGAAAATGGGTAGCATCATATTAGTTGAACCAATTGCGAACTTCCCCACCATCAGACAAACTATCATTATCCACTCTTCTTTCAATGAAATCGAAAATAATTCGCTGGCCACACATGCCAGTCCGCACACCAGCATACTTATAAAAATGGGAATCCGTCTTCCCGCCTTCAGCAGGATAGGAATGCTTATGGCTATCGCTGGTATCTCTACTACGGCTAAAATAATTGAAGTGACGTGCAAGTTCCCTAAATTGAAGTTCCCGATATTTAACAGTAGGCCGTAGTACGCAATAGTCATGGAAAACCATGCCATAAACAGGCAAATGGTCCTTTTTAGGAGATGTCCTCTGAATAACATCATAACGCTCGGTTCTTCGTCTTGGCTCTCAGCTCTATGAAGCATTAAAAGTTTGTCTAAATCCGCGGGTACTTCGCGCTTGTTGAACTTTGCAGCCTTTTCAAGAATTGCCTTTGCTTCTTGAGTCCTGCCCATACTCAACAGCCATCTAGGGGATTCTGGGAGTATAAACCTGAAATTAAACAAACAAATGTAAATTTTATTTTCTGTGTAAGTGATATCGTTAGATTGATTTTTTATTAATTCAGTTCGTAATGATGTGTAATACTACGTATATTTGTTATTTATTTAAATCAAATTTACTTCTACATTTTGAAACTCTGCAAAAATTTAAGAAATTGCTATTTGCAAGAAGTTCGCCTAAAATGTGCAGTTTGATAAACTATAACCTGGTCTATTTTAGTGCGATAACAATGACACTCACCACAAAAGCAGTAGCAGACAACCCGGTAGCGATAACGTCAACTGCAGATCCCTCCAATTCGGCATTACTAGCGACAGTAATGACACAATGATGTACGATATTGGTAAGGGGAAAAAGTTGCAGACCCCTGCTATGGTGACCCACTTCCCTCCAACCAGCTCAACAGACAGCACGAAAGCTGCATAGACCACGGAAACGGACACCAGACCCATCACTAGGCGGACGACCACGTATTGAACGTAGGAGCGAACCAGCAGAGACAGGATTGCTAGCGCACTCTGAGTCACTACCATACCCATTAAAATCCGCTTACGGCCGAACCTGTAATGAAAAAGAAATATTATTGTGCTAGTAGGTAGTACCTACTTTCAGAATAAAATTAGAGAAGAAAGAAACGATTTCTTGTCACGTTGCTGTTTCGAATTTTGCAAGAGACAAATATTTTTTAAGTACTTAATAGTCTTGAATAAATCATTTTTGCCACTCATGAGTAACAAATAACGACTTGGTCTTCTAGTGTAATTCAATCAATATTTTTAGCAGTGCCATTTAGGAACTTAAGCAAGTAGACAGACAATTTCTATTAACTATTACTACTAGATGTTACTGCGCTTAAAAATTACGATGATTGTTAGAACGTGTTATTAAAATACTCTTTTAGTATCTTGATTTATAAAAACAACAATGCAAAATAAATATCGTACGTAACATTAACAAAATGCGTGAGTCTGATTAACATAGTTAATTTCAGATCTAATTGTTTTATGTAACAATTTGCAGTGAATTTTCCTTCTTTATTGCGAATTTTTATGATTAGCGCTAGATATTATCAGTTGAAAATTGAGGAAAATACGTCTTCCGTATGTGCTGGTACATTTTAAATTAGGATATAAAACCAAATACGTAAATATGACACATATTTGAGATAGATAAAGTATTCACAATTTGTCAATCGTTATAATTTAATTAGCGTTTGCTTATGAAAATCAGAGTTCATCATCTATCTGGGTAAGATGGTACTTACATCATCTCTCAATAAGTACGAAGGTGTTTTTTGCTACTAAAACTTGAACATGAATACCTACTGGAAAAATTATAGGAAATTAATATCATCGCAGACATACCTAAGTTAAATATATAACTTACTTGTCCGAAATCCATCCTCCTACGACGCCACCAGCGCCAACGCCGACCAAAAAGAGAACTTCAGCCAAATTCGTCAGGCTTGCTCTATCGCAGACCAGGTTCCACTCAGATATGATGGTGTCTCCCACTTCGGACCGATCAAAGTCCCATTCCGTGCACTTAATGAAGGAGTTGATAAGAGGAGCGGTGTGGTTTAATATACTCTCTGTAGTAACGTCAGACGGTATCACGCGGATATTGCACGCGTCCACCGGCTGACTGTAGTTAATCCAGTCTTGTAGCGGAAGACTTGAAAAGTTTTCCGGCATGCGACACCAGAATTTTGTTGCCTTAGCCTGAAAATAAACAAATAATTGATGCATTACTTTACAGTCCTATTTAGTTGTAATTGTCAACACCATTTACAAATACCTAACTCATACGGCACTAGTAGGTATCTTACTAAGTGGGCCGCACAAATTAGGTTTAGTAAACACAATTTTAATTTAGTTGCAAAAAGATTGACTGACCTACATGACAGTGAAAATAAAGGTGATTCCTTCATAAACTTTTCAGAAATGTATATACCTAGTACCTAATACTTATATAACACAAATTCTACAACATCTCGATTTTTTTTTTAAATAAAAATCACAGCAATGTTGAGTTTAGTTCACCGTGTTGACGAAAAATAATGGATTAATCACACAAACTTGTCCAAATAAGCGGTGTGGTGCTGAAAAAAAACACCACCACTCTCTTTCTATGAGGTGACTAAAACAGTACCGCCAGAAAAAGACAGGCCGCAGCATCATCTCTCAACCATTTTCCAAACTGCGGTCGCCAACAGGCAAGTCAGGTAGGTGGGGTGATTAAGTATGGCAAATTCTCCTATTGGTATATCCGGCACTAAACTAACGCAGGCTGATGATAATGCTTCGTTACAATATGTCATTCGCTTTCCATAGATAGATTGAAATAAAGCCACTTTACTATTAAACAAATTGTTAATACTTGATTACTCAACGTCAAATATTCTTTGGGCACTATCAATGATTGTTTTAGCAATGTATATTTTGTGTAGATACTACATATTTTACTAGGACCTGAACAAAATAAAGTTATAATATAAATTTATAAAACCTAAATTAATTAAATAAATTAAAAAAAAACAGTAGTCAGTGACCACGATTCGTGATGACCCTGCGGTCATTACCTTGTTGATGCATTTAACTCTTAAATTATCATCAAATTCTTGATTAGCATCTTAACTTCGGTTGGGTTCAAACTGAATGATAAGTACCTACTTACCAACGTTATGATGTATCAAGTTAATTATTGCTCATTCGTGATCGTATCAAAAGCATAAGTAAGCAGGACCAAATATTATTTAAAAAACATTTGCACCATTCTCAATTGTGTGGAACTCAGTATTTAATAAAGATTGTCAAAACAGTTGTTTTTCTGAGGCTACAGTAACTGTGTTAACAAATACTGATCATTTAAAAAAGTTTTTTTTCTTTTAAGTATATTCTGTAATATAAAAAACTTATAGTATTTATTTTTTCAGCATGCCCCACGTATTTATGTAAAAAATATTTAATACTGTTATTTACTCGAGAAATTATTGTTTATTCAAGATAAACAGATCTCTACTGCTTTTGTTACATGTAAGTATGTACAAAAACAGTAGGCATTTTTCATTGTAACTATTGTAAGCCGGTTTAAGTTTTCTTTTTTTGGAAAAGAATTTAAATGTGCTGCGTAAACCAACAACACATACACAAGTGTGTACTATTATAGTGAGTTTGGCAGATTTTTATTTATACATTTAATCTAGTTATCATGCAATCATATATCAAAACCTTTTTTTTTTAAATACGTCATTATCCTTTTCTCCAAAAGAAAGATTTTTCCATATTCGCCACACTTGGCAGACATGTTAGCGAACGCAGTGTGGCCAATACTGGAAAGTTGATGCTGCTGCCTGTTTTCTTCTGGCAGTACGATTTCAGTCACCTTTTACGACAACAATAGGATGCGGAACCCGGTTCTGTTCTATTTTCATTCAGTACCAAACGACAGGCTAATGGGGGCTATCGCTAGTGAATTTGCCACTAGAGGCGCTAGTGTCGCGTGAGGTCCAATATCATTCACTTTGTACTGGTTTTTGCGGAATTTGTCGCATAAATTATAATTTCTTTAATTTACCTGCTGGAAAGTGATCTGCTTCGTAAAATATCGCAAATATGGATTATTTGGCGATTAATGTGAACGCTTTAAAAGCGGAATTAAGAAAAAGCGCAAAAATAGGCGGCCTCAAGAGCAACTATTTCAGAAGTTAGTTTACTGATATCAAGATAGTTATTTATAAACAATATAACCTTAATTAGATTCAAGATATAACACTTTGTTTCGGCGCCAATTGCCTTTGATAGCTATACCTCCGGACCTCAGTCTACAGTGGCGCCAACTGGTGAGCAAAGAAACGGTAGTCCCCATTGTACCAGCTGGATAAAAAAACATTGGAAATGGATACATAATAAAGTCAAAGTATATGCATAGATAGCTGCTGCTCTTGACATGAAACTTTATGGTGTTTTTCATTGATCATCGTACAATAGATTTTATTCATGAATTAACTAAATAACGTTCAATATTAGTGAAATGACAAAGTACTAAAATAAGACTCAAGTGATACCGATTGTGAAAGAAATAGTTGCCATTGAGAGAAATAGTTGCCATTGAGAGAGGACACTACGACCGGTTTCTTGAAGTAAACATTCTAGAATATCATCGAAGAGCGTATATTATACTTGAAATGAGGAGAGCTGCTTATACCTACATAATACAATCTTTAATTATTGATTAGTAAGTATGTATTATAATACATGAAATATAACCTACCTTAATATATTTGACACCTAAGTACCTAAGATAATATCTTTAACACTGAGAAAGTACCTACTTACATCTATTTTGTTAGTCTAACTAAATAACACTCTATGGTATGATCAGAAGCATCCTTTTTCTTTTGCTATAGTATATGTTCGATTTGTATTGAACATTCGTTAGATGCACAACAAAACAAGAGTTTTGAGGAGCGCACTATGTGTTGACGGATCTCCGCAAGAAAATGTGTATCTGCGGGACATTGGAGAAGATAGGATAACTATCGATTGGCGGATGTATCTATTAGGAAACTGCGTTAGGACTTGATTTCTTATGTCTAAAGTATACATGTAGAGTTTACAGCAAAGAATCTCTAGCCTACAGCCGTCTAAGCACAGTCTTTTCGTTAAATGTTCTGTTAAAACTGTGTAACTCACCGTAAATGTAGGCAGGTAGATGTGGAACGTACAAGGGAATGAGAACAGCGACAGCAGGAACGTAACGAGCAGCTGCCACCGACCGTAGTTGCCGATGACTCGGGATACGATGTCGCCTTGCTCATCCTCTGACGAGGCTTGTGCTTTGGTTTTCTCCCTCGAAACTTGACTAGGGATAACTGAAAAATATAAAAACAATGTTTTAGCCCATTGTAGGATCGCTTCAGTTTATTTGTGAAACTAGAGAACCTAACTATTAGGGATATCCACGACACGTAAAATAATTATTCGCTACAAAAAATCATACACAATCATACACATCTGCCATCATATTATACAATAAGATAGTAACAATTTTGTTTTGTCATTGTCATTGTCATTTCCAAAAATAATATATTGGGCTTATTCATCTATTAGGTTTTTTTAACTTAGATAACGCTTAGGTCCGATGCTGATGATATCATGCATTAAAAAAAAATTAAGTCCTCAAATCCCGGCTTAAAAAATGTGTGTCCAACAGAAATACACGGTTACAATATTCTCTTATATGCTTCTTCGTATTC
The DNA here is from genome assembly GCA_949315895.1 of Anania crocealis. Taxonomy (NCBI): domain Eukaryota; kingdom Metazoa; phylum Arthropoda; class Insecta; order Lepidoptera; family Crambidae; genus Anania; species Anania crocealis. The sequence goes on from OX438862.1 coordinate 12,699,611, forward strand.
ATCCCTATATGGAATCCCCCGTCTTTTAATTTAATACTTAGAAGTCGCTCACACTGTGACACAACCTTTTACATTATTTAAATATTCCACGCAATTGTTGCTGAACTCATTATCATTCATTTGTTAAATGTAAAACTTTTCTTTTTATGGACAGAAAACGATTATATTGTTAAATTCAATTCATTCATCATCATACGTGATTCACGTGACTAATGTTTGAGGTTGTAAAGGGTATTTCATACTTGTACACATTTTTTTTACTGCCAATATTAACACTTCTTAATGGAGCGGTGGTTTCTCAGTGGTTAAAGTATCGCGTCATGCGTCAGTTATAAGTTTAAAGCAGACCACGTGTAGCTTTGGATTTTTCGGAATCCACGGATTTACGGTCCAAAAATTTATTGTTTCTACTATTTATGGGTTGCGACAGTCTCATGGAATGTGCTCCAAATGTAATAAAATGTATTAATTAAGTCGTATCTGAACTCCGGTAATAGACTTGTCGTATTTAAGATTATAGTCAAGGGTATTTATTATCTACTATCGGAGTTAAAGACTAATTGACAAAAATGCGATATTCTACAATTTCTCATTCACACTTTAGTCTTGCTCACTCAAATGTAACATAGATCACAGAGGAAAACGAAATGCGGAAAAAGCATGCGTTGACATTCAAGGTTGTATTTGTAATCAAGAAGACGATTTCTTTTCAGTAGTAAAGAAGTAATTAAATATGTCAACGCGATATCTATACTTAGTAGTATTGATTTGTGTTTGTAATTAATACAACGAACAAGATATTTAACTGAATGTTATTTTTAAATGTAGTACGAGTACCTATGTCGATTAATTTTATTCTGTGTTTTTCTGGTCATTTTAATTAGGTCAATGTCCACCAGCCAGACTTCCGTACGTATGAAATTCATTAAATCCTTACGATATAGCCTACTTCCTTCCTTACTATAAATTTTCATAATAATGTAACTTGTGAACATATTGAAAACGAAACAAATCAAATAAGTATATGTGCAACGTATAATGGCATTCTGTCGTTGAACTTTTTTTTTAAATATTATTCTTACATTTATGTAATTATAAGTGTGGGTTTAGTGTTTTCTTTATTGATCAGGCGAGTAAAACCCCATTATTTATGAATTCACTTTTTTTTAACTCAGTACCTTACTGGTACTTATTATTACGCAGCGTGCAGTGTTGGTATTCTATTCTTAGTAGAGTATGACTATCAGTAAATTAAACTCTGTGTGAATAGTTGTGCATTTTTAAATTAATTTCAATGATTAGACATGCGTTCGCTCCACGTGCTGCGTCAACTCCGAGGCACAACTCATTAGGCGCGCGAGCAGCCGCCTTGACAATGATCTTCGCTGCAGCGGTAATGACCTACAATGCCATCGCTCTCATGTTTTGACACATTTAAACCTTCACTGTTTATTTACGATACGCGTGAACGTTGCCATGACTTCTGCGAAATGCAATTTAACAACTACCTACGTGTAACCACTGTGGTACGTGTAACTAGTAGTAAACATGTTTTAAGTATAGTTTTTTCAATAGTTTTACAAGAAGATACCAGGCGTATTGATACGAATAGGACTTTTTCTGCCTATGAATATGACCAATTTTTGATATTGGTCCCAAATACCTTTTGATAACGTAGCTTAAGACTTAATTGGTACTGGTATTTTTTGAAATATTATTGACGTAATTAGTTTAATAATTTTGAATTTAGAGCTTTAAAATACACTTTAAATAGTTTTTATCTTATAACAACGCTTATTATCTAATCGTAGCGTTTTAAGGTTCCGTACCTCAAAAGTAAGAAAAGCGAAAACCCGTATAATAGATTCACTATATTGTCTGTCCCTCCTTCCGTCCGTCCGTCTGTCTGTAAAGGCCGTTTTATTCAGAAACAGGTGAAGATATTGATTTAAAATTCAAACTTTATACTCAAGTCTAAAATCCCTTAAAGCTGAAAAAATTAAACTTTCGGGTACCTACATGACAAATAAAATAATTATGGCCACATTTCACTCTCAAAATAAACAATATTTAGTTTTTACCTATAGGGTATTTTTCCCGTTGACCAAGAACTACCTATGATATTTGGCAAGTTAAACCATCTTATACTACGAGTGTAGGGATAAATCTGAATATTTATACTTGGCATGAAATTGTAAAAAAATCTGGAAAAACTCGGAGTAAAAAAACTGAGAGACTCAATTTATAGACTATTTATAAATTTGTACGGAGCCTTCGGTGGGCGAGTCTGACTCGCACTTGACCGGTTTTTATAATTAATCTAAATTAACTAATCTCATTTAGTTTTTGATTTGACTATAGTTAAAATTATTCAGTTATAATAATAAAGCGATGGTTTGAAGATTGTTTAAAAGAATTTAGGTATCAAAACGTGCAGCTTAGTGACGTATAACGCCAAACAATTAATCTTAATTAGGGATAGGGCTAATTGGTTAAATATATGGTGATGAGGACTAATAGACAAGGCATTAATTAAAGGATGCATAACCAGTTCAAGGCAGTAAATATTTACATTTACAACTCTAATATGCGTAACACTATGTCAGTCCGCAGTGGGCGAGAAAAACGTTTGTTTGACAGAACGAATTACTGCTACGGAGGTGGGAAGGGGGTTAAGAGGATACGATAATTTCACGGCCTAGGCTTACGAGTATTACGCTCGTAGTTGTACAAACAAATAAATAAGTACCAGTCGTCATCCGTTGAGACATTATTCTTCATCTCGCGGACAGCGCGCTGTGTTTGGGGCCAAGGTCTGGTGGCATATCGATTACAGTGATCGCGATTTGCATGGCTGGGTATAACACGGACAATTTGCAATGTATGCAGAGCTTGGGGTCTTACGGCCAGTCGATTTGGCCCATGCCGGTTCAATTGAGATTAGACTAAGATATAAGCAACTTACCTGCATCTAAACAAAGTAAAAAATACATCATAATAATTATATCAATGGATTTATTCCTAAAAATCATTGTCACAGGTCGGTATATCCATTTTTTAAAAGTCGAAATTGGAACTCTTTTGCTGTGAAGATGGCTGGTGGCGGGCTTTACCCTCGTCGATAAACAAATATTTCATTCTTTCATTGGTGTATAATAATAAGAATTTATATTATATAATATAAGTAGGTATTTATTATACATACCTAAATATGTAGTTAAAAATATACAGCAATTTAAAAATAGTGTGTTATCTAAATAACATAGTAATTTGGACCGAGAAAAGACTGGAAAAAAGGGGTTATTCACCAACTGTACCTCTAGCACAAAAACTATCGACTTCGAATCGTTTGCGTATCGAAAGCAAACGACACAAAGTTCGTACTTTGTTTTGTAGGTCTCGTTTTGACCGCGCGAGCGCTGTTTAAGTTTTCATACTAAATATTTCGATGGCGATACGAACACGCAAACGACTTGAATTCGATAGTTTTTTGTGCTAGGGGTACTGGACACACGTGTACAGTCTCTTGTGTCCAGTTGGTGAATAACCCGGGAAAAGTATCCTACTTAATAAATATTGATTCTTTATTCAAACTTTTAATCCCTTTATCACCCTTTCAAGGGATAGTTTTCACAAGAAATAAAAAAAATGTTTTATGTTAAAATACCTATATACTAATAATAAACTCTGCTTATAAAAGTACTTTCTTCTGCACAGTGCACACAAATGGAATACATAGTTGGAACTTGATGTACCTATATCGGATATAAATCAGGTAATATGAAAGGCAGTTTTTTTAATATACTTACCTAGAACAAAGATTTTAGCAGCCTGCTACTAAATCGATTTCAAAGTCAAATATAAAATTGATTTTTAGCTGGTCAAACCTATGATTGACATAACAATCCGAACGTGGTCATGTCAGTTAAATTTATACAAGTAGCGACGGAATGTTATTTGACTGACATGGCATTGATTAAATATGATGGAGTGGTACATTTTAGTCTCACACGCCCCTAAATGTTATTCATCCTTCAAAAAAACTATTCGTTTCATTTCCAATTCTGTATGTTAGTTACACTAGTGGCTATTGCGCGTATATATACTCGTACAGGGTTTATTAAAATACCAGAATTATTAATAAGTTATATTCCTTAGAGCTGATTCTGGTGCTAAACCACAACATAAATCTAATTTATTACAAAATAGTTGATTGCTTTTCGGCACCGACAAAACTTTTTATTTTTTTGTCCTTTCTCAGACACCTTCTGATGTGTTATGTATTTTTTGATATATTCTGTCATTTTATACAGGGATTTAGCTAACAAATTACTGAGTGACTTCAGCTTAGTATTTATGTGCATAATTATGTTAACAAAGGCTAGTTTCGGCTACCAAGGGAGTTTTGGGTCTCCTACCGGGCGCGTCCCCAGATGGCGGATAGGGAAATCCCCGCCAGACATGGAGGGTACAGGCCATTTGACCGGAGCGGATCAAAACCCACACGGGAGGCGCTTCCAGTGGGCTTGGGCAGCCCGCTGTTGAATGCGTCTCCAGACGGTGGTAGCGGGCTTCGGCCCATGGCCTGTCGTGGCCGTTCGCGCTGGAGGTCGCGACGGCGGTGTTGCCGTTGGGGCGTCAGCCCCGCGGCGGACGGTAGTCGCTCGCTTCCCAGTATGGTTTGAGCTATGCTGGGCGGCGAGTGGGCGTGAGACGTTGGCGGCCCCTTGCAACGACATGCACTGTCGTTGCAAAGGGTGGCCACGGTTCGGGTCGGTGAGGTTGCTTGCGGACCCGACCCGAAGTCGTAGATAGGCTGGGATGAGAAGGCATACGCCGAACTCAACTTCCCCCCTATAGCAAGCTAGTGGGCGCTGGGCTGGGGGGCTCAACGCTCGCATATCACAGCTTGCCAGACTGGGGGTGATTCCTGGTGTACAGGATCACCCATACTTTATGCCTGAGGCCCGGCCCGGCATAGGCCGTATGTAGGCGGTGTATGGAGGGCATCCTTAGGGAAACCCATACACCGCCAACATACGTTGCTAGGTACATCGCAGGTCTTTTTAGTGGGTATGCTTGTCGGGCACCGACAAAAGAGTTACACATAACCTACTGCTGCCCCTGAAGCAGTAGGTATGCGTAATGCATTTTTCCTGCGTAAACAAAAAAAAGGCTAGTTTCGGCTTGATATACCATTTACCTAACATTCTGTAATATTTAGTGGTATGAGCTGAGTAAGTATTTTTGATCTGATACAATTTTCTTGTTAGTCTTTGTGAAAAATATGTATTTGAAGTGAGTATTATGATTTATTTCAAATAAACCAACCGACTATTTTCATCAAAAGACTAACAAGTAGATGGTAATGATGGGGCTCGTTCGATGCAGCCGTAGTGCATTCGATTACATTTGCGTACATCTCAATGCAAGCTGCGTAGTGTAGTGTCATTGCTAATGTTATTCTATTAATTGATACAAATAGTACTTATATTTCGAGTTATAGTTTTACTGTCGAGGATTAAGCAACTGGTTACCTAATATTTACCTACTCTATTCTCCTCTCTTTTTGTAAACTCAACGGGCTCAACGGCTATATTTCAGCATTGTTAAGTTGCATAATAACAGACAGTTCGTGACAGCTTATTCGGGTTCCGTAGCCGAATGGCAAAAAACGGAACCCTTATAGTTTCGTCAAGTCTGTCTGTCTGTCCGTCCGTATGTCACAGCCACTTTATTCTGAAAGTATTAGCATTACACAGTTGAAACTTGGTAGGTAGGTGTATCCTGTTGACCGCTTTACAATTCTTATACAAAAAAAGATATTTTCCCATACATAGAACTAAAACAAAATATTTTTTTAATCAAACCTATGCGTATGGGGCATCTATAGATAGGTCTTTTAAAACCACATTAAAGAGGTTCCTAGAACCATTTTTTCCAAAAGTCTAACATTCGGAAGATAGACGCTTCCAAAGTGGTAAAATAGGATCATTCATTTAAATTGGAAAAACCATATTGAGTATGTATCCGGCAAGCTATCACGGTTTATATATGCGCTAAACGAACTGAAGAGGCCCACAGATACAAATACTGCTAAAATTGAGTACCTTGCTTATGCGCACTCATGGCTGCGCTACGGAATCGCACTGTGGGGAAACAGCACCGACGCGTCAAAACTACTTACCTTACAAAAGAAATGTATAAGGATACTTGCCAATATAGGGTCTAGGGAAAGCTGTAAGACATACTTTAAAAACTATAAAATATTGACTGTTCCATCATTGTACATATTTGAAATATGTAAGTTGGTAAGGCAAAATATGACATTGTTTGTTATGTCTGATGAAAATTACGCAGGTTCCATGGCATTGAGGAAAAGAAATAAGCTTGTATTGCCAAAAAGTAAATTAGCCTTACATGGGTCGGGACCTTACTCTATGGCAATAAGGTTATAAAATGCTCTGCCAAGGCATATAAGAGACATCGAAATGTATAGTAAATTTATGACATCTTTAAACGATTTTCTATGTTCGAACTGTTTTTATGCATTAAATTAATACTATACGAAACTGCAATAAATACAATAATATAATTGAAATATAAATAGGTTAATGCATGTATATTAAAATGAGTATAAGTATAATAAAATGATAATGTAACTAGCTTTGAACTTAATAATTTTACGTAGCGCTAAGTATAATTAAATTGAATTTAAAATTATATAATATTTTGCTATACCCTTGCAGGGTGCATGTGACTTACACACATACAATTATAAATTAACACCTTGTTATTCATACACATGTGATGCAAATAAATGTTTGAATTTGAATTTGAATTTAAAATAGGCGTCCCCCTCTAACTTTTAAACCAAGCAAGTGAAAATTTTGAAAAAAATACACAATGTAGATCTTAACAAATACTTTCAACGAAAATAAATTTGAACGAGATCAAACTACAATAATAGTAAGAAGCAATACTTCATGTTGTTGTTTCTTACTATTATTTTAAATAATAATTAAAGTTCTTTTATGAAAAAACGCGTTTAGTTTATAATACATTACAAAAATATATTTATTTATCAAATATAGTCTAAGTACATAGCTGTCACAACTTACGAGTACCTCGGTGCCTGTCACAACTTACCTCGGTGTTAGGAGAGTTGTGACAATAGGAGTTGTTTCAGTTTTTGTGGATTTTCTCATTTACTATATAATTTTATTTGACTTTGATAACTATTTTTAAAAGATTAATAATTAAGCTATATTAGGGCGTGTCGTTTATAGTTGTGATATGTTTCTTTAATGAGATATCTTGCTCTAAGTAAAAATTGTCACAACCCTCCTCGGTCTCCCCTAAGCATAATAAGTAGATAAGTAGACGATAAGTAGGGACATGAGTCGAGCAATTAGACAAGTAGTTAGTAAGTTTTTTTTACGGCGTGAGCTGATAGAATAAATCTATAACATGGAATATACCTACAACATATACGTAACATAATGTTTAGAGAAGCGAACCGAGCGCGAGCGAAGCGCCTACGCATGTGAAAACTGTTAACCCCTGGTTTATAGTTCGGTTTAGTTAATCGTGTTTCGCTAAACGCGTGAAGCTATCATGTATGAGGTTTATCAAATCAACAAAAAAAAAAATTTTTAATGTTTACCTAAGTAAAATTTTTGCTGAAGAAAAATATGGATAGCAAATAAACGAAAGTAGAAACTATAAAAAAATAAAAAAAAGTTTATTGTTGATTGTCTATTTTTGAGTCAGTGACAAAGTAACAAACCGGTGTGTGTTTGTTCATCATTTATATTATTTTATTTTATTCATACTAAATTAATATTTATTGTTCTTACTAGGCGAGGAGAATGATACATTTGATGTATGCGAAAGATTTTTGTAATTTTTTGTAAAACTTGTTACCGGACCATATCCGTTGCATATTATATCTCGATGAATTATGGTTTTAATGATAATTTACATACACCGGGGATTTCCATTTGCAACAAAATTTTAAAATTCAATGTTTTATTACATGTATGATATCATTCGCTCACAAATTAAGATGTTAATTACTCTTCTAAAAACTATATTACTACATGTTCCAAGACATTTTGTAATTATGATTATGATGTAGGTTTTTGTTACCTAGAGTAAAATAAAAACACCCAACAGTGTGGCTATGACCCGATTTCTAAAGTTTTTTTCTTAGGTTCAGTGAATTTCACAACTTTGTCTTTTATCAGATTAAATAGAGTGTACCAAATAACTCGTAAAAAATGTTCTATCCGCTATCGTACCTACGAAACCAATAGCCGAGACGAGGGTAATGAATTGCGTACCTATAGGTACCATTGCTTAATTGAATTTATCTTGTAAAAAACTAATTAATGGAAGTAGGTAGGTTCTTCTCTATCGCTTAGATGAGTACCTATGCTTCCTGGTAAAATTCTATTAGATAAAAAAATATTTGTAAGCTGGCGTTCCACTTCATTTATCGGTTCACCAGAGATGTCATAACCCTAGCTAGTGACCTGTCAAATACGATTTAACGGTGTTCAAAAGATAGGAAGGAAATTTGTAATCTATTACAAGGATTGTCAGTTTGGTTATGTCAGTTTCCACTTTTTTAATCAATATCTGCTTTTTCACTGTTTGAATCTGAGGAACTAATAGTTCCTTACACCACTATTTACTTATAAAGAATTAATTACTTATTGCTTAGTAAAGTCATAACTTTAGGTGTTATTACCTAGTGATTAAGTGAAGGAAATAGGTCACCATTAATAATCATACTATTTGGCTGAGAATGCTAACTTTTGGTATTTCTAATTTCTAGTAATTTCAAGTTTAAGACATACAAATTGTCTCTTAAGTAATTACTTGTACTTGTTTATAAATACGGGAGATAGAGTTTTTTTCAGTTTCTTCGGCATTTTGTGTGAGTTTTTATATCCTTTAGGGATAATATGGTGTCAGAATTTTTCATGTCGCCTACTGATGTGTGTGACCAAGAAGAAAAGACCATGATTATTAAGAAAAATTCGTTTTCTAAATTAATCCAACCGGGAATTGAGCTCGGAATCCCTGCGTAGTAGATATGTCGCATGGAAATGAGGATATCAGGGATTTCATGAAATCCCTAGGGATATCACGAGATCCCGGTAGATGTCGAATATTCCTGTTTATTACGTCTTCTTACTTAAATTATCTAGGGATATGACAAAATACCAATTTATCATCAGTGATGTCGTTCCACTAAACTAAATCTAGTGAAATGTCGGCTTGCGATATCTATCCCGTAAACACAGCTACGGTCGCTCTTTTAATAACTATGGCGAGCGACTAACTAAATTCGACGTCATGCCCCTTAAAACTCGACGTAAAAGATACGACCTTCTGTATCTTCATAAAATTCTTCACTTCACTGTCGATACTCCAGGTCTTCTCTCGGCTCTCAACGTCAATATTTGGCATAGATCTCGCAATCCCTGCACATTTGACATACAGGTGTACAGGAATAACACGTTTTATTACAACCCTCTAGTCAGAATGTGCCGTACGTACAACGAGCTGTCCCGCAGTGGCAAAGACATTAGATATTTTCAATAGTAAGTTTTCTAAAGGCAGTGATCTCACCGTAAGAAAACAAATTGTGATAATTTAATTTATTTGTAATCAATAAAATAAGATAAACCTGTAATAACTTTTAACTCTACGTAGTTTCTGTCTGTATAATTTTTCTTCTTTTTTATGTTAGATTTTGTTTTTAATTAGTTAAGTTTTTATGTCCTAGTCGCATATATTAGCATTTAATAGACATGTTGTGTATAATTACTATCTATAGGCTACGGTCCAGTTAAGCTTGTTTGTTGCAATAATTATAGTATGCGATGACTGTATCCCGTCAGTATACAGAATATAAATAAATAAATAAAAGCGGATACTGCCGAATAAAAATCTAGTCATGTATTTCTCTCGCTCGTTCTAGTGTCCACAGGGGAACTAGTGGGAGTGAAAGAATTGCGTTGCTCGAAGTTGTCGCAGCTCACGTGATTTTAGTCGTTAAATTCTAAAGGTAACAAGTCTGCGGTCGTGGTTGCTTCTATGGCATGCCGCCGCGCTTGGAATAGAATCAACCACGACCGCAGGCTGCACTGTAGTCTTCCGCAGCCGTTAGCCGTAGTGTCGCTTGCGGTTGCAGTCAGCAGTCCATTTTGACCTTCATAATTTAACGAATTAAATAATACGACCCACGACAGCTCGAGCGACGCATTTCTTTCGTTACCACTAAGTGCCCCTATGGGTACTAACTATAGCAAGCGAGAGAAATACATGGCTCGATTTTTATTCGGCACTTTTCGCTTTTCTGACATTTCACTAGATTGAGTTTAGTGAAATGACATATCACTGATGATAATTTGGTATTTTGTCATATCACTAAATACTTTCTGTAACACTGAGCAAGTAATCACTACGTAAGAAGACGTAATAAACAAGAATATTTGACATCTACCGGGATTTCGTTATATCCCTAGGGATTTCATGAAATCCCTGATATCCTCATTTCCCTGCGACAGATAGATAGACAGATGGGTAAGCACAAAACAAAGCAAACATAAATTACAATTTGACACATCTGTTCCTGCAATAAGGCGATCTTAATTGCTTTTAGCTACCAGACAACATTTTGGTAGAAAAAATAAAACTACGTCTTAGTGGAGTAGGGGTGACGCGGGCAATGAATTTTATACCTAGTAGTACTTATGTACTGCAGCTCTCCTAAATTTTTTACATTTTTAGACTCATCTGTGACATTAATAAGGCAGAGATGGATTTGACTTTGTTCTATGATGTAGAGCAAGTGTTTAGAATATCATTATATAAACTTGAATTAAGCTTAATGGTATAGCGCCGCGCCCGGATTGCGAGTCGGCCATCATGAACACCATAAAATTGCTAAGCAAAGCTGATCTTGATGAGGCCATAAACTAAAAACAAAATTAAAGTATCATTGATTTACTAGAATACCTATATTTTTGTCTAGAGATGATTGTATTCAGGTTATTGCATTTACAAAAATGCTATATATAGCTTATCTGACAAAATAACCTTTGGCCATAACTATTAAAAATGTTACTTTATCGGTCAACAGAGTCGATTATGCCCTGCATTTCTGTCTACTTTTCCAAGCAATAAAAAAATTAGAATTCGCAAACTAAGGAAGTAACGAGTGTATCAATGGTCGCGGGTCTGCGGAGTGCGGGGAGCCATCACAGCTGCGTCTGCGCTGGGGGACGCTCCGGAAGCGAACGCGCAATGAGCGATCATACGAACCTACCTAACTCTCGGTCACTGTTCTGGTTACTCGCTTACATGCTGATCTTTGGAACGTTGTATCACAACTAGTTAACTAATAGTAGTAACACACGAAAATATACTTATTTTGTCATCATACCTAAGAAGTAAGATGTTACAAGTTGAATTTGTTTAATGAATGCGAATTGATGACATTATCAGACATTAAAACTACGGTAAAGAAATGTGTGAAGGCTAAAAATAGTGACGAACTTATGACATATTCTAATAAATAGGTATCATTCGTATTTATTTAATGGTATGACAGTTTTTTTCTAGCAATACTTTGACGCTCCATCTTTATTTTAAAAAAAATTAACTACTATAATTATCATGGACCTAAAAAAAACCGGCCAAGTGCGAGTCGGACTCGCGCACCGAGGGTTCCGTACAAACCTGCAAGGTTTACAAAGTTCGTTCATAAATTTAAGGTTTTCGGAATTTTTACTTTATGTGTGCTAAAAAACGTTGCTTCATGCCAAATTTCAAGATTCTAGGTCGACTGGAAGTTCCCTTTAGGTTTTGATTCCCTTGCGAGTACTTGCGAGTTTCAAAATATGCAGCTTAAATTGCTGTTTCTTTTGATTGCGTTGACATAGAAGTTTGATTTTGTTACAGCTTAAAGGTATTATAGACCTGAGTATTTGGTATGAATTTCAATTTAATACCTCTACGCGTTTATGAGGAAATGGGTAGTAAGTTTAAAATTAATAAAAAAAATATATTATGTGATGTAACTAAAAATTTATGGTTTTCGTAATTTTTCCTTTATCTATGCTATAAGACGTTGCTTCGTACCAAATTTCAAGATTCTGAGTTCACGGGAAGCACCCTGTAGGTTTTGATTCCCTTGCAAGTGTCGAAAATTTGCGGCATAAACGGCTGTATCTTTTGATTGCGTTGGCTTAGAAGTTTGATTTTTTCACAGCTTCAAGGGACAGTAGACCTGAGTAATTGATATAAATTTCAGCTTCATACCTCCACGCGTTCCTGAGAAAAAGGGTCTTGACAGACGGACGGACGGACGGACAGACGGACAACAAAGTGATCCTATAAGGGTTCCGTTTTTTCCTTTTGAGGTACGGAACCCTAAAAAATAATGTAACATATTTGCTTGCTCTTTTTGACCTACGTTTAGTGAGTCTTTGAAGTAGATAAACAAATTATTTTTATCATCCATCACATCGCAAACCTCCTGTCCTTCCAATGAAGCTTCATTGCTACGAGATTGAGAAGTACCTTCCGCGCTACGGTCGTTCAACTTTATAATCCGACCTATCACCTAGAAAAAGGGTTACTGTGCAAACGACTTTAAATGTATCTCATTTATGTTATTTTCTACTTTTTACGCAGCCAACCCTGGCTAGTTTGATATGCTACAGAAATTTGCAAAATATTCGCAATAGGGTCTCTGAGGGGTCTATAAGACAATCAGACCCAAGCCACTCACATCCAGTGGCTTTCCGCGATCTTTACCAGATCGTCAGTCAACTTGGTGGCTACCATACCTACTAAAAATCGTCGTACGGTGCGCAGTCTTCATTCCAGAACCTTTCCGCCCGTCAGTTATCGGTTATGTTTTCTGTCACGGATTTGTGTTTAAAACCGTTTATTTTTAAATAAATCATTTTTCTCAAAATATCTAATAGCGGTAAGACTACATTGTCTTATATTTAGAGTACTTGGAAATTGAATACAAGTAAGTATCTTATTTACTGGTGCATACTATGAACTTTATATGCAATTGAATTCAATTATTTTTGATGTCAATAAAATAAATAATCATAGTTGTTAAGTACCAGCAAAACGTTTCATAATTTTAAAATGTTACAAATTAACTGTCCCAGAATTGATAACCTATATTTTTAAATTTATCACTTTTTAACAACCCATATTTCAAGATAATTTGCGACCTAGAAAGTAGAAATATCTTTATAGCTGTTAATCATTTTTATCCTGTTTATGTGACCTCATTGTCCGTGCCATGATATAACCGTTTGACCTTAGACAGTGTGATATTTTTTTGTTGATACATTTCTTAAAAATAAATTATTTAAAGAAACCCTTATTATTGTAAAGATTCCCTTCGATCAATAAGATTTCTCAATTTCTCTTAAAGTATTGGAATGGTGTTTTTAAAATGTGTCACTAGTCACTATCACGGCATTTTGTAACACGTACGTTTAAAAAAATCCTTGATAGTGATACTTACGATACTTGGCCAAAGAGAGCAATGTCGATAAATATGAAAAATAATGAAATTGTTATTGTTCATACAAAAGCCACCATGCTTGCGGACATGCGACACTAAGGTGTCATAATCATATATCTGAATGAAAATTACGTTATTAATTCGGCCGCGTAATACCAGTCAGTACAGAATAGCAGCAATTCTTCTCGTCCTATGGCGACTCAAGCAGTACTGCCAAAAAAAGACAGGCATCAATATCTTCTTACCACCATTAGCTTTACGAACCCCTAAGCCCGCCTACCAACATCCACCTTTTGAAGAGGCCTATTTCCAGCAGTGGACTCATGTAGGTTGACGGTGATGTATAATTATCTATAGCTTTTAGTTCTTTGAAATAATGAAATTTTTTTATTGTGTATAAAAATAAATATAATTAAATTGGTTTTTTTTATATTGCTACTCGACGCTGAGGACGCATCTTTTAATTTTGTGCTTAATACGTTAATAACCATTAAACTTACATATTCTTGTAATAGGCTCCTCAAACGTGTAAATGTAGTTCCCATAAATGAGTACGTTATTACCGAATGTATAATAATGATTATATTCATAATTGTAGTCTGTGTTATTTCAATAGTCATAAAACTCCATTGTTAAAGTAGTAAGACTATTCTGTTCTTCGTATGCTTACAAGATAATTTGAGTAAAACCGCGATTATGGAAAATGAATGATGAATTGTTTAGGAAGATAAACGTTTTCAGAAAAGCTACGCAATACCTTTTAAACGGTACACGTGGGAGCATACATTTAAACTTTTTTGTGAATTTTGCAGCGAAATATTTATTTAACCAAAAAAGGAGCTATACTAAATTAACATGTCTATGAAAAACAATACTAGTAGCGTATTTAAAATGCAAATTCACACATACTTTGTATTTAAATTACTAATTATAGATTTGCTTTAAATTTTGAAGATAGAGTTGTCTAATGTTTTTCAATATCTCAGAACATAAATACGATGGGGTACTAACAGTATTATTTGAATCTTATTTTATTTCAGATGTACAGAATTTAACGCGTTTAATTGTTTGCAGACTCCTGTAACTTGAACCCACAGACATACTCGTACATGAACACAAAACTGACTCTTTAATCCCTTGGGGACACGTTGAGTTTTTATATCTTGTAATGTCGATAGCAAAAGCTAACGCATATTTACAAGTAAAGATAAGATTTACATACATATTTTAAAAAATGCGTATACATACTTTGCAATACACCTGGTACACTTTGGTAGACTTACGAGGCGCTATACTGCGCAGAGCACCAATCTATTCATATTTAATTTCATGGTTTGAACCACCGCTAAAGGCGACGGGAGAACTTCCATACAAAGCTGCAATGGACCTAAACGTTACATCAACAAATGGGGTGTTATTTGTAGAAACTATAGTCTTATATCAAATACGCAATGATATAAAAAAAATCTTCCATGGGAGAAAAAAGGTTACAGCATGATATTGATCAACAATAAATAACCTCAAATGTGAAGAAGTTTACTATTTTTTACATTTATTCATCATCTTAATAAAATTATTGTATATTATGAATATTATACAAGAATCGTGTAGGTAGTATAAGATTTTCCTAAGACCCTTGCTTGCTTTTTTAACTACTTACTAATACCTGAGGTGCGGAACCGGACCGGAAGAATACACTAAGCTAAATTTCAAAACAATTGTGTTTTTATTTAAATGATACTTTAATATCCCATTGTAAAATATCGTGTTATTAAGTCAATAGCTATAAAAAAGCATTAAATAAATATTGAATTATATTTCAACAGTGTAACGGGCGGTAAAGTTCAGGCCAATTTTCGCCCGTGGTGTTTGTGCAAAACTACAGCTGCACCGCAAGTATGAAGTCGTGGAATCGTTATCTTTCCTAATCTGTATCTATAGTTCTGAGAACATACGACTTTATAATAATATTTACATAGTCGCAATTTTTCTTGCGGTTAACATGACGGTAATAAGACCCGGAAAAATGACTCTACAGGAAATTTGCTTGTCCATTGATTAGTGCGTTTAATTAAGAATGATTGTAACACGCGCTTCTTCTCATTTGGGAAGGAAAACAATCATCATTTGATGAAAAAAAAAACAAGAAAAAGTTCACAGAAATTATTACACACTATTATTTAATGTTGAGGATTTAATATGTTACGTAATTGTATAGGTCAAAGTTTTTCATATTTAAGATAAAAAGGAAAATTGTATTCCTTAGGTTTCGGGCTACCAAAACTTTGAAATAAATTTAGTTACAAAAAACATTTTTTTTTATTTACCAATCAATATGTATCGCATATTAAGACGCTGACTGCAGCCGATGACCTTGAGCAATGAACACGCCCACAAATTTATTCGTCATTGAATTTCTTTGGAACGCGCCACAGCTATCTCTGTCAATTCTCGTAGGAGTGACAGAGAAAAAACGCATGGAATAGAAGGGCCTAAGTGCCAAACAACAAAATTCGTTGTGCAATTTAAAATTGCCATTTTATTAAAAATCTAAATCAGCCATTTGCTTAAGCAACATGTAATATACAATATAGCAAAATTTTATTATCATTGTTATACGGACTGCTGAGAAAAATGGTAATTTATGTATTTTCAGAGGCTACTTTGAGATTTTTTTCTATCGAGAAAAGTTTTTAGAATCGTGTTTTGGAAACAGCCACCTAGTCGAAAATATGATCAATTACAACTACATAGAATTTAGCAACAATACGAGCCATAGACTTAAAGCAAAACAATCTTCATTGAGCTCAATTTGGCTCATGTCAGCGTCTTAATATGGGTTCGTTTGTTTAAGAATTATTACGAAAAACGTAGAAAATACAGGATTCTCAATTTAGAAATATATTTTTTTGTATCAGAAGTATAGCGGAGGAGAATCAGGCTGGTTGATTTATTTATTTTACATATGTGTTGCATTTTTGTGTAAAATAATTGCGGAAGTATATTAACGGCTCAGGAAGTAAATGCATGAGTACTTAAAAATAAATTCAAACACGTGATGATGCTTAAATATAGCTACACAAAACCTTATAGTTTTAAAAATAGCAAGGAACCCAGATGAAGTTATTAATAAATGCTGTTTACTAAAGTACCTACACATAAGTATATCCCACTAATGACTATTTTGTATTACAACTCCTTCATCATTTCTTCGTAACGCTATAATATCTCTTACAATATCAAAACGTACATGATTACTTGGTACTTACAACCTTCAATACAAAATAAGCTTCTACAGTTTTATTGAGCTAGGCCTCGTAAATGATGCGGGCGGAAATGAACTAACACTGGGCAATGTCTTTTACAGTCAATTCACGTAACAAGTGTAGATGAGCTAATACAATAAAATCGCATTAGCTCCCGTTAACCAATTTACTTTAGAGGGTCCGAGACAGCTTCGTAGGGAATCTGAACACACGGTTAATTTAAACTCACACAATCTTATACTAACCTTATTTAACAATAACAGACGAGCCGAATCACTTACAAACTAAGAAGAATTCTAAAGGGTCATAATTTAGTCAGAAAAATATTGATTTCGATGAATATATGCAATTTAATGAAAATGCTTTTATAATAGTCTAATTTTGTCAGATAGTTTAATAAAATAGACTAATAGATACCTATATAGTAGTAGTAGTAGCGTAACGAGGGATACTGTCAAATTGTGTCTCCTAGTAAAGTGTTGCCTGTGGCAGGATAAGTGAGATTTTAAAAATAACTACAGTTAGGTATACTCATTAATTATGTGAAGTGGACATAATTGATAGTTTTGTTCTTGGTTAACTAACTAAGTACGTGTCCAAACTCACATTGAGATTAAAAGGACAACAAAAGCGGAAATCAGACGATAGCTCGCATAGCCATAACCTCGGTGGCCTTTGAGTATTTAATCATCAAAACAAACAGTGTAACCGTAAACGCTATGCAAATTACTGTCTAAAAAGATAAGCAACCTTCCTTTCTATGTACGGTGATATTATATTATTGATTGTATAAAGAAAACAAGGACAACTGGCTTGATTTTGACAGGTTAGCTTCAGATACCACGAACTAAGCGTGGGCCTAAACACACTATGAAATTAATAAAGTTTTTAAGACTGGAACAAGACGAGTCGGTTGGGCTCATTAAAATTTCCGTTGTATCATTTAACGTATTTAACGTACCTAAGTAATATATTAGCGTAGCTGCGTAGCGTAGCTGACAATATAATCTTTTATTTTTAAAATTTTGGTTTAGCAAGATAAAGTGACATCAGTTATACAAACTCTGTAATCATTTTAGTAAAGTTGTACCTACATGGTTCATGAACTGCCAGACAGACAAACAGGTTGGCATTCCTTAGGTTGAAAATACGTTTTTTGGTAGCAATAGATGAGTCTGTAAGTTTTACTCACGGATTAGGGTCGCTTTTTTTCGCTTCTGTAGATCATCTTGGCGAAAATGGTTCAACCTTCCGTTTTTAAAAATTTGCGTGATTAATAGTTTTTATCCATATTATCTATTTATTTATTCATAAAGCAAAAACTTTGTACCCCTTTTTATAAAAAATTGCGCGAATGAAGGAGTTGAAATTTTGTACACTTAGATAGGTATAGCTTAGGTATGCATAGAGGAGTGCAGAATGTTTTTTTTAATTATGCATAAAAATATGGGTTCAATTTTGACCAATGGGAGACCACTAACTGCTTTATAAATAAAATCAAAGCAGATCAAACTCATTTAATAACTAAAAGCTAACTAAATGAAGGTAGATCAGTACTTAATAAAACGCTCATTTTAATGTATGTACACGTGTCCGCGGAAATTAAGGAAACCAATTAAGGCCTTCCAACTGGTTTATAATACCAGCATTAATGATTTATTACATTTTGTAAAAATTACTTTAAAAAGTAAGTAGCTTACCAATTTTTTTATCGAAATTGGTTAAATGGTTTAGGAATGGAAACGCGATCAACACAAAATTCTTATCATAAATTTTAAAGTAATAATAATGTATTATTCGTGTCTTTAAAAAGTGTAAACAGACAAAAATGGATATAAATGAGGCCATTTGCCTTGACCATGGTCTTACTTAAGCGTGTAAAATAATCTATTTCTGGCAGCATATGAATAAAAACTCACGTTAACATTAAATATTACATGGATACCTATATAATAATTATTTTTGTATCTTGGGTGTTTATTTACAACTTGGTGGCACTGCAGCTTTTTGTTTTACTTTTTATTTTGTTTTTTTCTGCAGTTTGCTAAATGAGGGTTTATATTTTGACGGATACAAAAACAAAGTGCGATGCTTAGCATTCCTTCCCTTTTTATAACTACACCCAATAAGGAAGTCAATGCCCTGAGATATTCAGTCCCAAAATATTTTTAGCCGCAAAAAGATGTGGTCAAGAGTCAAGACATTAATCAAGTGTGTATTAAAGAAAATTTTATTTTTTTACAAGATGATGATTAAGTATATTATTATAATAGGTTCAATAATCATAATTATGAGCCGGGCGTAAAGCATCTGCATCTACATCAAATCATGTTAGAAAAGAGATTTCTACTTCTATTCTTACATTCTGAAAATAATAAGTTCTCGATACGACATATGTATGCATGTCCCGCATAACTTTCATTAGAGTTGAACCATAGGAATAAAAGTTAACTGATTTCAATGTTTTATTTTTTCGTTCCGTGTAGAGCTGGCACAAAAATAGATTAGGTCCACACCTTCTCTTCTAATATAAGGGTGTCGTAGGAGATTAAAAAAGGAAACACGCCTGCTAAGTGTGGCTATAGTGGCAAAATTCTCTTGTTGGAGAAGCATATGTCCAGTAGACCGATGAGGACTGATGGAATTGTAAAAGATGTAGCTCGGTGTCTAACTATCTTTTTATTTATTGTGTATATATGCAAAAATGATACACCTAATAAGCTCCAAAATTTACTTCATAAGTCAAAATCTACACACGATATGTACAACCTTTCTACTTAATTATTATAACTAAGCGCCATGTTTCAACCACTGCACCTTGACCCATGTACCCATGTACGAGTATACCCATGTATATTACTCTTTACTTTATAATTTATAAATAATTACACTTAGTTTTGCATTATTTTGCTATTTCCTTTGACGTCTAGCGTACTCAGACTGCCTTATTACTATTTTATTCGTGGTCCGTCGGTAAGCGTACATTCACAGAGACAGTACCCTTTCTGTACCCTCTCGCCCTGCAGCGCCCTGAGCCTCTCTGAATACCTAAGCAGGTTTTGAAAGAGCTCCTGAACGACTGTGTTATTTATTCATAACATCACATCTGAAACGGGCGACTCTCGCGAGCCTACCACGAGTGAGCTTTACCATAATTCCAAGCAAATTTTTACATGATGAAAAACATGTACGAAACGTGACTTAATGTAGTGTTGTGTTTACTTACGAGAGATAACTAGGTGAACGTATGAAACTAAAGGTAATTAACAATTTATTTAGGATCATGCATCAATCGTATACGATTATGTATGATGCATTAATTGCAACGTGCTGTATCATGGCCATAAAATACTTATCAATACGTGAAGTCAGAAATTTGATATCATCATTTTTGAAAAATATGTTTTCATACAAAATTTTTAGGTTGTATGAAAATAAAATAAATACCTAATAATAATGGTATCACATTTCTGACTTCACCATACTATTTAATGCATTATTATGCTTACATAGCTGGTTTCGGCTTGTCATACCATAACACCTTGTATAATACTCGTACTTGCATTTGAAGTAATTGCCTAAGCCTAAGGTTACTAAGCCAAATCAACATTAATCCACTGATGGCTACAGGCATCCAAAAGGAGGACTTACTTTGCTATAATCACAAAGTTTGGAGATTATGCCAAAATCCCCATTAATCTACCCTCATTGTTCAAGTAGTTTAAGTACCGGTACCGCCAAAAACCAAATTTTACCTCAATTGATAGTTTCACTAACACATGATTAATCTACAAATTAACACTAACATGTCCCCAATTACCACGTAAAACAGAGTTCTTGATACACCACAGCAATGATTTGTGACGGGCAACAGTTAACCCAAGACTTAAAGATTTTGAGACACCGCCAAAAACCAAAAACTGCAATGAGGCTTCTGGGTTCAGTCTTTAGCTCTGGTAACAACAGATTAGAACTTTTGATAATTGCTCAGGTTTATGATCACCAACCCGCATTAGGCAAGCGTGGTGACTATGCCTGTACCCATCATCGAATTCAAGTTACCACAGCAAAGGCCTTTGACCTGCAGAAGGATGATTATAGGCTGTTACCTTATTTTCACTTGACCAAACTTGGAAGGCGAATTAGCGATCGCAGTATGACCGATGATGGAGAAATGACGCTTCTGCCCTTCTTTTAGCGGAACTCCTTTAGTTATCCATAGCAAGAGACGTGGTATTGTGCTAATCATTGGTTTGCCGTTACTACACGCCACGTATATAATAATATAATATAATATATATATATTAATAATAAACTATTACATTTTACTGAGACTAGCCGTAGTATGCTTTAGTGTTTTATTTTGTTAAACTTTCGGTCCGTTGGCTCTTCAAAGTCTGCTATTAAATAATAAGCTACATTGTATTTCTATCATGGCACGAGAAACGCTCTTAGGTTAACGACGTCCGATTTTCTATTACTTATCTTAAAATGACCTTAAGATAAATAGAATCATCAGTTTCTGTCATTTACGCAATTCTGATTTAGTATTGGAAAATAAATCAATTAACAATGATAGGTTCATTTCAGATTATGAAACCTGAATTTTATTTGCCTTGTACTACATAGGTAATCGAAAAAAGACAATCTAATAGCATTATTATGCAATGGTTACAAATAGATGATAAAATATTTTTAATACAGCGATACAATTTTATCTATTGTTATAATAATAATTGTACCCTTGACAAACCGGCGAAAAAGAAATATTCTCAAGTGTATCTTTTTATATGTAAGTAGTGCCACAAAATTTATTGTAGAGTTGTCTCAGAAATTTATAAAGTGTTTGCTTAAACTACTTATAAGATTTATTTTTTCCTCTTCGGCGATGTTTTTTTTTACATATTCTAGTCATAACCAAATGTACGAGGATAGAATTATACGTTTCAATATTGGCTAACGTTTGAAAATGCTGACTTATAACTAATATTGTAAACAAGGACCTGTCCTAACGTTTTTGTCCCGCTTATTTTCAATAACCACCTTCGGTTTGTGTTAGTTTGATTATAAAAAAATAATGTTAACGGATGGAATTATCCTTAATTGATAATATATAAAGTATCTATAAAGCATAGGTAAATTCTATTTTATCTGGTTAACCAAATTTTACCTTAATTGATAGTTTCTCTGACACATGATTAATCTACACATTAACACTGACATGTCCCTAATTACCACGTAAAACAGAGTTCTTGATACACCACAGCAATGATTTGTGACAGGCAACAGTTAACTCAAGACTTAAAGATTTTGAGGCACTTTATACTTTTGTTGAAAAGAGTTTATTTGTCTAAGTAGTACAGCAAGTCTTTTTTCTAGACATTATTGCGACATAGTATCAAGTATAAAAATAATAAAATAATAATGTGATGTCAATTATGATTATACAAATTGAATGCATTAGCCTGCTATTAGCTTTGCAGGTGAAGGGCACTAAGAAATTGCACGTTACAACGCCATAGGATATGAGGTGAGCGGATCTTACAACAGGGGGCGTCATGCTTGACTCACTTGGAAACAGATGAGAACCCTCCCCCCTTTTTTTAATTTACCTCTTGCTGTCATTATGCTAAATTTATCTCCCAAATCCTTTGATTCATCAAGTGTCTATACTGAGAGTTCTACTTTAAATCCAAATATCATGATAAAGTATATTTCAGCAAATGTCCATAAAAATATTTGATAAGTTAACGATTTACAAAAAAAATATTTAATGAACCCTCAGACACAAACTGGCTGGTCTATAGGTCAACTGAACTTATCTTTGGATTAAGTAGTAAATTAAAATTTTATTTTTTGGATGAGTTGTTAATACAATAAATAAATAAATTGAAATATGACTGAACTTAATTTCAGTCGTTATTGTTTAAGACAAAATAAAAAAAGTGTAACGTATGTTTGCTAAACCAAATTAAATGTATTTCAGCTTGGCTCAATAACACCAGAACGACAGAACGTATCATGGAGGAAATTTCAGCATATTTTTTATCCCGCAAAAATGTACCCTTGGAATAGCTTCAAATTAAAAACTCCACGCATACGAAGTTGTAAGCAGCTACCTAGTTAATAATAAAGAATGAAAATAAAACGAACCATGAAAATCAAATAAACAACATAATGTATGTATGTACTTAACGTTTTCTGAAATTGTAAGCTAAACAAACATGATTACAAGATCGCATGAAACAATCGTTTGCGTGCATACTAAGTGAACCGATAATTTAGTGATTTTAACGAAGGCTGCACCTGAGTTCATCACATGGTTGAGTATGTACTCGACATACATAGATAACAATAATTAGATTAGAAACGTAGATGGAACACACGATTAAAACGATAATACATAATTGAGAAATATATATGTAAAATCTATTTAACAAAAACAAGCAAAATAATAGAAGATAGATAAAATGAAATAAGTATATCGCTGTCAGTGATAGATAAGCCATCTGATCGTATGAATCTGATTGTGGATTAATCGAGAATGTTGAGAAATACTAATAATTTACAGTTATGTAATGTTTCTAAAATGCAGCAAATATAAATTCGAGTTGAATAAGAGTTTAGTTGGATAATAGTTTAAGAATCTGTTTAAAAGTATTAGAACATACGAGTACAATGGAAAAAAAATCAAGAAGCACAGATATATTTTTTTTAATATGACAATCTCTCTCTCAGTTGTCTTCTCTAAACTATCGATATAAAAAACCTTTTACTAGAGCACTTGCATCCAGGAAAACAAATTGTATAATTAAGTTCCGAGTCAGCAGGACCAGTTCTAAGTTAGCCGAATTGTTTTGGTGGTCATCAAAAGCTCGACCTTGACTTTTAATTATCACCGGAAGTGCGGAAGTGTGGCGCTACCTGTTATGTCCTGCGCTTAGCCTACATCGAGACCGGTTGTGCGCGGGCGCACTGTCCTCACAACATGACCTACGTGCTTTGAACTACTACGAACTTCACAAGGAAACTTGTTCCTTTGCTCAATTCGCTCGGTTGACAATACGGATTATTTGCTAAATATTTAATACCAACAAACGTATCTACTCACCTCGAATTTTCCTTCGGAAATGAATTAATTGAATAACAAGACAATAACAAATTTGCGATACAAACGGGCTGCTGATAAGTAAATGTATGTCTGAGTCATACTTTTCAGAGTCTAACATTGTAATAGTAAAACATTGTAGTCTTCACCGAATTTGGGACATGTACATCAAAATTTTTTTATGAGAATATGTAACTAAGTAGTATTGCTTATGAACACCGGTATCAAAAGATTGCATTTATAAACTGCATATCTATTTTAGGCTTTAAAATCCCAAATAACCGAATTGTCAATAAAAATTATTCGTGATTTGAAAAAATAATAATTTGATTTTATCGAAACTTACGGGTCGTTATATGTGGGTACCTATAAACATGTACTCCATCAACTCTTGGTAGATTATGTCAGAGTAGTCGCCGGGTACGGGGTAAGACGAAGTATGCGGGTTCGAGAACCACTTAAGGTAGTAACTAAATAAATACGTAGGTCAACTTTGTTTTCCATAGCCCGCTGAGCGACTTTGAACTTGTGGACTAGCCGTATCGTCAGTGTCCACGTTTCGACTCCGTATGTCATGACGAGTAGGACGCACTGATTGAATACTTATGATGTAAAAACAACAGAGCTTCTGTTTAGCTTTATGGTAAGGCCATTATACGAGTAGTGCCTGCTCAACAATATATGTATAATGTAACTACCTAACTGATACTATAGTTTGCCATGAAATGTAAATGGCTGGAAACTAGAACCAACTACAATTATTAATCGTTGCAAGTTGCTCTTTATGTTCTCTTGGTATTTAACTTGACAAGGCGACTGTTTATAGGTCGTCCAACCAGATAAAATAGAATTATTCTGTAACAAATAATTACGCAAAAGTATTTAAAGTAACTAAGGAGATGAACTATAGAGTTATATCAATGTCTACACAATCTTCCATTTTAATAGATGATACATGAATTTTAACAAAAGTAAGTCAAAACAAAACATTATTTATTTTCCCCTATTCCTAAAATTTAAATCTTTAAATCCTCTAGTAATTTTCATTAAACTTGAATCGAGAAAACAAACTTCTGATTATTTCTACTTAACTTTGTAAGTACTTGTAAACTTTGTAACCCATTTAGGTTTTGATTGTTTTCGTAATTACGTTTTACCCTTTTATGTAAAAAACAAAGAAATGAAAATTTTAACAAGCAAGATATTTTTGTCCTAAAGAAAATGTTATTGTGATTGTGGAAATCTTTATAATTATTGTATTAACAATTTTAAGAACAAAATCAGAACATCTTTGAAATCTCCTGTACGACACCAGAACCAGTATTAGTGGTATTACAAATATAAAATATAAAATGAATTGAAAACATATTCTTTTTTCGTGAATTGTTTTCAATTCAATTTATATTTTATTATTAATGCATACCCTCGCGTAGGTATGCATAAATAATAGGTACTACAATTAATTCAAGGTTAAAAAAACTTGTTTATTTTTTATTTTTAGCCATTTTATTTGAGAAAATCCACTATAGTTTGACTCTCTATTAATTATTTTTTATTATTTTATAATTATATTTTATCAATCTGGGAAAGCAATAATCTTAATAAATCTTCTTTGTAATGCAAAGCTAGAAAAATTTATATGTTTAAATTTATAATATAAATTGAACACAATAATAAGTAATAACAATCATATTAAAATAGAAAGATACGGGTACGCTACTCATCAATAAGTTCGCAAATAAGATAATGGTAGCGTTCATCTTTACATTGCAATTTAATTCCAGCGTAATAAACACTAATTGAAACATTTACTTCACATAGTAATACCTAATATTGTTTTTATTGTTTATCGTAATATTTTAATTCTTTTAAATTGACTACATTGTAGATTACAATTGTATCAACGACAAACTTTGACATTAATAACTTTAGATAATTTTTTTTAATCACCGATGTGTATAGTAAAAGCCTTGGTGTTACCTAAAGAATATCTTAGAATTCTTAGATGATAGAACTATTCATCATATTTTTTTTATGATCATACCATGAAATTGTATTTGTCATTATACGAGTAACTTAGGTAATAGTTTGGTATAACCATTCCTGTTTAACCGTATTTTGTATGTTTGACTATCGAAACAGGACAAAACGCCAGAACTAAAAAAATCGAGGTATATATTTATTTTTTTAAATATTAACTTGATTTAGCGGAAGGTTGTGGATTAGAGTCCCATCTCAGGCAGTCAAAATTTGTATTCAAGGTATTATATTTTTAGGGTATGTAGTTATTTAAAATATATATTCAACAAAACACTTTGAAGAAACTCTTATAGGTACGCTGCATGTGTGCCGAATACTTTGCATTTTATGCGCTTTAATTATATTGTTTATGATCCTGGTCCGATTCCGCTGCCCCCTAGGTCCTAGGTAGTTACTTACGGCATTGAGCTCCATGGAAATACACAACTTCTGAGATATACAGGTACAAATATTACTCTTCTCTTGATTCAATAATTGTATTAAAGTTACACCAAATGTACGATTATTCGGACAATGTGAAACTCTTTACTCAACTTAACTGCAAATGTTTTTAAGCAACAAATTCAAAAAAGTTTAAAAGAAACTAACCCTGGAAACTAATTACCATTGAAGTCATTTTAGCCACGGTAAAAATAAAAATGGCGAAACAAATTCCTCGAAAATTTTGCGTTAGCTATTCTTAGTTTATAACATCAGCAATAACTTAGTTTAAATTTCAATTTCGAGTCAAGTTTTCGGTGAACATTTAAGTATAAGAATATTAGACAAAATTAGACCTGATGTGATACGCAAACTGTAAGCTTCTATGAATAGTTTGGTTTGCAATGAAATTCTATTTTTTGTGTCTGTTGCAATAACTACTGATACAAAACCGAACAGGGCAGAGCAACCTGTTACCGAACAGGGCAGAACTTTTAAATGAATCTTAAGTATATAATAGACCAGTAGCTATTATAAATGGTGAAGTTGCTTGTCCCATACTAATTATCATGAAGACGAAAGGATTTAATATGCCATTCATGTACGTTTGATATACCTACACGTCAAAACTTCTACCAATAGGGCCAGCTATTTTGGTAGCTATAAACAATATTATAATAACTTTAAACTAACAACAGTCAATTTTCGTAATGAATTCAGCTATAAATTGTGTCTGTTAAGCAAATCGCGAGTGTTGAGAAATAAACCAATCACAAATCGCCATAAACGTTTGCGAAGCATAATAAACTGTTTACAGATTGCAAACAGTGAAAGTATACCTGACAAAAACCTATAGTTATTACTGTAGACTTAGGAAATCTTAAAGTTCAATGAATACTTGTATTCCCACAACAAAGACGTTAAACTAACCTTGCGAGTAATATTTTAACAATTACTTGTAGATAATTTAGTACGGACATCATTATCGGCATGTAAAATGTTTCTCGCTCGGTAATCTAAGAAATTAAGTTAGTTAATATTTGAGATATAAAGATAAGTAGATCGTTAACCGGAATGGTATCTAGGTAAAGTTTATAGAGTCATTCAATTATATTTATCAAACTAGTAACTCGCACTGAATTTACACGGCTGTTGTCCCAAATTGAAATCTAGAATCATTAGGTTTTTGCAGGGACCGCCTTTTAAGTTACAATATTCTGGTAGAAATTTGATTTTATTTTACCTAATAACAAGTCTGTCTAATACAAATTATATATTTTTTTAAAAACCATATGCTGTAATACTTTATTACGTTAAAATATTACATCGTTAATTGTGTACCATATGATGCATTACAAAAACATAACATATTGTTATTGTTGGGTTATTTATATTGGCATTCATCGTAAAAGTGTATTTTTTTTCATCTTCTGAAATGCTAATATTATTTCAATCTATTTGTCATGAATAATTAATGAGCAGTAGTAATTATGTACTTATTATCTCCGTAATCTTTTACAAAAAAATAACAAATTCTGAGCTAATAACTGAGCAATTCCAGGCATAATTTAGATGGTCTCAAAAAAATTTGTCTTAACCATAAGTTAAGACAAATTTTTTTGAGACCAAGAAGCATAACTGCTACAATAAAAATCTAATAATTATTGAAGATCTTAATTGAAGTCGTTAAGTTGGTAAATGAGTTGAGTAGGTAATATAAAAAAAAAACTTAAGATGCCAAGTGCTGAAATATTAACTTTGTTTTGCTTGTTAGCTATAATATGAGTAATTTAAAAGGTTTAGCCCTATTTTCAACTTAAGCACATCGTATTTTCTTTTATGTGTGAGCTATTATATGCGAACCAGGAAATTTTAACTATTCAATAATAGAATGATAGAACTGTATTTCGTGTAGGCACGTAACAGTAAAGTGACAGCCTAGAATCATCCCACTGTAGGGAAAAGGCCTCCATCATTGAATTCAAGTTACCACAGCAATAATGAATACTAGTATAATCATTACGTTTGCCAAATGCGGGTTGGTGATCACAACCCGAGCAATGTTCGAAAATTCAAAACTTTTGGTTGCCCGATCCGGCGATCGAACCCGGGACCCCGAGATCTTGCCCCGGTATTTAAACCAACGGGGAAACAGAATTTTAGCGTAAGCGTAAGGCAAATGAAATAGCTAGCCTTAAGAAAAAAAATATAAAATGGTAGAAGAATAGATCAGCAAAACTTGATTTTTTTTTTGGTGGAGTTAGCAGTTAATTATTTATTGTAATAATTGTCATAAAAATTAGATAATTAAAAAAATGTGGACAAGTTCACATACATGGTTCTGACTCCAAAGTGAGCAACTATTGAAAGCACGTAATGTGGAAATCAGAAAGAACGAGGGTACAACAAACACCCACTTTGTCCCGTCCGGGAATCGAATCAAGTGTAGTGTGTGTAAGCCACTCCGCCACGAAGATCGTAAAAAAAAAATTTTTGGTTTAATGCTCAAAATGTTGAGACAAACTTAAATATAGTGTTTAATCCGTTAATATATCATAAATTTAGATCCAATAAACCTATACAGCATGGAACATTACAAATATCGATGTTATAGCCGATTATAGAAAACTTTCTCAGTAGTCTCTAAAATAGTCAAATTTGTAACTGAAACAAATTAAAAAGATAGACCTTAAAAATTCTGCCTCACTTTATAATCTCAATAGTTAGGATAATTGATATTGTATGTATACAATGAAAACCATTGCTCTATTTTGTACCAACAATATAATTAGTCGAGATAATCTGGACGCTACTGTATTAGTCTGCAGACCGCCGCACAATAGATGTCTAGGCCCATCTAGACGTATTGTGGGATTTCGCTGATGCGTGCAGAGCTATGATTGCTGACCCGTCTCTACCTCCCTACAATTACAAACGTTTTCTACAATACGACCGCGCGGTGCTTTTAATTTTTTCAGACTTGTCGAAGGCAAACATTTGGCATGTTTGCTTTTGTTTCCTAAAGAAAGTGATTGCTTCGTCTCTACTATTGTTAAACTTTTAATGTTTCGTACGTTTATTCAGTTTATTAAAGTGCACACCAAAAACCTTTTAAATAAATATATACTTACAAAACTTATAACTTGACATCGTTTTATCTGCAAGCTCATTCGTCGTCGTACGCGTATATTTTGCTAATTACGAAAAAATAACTAAAAATTTTTTAAATATTAAACATTAAATAAGTTGTAACTATAATATGTACCTTCCGCTTAGAGTTAAGATCGTAAAAATTAGAAGGGAATCGCAATAACTATTCGTATTTAAATAACGTGAATTCTAATAATTTGTTGAAGGTCGTGGATCGGGTGCAGCAGTGATATGTTTATATTAATTTCAATATTATTCATCTACACTAGGCACATATCCGAGTTAAATATAATTATATTAACATTACACATTCATTTAGTTTTATTTATGTATGATCAGAATAAAATGTAACAATTTGGGTACTCATTAGTAAAACCTACTAGTATATATCCTGTCAAAATTTTCGTATATCAAAAATCCTTTCAAACTTTGCGCTTTTGTAATATTAGCAAGTAAGATAAGAGACTTTGTTACAAAAATATCACATCTTCATGATGGTACACCTGGTTGGACTGCCAAGTTTTAATACTTTTAAAAAGGAACTTTTTGTTGTTCTACTTTTATTGTTAGGTACCTTTACATATTTTGCTGTCACTTATGCACTCTACATATCGTGTAGGGTTACCGATCACTGATCACTTTATAAATATTAAACGTACCATTGCCCTTCCTATATTTACAATTTTAATTAAAAATAATATTATAAGCTGCGTACCTACACACTAGGACTTTGTAAACATATGCATAAATCAGTATATAAACTTGAAAAATTTTGTCTCAGGCGGGACTCGAACCCGCATCTCCTCGCAGGAGATGCGGGTTCGAGTCCCGCCTGAGACAAAATTTTTCAAGTTTATATACTGATATTATAAGTGCAATTAAGTTGCTAAAATATCAAATAAAGTATATGCATAAATCGATCGATAGAAATTATGTAAATGTCAATTATAAATTGTTTTGGTACTTTCGCTTCATAAACTTAACATCAAACGAAGGCAAATAGGAATGTTTTGCTTCCTGATCAGATAACGTTATAACTCAAAGTCATAAGCATAAAACTAAAACACAAACTTTGTAAGATATGTTTTTTCATTACAATGTTAAAAAATATGGTACAGGTGCTATAACTTACAAGACCTATGTATTGTTATGTTGAGTTATTTCCATATGCGCAACGTATCAATAATACGATACTGTAATATAATTATAGCCTGGTATAAAGGTACTAGGTACCAATTGTACATATAGATGCAAGCAAATTTATTCGTGACATATTTAGGTATGTAATGTTTTTGGGCACTCAATATTTTAAAAAACTCTGAAACTCTCGCGACACATCCATCAAATTGGTTTAACATTATACGTAATTACAGCAAATTAGTATGTATTTACATACATATTTATTTATTTATTTGTTGGTACTTCTGTTTTCTAACTGAAAATGGATTTTATTTCTCGTAATACTATAAGGCCAGTTCACAGTAAAAACGTATCACTTGCAAAATAATGTGTGAAGTATTTCCCCTTACAGTTTGTCGTAGCGTATCCAAGTAAGATTTTCATCATTAATATTAAATTGGAAATATTTTTGTAATAACGTTCTAAAATACTATTGTTGAAAAACAATATGTATTTACAAAAAAGCAACAGAAAAATTGTACTCACTCCTAAAGATACCCATTTTGAAACACTTTCTCATTATGTCAGGGAATGTATTAACTTTGTTTACTTCTCCCATATGTATTAGTAAAATCACTTAATTGTTAACAATTGAACCGGTCAAAAAAAATACAAAATACGAAGTCCTGAACAACGTGAAAATGCGAGGAAACGATCGCGTAGTCGACTCGTGCGTAGCACCGGCTACGAACTGATAGTGTATCGGACTGAAAGCGGCGCAGACGCAGCAGCCGCTCAAAACTGCTTGTAAACCGTACGCGGATTATCTCGCGTTGACACTTTTTACTTGTGACTCCATTCAAGGTTCGAAATACGTATCGCACAAATGATTCAATGCTGCTTTGCCTACCATGCTATGTTTTAACTACAAGCAATATACGTAAACATTTTGTTTCTATTGAATTCGTAGTCTACGTTAATTTGTATCTGCCTTTAACACCTGTTTCATTTTTTTATATGCAAACCAAATGTGCTATACTGCAATATATACTTTCATGTTAATTATATTAAATTTATTGTATTGGGTCTACAGTCTTGTTTTTTATAAGTTTAATTCTTCCGTAATCATGGCGCTTGCAACAGAGTAGTTCAGGCCACAAAAGACAAAAAAGTGCATGCCGAAATATCGGAAACTCATAAAAAACAAGGTACATGGTGAACCCTCGAAACAACTTATACCTCTTATATTATCGTCACCAGCCCAAATCATTCCACAACTGAGTTTGGTCATTGGTGGGGAGAAATCTTGCCCGTCTTCTTCTGGCATTAGTAGGAGGAGAATGAGTGCTAGTGTAAATTGAAAATAGTTTTTATTTAAGTTATTGTATTTTCAATCATTAATATACCTACTTTTGTTAAATTATTTTTTACTTAAATATTTCACTGCAGCACAGATAATATAATACACTGCAGTGCAGTTATACCTGCGGATAAACTTGCTGTTAACAAGAGACTGTCAATACTCATATCACCAGCCTCAGGCCCTTCCTGGAAACAGGCATCTCCATAGTGTGGATTTACCATAATCGCCAAGCTGGGCATGGTTTGTGATCGCAGTTTGGCCTATGTCGGACAGCAGACGCTGCAAGTGTCTTCTTCTGGCAGTTCTCTTTCAGTAGCCTCTTACGAAACCCGTAGGACGAGAAGGGTTGGTACTATTATTTTATTTGCCGACACTACAAGACATTAATATTTACGTATTCCTTTATTAATGAGCTGTCACAGTGAACAATGCATAATTTTGCTTCGACTATTAAAATATTGTGATTATTACCTACTTGTTGAGTTTTAAATACAATTCCTTGAACACAAATTTCAACTGCCTGAGATAAGACTCGAACCCACAATCTTTCTGCTTTCTGGCACACAAAATTTATGTTTAAGTTCAATGGTTAAAGTAGTCGCCCAGAAAGCGGAAGGTTCGAGTCCCACCTCAGGCAGACGACATTTTTCCTCAACGAATTAGTTATTCAATTCACACTAATAATTGAATTGCATAAAGTATTGTATATGTGTCATTTCTATAACAAATGTTTAAAATATTTTTAAAATCAGAGTAGGTAGGTGCCTATTAATTTGATAAGGCGAGTTTATTCTATTTTTATTGTTACCTTAATTTTTTTTCTTGATTCTTCGTATTTTAATATGTCGGCTAAGTACTGTTTTTTATTGACAACTTGTGATTTCGCAAAACAAGTGGCATTCAATAATGTAATGCACAATGCATGTTTAGTCTGATATAGATGTTTGGATTGTTAAAACCTATGGTTGAAACTGTTGAAATTATTTGAAGTCCTTACTTCGATTTAAACCATCACAAGTGGGTGTTATCTGATGCTTAAGCGATACGATGCATTCTGAAAAGGCGATTCCTTGTTGTTTAATTAAACAGAGTCGAATTTTTTTATATATATAAACAGTACTTCATACAAACTAGGAGTATTACATCTTCAACGTAAAAAAGTCGTTTAATCTACATTGTTTGACCCGACCGACGACGTGATGCCACGGTGATGACGGTGATTATAAAGTTTTAATGTCTGACTGAAATTGTTCTATGACACTTTGTTCACTAAGAAATATAGTCTTGGTACTTGATAATTTTTGTTACACTTTTGCAATACATTCCTGCCAACCGTTAGTGTCTTAACAGATAAAGCGTGCTTATATAAGCTTTAGAGGAAACACTATGGCCGAAAGAATTGAAAAATAGGTATTTGTAAAATCTATTGCTGTCGCGCAGTGCCAAACGCCTTCACCGCAGAGTGTGATAGAGACAACTGCTTCTTGGACCGAAAATACCTACTAAAAACACACCAAATCAACGTTCCGTAGTCCCCCGATTACTTTTCCAAAACAAGACCGATTTAAATACTTTTTTCATTAAAAATTAAAGAAAGGCTTTGGCCGTGTTCCTATGTTTGCCTTTTTTTCAAAAATTTTGCCAAATTTTTTTTTCTGGTTGTTTGAACACAGCGGAAAATCTGGCGAATTTATTCGATTTTTGAGGGCTCATATCTTTTTTATTAATTAATTTATGAAAAAACAGAAAACATAGAAACATGCTAATAGTAGCCATAGATTTTTATGATAAAAATTATTGCTCTGCTAGCATTATCCAGGGAGGAAACAGGGGACTACGTTTTTATGGAAAAACGGCCGTGGTGTTTCCTCTTAAGTTATTATGGTTTTATTTTTTAGCTACATAATATGTAGTGCAAATAATATTATTATCTTTCTTTCACTTTGTTGATTTGCAGACATTAGTTATTCAACTTCGGACAAGCAATTAATGACTCGTTCAAAATGGATTGATGTGAAATGCAGCGATCTTAGAACTAATAAATACATATAACTTCTTTTTTGCATCATATACATAGTTGTTTTATACAGTCGGATAAAATTGTATACTTGTCTAAATAAAGAGTAAACTACCTACCTATATGTACTAAACATAAATTATGCCACTACAATAATTATAATCGCACTCTTCACACAGATTGCGGGATTCAAACTAACATCCACTGTATTTTTAGTCCGCATCGCACACCGGACCAAAGGACTAAGTTCCATTTATATCCAAGCAATCAAATTAAAACTTCGTTTACATATTACGGGTATCACCTGATGACAATGCAACAATTATTGCAACAATCTTCTGTTGCAGCTTATTCATTTTAAATGGGCAACACTTCAAAGGTTAATAGCATTGACTTGTTATTGTGTTTAGGCTATGCACCTTTATTTTGTTAACAAAAAATATTCAATCAAGATCTTGTTCTGCAGGTAGCACTGACAGGATGATTTATGAAGAGATTTTGAGGAAACTCCGTAACAGTTGATAACATCCGAAACAATTTATTTTGTTTAAGGGTAGCAACGCACTTAAGCGGGCCGGCAAATCTAATTTATGTAGATGAATGCTCGAGAAAAAAACCGCTCTGCTAGGCGGGCAACAACAGCGGGCTGACATTAATCGGAAAAGCCGGGCGGTAAAATTGAATTTAGATAGAAGAGTATTCGGGAATTACAAACCGCTCGGCAAATTTAGTTCAGCTAAAAATATGGGACGAATATGACGTGTTGTTAGTTTCTGCAAGTTTTGTTGTTATTGTTGGATCTTTATTACGAAAACCCCGAAGATTCTGGGTGCGAAGTGGCCTTCGGCTTTTTCGTTCCACAACGAATGCCGAAACGAATAATGACATGTCTACCCGAATGAACTAACCGATCGGCACAAGCCGATTTAAGTGCAGTAATTACTTCGGGTCGGCTTTGTTGTTCGATAAATACTGCCGAACCGAATATGCTGCCGGCCCGCTCGTGTGTAGCTACCCTTAGTCACCCGACAACCCGAATGGGTCCGCCTTCTACACAAAAGTCGCGGCGCGTCGCCATACAAGACACAGTGATGTAAAGTTCCGGTGTCATGAACGTTGTTATAACTCGAAGATGGACTGCCAAGCACGTAGTCTTCTCCTGCTACTATCAGGAAATAAATTGCTTCTTTACAGTAGTACTAGCACAGCAAGATGCGGCCTACGCTGGTTGGGATGTGATCAAAATTGACATTTCGATTGCCTATTTCGGTCAAAATTAACACGATTTTAGGCTTAGTTTCATCCATTCAGGTAACTAAACTTTTGCTAAGTGACGATTATTTTACATTACTCATATACATGCTATTCAATTATGGAGTAAGCACAACTCGTATACCAAAAATCGTCTTTTTGGAAAGATCTTAGTTTTATAAACTACCTACGTAACTTCAGTTACATACTAAAATTACCGAATGACCAAAGCTTGACAATGTAGAAAATCCCATATCGCAATCTCTAACCAAGGAATTAATGATATTAAGACATTTTCTAAATTACGATTTCACATTTCTCGAACCTATTACATTAAGAAATGACCCAACACTGAAAACAAAATTCGACCACATTATTTTTTACGTTATTTTCTAACTAATTTAGTAATAGGTGAGTACTTAATAAATACTAATCACCTAGAATTTAATTAGAGCACCTTTAAATACGGAAACACTAGAAAATGGGATACTATTTTGGTGCTAGTGTGTTACTTGGAGGATCTTGGAACTGTATAGAAATGGTATGTTTAAATGTTAATTATATAATACTTAATTTTTGTGTTGTGTACTATATTATGTTTTATATTTTTTCGGTCAGAATAAGTACTAGGGTTACAACGGGCGTTTTCTTTGTAGTAGGTCGATTCGCCAGCATCCTAAGTGTTTTATAATTCAATCGAAGTATTATATTTAATCCCTCAACCCCCAGGAGGCACTCGGGTGCCACGATAACAATTGATTTCAATTGTGTCTGGAATAACTCACGATCGAGGGACATCACATAAAAGGTATACTGATTTAAACTTTCATGGTCACTATCGTAAGAGTTAGTTATTTCGAGATGTTCGAAGTAATTTGTCGTACTGTAATGTAAGGTAGGAAAATTGGACCTTCTACTCTAACGTAAACCTTATTTCCAATCCAAGCATCCTTGTTGTTGAGAAACTGTATTAACATGCAACACTTCCTTCCCAGGTGTCACGCGCAACGTTAATAATCTCAATGCTAACTCTATGTCACTGCGCGTCAGCGGTACAAGGGAAACCGGCGCCGGAACCTGCGCCTGCGCCTGAACCAGCACCGAAAGACCTCAGCTACATCAACATCGACGAAGAGGAAGGCATGCCCATTATAGAGGACTTTAGGAGCGGGCAATATGGAGAACTACGAACTGTCCTTACAACCATCAAGGCTCAATTCAGAGAAATAATCGAAGAGCTAATGTCTCAAGTAATCAACTATTTAAAAGAAATTTTAAGACAGATCAAAGTGAAATTATTGAAAAAACTATCTCTGTACAAAATGTCAGATGTAGTACGTCCGGCTATCGACGGTTTCTCTAACTTCATCGTAGAACCAGTACCGGAATATTATGAACCTATAAGAGAGCCTGAAACTTCAGGCTTTGGATACAGGCCATTTTCTCTTGCATCATTTTTATCCTCCAAAAAATAGTATAGTTTAATGTGGCAAATGGTATAGGTAACTTTAAATGGTTAAGTTTTAAAAAAAGTTTATAATTTATTCAAAGTGGAAGTAGTTTTTTCTCATATTTATTATTTATTAAAATAAAAATATCAAACCGTTAGTTTACTGCATGTACTTATTTATTAGTAGATACTAGAGAATATTTACGTAATATATTTATCGGCATTAAAAGACCTTTCTCATAAGTTTAATAATCAAATGCTATTCGTTAGTCATGACACTAGTTGCTGTTATAAACGACAAGGCGTTTTTTATTATATGTAAGTTTAAGTTTTGTAGAAGTTTAAAATCAACAATGCTAATGTATATAAATAATAAAAGACTTAGTATATAAATAATAGAAGAAGTACTTACAATGAAATGAGGTTGTTTATTTTCCTAATGCAAATTTTGATGATAAAATAGTTGGACTTACAAATATTACGTTTGGTTTCGTTTGCTCAGTTAGAGAGTATAAAGGAGGATGTGTTACAGTTTGCTATTACAATCAAACAGGAGCTTATTACTTGTTATTTAAAATTACTTACCTTAATTGATTTAATTTATTATGTAATTTTTTATTCTTTCATATTACAAAACAAAATTAAGGAAAAATTACTTATAGTTTACTTTGGTAGTAGATTTGTGCATCTAAGTGTGAAGTATTGTGTAATATTGGAAAATTTTATTGGAACTGTTCGAATATATTATTTGATACAGCTTTTACCGTAAGATTTAATACATAAGAAGCAGACAGGTTTATTAAGTTTACCTATGCTCGATTCCTCTCGATCTATTAAGACAAATTTATACCTACATTTTCAAAGGTGTTATTCTGTTAAACAAAATAATAATAATATTTTTAGTTTCGATAACTCAATTTCTTTTGCAAATTTCGTTCATAAAAACTATTCAACTGTTTCAAGAGTTAACTAAGTTTATACCAACCATGTAAATTGTAGGTACTATATTTTTTATGAGTTTTTGATATTTCGATACTGTTGCAAGCGCTATGATCACGGTTATACTATCATAAACAACAAGGTACCTATATAGGTACCCGAATCAATTTACTTATGAATATCCCAAGCATCATAGCTCCCATGAACCACTTATCTTTACCAAATGTACCTATATAAATACACAATTGGACCATTACCTAGAAAGACGATTTCAATATCAAATAATAAGTAGGTATAAGCTAAGAAACCAAAAACGCGTTAACCTAGATGGGCCCCACTAGAATTGTTTTTCTATTATTAAACAAAAAACTGTTTGGTAATACATAAATTCATACAAGCGTCAGACTAACTTTGATTTGATTTATGCTCGTTAATCAACGAATATCTACAACCGGTCAAGCGTGAGTCATATACAAGCGCTAAAGGTCCCTAACTGAATAAATAAATAATTATTTATCGTCTTTTACAAGAATGCTTTGAATAGGTACAATATTAATGTTACAGTACAATGCTTAATGCTAACAATGCTATTACTCGGCCTCCTAGCTTAGGTGTGCCTGTATTCTAGAATTCAGATCAGTAAGTAGTGTCTACCTACCGTGCATGAGCACTTAAACACTTGTAGCAAAAACAATTTCAAGTTTAACCTTACAAATAATTAATGAAACAATTATATACTATATGAATAGTGTGTGTGTGTGTGTGTGTGTGTATGTGTGTGTTTATTACTGAAGGTACTCTTACAACTTTATATGATTTTAATTAGTTTGTTTTATAATTTATTAATTTATTATAATATCTTAAGGCCAGGTAATTCGGCATATATAGATCGATATCATCGATCGCCTATTACTATTAGCGGCAGCGAACGACAGTACGAGCCTGACGAGCCGGCCGCGCTCACGTATTTTTTAGTTATTTAAAACATAGTCATTAAGTATATTATTTAATGAAGTTAAACTTTTGTCTATAAATATTTAGTAACTTTAAACAAGCATAAAAATGTTATTTAAAATGTCCGTAGTTTAGTCGGCACATTGATTTTTTTATATCGAGCCAAGTTTATTAAATCTTGTAACCGATAACAAATGTGACTAGACTAGACTCTTAAATAATACCTTTCTTTACAGACTTTAAAACGCTGTTTTCTAGTTCTCAGGTGGGTTTAAATACTCAAAAACGCTGCCTCTAAGGACTACCTAGCCTTAATACCACAGCAACGATTTCAATGTTCGAAACATGTTTCTTAGAACCTTTAGGAGTGGTTAACTTCAATCCATGCAATATTAATATTCCATTCGAATTAATAGTATTTTGAGTATTCAATACTGATAAAAACTACGAGTATCATGGTCTCGGTCATATTTTGGTTACAAGTTTAATTTCTTAATACACACATCAACACTGTCTAGGGATACTTTGGATTTACTCAATTTACTCAAAATTTAATAAAAATAACATAAAATTTTATTTTTATTTCCATTTTTTCAGACTGCACTCCAGAATAATAGAAAACTTTTTTTTTGCGTTAGTAAATTTTTATTTAAATAGAGAAAAAAACGTGAAATAATAAAACTAACAGTGAATGTTTATCTCAAGAAAAATAAATTCCTCAAAGCCCTTCTTAGGAGCATGTCCCACGCGTGTTCTATGGGGTGTAGATCAGGCGATTGAGCCTAAGACCGACACGTCGTGCTCCTGCAACCAGCTCGTCACCATTTTCGCTGTGTGCGGACGGGCGTTATCGTGCATGAGCGTGAATTCTTGGCCCATTTGTTGTCGATGGGGATAGATTATTGGTACTAGCACCTCGTTATGGTATTTTTCAGCCGTCATGGTGTTTCTGATCCAAACGAGGACTGTTCTTCCACCAAAACGAATTCCCGCCCAAACCATAATTGTCCCGCCGTGGTATGAATGGACTTCTTGAGGATGTTGCAGTCGGCTCTCACGACCAGGAACTCGCCAAACACGTACGCTACGTGTATCGGGATGGAAACCGAACGGGGACTCATCGGTAAACAGCACTACACACCACTGGTTATCTTCCCTGAGCAAATGTTCACGAGCCCAGCTGGAGTACGAAGCGGTCTGTGAGCATGAAGGTTAGCTTCATGCAGCCTTCTCCTAACAGTTTGGTCACTCACAAGCAACTGCTGCTCTGACTGCAGCCTCTGGACCAACTACATGGCCGAAACATTTGGTTGTCTTCTCGCGGCAACTTGCAAAAATCGGTCTTGTCGTTGAGTGGTTATGCGCTTACCGCTTTGGTGTCTTTCAGCCACTTCACCAGTAGCACGATATCGTGACCATAACCTTGATATCACGTTTGGCTTGTTCCAATCTCCTCAGCAATACTCCGTTGAGTAGCCCCGGTTGGAGCATGCCTACTGCCCTTAACATTTCCTCTCTTGTTAAATTCCGCTGCCATGCATACAATAACATTAATTCGAAATTAACCGATAACTTGTTATAAAACTTAAATTTGACACAATTAAATAGCCAAAAACTACTGTAGGTAAATGAAACCTTCGGCCTTCGCTACCATTATGCAGCGTAAATCTTTGTTTTTAATTTTTTTTTTCAAATTCAAATTTAGAATCTTTCAAAAAGGTTTACGAAATAGGCTTTCGTCAAAAGAATTGAACACTGGCCAGTATTTTTTGAGTTTAAAAACTTTATACAAAATAGTCCTAGACGGTGTTGTTGTGGTATTAATAAATATTTCAATAGTTAAATTAATTAACATGTAACATTAGGTTTATTCTGTATGCATTTATATTTCTTGTAAAAAATATGAAAGTAGATAGAACTCTACTATACTACTCGTATTGTTGTAATATTAATTTGTTTGTTATTTTGGAAAGTTCACGTTTACCAACTCTACGCCTCGCCGCCTATCCCTGTATTTATCATTCTACCTGAAAATTGTATGGAAGACGTCATTTATATCTAAATAGCGATAAGATTTACTTTTAGTGTTACATTTATATATACATTTTTCATAATTTAGATGTTCTTGGTTACTAAGCGTCGATATATTACTCATATACCAATTAATGGAATGTTATATTCGTCAAAAACCTATTAGCGTCATTATTATAAAATTCGTTAGAATCTAATGATTCAGACAATAATTCATCCTGTCATTAAAGACAGTTAACTTGGCGAAACAGATAAAAAATATATTCCGTGGTTAATATTATATTGGTGAGTAGAACCGTTTGCGAAGAATTGATTGTTTGTCCGTCCGTCTGCCTTACCTATTTATAAATTTAAAAAATCTTAATAGGTACAAATTATAGCCTAATTCTATAAAAATTATGAATCAAAGTTATTTAAAATAGGTCACATATAATTACTTTGTTCTTTTATGCTTATAGTGATTATACCTAAGAGCGTCGTTACTTTTTTTTTTACCACGCTTTTATTAGCTACGGTTGTACTCGTATCTGTGTATGTAATGGAATCTTTGAGCATATTTTTTACCAATTTCTAGAAGTTTGATTAATTTGAAACTTTGCACACGTATTAAGGACCGATGACAATAATTTAATAACAGTTTCCCAGTTTTCCTCTGTAAGAGGGAGTAAAAGAGATAGAGCTAGCGCGCGATCTGTATCAATTACGATTCCTGCATAGCTTTGGACTTACAGTCGATAAAGAAGGAATCAAATCTTATAAACTACACTAAAAAATAAATTATAGTGTAAAAAACTAAAAAACAACGCTTTTAAAACAGATTGAACTAAAAAATTAAAAATAAAACTGTAGTCATCAATTGAAAAATTCATATTATTGTACAAAAAGCGTGGGGGGCTTGATTTAGATTGTTGTAAATATTTTATCAATAATTTACTATATCTGTGGATATCATAACAAGCACCCCACGCTTTTTGTACAATAATATGAATTTTTTCAATTGATTACTACAGTTTTATTTTTAATTTCTTAGTTCAATCTGTTTTAAAAGCGTGGTTTTTTAGTTTTTTTAATAATAAAGATGGTTCATATAATATCAACAAATAACAAAAACTGATCAAGAGTGAGAAAACTCACAGTGTGGCAACTGTAGCAATATCTTTAATAACTATAACTAAAATATCTATTTTTTTAGGTACGCCCATTTGTTTTTGTATTACTCGTATTATACACCCTATAAACTTCACAACGTCATCCTTTTTTTACGTGTTGCAAGATTTTTTACTGATTTAGGGTTCCGTAGTCAAGGTAAGGAATTGAAAATGCAATTCCTTGAATAAAATTTTTCGGCCTTCCGCTAGCCGCTTTTATTAAAGTAATTGCATTTTCAATTTACACTAGTAATTTATTACCTTAAAATTAGCCTGAAAAAGGCAAGGAACTATTATAGTTTCGCCATGTCCGTCTAATGTTAGTCTCAGAGATTTTTAGTGCAAAGGAGCTATGATTTAGCATGGGAAACTTATCAATTTACTTATCAGGCCCAAAAAGTCGTAAGATAAAATGTTGTATTTTTTATATATCTATAGAGGAGATACCAAAGTAGCAGGTACAGTTAGTCCAAGTGACCTTTGATTTTCAATTTATCTTGTAAATGTGCAATAACCACGTAATAAATATCGGCATGACTCTCGTTCCTTGGTACACCTTAAGTGCGGGAACCCATCTTCCATCGACTGACAATAAGGTGGGCTCAGCAGCTTCCTATGCAGAATGCCTCAAACGGCGCAAACACGAATACATTTATAAAAGTAACAAGGGTTTTAAGATCAATCTTTTTCGTGGCCATGATTACACATTACATGCATGATGCCTCATTAAACTCGCCATATCCACTTACAACATGCTTCATTTAGCCATTGTGAGTTTAGATCTACACTGTCAACCGCAAGCACAGTTTGTCATACATTAAGCCAAATAACGAATATAATTTTAAAAACTCCACGAAAAGTTAAGGATACCTGTTAGTAACATTCCAAAAAAGTACCGCGTTAGGAAACGTAGATCGTAGTAATACCTACGAAGTAAATACTGCTAGATCCGTTTTTTCGTCCGCAACGTATATCTATGGGTTCCACGCTTACATAAAAAACATGACAATACAGAGAACATGGTGCTAAAACCCAAAGCGGCTGTATTGTTGAAGGTAACCTTGGTCTCATCTATCTATTACCGATGAACACGCTTAGAGTGCAGTTCAAGTGATCGAGTAGAGGAAGATGCCAGAGAGGACAAATGAGAAGGCTAATGAAGTATTTCCAATAACTTTTAGGACTTTCCCTAAAACGATTATGTTTTTAGTTTGATATACAGTCAGCTGCAAATGAATATCGATACACTTTTGACAAAATAACGTTGAATCTTAATACAACGTTATACGTAAGGTTAGTGTGATGAAAGTGCATACATACTTTTGTCGAAGACTGTACAGCAACACAAAAAATATTGCAAAAGGTTTTGTGCGACTTAACTGACAGTAGAATTCTTCTTTCAGAGTCAATTCTAGTGACTTGACATGGTTCAAATAATATTGTCGTAGTATGATGAGCGGTATGAATGAACAATGAGACAGTACGATGATGTGGTTTGTGTTTAAATATTGACTTCGGAATCATACCTTTTCAATTTTGTGGAAAAAAAGACCTAGCGTAGATCAAACATAATAGCAATTCATAGTATAATATGCACATAAACTATATAGTATAGATACGTATACGATAGGTATGTATGTAATATAATGAGATGGAGTATTAAAGTAGCTCCTCAAGATCTCTTGGTTAAACCATCTTTGGTTAAACTGAAATACTCTCAGATTATTTATCGTTCTATATACAGATTATTTATCGTATTATTAAAAGTAACGTACACAATTTTAATACGAGAAATAAAGATAAACTCGCCGTTCCAGGCTTCAGACTGCGAAAAGTAGGAAAATCGTTTATGGAAAATTGTATTCGTATTTTCAACAAATTACCAAAGGATATTGCTGAACTCCCTGTACATAAACTTAAATCGTATGTCAAAGTTATTTTAATGAAAAAGGGTTATTAAACTGTTAATGATTATTTAAATGATAGAAATGTATGGCATTAAGTTGTCCCTGCTCGTACTTGCTTAAACCTTGTAAAAATTACCTTACCTTGTAAAAATTTATTTAAAAAGAGGCTGACAATAGTGACCGAGTTTCTTGCGCTGCTTTTTCTCGGCACTAGCCCAGACTTGTCCCGAAGCAGTGGTAGGTTTAAATATTGGGACGTGTAAAAGCGCCTCCTGGGGCCTATTTGCAGAAATAAAACTGATTTTAACTGATGATTTTAACTGATTTTATCCAAACACATCGATAATGCACAAACATATGACAAATTAAACATAGTACTAATCTGTAAAAATAGGTATTAATAAGAAAACCTCTTGGTTGGACAACCTTTGGGTCAATAAAAACTAAGTTTAAGTGGAGTAGAGATAAGCAGAGCGATATAAAGCGCGTATAAAGGAAACCATAACATTTAGATGATACATGATAATATTTATAAACTATAAAAACAAAAATTTGTACCTAAACTACAATACGTAATATACTCACCTTCACAATACTGAACCAATACACAGCATGAGGACGACAGAAAAAGTACCTTAACTCTTGTCTTACTTATAAGAAGGGTCCATGATACTCTAAAAACAGAAGAGAAGGTGTCATGCCAGCACGTCAGAAGCATAAAACCAACTCTTTCTTTTCCTAAGTTTGTTGTAAAACGATATATTAAAGGAGTACAGCCAGAAGGAGACGAGCAGCAGAACTCCCGCGAAGAGAAGGCGTGGCATGGTGGAAAATTCTCCTTTTGGTGAGGTCTGTGTCCAACTGTTGACTGAGCTGGTGGTGATGAGGAAAGGTTTTGATAAAATGTAATTTAACAAAAAAACTTTTTCAACATCAACTTTAGTTTCAAATAAATTTTACGTAGATAAACGAACAGTAGGAAGACTAGAGAAACATGCTTAATCAATGAAAATTTAATGATAAATATACTTTACTTCCTGA
Source organism: Anania crocealis (assembly GCA_949315895.1). Lineage (NCBI taxonomy): Eukaryota > Metazoa > Arthropoda > Insecta > Lepidoptera > Crambidae > Anania > Anania crocealis. The sequence continues at coordinate 12,744,388 of OX438862.1, forward strand.
AACAAGTCAATGTCCTTGCGAGAATTGTGACATTATGAGTGTGAACCGATTCTATGATACAACAACGGCTAGTGCTCTACTTAATATTACTTTTCAACTTGTTTTTTGTAAATTTAAGTCTTGATGTATATTTATGAAATAATATCAACTGACTGAAATAAACGATGCTTCGCGGCCGATGTGTTAACCATTCGTACATTTTATCCATGCTTTTTGAAGCTATACTTACTTAGCCAAATGGTTATATAATGGCAATTTAGACAAAGAAATAATAAGATGAATGAGGACAACAACACCAAATATATTGTTTAGATTCCAAAGTAAGTAACTATTTAAAGCACTCGATGAGTAGAAGTCAGCACATCAGCAAAGATACCACAGAGACCCAGACCCGAGACAATATAAAAAAATATATAACTATAGTTAAATTCTAATTTTTAAACTAAGATATTGTCAACGTAGGTTATGATAACAATTCGGTTTAACAACGCTACTAGGCATTTAAAGAGGCTTTCCGTCCGTAAGGTTTATCCTAAATCTAACATCGGTAAGGTTTCATGATGATTAAATCTTTTTAAATTAGATCAAAAGGCACTGTTACAAACCTTCTTTTTAATTTGGTTTTTGTTCCTTTTTTATTTATATTTAAAAAGTATTGATTTTGTTTTATTAGTTTTCTATTCTCAATCCTGTCATCAAACATTAACATAAGTTTTATCTTCTAATTGTATCCACTTATCATTTTATTTTATTCATACTATATTATAGCCTTTTACATCTACGCCTATCATTTTATTAAGTAGCATACAGTCCATCCTTTTCAGGCACATTCATTACTTTAAAGAATGTGACATTTTGTTTAAAAGTTTAAAAATTTTACAAGACCATTATATTGAAATTCATTTTTAATACGAATAACACTAAAGTGACTTATCTATATTCTTCCGTGCTTTATACTAGTAAGAACAGGTCCTCTTTTTACTTAATGGTGTGAACCGCAGCGGTACGGAGTCCTTCTAGGTAGAAACATGAATCTGAGACGTAGATACTTCGTTAATTTTAAAAACTATATTAAATAACAATACCAACTCAACTTTTCCACTGCTATCGTCGAGTAATTGTTTAATATGCCCTTTAGGGTTGCCGGAAACATGAAGTAGTTTATTACGAATAATTGTTAAGCGTATGACCATGTGATAGGGAAGTGCTTAGTTGGTATCAGATGTACTGATCACTTAATCCAATTTGAACAGAAAGGTCTTTGTATGGCCTTTTAAGGGTCAACTCTATTGGATCAAACAATGATAATGTAATTTAAAAAACGGGTTTGTAAGCATGGATTGTGTGTTACCAGGGGGTCTAGCACAAAAAACTATCGAATTCGAATCGTTTGCGTGTTCGTATCGCCATCGAAATATTTAGTATGAAAACTTAAACAGCGCTCGCGCGGTCAAAACGAGAACTACAAAACAAAGCACGAACTTTGTGTCGTTTGCTTTCGATAGGTACGCAAACGATTCGAAGTCGATAGTTTTTTGTGCTAGAGGTACTGCTAATGTATGAATGAAACATATTACTCGTTTTCAAGTTAGTGCGCCGTTGACCACCTACGTCTACCGTATTACGTCTAAAAGTTGGTCTTGAATAGGCTGCATAACGAATTGAAGTCTACAAGTGATTTATCTTAAAGATAATTAACTATCTATGAATTAAATTAATAACTGATGGCTATTACTCTTAAAATAAAATAAACTTCATTCTGTAACTGTCATAAAATTTATATAAAGGTTTAATGTAGGATTAAGTTGGCTACATCGAAAACTATGATGAAACTCACCAGAACAGTGATGAAGTTCAACAAACCAAAACAAAATAGTCGACACAGACGAACAAAAAAGAAATATTACTTACAAACATGTCTAAATATCAAGTTGTTTTTGTAGAGCGAAGTAAGTGAGCGTAGGCCGCACCGGAACAGGCAGCGTGATATCCGCGCATATTACTTAACTTGAATGCGCACGAGCACGTGGATAGAGTAAGGTCTCTTGAAATGTCAAATGCATCAGTTAAAAATCAGTTAAAATCAGTTTTATTTCTGCAAATAGGCCCCAGGAGGCGCTTTTACACTTCCCAATTTAAACCTACCACTGCTTCGGGACAAGTGCCGAGAAGAAGCAGCGCAAGAAACTCGGTCACTATTGTCAGCCTCTTTTTAAATACATTTTTACAAGGTAAGGTGATTTTTACAAGGTTTAAGCAAGTACGAGCTGGGACAATTTAATGCCATACATTTCTATCATTTAAATAATCATTGACAGTGTAATAGCCCTTTTTCATTAAAATTACTTTGACATACGATTTAAGTTTATGTACAGGGAGTTCAGCAATACCCTGTGGTAATTTGTTGAAAATACGGATACAATTTCCCATAAACGATTTTCCTACTTTTCGCAGTCTGAAGCCTGGAACGGCAAGTTTATCTTTATTTCTGGTATTGAAATTGTGTACGTTATTTTTCTTAAAAAATAAATGTATGTTCTTACGAACGTAAACAATATTCTCGAGAATGTATTGAGAAGACACTGTAAGTATATTAATCTCTTTGAAGAGCTCCTTCAGCGAGTCACGGGATCGAAGGCCGTAAATAGCCCGTACAGCACGTTTTTGTGATATAAAAATTGACTCAATATCTGCCGCTGAGCCCCACAACAGAATTCCGTATGACATTATGCTATCAATGAACGTTCACAGTCCGCGAACTTAAGAGGAAACACAACGGCCGTTTTTCCATACAAACGTAGTCCCCTGTTTCCTCCCTGGATAAAGTCAGTAGAGCAATAATTATTATTACAAAAATCTATGGCCATTATTAGCATGTTTCTGTTTTCTGTTTTTTCAAAACATAATTAATAAAAAAGATAGGAGCCCTCAAAAATCGAAAAAAATCGCCAAATTTTTCGCTGTGTTCAAACATCCAGAAAACAAAATTAGCAAAATTTTAGAAAAAAATGAAAACATACAACTAATTGGGCTTAGATTTTAAACATTAAACAAGTAACAAAAAAAAAAGTTGTGCGTGTACTAGTGTACACACGTAAGAAGTGAAACTTCTTTATGGCCTTATTTTTCGAAAAATGATCTACATGTAACTTTCCAGAAATTGGTTAAATTTGGGTAAATTGGTTAAATTGGTTAAATATTATTTCACTTTACCTTTTTGCTATCGTCTGAACCAACCGTGGTAGGGGCAAGAAAAAGATGGCGCGTAACCGAAAAATGTGACGAAAATTTGACGCAAAACGTGACGGTAAATTTTTTCCAACGCCGATAAAGAAGTTTCACTTCAAAAATAATAGAAAACAGCACACTCAGGCACGGTAGAAAGAGTGGGAGATACTAGTTCCTCTCCCTTCCCCTCGATCTTACGCTTTTTCGATCAGCATCACGTGACCCTGACGCGAGTTTGGAAGTTTTTACCCATCCAACAAAAAGTACTCAGCGCCGCTAAAGAAGTTTTCACTTCAAAAATTGGCTATAATTTTATTAAGCTTACAACTTACATATTGAAACACTTCTCTTGACCTAATAATAATGAATTAGAACTTAGTACCAGATATAAAAATTTATAAAAAACTTCTTAATGTGACAACAGAAAGATAAAAAAAATTAAAATTCTACTACACTACAAATGAAGAATTAAAATGACAATCAGATAAAAGAAGGCACTTATCATAAAAAATGCCAATGCAGTGTGATTAGAGCATGTTACTCAAATTATTATAACGTAATGCAATAATCGGCTTGGCCGACTATATAGTCGGCCGACTAGTCGGCCATTTTGTAGCCGACTAGTCGGCTATTCGGCCCATCTCTAATATAAATACTACGAGTATAGTGAAGTCAGAAATTTGATATTATCACTTTATTATTTTCATACAAACTAAAATTAAAGGATTCCTATTTTGTATAAATATTTTTTCTTCAAAAATGATGATATCAAATTTATCAGTATCCATACTTTTTCTAAAATAAAAAGAAGTCTATGTATGTACAATTTGAGTAACAAACATCAATTCTATTCTTCTTTATATCCTTTCCTTTATAGCTAAAAGGAAAAGTCTATACTAGAGCAGTACTACTTAAATGATAATATTTTATCAAAAAATACTTTTTCCACAATTTATGAACTAAATTCCGAGCAGATAAAATCACGTGCAATCAAGTTGTATTCATCACAATCAAATATTAATAAATTAAATCAGTGACCTACACCTAAATTGCTAAAAAGAAATTAGGCTAACAGGCGATTAAAGCTACTTAAATTATGAGTCACTATCATAACCTAAGTATCATAACTAATTGTTTGATAAAATTTGCATCACTATAAAAAGATGATTGCATACCTTGAGTATATTATGAGTTATACCCATTTTATTACTATAACAACGACTAAAACATATCATTATAGTGATGTTAATGCTATTGTTTAAAACAACTATTTAATTAGCAAAACCGATAATGATATTCTAGGATAATAACGACTTTAGCAAATAATATATTTGGGTAAGCAAAATGCTACGCGATAAGTAAATTATATCAATGCCAACAAGTGACCGTTAATAATTTGAGTTACCCTTGAGATAGCAAATTGTGCCGACCTCATTACCGATTTGATCTATTACTCTTGTCTTATTTGTTGACAGAAGCAAAAATCTTTGATGTTTCGAGTGATCGCATAAATACTTAAAAGCTATAGCACAGACTACTAAATAGTTAGTATCGTATAAGTATCAATAAAAAATAATCATAATGTTATCTAGTATTGTTAAGTAGAATTGATCATTAGATAATCATTATTTTGCTGCTGATGAAATAACATCCTTATCATTCAAAGTACCGGTCAATAGTGTTTGACAAAGTCATTTCCCAGCATACCCAGACTCATGTTACTATGTAAGAAAAAGCAATAAAACTTACAGGAATCACCTCACCATAAAATAAGTATGCAGATAATTTAAGCAAAAATGAATTTATGTTAAAGAATTAGTTCCTTTTTTTGTATACTTACGTATAATAATGTTAATTGATCAAATACATCAAGAAAGAGATATGACAAATTTTGATGTATTGTCGCAGTGTAAGATAACAAGGTTTTTCTCATCTGTCACTGGACGTAGTTGTCTAAGATTCTTTCACCCGTATCCCGGCCGCAGAAAAATAATACGCCCGTGCACGTCACAGCGTGTTTCGAAATGAATACCTAGAATCAATATTTTATATTTTTCTAAGATTATTTTTATTGATAAAATAAATAACACTGCCAAGATGTTATATATTATGGTTAAAAAACGTACGCTTCGTTTGACAAACGTTAAAAAAGGTCGGTGTAAGTATTTAAGATATTATGCTCGAAGATATTTTAATGATAGTAGTAACCATGTGCTTAAGTTTGTACATGATTTTCATGATTCATGAAGTCTTTAATAGTGATAATATACGTTTTGGGTACGAGTACAGACTGAACCCTAAGTAAACAAAAGCTTAACAAATATTACTATAATTCAATTCAATAACTTAGAACCAGTTTACTTATTTACATAAGTAGTTCAATAGATAAATGTAGAATGATTGCTATTAATCAATACTTCCTTGTCTATCTCGCTATCAAAGAACATGATTCATTGAGAATGAGAATCAAAAGTATATTTTCATGTCATTTGCATTTATAAGGAAATGAAAGATGACGAGGCGGAAAAAATATCTGGAGCCTCATGGATATTGGAGCACAAAGGTTGCAGACTTTATAAATACAATATGGGCTAAAATTAATTATAAGGCAGGTATATTTGCTAGGTACTCAATCCAAACAAACTAAATAGACCTCTAGTTTTGGTGTTAGTTATATTTGTTTATTTCTTTAGAGAACACTTCATTTGTTACAATTTTTACCCGACTACGGCGAAGTTTAATACATTTTAATAATATGAACCGGTATGTAGTTATCTAGGTATGAATTTTCATCTGCTTCCGCCTGACTTCTTTACAACGTATTTTTCAGATCTGTTGTCATCTAAATATTACTTTAGTTTACATCCTGGTATTCCTGGTTGGTGTAATGGGTTTGATCTCGGTTTGTGAAATTGGCTTTTGTGAAATAGAGGTGGGGTTTATTGTCGTGCTGCGGAAGGCACGTTAAGCTGTTGGTCCTGGTGCCTTACTCTGCAACCCGATGCTCGTATTTATGGATATACAGAGACATCTCTTTTAGATACTTTAAGACATCAGTGTGAGTGATAGGGACAGATGGATTCGAATATACGGACATTGTGTTGCGGAGTAAGGCCCCAGGCTCTTGTCGCGAAATGGAAGTCGTATAAAAACAAGTACGGTCAGAGGCCTGTACTTGTAATAGGCTGCTTGGAAAAACTCTGACACCACTCTCATTGACGGCTTGAATATCGCAAACTTTCTTTGATTTATTTTTTAAATTAAAAAAGCCGGATAAAATTGTATGTACCTACTAGAAAAAAGATATATTTAGGTTCCATATTGTTGACTAGTTTGGTGTATTCAGAATATTGTTAACCGATGTTTCCACTTTAACGATAAATTTATTTGCATTAGAATTTTAAATTTCCAGTGTTTTTGAAATTTGCGAGTCATGAAACAGTGATTTAAGGCAATGAAGGTCGGCAAGGTAGGTTTATTCTGTCTTCAAATGCCCACGCTAGTAAAATTATTTATTGACACATTTTTACATGTCGTACGGTGCGGGCCTAAAATTGAATGACACCACACCTTGCACTATGGATGCGGCAACTAGAGGAATACCATCAAAAGAAGCCAAGCGTTTCTTTCTATGCTTATTTCTTCTAATGCCAAAGCCAAACGGCACAATCAAATGCAAAATCCTCCTTTTAGAAAAGGTTTTGTCCGGCTTTATTTGAACTAACTAATGAATGACGTCGTTCTCATCACTCTACCATGTCTTAATTAGACATTAAGCCATGAATCTAATGGCCATTCTTTCAAGATCGAGTTCTTGACACTTGGTTAAAAACTAAACAAGTGCTACGTCAAAGTACGCTTACTGTTTCATTCAACCTCTATTATGGGTTTCAGTGACTCAGACTAATTTAAAGAGGATGTTTACCTTTGGTCTGTTTATACATGATTAACTTTTTTCGTCTTATTCAAGTAACAGTTACTATAATTGACACCTGCTCATTTAATCCATTATTTTTAGCGGATTAAAAACACTGCGAAAACAAGTAATGCTTTAGTTTTTCTGTACCTAATATCTAACTAACTTTTTATAGTGTATTTATTTAAAAACAAAACCTTAGAATATTATTTGGAAACAACAGCAATATAATTCTGTAAGACCTTATTTTCAACTTCGATTCCAAAACTGGGTTCATCAATTGGTTTTTAAAATTTTGATTTTCAATTCGGAAAATACTAGCCTTATTAAGCGCGGCAGCGATTTAAAATAAATTAAGTAAGAGTTCGTTGACAATTTGTTTTGAACAGTTTGTTTCGATTATAAGAGTACCAAAGAAGTTTCTTAAACATTAAGAAGGCTTAATATAATGGCCTACCTACTTTCACGACATGATAATCAGTGTGTTGTGTGGTTTTATTTTATTTATTTACGAGGCAGTCCAACGAGTTGATTTATGATCGTAGTTTTCATGTTACCCGTCATCTCTGTAATATTTCTTCAAACCTATTGTTTACACTTCTACACCAATATTATTAACAGGAAAGATTTGATCGTTTGTTTGTATTGAATAACGCCCCGTTGGTCTAGTGGTTTAAATACCAGGCCAAGATCTCGGGGTCCCAGGTTCGATCCCCGGGTCGGGCAACAAAAAAGTTTCTAATTTTCGAACGTTGCTCGGGTTTGTGATCACCAACCCGCATTTGGCAAGCGTGGTGATTATGCCAGTACACCCATCATTGCTGTGGTAACATGAATTCAATGATGGAGGCCTTTTCCCTGTAGTAGGATGATTATAAATAGGCTGTTACTTTTTTGTATTGAATAGGCTCCGATACTACTGGACTGATTTGAAAAACCATTAGAAGCCGACATTATCCCTGATAAACATAGGCTACTTTTTTTCGCGGGACCCGGTAGGTGGCGCTGCTGTCGGTATGTCAACTACCAAACCGCTTGACTGAGTGGGTTGAAATTTTATAAGTGTATTTCCACGTGGAGTTCACGCGGGCAGTGTCGCGGGCGAAGAGCTAAGTTGAAAGTAAAAGATGAAAGTTAGTACCTACCATACGCTATTTCACCCCAATATTAATTCAAGTAAGGTTTGATAACCTTAATTGAATCAATATTGGGGTGAAATAGGATGAAAATCATCGATATGAATTCTATAGGGAAAACTACCCACTACAAAGTTTTGACTTTGCAGGAAATAATCAAAAAGTTAGTCAAATAATAGGGGTTAAAGTATGAAATTGCCGATTATTTTCCCACTTTTTATTTTGTTTATAGCTTAAGTATAGTCATATTATTGCGTAATTCTTTTTGTATTGTATCAAAAACTAAATAAAGTAACTTTTGACAAAAAAAACCTTGCAATACTAGTGCCTATTACTTCAAAGGAAGTCGTTGAAAAGACCCCTTACAATGTGTCAGCTGACCTTCTTGCTTCAATTAAGTATATTTGTATTATATACTTTGATTTTCAGAAATTTAAATACGATAATGTGTAGCTTTATAACCAGCTAACTTTCACATTTAATTGCATCGAAAACGGTCCAGGCGTTTATAAAAAAACTAAAAAATTGTTAGTATGGAAAAATGACTTTTCTCGATTTCGACCATACAAAACGGCAATTTCATATTTTAACACCTAATATGTACCTAAAGATTTATTAAATATTAAATAAATATGTACAACATCACATACATTGTTCTGATCCCAAAGTGAGCTCATAATCATAAATAATACCTACACGTATTTTACATCATAATCAAAGTAATAGATGGCCGTTAACACACATACAAGTATGCATTTATACTAAATATTACCTAATATGTAAAGCGAATCAGGTGAAACATTCCTAAAAACTATTAAGATTATACATATTCTGTCTGTTAGTCATACTGATGATGACGTCGAGAACTCTAGAAAACTGGTCCAATATAAACGTAAACAAGAACTTGTTCTAAGACTACTTATTGTTTGATTTTGTTGTATGAATTTCCAAGTAAACATTAATTTGGATATCCCAAGTGGTTTGCTAGGTTGGTATCTACGAGTTTCTTCATTCATCATATATATTTTAAGTAATATTACGAGTAATATGACCAATAACAAAAACGGAATATTCCGTATTCCGTATTAACAAATCAAACAAACTTATTTAATAACTTTGATTATCTGATTGATTACGATTATTTAAGTTTTATTAACAAAAAATGCCAATCACCTATCATCGAACAATTACGTTTAATACCGTGATAAAAATTATTATATCGAAACAAGGGTTGCCAGTTAACAATAAAGTTTATAAACCTACTTTTCACTACATGACATTGAAGCAAATATCTTGTTTATAACGTAATTTCTTAATAACTGAAAATCGAAAATAAATATGTAGAAAATAATTGCCCTTTTTGAGAATTCAGATAGAAAGCCATATTCGCTTTCTATCTGAAAGTTTGACTCTAATAAGCTCCATAAGAGGACTTTAAGAGATAAAAATTGAAATTGTACCTTATTTTGATATCTTAAAGAGATCGGAAATCAAAAAAGAAATACCTAGTTAAAATAGTTTCTGCCTTATTAAATTCCCTCGTTAACAAAGCTAGTTAGTAATTGATAAACAATTCTACGACTAGATTTGATTAATCTTAAGCGACCACCATATCGTTGTTTACTAGTAAAATAGCAATACCCTTTACGGGACACATACCGCACTTGCACAGAATACTAACGCAGGGTTGTGTCAATTTCACGCTCTAATCTCAAACGCCGGTTGCACAATAATTTGCGTCTTAGCATTGCAAAGCACGCATGACATTGAATTTACGCAGATTTTACTGCCGGGCCACAAATGTATAAGATAGGACATAATCTATTACGTAAGTAGCAATAGTATGATGTTAGATTAAAGTTGATATTCTAATGCTTAGAAAGCAAACTAGTAACTAGAAAAGTAATGTACCTTGCAAATTGCAAATTGTACCAACATGGCATAATGTAACATCATCCAATCTAACAATCTAACAAATATTGGACGGTATGGGTAAAATTTGAGATGAAGGTTTTAAAGTATAAATCACACGCACCGTTAGAATTGAATTTTATTCAAAAAATCATACTTATCAAGTTGGAAAATTTTTGCTTTTTTATATGCTGGTCAATTTTTGCTACTATAACACCCATGCTGCAAAAAGGGACATCGTAGAGCCTAAAATTAGTAAATAAAATAAGATCTTAGGTATATAAAGCTTGGAGCGAGATAAAATCACAAATTCTAATTGTTCGACAATCTGGTTCATTAATTGTATAGTCATATCATCAACAATTAACATCTTTAAATAATCATCATTACGATGAACCATGGCTAAAAATATAAAAATTATAGACAACATTTATCAATACATATTGAGCGTAGGAAACTCTTGTAGTCCAACGTAGATCCTTTTTGTTCACTTTATTTTGCTTAAGACCTTCTCCTTGATTTGTTATTACGACACAGCGATCTTGAAATCAAACCTATCGCATAAAATCTCGACTCAGATCACTGAGCCATCAATATGTTAAAAACGTTCGTGTTTGTGTAAATTGCGCAGTGACCTTTCTACCAGGGTGTAGAAACCCGCGGGTGGTTTCATCTGTATAAATCGAGAGTTTATTGGCGCCAGAGGGAACGATTCCATTTTGGAAATATGGATTCGATTATCTGTTTTCTTATCGTTGCTAAGAAAGATTTCAAATATGAAATCAGCGTGAAATTTCATTTCATTATATTAATCACGTTTCATGTTTTTTCATTAATTCATAACATGACAATATTTTATATCCGTTAGTTTTAAAATGTTTAACTATTATTATTTTCCTGTAATTTCTGTTTTTATTTTTCAATTTTGTAAATTAATTTACTTTAAGTACGATTAGAATCACAATACACTTACCTACTACTTGCAGGTATTAAGGCATCAAATATGTACTTTATGAATCTCATGCATTGAGGTCGACCATACATTAACTCATATCTATAAGGATACATTCTCAATTGAATGTAAATAAAATCAAATACAAATGCGACATTTCCGCTGTTTCCGTGTAGGTAGCGCTAGTTTCAATTTTGTTTAAATTTGCACGTATTTTACTGGGAGCTAGACAAGGTTGATTTAACTACATAAATAGTCAACTATTCTAAACGGAAAATGTAAATGAAGGTGAACCAATAATTTGGTACAGATATTGATCGAGTGATATACGATATTCTAATTGCACTTTTCATAAATGTATCTTTAATAAGCTTAAGTACAAAGGTATATACTATAACACCCACTATACAAATATTGATTGTGAGTAATTATTATCATAGAAGTATACATAACAAAAAATAATTCAATCACCACCTTCGTAATTGATTATCATAATATAAAAAAGTTTGTTAGTATAGATATGGGAGCCATTGTGACAAACACAGCCCGTCTGATTCTATCTACGCTAACTTAAATACGATAATACCTAGTACTACTACATAGTACTGTTAAAAAAAACTGTAGTAATCAATTGAAAAATTCATATTATTGTACAAAAAGCGTGGGGGGCTTGATTTAGATTGTTGTAAATATTTTATCAATAATTTACTATATCTGTGAATATCATAACAAGCACCCCACGCTTTTTGTACAATATTGCGCTTGCTCTATCTCCTTTATTACCTCTTACAGAGGAAAACTGGGAAACTATTATTAAATTATTGCATTGTCATCGGTCCTTGATACGTGTGCAAAGTTTCAAATTAATCAAACTTCTGGAAATCGGTGTAAATTATGCTCAAAGATTCCATTACATACATAGATAGATACCTACAACCCAAGCTAATAATAAAAATAAATAAAAAATAAAAAAGCGTGATAAAAAGACATAAATATAAGTTAAAATAGATTTAAGAGTAGTCATACAATTTTAAGTATTTTTTTATGGTCATTACAAACTCACACTAACAATATTTATTGATATTAAAACAAATAAATGTTTTTTATCCATAACCGTAAATTATAAATTATCTTAATCATCCCAATTCGAGAAAACTTATTTTATCTGATATTTGTTGAAAAACTTGAAATAGTAAAGAACGACATATAGGTACCTAATAATCACAAGCTTTAACAGTTTCAAGGAATAAAAATGGCCGAACATGGTAGCTTTAATGTAGGTAATCCTGTGGTGTATTTTTTGTCGAGTGTTCAACAACGAAGATTGATCTCTACCTTTCAGATCTATTTTTGATATTATAACTTTAATAATAAAATACAACTAAAATCGTTTATCGCAGACCACTATTAAAAAAAGTACAAATTATATAAGTACGCATATAAAATACCTTAAAACGTATTATTATAATATTTGCATACTTTGATACCTACATAAGATTCTGAATATTATTTTAAAACAATTATAAATTAATACAGTAATATTTACAATTAGTCTACCTAAACAAATTTATCCACCAAGATTAAAATATATTATGTGATATCAGACGATTTATTATTTTAAAAGTATTTGCTATTAATTATTCATGCTTGTTGCGTTTTTTTTTTTTAGTGATAATACCTACCATGCAATTACATGGCAGTATGAGTAATAAAGATAATCTATGAAATTTGTTAATAAAGCAGTACCTACCGGTTCACGACAGAAAGCGTTACGGCACTAATAATAACCCTTTTTCTAGGGTGTTGAATTCAACAAAGAACCCTTACAGCTTGACCTTCAAGGTTTGTCAATCCCATGAAAAACGTAACTCGGACTTTACGACCCGAGCCGGGGTAAAAATAAAAAAGTGGAGAAACCATAACGTTATGGTACCCAAATACTGTTGCGGATTTAATGTAGTTAATCCTGCATTTAACGATGTTTTCAACCAATCCAAATCTTATTGGTAGCTAACCAGCTTACAAACATGTCGCCTGAACTGTCACGAGCTAAACTATATAAATAAACTTGACACTAAAGATCAGTTCGGCAAAATCCAGTTTCTATAAGTACCTATTAAACATAAGCCTGGACTAATCTGAAACTGGTACCATTTATCAAATACGACACGTGCGCGGTCTGTACGACTGCGGCTGCCTGGGTTCTTATTTATCAAGTTGGTAGATATCTGTACAATCAGAAATGTCTGCGATGTCGAAATTTTAAACAGCAAATTTGCAAATACAAATAATCGCTTTAATCAATATGTAACTACGCAAAGAGTTTAAAACTGTATTAATAAAATACTCTGCGCTCTTTGTGTTTTTACGTAATTACGTATCAATTTATGTTTACTATCATAAGAGATCCACTCTTATAGGCAGAAATCTAAATTGTAAAACAAGTAAAAAGTAAAAAAACGGTAACTTTATTACGGAAAAATCGATTCCTATAGTTAAAGTCCGTTAAAATTTAGAATATGTTACCCTGGGGAAAATTACGAATCGGTGATGCCTACATCAAAATAGGGCGATTAAGTAGTTTAGTCGCTACGGAAGAAAAATAAAAATCAGCATACATAGACTGCTAAAATATTAAACCACATTGGACATATCGAGTTATTGTGATTTTTTTAACCGATACCACCTAACCCTTAGTATTGGTACTTACAAGCTAAATCCATAACAATTGAAACTGTTGGTTATTATAAGGATTGGGATACAATTTGGTATTTCAATTTATCCAGTCATATAAATAACCAATGCATCGAATGAATTGCCTTTACATATTTTTGTAAGGATTAAAAATAAGCCACAAGTGACACACAATTGAATAAACTATATTTTGCGGACTTTTAGGACGACGGACGAATTAGACATTTCCATTAACAGAAGATGACGTTAAGGAAATCGCGGGGAGTTTACCATGTTCTTTGCAGAAGTGTGGCTTGAAGCCTGTTTTTTTAGGTATAATAAGGACAATGCTTAAGTTTGGTACCTACTGTCTGGTGCCATCGTCGAGTCCACAGAGTGAATCAATTTAGTTGTTACTTTAGTATATCTACTTTTGATCATTGTTATGACGACTTGGCCGGGTCTAATGGTGCGGTTGTCCGTGTAATACGCAAGAGACCCGGGTTCTAATCCCGGTTGAGTCAATTAGGAAAATTATCTTTTCTAAGTAGGCTCAGGTCTGTTAGAGGGTTCTTTAGTTAAAATTCGTAAGGCACGTTAAGCCTTGGTCCCGGCTACATAGTCCTCTAAGTAACAGAGGTACCTACGCATGTAGGGTAGCCATACAATAAGAAAAACACAAAGGAAACAGTACATTTCAAATTATCTCCGATAACCAACTCATGACCCGTTAAGGCAATTAGTTAACGATATAAAACTTAATTGATAAATCAGAAACAGAACCCTAAATATTATTAATCACGAGCCAAAATATTTATAAGGAAACACGCGGCTAAAAGAACCTTCACTCCAATTATTTGATTAGTAATTAATCCCGGCTCATTACATACTAATTATGCTATCCGGTAAAAATATCCAAATTGTATCAAACACATTATTCAAGGTTCTTTGACAATTGTGTGTGAGTATAAAGTAAAGCTACGTTCATAGTTAAAGACAAAGTAATTTATCTTTGTTAGTCTGAAAATGTTCAATGCCTGAGGTGGGATTTAAACCTGCGAGCTTTCGCTATTCAGGCGACTGCTCTTCCAACTAAGATACGAAGGTATAATTACTAGATTTTTGGAAAGGTTTCCTTTATGTTAATTAAAACAATCGTTAATACTGTACCAGTTGTTGTATTTCAGACGTGAAACCATTTGTGAAGACCTGAATGGTTGCACATTAGTAAAGACCTTTCCATCGTATGTGTAGATTTAGTTCGAGTGTTGCGAAATCTCTGGATGCTTAGATACGAACAAATCGTAATATGCATTATTACACGTGCTGAGAAATAGAGCAAACTTTAGACCAAAAATATAATTATTTACAAGTAAGCTTACAAACAAATGTACCAACGTACAAAATAGTGTAGCCGCGACTCTGAGGCTCAACTACGCAACACGAAGCCAGTATATACGGTATATACTGATCTTTCTGTTACTTTCATATGCTGTGAGACTTTGGTATGAGTAAAAGTGACAAACGGGGTCGAATATACACGGATATTACTCTTGTTTTCTGCAGGCAACATAAAGTCGAGTCAAATAGTACAATAAGTGAAAAAATTACATCGGCACATGGCAAAGTGTAGATTATGCAATAGCTTGTTGTTTAATATTTTAAAATCTTTTGTTATAATAATGTTCACAAGTATAATTATATAATTGTATGTCCTTACCGCGATGCAATGCGAGCTGTACACATTCCATACATTCTTTTTTTTTTTATAAATAATGGGCTTGCTCTTGACTACGTACTTAACTATACAGTTAAGAAGAAGCGTAAGATGGACCGAGCTTACCCAGAGGTACTGGTTCTCCCACACCGCAGCGGAACACAGAAAAACTGTTTTGCGCTGGACTCCGGCAGGAGGGTGGTAACATCCAGGCGGCCCCTTAAGAAACCTACTACCGCAGAGGGATCTGTTAGCCGTCATCATTGGTTAGAAAACCAAAGATGCTGTGTTCCGGGGTGGACCACTAGGAGGTAGATCCCACCACCCCATACAGAATTTAAAGAATGTACTATATTTTTAATCGTTTCGATACGTCTCTGTATCGCTTCTCAATTGCTAAGTTGAGATCGTCCTATTTCTTTGTTTCTTAAAAAATAATAATTATCTTGTAATTAATGTAAGAACTCGATCATGGACTAGGACTCAACTCATCACTTTCAGCTTGTGAAATCGAAGTAATTATTTTACCGTTTTCTAATCACGCAATTCAAAATGCATATGCCATTGAGTGCAGTACAGTACCTGTACTCACCAAACCACATATCTACACTAATATTAAAAAGAGGAAAGATTTGTACCTATTTTTGTATGTTTGTATGTTTGTAATGAATAGGCTCAAAAAGTACTGAGCCGATTTAAATAATTCTTTCACCAATAGAATGCTACATTCTTCCAATTTGACATAGACTACATTTCATTTTGAAAAAAATTAGGGATCCTTGGTAAAATTTGAACAATGTAACCGAAGGTGTAGAAAAATGAGTCTTAAAATGTCTTTCGTCGAATGTGCTGCCGAAACTATTAGCGATAGAACAAAATAATGTACAACAATATTGAAGAACATCATAATGTCTACAAAAAACTCCGCGGTAGCATATGTCCAACTATTGTAGTTATGTCACTACAACAACTTTTTTCATTTTAAACATTAATGAAAATGCTAACCAAATTCAAACCATTCTATTTATGAGTTTATATTAATCCTTATCCAAATAAATTATTTTATGGTCAAGACCATTTAACTACCTATAAAATAGTTTTTAAATTATTTAAATTGGACTTTCCATTCAAAAGATATTACGAATTAAAAAAATCAAACAGTAAACAAAACCGCCATAGCGCCGTGGCCGTTGTTTGCAAACAGTCCCCAGGTATTGTTGGATAACGAATTGGGTCAAATCGTTCAGAGTCTAGAAATTCTTGTGGACACAATATATCCGGACATACAAAATCTTACGGAGAGAAATTTCAATTGGCTCTGTTCGAGAGCGATAGTGTCCTCGCGAAATGAATCGGTTAATGAGATTAACAAAATTATTATGGAAAAAGTACCCGGTGAATTTAAATCTTACAAATCTATTGACACAGTATGCAACATCGAAGATACAGTGCACTACCCACAAGAATTTTTAAATTCCCTGAATCCTTCCGGCTTGCCGTCCCACGAACTACAATTAAAGGTAGGCACTCCCGTAATGCTGCTGAGGAACCTATGCCCTCCCAGCATGTGCAATGGCACGAGACTTCTGGTGAAGGAATTGCGGGAGAACGTCATAGTAGCCACTATAATCACCGGGGCCGCGGCCGGACACCTCGCCCACATACCGCGGATCCCCATGATTCCTACGGACTTGCCTATATCTTTTAAGAGGTTACAGTTTCCTCTAAAAACATCATTTGCCCTCACAATAAATAAGTCCCAGGGTCAAGCATTTTCGATGGTTGGCATCGACCTAAGAAAAGAATGCTTTTCTCATGGACAACTATATGTTGCCCTTTCTCGAGTGGGATCTCCTGAAAATCAATATATTTTGTTGCCATCTACAAATACCACTGCCAACGTAGTTTACAGTGAAGCTTTAAGATAAAAACTGACAAATCTAATATATAAAATTCTCGTGTCACAGTTTTCGTTGCCATACTCCTCCGAAACGGCTTGACCGATTTCGATGAAATTTTTTGTGCTTATCCGGTATCTATGAGAATCGGCCAACATTTATTTTTCATCCCCCTAAATGTTAGGGGTAGTCCACCCCTAAGTTTATTTTTAATTTCTATTTTTTTATGATACAACATACAAAAATACATACAATCCTCAATTTTCACCCTTCTACGATCAACCCTTATTTTTTAATAGCCATTTTAGTAATTTAATCATGTTTCATCCCACTCGATAACTGATCAATTATCGTCTTTTTTGTAAGGGTAGGGTAGGGAAGGGTTTAGGCTAGGGGTAGGGTAGGAGTAGGTTAGGAGTAGGGTAGGAGTAGGGTAGGAGTAGGGTAGGAGTAGGGTAGGAGTAGGGTAGGAGTAGGGTAGGAGTAGGGTAGGAGTAGGGTAGGGGTAGGGTAGGGGTAGGGTAGGGATAGGATATATATTTTTTTAATTTTTGGACAAATTTTTTTGTTATTATTTTTCTATAATGTGGCCCTAAAAATACATACACACCTAAATTTTTACCCTTTTATCACCAATCCCTATTTTTTAATAGCTATTTTAGTAATTTAATCATTTTTATGGCAAAACAACGTTTGCCGGGTCAGCTAGTATATAATAAATTAGCTTTATATTGCCGTTAATGTTAGTCGTTGTGACCAAACATGAGTGATGACCAATTGCACACCTAGATCAAAACTGACGTTTTATAACTATCTACAAAATCCAGATAACATAAAAGTATGCAAATAACATAATAATTAGTGTATATATATAGAAATTTAAAAAAGTAACGACCTCTAATCATACCACTGCAAAGCCAAGGCCTCCATCATTGAATTCAAGTTACTATAGCAATGATGGGTGCAGGCATAATCACCACGCTTGCCAAATGCAGGTTCAATGTTCAAAATTCGAAACTTTTTGTTGCTTGACCAGGGGATCAAATCTGGGACCGGTATTTTAACTACTAGACCATCGGGGCGTTGGACCAACGAGGTATTTCGTAGAATAAATCACAAAAAGTACAAACTAAAATGCTTAGCTGCTTCTCGGTACAAGCCCACATTTATCCCAAAGCAGAGGTAGGTTTAAATATTGGGACGTGTAAAAGCGCCTCCAGGGGCCTATTTGCAGAAATAAAACTGATTTTACTGGAATTTCCATAGAACACAGTATTAATGAACACTTACTTGAATTTGAATATTTTTGAGTTCATCTGGTTTAATATAGGTGTACGAATTGTAAACCTAATTGCCTACTTAGCGAATTTTTATGTTCTACGCCAGGTTGAGTAAGCACCGCAGACAATGTTAACTGACCACCTGTTAATTGTAAATGAAGGTCTGCCACAACACACTTACTGAAGCAAACCTTTAAAACATTAGTAGCTTTTATCAATGGCAGCTGTGCAGATCCATTATCAAACGTAAAGAAACAGGTTCTTAATGCGGCTCCATATTCAATTTTCATTTGTTTATACTAATTTTCAAAACTTTTTATATTTGTCAGATAGGATAAAATTATTTTTACTGGGGTAAAAAAGAGAGGATTCTTAATTGTATCCATAACTATTAACCAAGTAAACTGAATATTTTTTTTTGATTAGTTGCTTAGCTTTAAAAAGTTAACCCAGAAGTGTTTTATGTAAACCAGTTTTCTGCGTAAAACCAGCTGAGGGCTGGCTCTTATTTTATAGAAACAACTTTATTTAAAAATATACCTACTTAATTTAAATCATTACAGTTGGGCAGTCATTTATTATGAGGATGTTTTATTTACTTGCTTAAAAAACGTATTGTGATGGAGCAATAGTCTTTATCAGGTTAGTATGTTTCCCTAATATTTCTGAATATGAATTGGTTTATCTTATAAAACGGCCCCAACATTATAGCCACATGTGATGAAGTCAATAATTCTACACCATTGACATTCTTAGATAAATATTATGCAGTGTTACAATACCTATGTAATGCCTAGGTACAGCTTAACATCGTCATTAATCCGCGCAGTTATGTAAAAGATAAACATAAACATGTATGTTTGATATGTGGGAAGTAGATTGATAGTACTTAGTATTACATAATTATAAAAGTAATACATAGATAGATTGATTTCTATCAGCGCCACAGTGACTTAAATAAGTCATCGACATCACATAATAAACTATGGAGGTATGTACAAACAATCTTTACGACATAATCGAAATCTCGGAAACAACAAACCCTTAATTAACTACGTCCCGATGAGAGCATTTAGAAACTGGGCAATATTCTTTTTATTTTAACTAAATCGATAAAAATTCCGTTAAACTGCTACTATAACGAACTTCGCTTCGGTGAAAAAGGTAGACGGCTGAAGCCTTACGTACTCTCTCGGCTGCTTCCTTCTGCGTAATGACTTTCTCACAGAAAATAAGCATAGCCTGCCTGCCTCACTCGACATCATCCTAGCCACGATAATTATTAGGGCTCCCCCTAATGTGGGGTATTCGTGGATACGTTTGTGCCGTCCCATGTAAGTTGCCCTTGCTCTACTGCACCTGCAACTGTCTTTGACGAGGCTTTTAAGCGATGCTGCTCTACCCTAGAGCAAACCATTATGCGCCGTTTGGCGCTGAGATAATGAGTTCTTGGGGGGCCCCAGTATAGAAATATTAATAATAAAACGTTTTATTATTAGTAATACCTTTTTTCTTTCCTTATTTGCTATGTTAAATTTGAATGTGTAATGTACCTCTCTTCTAAATACCTAGTTGTAAAAAAACGCATTTTCCTCATTAATCGAATAAAGATGTCTTTAGTACTGTTTAGCATTCATAGCAGAAGTTCTGAACCTGTCATCTTACAGAACGTGTTCACGATATGTATATCAAACCTCTTACCGACATGTTTTTTCTTACAGTAATTATGCTCAAACATATGTAGGTACTTTGTGCATGTACACAATACAGAACTTTAGAGGAACTCCAGCCTTTTGCCTCCATCCGTGAAAAGTTTAAGAGGTCTACATCTGAGACTTCAACACCTACTAATACTACGAAATTAATAGTTGCTACGAAGCTACGAAAAATATACCTATTGATTACCTTTGTCATTAACATTTGATTTAGTATATTTGATGATTGTTCATCATTACTTGATTGAGGAATAAAGATGCATATAATTAACAGTAGAAAAAAAAACTACAAATTTATCACAAAACTTAAATACAGACTTAAAATGTAAAACACACAGCTTCATAACTGATAATGTGTTCATTTGAAGTAAGTGATTGAAATAAAAGCAAGGCAAATTAATACCTACCCCAACAAACATAACACAGAAGTCCCAGAACCGTAAAAGTTTAAAATGTGTGGGTTAGCAATTCACTTTGCAATTATAACCAAGTAAAGCCAGATAATAGAAAAATTACAAATGTTATGGTAATAAATGAATACTGCACACAAACATACCTAGGTACAAGCTTTTTCATCTTAAACTTTTTCATCTTTTTAAATATTCGATTACTTATGAAAATCGCTGGGGGCGTATATTACTGTAATTCTTTATTTGTGTAATAGTATTTTTACATAGATAACTTAGCTTAACTCTAGTGATAGCGCCCATAAAAGTTGAACTCAGTACCTACGACGATCACAACTTTCGTTATCTCCTAAAATTTGGAAAAAACATTAAAACTCTTTTTTTTTAACAGTAAGATTTTAAAAAATCAAGAACAAGAAATTTAGCACAGAGGTCCAGATCGAAGATGACTGATATAAACAGCATCGACATTCATAATGGAAATTAAACTGATAAGAAACCATACTTTTATTTTTCACATTTATTTACAATTTTTGAATATTTAGGGTACCTACATTATAGCAATTAACTATATCAATATTTTGTTTATCCTGAAATCAGTTCAGGATCATTCGCACGTGTCTGTAGGGCGTTACGCTTGCTCGGTTGTTATTATTTGTTTATAACTGTTTACAATCACCACAAATTTGTATGTTTACTTTAAGTACCTGATTATTCGAATTATTTTCGTTTTTCTACATACGAGTATTAACCAACAGAAGGTTTATTGAAAACATTGAATTTTTAAAGGTTTTTTTTTTATAACATTCGATATGACTAAAATTTCGATTAAAATTAGGACACTTAAGATTTGTTCTAATTTCATTTAGGCACTAGCTCATCATCAAATCAGACAGACGTGTAACGTGAGTGCAATGCGATTTGGTGCGTTTTTTCCTTTTACATACAAAAATATAATAGTATTAGAAGAACTTTTAATGCCTTAAAAACTTAGTTAAGCAGCCACATAACTGATTTATCTTTATATTTTCTGAAACAGATAATAGACTTATAAACCCATTACAGTTATAGATCTATATAATGATGTCGCCCGAAATTATTGAAAAACAGCAATGTTCTTTCGAAATCACTGAATTAGAACTCTAGAGACAGTCAAAATTTCAGTAACTACAAGGTTCTGAATGATATTATAACTGTGTTTTTGACATAATAATATACATGAAAATAAAGTACATAATACTCGTAGTAAGTAAGGCAAGTAACTGACCATTAGTTGTTATGAGAACGATGAATGAATACACAGCGTTATACAAAAATTACATCTTTGCTTGCTTGATTGATGTTCTTTTCTGTTGATCTTGTGGAACACCTTTTTTAAATTACATTAATGAAAAGGGCAAACCAAACAAATTAATGGTTTCTGGCTATTATCTCTCCATAACTTATTTTTAATTGTTCTAAATAATTCAGGTTTTTCACAAAATAAATAAATTTTAAGGTTAAGGATTACTTTAAAAAAACTCAGACATTTCATAATTTAATATACGTAATGGTTTTGGTAAGTAATAATAGGAAGTTTAGCAGTATTAACCTTTTTCGATATTTGCCTTCTTGACTTAATAATTAATTTGCAAAGCTTTTATCATGGAATTCGTTAGAGCCATCAAACTGGTTCCTAAAGTCGCTTCCACGGACAAATCGTATTAAAACAGGGTCCTCCTGCGATGTACCGGATTCCAAGATACACTTTTGGTTTTATTTAACAGGACGCATTCAATTTTAAAGCCAATAGGCAGGTTTGTTACATGTAATTCACTAAAATGGACTGTGATGGATTCTCAAGGTAAAAGGTGGTAAATTGTGAGAAAATATTATGAATGGCAAGGTTGTTCACGGATTGTCAAGTCTGCTATTCCAACTGAATTAAAGTTTACAACTAACGTAGGCACCTATCAACTTCAAGACGTTAAAACTCTTTCGGAAAAATATAATTAATTACGATCTGCTTGAAAATCAGTTAGCTCTTAATATTTATATGTGCCTCTTAAGCATTGATTTCGGCGTGTATCAGCTTTTGTTATGCACAGTTTACGACGTACGACCATTCACCGGAACGGATCCTATTATTGACACTTGAACAAATTTCAGTCTTCAAGAAAATTACGAAAATATAGACGTACTTGTTGCGTGTTTTCCCCTTTCTGACAACAGGGGGAGGCTGTTGGGTTTCTGCAGCAGCTCCTCTAGCTCAGGCTGAGGAATCAGCTCATCGTTCCGGGATTTCATGATTATAGTCTGTCACTGTCACTGGAGAAATTATTTCATATTTTGTTAAAGTGACGCACTCGCGGGCCGATAAACAAGGGGGTTCATTCGGAAGCGGGTTCGTGTAAGGAGCATGGCTCGCACTGGCGCGGGACAGGGGCAGGTCGTGTTTATATTCGATGCTGCGGTGGCTGCTCCGCCGTGACGCGAGGATGGTAGCGGAGCCGCGCGGCGACTGAGCCGCTGGCTGCGACCGCCATGCGGTCAAGGGTACCGCAACACCTCGTCAATCTGACCGTTCAGTGGATTACGCCTTTACATTTCAAACGTAATACTTAATAAGCGTATTGTGTTCTAATCAAGGCTTCACAGTTAAATAGTTCACGCGAAATTTCATCGATCTGCATTTAATTGCTGGCACGAAGATAATTTTAAGCACCAAAGCTATTGTTTGGTGGTAAAAATAATTAACAGACACCCTTGAGGAGAGACTGTGAATTAAATCGAAAGTTATGAAAAACGTAGTTTTAAGTCTATTACTTTCGTTTTCTGATGTCTGAGATAACTAATACGTGATCGGTGATCGACCTTTAATCGAGTAAAAGTATTCAAACACACTCATAATGTCAAGATTTGACGTCATTATGCCTATTAAATTAAGTATATCATTCAATCAGTTATCTGTGAGTGCGTGAGTAATAAGAATTCTTATGAACCTACGGAAAATTTAATGAAAAACATCATTCCACGTAATTTAATTTGATAAAGACAAACACACTAGTATGACTGTAACTTAAAAATCAACACAGTTGGAGATTGTTCTTTACATCTAAATTAGTATAATAACACTTTAAATTATATAAATCATAAAAATTACCAAAAGAAAAAGTTAATTTAATTGAGAAAATTGATACTAATAATGAACCTATGTTTAAGAACCATATTGTAAATATTTCTACACGCATAGTACCTGCATAATATGTTTTTATCCGAGCGCTTTGTGTATTTAACTTTTGACTCTTACAAGTTTAAAAACCTGTTTCAAATTATTTGCTAAGTAATATTTTTTTAAGAAAGTAAATAATATAATTTTTATGGTAAGGGAGAATCAAAAAATATTTTTCTTCTAATGAGTCTTACCGTCGCACTCACAGACGTTATTATGTCTTAATCGTCCATTAATGTGAGACGTTATGTAATGATGTCTCCATAAGGATGAAACTTTATGGGCGACATTGTTTGACGTTTCGATTGCGTTCGGCGCTAAATGTAATAACTTAAATTTCTCAATTCACGTTCCTAGTAACGTAATTAATGTTATATTTAAAATTTCGAGACTTCCTTTTAGGTTTTCCTTTATTTTTTTAGGGTTTTGTCGTCAAAAAACCCTTATAATTCCATATGCGTCTGTCTGGCTGTCCGACTGGACGCATATGACTTAGTCAAGTACTAAAATAAAAAGCTCGAAATTGACATGGAAATGTATTACAATTGCTTTTACAATGTGATGAACCATTCTTTTTAACGTATTTTTTAAATTACCACCCTACATATAAAATGGGGATGATTAATTTTTATCGTCTATCCCATAGTAAAGCAATGATAGTTGAGAACAAAAACTACTTATTCGTAAACAAAATGTAGTCATATGTAGCACAGCACGTACACTTACTTGTCCACAATAAGAAAAGAAATTAGAATATTGATAGGATCAATAGATTTTGGTAACGTCACTCCAACTTAAATTAAACTTGCCAATTTTTTTGGACACAATATCTTGCCAAATACAAAAACATTTTTCACATAAACGTTTTTTTTATAGGTACTTTAAAAAACTAATACTGTCATGCAAAATAGACGAAAAATTTCATATTAAGAATAGGTCCCAGTTTCGGCACCAATTGATTTACAAGCTTAAAGGATGTCTTAAAAATGTAATAGTTTAATAGTTTGAAGAATAGAAAATTAAACATTTGCTTATAATAAATATAAGTATCATCTGCTTCCCGTTGTGCGGGGATTTTTGTGTTAGTCACTTGCGTAAAGTTAAGGTAGTTATATTAAAATTTACATAACAATAATGTTTTCCTGTTGATACAGCTTTCTACTAACTGAGATTCAAACAATATATGGCATACATCTATAATTATTGTAGAATTTATTAAACTAGTCTCGCTTGCGGCTTCGTCCGTGTAACTATTAGGGGTTAAAGTATGAAATTGCCGTTTTGTATGGACGAAATCGAGAAAAGTCAGTCAGTCATCAGTCAAAGTTTCCATACTAACAATTTTTTATTATAAATTAACGCCTGAACCGTTTTCGAAGCAATTAAAGGTGAAAGTTAGATGGTTATAAAGCTACGCATTATAGTATTTAAATTTCTGAAAATCAAAGTATATAATACAAATATACTTAATTGAAGCAAGAAGGTTAGTTGACACATTGTAAGGGGTCTTTTCAACGACTTCCTTTGAAGTAATAGGCACTAGTATTGCATATTTTTTTTAATCAAAAGTTACTTTACTTAGTTTTTGATACAATACAAAAAGAATTACGCAATAATATGACTATACTTAAGAGCTATAAACAAAATAAAAAGTGGGAAAATAATCGGCAATTTCATACTTTAACCCCTATTATATTCTTTAATTAAATATTACTTTAAATTTCCGAACCGCTATTACTTTACAATTAAAAGTAAACAAAAATTTAATTCTCGGTCGAGAAGAAGAATAAAGGTTTAATCTTTTCTTAATTTGCTTTGTTCTGGAACAAGTTATTGTCGTGCTTCCGAAAACATGTCAAGCCGTTGCTCACAGGTTCTGCCGCAAGATGATTCGTAAAAATAAGTCACGGTAGAGGCCTGTAAGGCTTGGAAAATTGTAACAGACCTTACCAGATCATTCTTAAAGAATAATCACACATTATGGACATAGATAGCTTATTTTTTCCTTTTCGAAAGTTAAATTTTAAGTAAGTTTTTTTTAGTTTACCTACAGTATGCCCTTACGGCCGGTCCCAATAACCTATCTATCTTTAGTTTTAGCATATCGGAGATAGAAAACAACTTCTGACTTTGTTTCTCTGGACGGCAAAATCAGAGACAGAAGATGTTTTCTATCTCCGATAAGCCAAAACTGAAGATAGATAGATTATTGGGGCCGGCCGTTAGTCAATCATAAGTAATAATTAAACATTGTTTGTGACAGTGTACCAATAATATTTATTATTTAATTTATCATTTATTCTTTTAATAATACATTTTACTGTTGTATGTAATTCATTTGATAATGTAACATATAAGTATGAATAGTTAATGTCTATATCTATGTAGAAAACTGTGTCGTGTGTTGCCGGCGCATTACAAGAATAGCACCACCTCTTCTCTTTCTATGGGAGTCGTAAAAGGGGACTAAAAGAGTACTACCAGATGAAGACGAACCAGCGTTTTCTCTGTACCACTGGCCAACTTCGATCGCCAATTGGTCTGCTAAGAGATAGTAGATAATAGTAAAATCCTCCTGCTATAGAATTAAGCCCACCATGTTCAGCTGTGAACTGATATAATGATGTAATCATGAACACGTAAAAAACTTAGGATTTTGTTGTACCTTACAATGTTACTAACATTGATTTTTTTGTTAACTTGAGACGACAACTACGACATAGGTACAACTTGTTTAGAAATACACAACAATATTACCTGGAATCTTTTAACCACGTTACCTATCTGCCAATCAATAGTGAAACCTGCGGCTATAACCTTAAGGTAAAATCGATATTAAATGTATATACTTACTTGATTGATCGATTAATAGGTATAGGTAACGTATAATTAAAGCACATTTATACTGGACCCAGTTGTATAAATAAATGGCGACTTTATTATTTTCTAAGATCTGCAAAACGTGTTCAATAATAACAGATAAAGTTCTAAGATCATCTCATCACCGCATACTTTATTTGAATACATATTTAATATTCAAAATGTCCAATAGTGCGGCTGGCTGCTTTACAGTCGTAAAAACATGTAAATAGCAACTTGTTTGACCTAGGTATGCGGAATAATGTATGTTTTGCTAATATTTGCCAGCTAAAATCATTGATAATTTATAAAACTAGATATAGGTACAGCATCATATATAAAAATGTCACCTCAAACTGTAGATAAAAGTTCAAATGTTAGTAGCTCATATCATGTGTCATACCTGCCGTAATGCAAGTTCAACCTTTACATGATTAAATGCAACTAAGGTAAATGCAAAAAAAGTAAGGTACCCACTTATTTCCCGAGGGAGTTTTGGGTCTCCTACTAGGGCGTTCCCCTATCTGTCACCTGGGGACGCCCCCATGGTGACCCTATCCGTCCGAACGCCCTCCAGACATGGAGAGTACCGGCCATTTGGCCGGCGCGTATCAAAACCCACACGGGAGGCTCTTCCAGTGGGCTTGGGCAGCCTGCTGTTAAAAGAGCCTGCTGTTGAATGCGTCTCCGTGACGGCGGCGCTCGGTGGGGGGGGGGGGGCTTTCTGCCCGTGCCGCCAGACGGTGGTAGCGGCCCGTGGCCTGTTGTGGCCGTTCGCGATGGAGGGCGCGACGGCGGTGTTGCCGTTGGGGCGTCAGCCCCGCGGCGGACGGTAGTCGGTCGCTTCCCAGTATGGTTTAAGCTATGCTGAACGGCGAGGGCGTGAGACGTTGGCGGCCCCTTGCAACGACATGCACTGTCGTTGCAAAGGTTGGCCATGGTTTGGGTCGGCGAGGTTGCTTGCGGACCCGACCCGAAGTTGTAGATGGGGGAGGACGACAAGGCATACGCCGAACTCAACTTCCCCCCTCTAGCAGGCTAGTGGGCGTTGGGCCGGGCTCAACGCTCGCATTGCACAGCTTGCCAGACTGAGGGTGATTCCTGGTGTACAGGATCACCCATTCTTTATGCCTGAGGCCCGGCATAGGCCGTACGTAGGCGGTGCATGGAGGGCATCCTAAGGGAAATCCATACACCGCCAACATACGTTGCAAGGTACACCGCAGGTCTTTTTGGTGGGTATGCTTGTCGGGCACTCTTATGCCACTGACACCGACCAGAGAGTCCCACATAACCTACTGGCTGCCCCTGAAGCAGTAGGTATGCGTAATACATTTTTTCCTGCGTAAATAAAAAAAAGGTACCCACTTATTTGATAGTACTTTTTTCTGTCACTACTTGTGTAAGTACTTTGTTTTTCATTTTACATCAATGGCTATCCGTACAAATATAATAAATGGGAAAGTGTGTGTGTCTGTTTGTTTGTCCGTCTTTCACGGAAAAACGGAGCGACGAATTGACGTGATTTTTAATTGGAGATAGTTGAAGGGATGGAAAGTGACATAGGCTACTTTTTGTCTTTTTTTAACCCCCCACTTCCCTAAAATGGGGCATGGAAGTTTGTAAGAAGCATTCCGCTATTTTCCAAGATAGTAAGCTAAAAATCGGTACACAGACTCTTTGTTACCAACGATAAATACCTGTCTTAAATTTTTGGAAATCTTCTCCCAGCTCCTAAAATAGGGGAAGGAAAGTGTGAGACTCTCCATAAAATTAGTACAGGTTCTATGATACAAACGAATAATAAAATAATTTAATTAAAACAAATTCATACTACAGCGCTTCATACTACAGTGCATACGGTACCTATACTCTTGATAGAGTATAGGATTAATTTGACTATTGATTCACATTGATTTAACTGCTTTCGATTTTTGGCTATTGGTGTTAAGCTATGCGATTTGGTATTGTTGTCTTGAATGAATGAATGAATGAATAAACACTTTATTGCACAAAACACAAGAACATAAAATAATACAACCAAGATATTAATGTAGGTACAATAAGGCGGCCTTATAAATAGCGATTTCTTCCAGACAACCTTTTGGGTATCGGAAATCTTATATTAGCAAAGAAGGGGTAATGCAGTGCGAAACAAATTGCGCGAAAAGATAGTCAATCAAACTTATTTTAAAAAAAGTTCGAAAATATACCGTAAAACATAATAAATATAACTTTATAATACATAATGTTATATCAATTAATAAATAAAAAATAGTATATAATATGTATATATATATATATACACACAATACACATAATATAATATATACAGTAGAGTACGTATATAAGAACAACTGTCTACACAAACCCTAACCGATACGAAGCATTAGCGAGACAGATACAATGCTTTCACTCTGGTCTTGAAGATGGGAAGTGACTCTGACTGTCTGATGTTTAAGGGTAGAGAATTCCATAAACGGACAGATTGAACACTAAATGATTGTGAGTAGAATTGTGAAGAATGGGAAGGAAAAGAGAGTTGTAGTTTTCAAGACGACCGCAGATTATCCTGACCCTCAGTGGACTGCAGAAAATTGTTGAAACGCTCTTTGAGGTAAAATGGAGTACGCGGAACAAATAAAATTCCGATTTCAAATTTACGATTTTCGAAAACAAACACAGTTTCGGATTATGTTTTACCGTTGTTGTTGTTCGGATTGAATTAATTCGTTTAGTTTAGATTTATAATAATATTCTGTTCCGAGTTCTCTTCTGTGTTCCAAATCAGGAAAACGGAACGGTGTTACCCCGAATTTGATCCAGTTTGATGTCATAATTCGATCCAGTATTTTTGACGACGACACTATTAGCCTTTAAAAAAGAGTCTCAAAATACAGGATGAAATTTTAACCACTTTCCAAATTTTAATATATTAATCTACGAGACAAAAAACAAATGACGTATTTTTTCTTTTGGTATAGCCCAGTACAAAAATGACGAGATAAAGCTCTTAAAAAATGTCCGCCAAAAATTTAAAATGTTTGATACGGCCGCCTAGTAGTACACTTTTTTTACGTGTTGCGCATCTCATTCATTCATTACGATACTATTCATAAGTTTTTGATTTTCCCTTTATACCTTAACAGGTCTTGGACCGTAAAAATTGAAAACTATATCGCGAAAAATATTTTCGGGTGACAACTTGATTTACATTTTTACTTCTTAAATAGGCTCTAAATACGATACTGAACGCCTATAAAAATTTTGGAAAGTGGTTAAAATTTCACCCTGTATATAATCTCAATTCGAACCTCCTGTTTTATTTGTCATTTGACAATAAATTAATTATAACACCGTAACAGGCCATGTTAATTCACATTAATTGGCTGTACAGAAAAAACTCTGTAATTTGATATCCACTACCGCGTTGTAGAAAAGGTAAAAGGTACGGTAATGCTAAGGCCTCGGAGAGCCCGCGTGCCGGAAATATATAGGTAGTCCTAAAACGTGACCGTGTCCACATTTGTTTTATTATTGTCATTAATTCAAGTGAGACCTTTACACTTTATGTGATGTAATTAGGTACCTAAGTACTGGCGCTTTGCCATTGATATCGCGGTCCTGGTTATATTTCGTTTCCTGTTATATCACGCTGCTTAGAAATCTTACAATTTTCGCTTATTCTGTACCATATTAAGAATATTATTATGTTAATACCCCATACAAACTTGTACCTTAAAAATATGATTTCTGGTGCAAATTATTCAGTCTTTCCACTGAAAAGTTAAATGAAAGTTTTTAAATTTACCTACTCTTTTCCCCATCTGTGTCTTACCCAGGGACCCAGGGAGATAGTAGAGATACTATCTCCATACCAAGTTTCATCTAAACCGGTTGAGAATAATTTATTTTCTACAACAACTTCCACCCGACTTGCAACCCTTTAGAGGGTGATATTTTAGATA
Organism: Anania crocealis; assembly: GCA_949315895.1. NCBI lineage: Eukaryota > Metazoa > Arthropoda > Insecta > Lepidoptera > Crambidae > Anania > Anania crocealis. Next base: position 12,775,259 of record OX438862.1, read on the forward strand.
AAAACTTATCTAGGGTCCTCACCGATAATCATAATATCAATTGATGATTCAAATTTCATTTAAATTAGTTCAGCGGTTAATCGTAAAAACAGAAAGTTAATTTCGTGTTCGAGGACTCACGCTGTACACGCTTTCTTTAAAATGACCCCTTTTAGCCGTTATGTAGGACTCCGGACATTCACCCTCAGTATACTCATTAAAAAACCAACGATATCTTTCCGCTGCCTTATTAACTGGTAGTTCGGGTTTGGCCTTAGGGCTATGGGCACAGGTATGCTCCGCAGTCCCGACCCGGCCGTGGCTGGCTTAACCTGCTAGCGCGACCCGGTTAAGGGGAAAAGGGGTCCCCCGTCACTCTGAAAGCTGCGAGCCGCCGTCGAGGGTCTCGTATTATAAAAATGTACCCTGTTCAGCTACATTCGTGTTGATCTACTGGTCAATTATCAAAGCCTGCATCTCCATTGTTATGACTTTCGAACAAATTTTTACCCGACTACGTCAAAGCCAACAGGAAGGGTAATGATTTTAGCTGTCTTTGTATATGTATGTTGGTATTTATGTGGGTTCCACATTTGCGGCTAAACTACTGCGCCAATTTTAGGGAATGAGGTATCAATCGATTTTTTATAAAAGTCCGGGTAACATAGACCTTTTGTTTTAAAAAAACCTACATTGCGAATGATACGAAAATAAAATATATAGAGGTAGGTAGGCACTTTAAAAAAAATGTCTTAACGAGTGGGATATCAAATGAAAGAAGACAAAATTCTGAGTACTAAAACGTTTGAACAATACAGCTAATTATACAGGATGACTTTGCAATCATTGCATTTTCGTAGTCGAGATTACAGTTTTTTTAACTATTTATACTTGTTATATTTATTGATTTCACATGTATATTTAATTCATAATCATACTTAGTAGCGTTATATCCAGATCATGTTATATCTAAAATACTTATTATCTTTTTCCATACGAACCAACTAATTTAATTTACTTCACTTTCACTACATTACGATTTGATAACAAATGTTGCAGTAACGTGTACTCGTTGATGTCTTTTGTACGCATTTTTTTTTATATTAGTGAGGATTTATATTTATGGCTAACCACGAATATAAACAAAATTTTACCATCACATAACTAATTCTAGCCATGTGATAGTTACATAAAATTTTGCCTAGAAAAATCCTAAGTTTAAGGCAGCACTAATATCAGTGGGTCTAGCACAAAAAACTATCGAATTCGAATCGTTTGCGTGTTCGTATCGCCATCGAAATATTTACTATGAATACTTAGACAGCGCTCGCGCGGTCAAAACGAGAACTACAAAACAAAGCACGAACTTTGTGTCGTTTGCTTTCGATGCGCAAACGATTCGAAGTCGATAGTTTTTTGTGCTAGAGGTACTGGTGGGACCAGCTTTGAACGAAAGCACATGTCATGATATTATTATATTTCGTCACTTCATTCTTCAGATATAGTATATTTATTACCAGGTAGTCCCTTTAACCTACAGGCAACATCGCACGTTTTTAGAGAAAATCGATATTCGATAATCGATCTTTTAACTTTATCGAATGGCCGCTCGCCCCTCTCTAGGCCGGCCATGTTCAAGTCATTCCTTTTTCGTGCGGCAACAAGTGCACACACTTTTCGTTAAAAATGCCTAAACGAAGTGCCCAGGAGAAGTTAAAACGATACGAACGTAAAATAAGGAGAATTCAAGAGCAGGAGAATAAAAAACGTCGAATACGACGTGTTTTTGACTCCTCAGATGACGAAAATATAACAGGTAAGCGAAGTATTAATTATTTGGTGATAATTATGAAGTGGTTTCGCCGATAGTTATCGGGATAGGCCGCGAGCCTATTGCGATGGGGTGTAACTGCGAGTTACACGCCAATACTTAGCATTATGAATGTTAAAGTCGGGATCAACTGCGAGTTGATCACGATAACGTGGGTAATCGTGAATTAGCCACGAATGTACTATGCTACATATAATTAAGCCTAATAGGTGTTTAAATGCAATGATTTTGTCTGCGAGACAAAATTATTACTTTTGAAATACTATCACAATAAATTTTATGTGTGGTTTATGAACTACCCACATTTATTTTTACGTCCAAGTACTAAATCTAGACTTGCATTCTAGATATGGATAACGCTGAATTCGCGGTTATCATGGATGGACAAGCAGAGGCCCCGACTATCATGCCGGAATGTCAACCATATGAGCAGGACGAGCCACCACCTGCGATCTCGACCCCGCAACCGTCCGTGGCTGTCGACACGGCGCAACCTGATGACACGCAAGTACCAACCGCACCCTCCACAGAGGTCACACTCGAACCTGAACAGCCATTAGATGCTGAACTATTATCGGCCTTAGGTGCTTCGACGTCGGACATACCTGAATTTAGGAAAGCTGTACACGACAGCTTAGCTACTTTGTGGCTTCCTTTACTCCGGAAAGGATTGCCCAAAGACGATAAAGATAAACTAGCTAAAGACCATTTAATTCCTAGTAATTGCAAACTATTACAATCACCAAAATTAAATCCGGAGATTGCAGCTGCGGTCTCAGAGATCGTCAGAGGTCGTGATAAAAAGCTAGCTAGTTTCCAACAAATGCTCGGGATAGGTATCTCAGCAGTGAACCGAGCTATGGATACTTTACTTCGGTCTGATGATAAGATTAAATCTTCAAAATATCTAAGCGATAGCTGTCGTCTTTTATCCAACTTACACTATTCCTTTACAAAAGACCGAGTAAAACTTGTCACACCAAGTTTGGAAAAGAACGTTTTACACGTTATTCATGACGCGGAACGCGATGATACGCTTTTTGGTAGCTCATTGGGTGAGAAAATAAAAACAAATTAGAAAAACCAGTTATCAGAACAAATAGAGTACCGTTCCTCAGCCCTCAACAAGCCGCCCTGTCCACCAGGGAAATTGGACAGGACCTCCTCGTTACCCCTCAAACAGGGGGGGGCGGGGAGGTCAGCAGAGACCAGCTTCGAAAGTGATTCGTCGCCCATATCCCGCGACGACAACTCAACAAACGTCGTCGAAGAACTTCAATCAACCCAAGAACCGTGCCAACGCACAGCAATAGTGCAGGTACACGCTGGTAGACTAAATTTTTTTTATAATTGCTGGGAAAGTGTTACAAATAATGTGGTTGTACTATCTTGGATTGAGCAAGGATTTACAATTTCATTTAGTCAAAAAGTGACCCAATCTGTTATTCCACGGTGTACATTTAATATTGAAGAAAGTCGAGAAATGTCCGATGCCATAAAAAAGCTGGAACAGCTGGGAGCTGTAAGGCCTTGCTCTCTTTGTAGTGAACAATACCTATCTAAGATATTTTTAGCGCCTAAAGCTAATGGTGGCAAAAGATTCATACTAAATCTTAAGTCATTAAATGAATTTATTCCACATATGCATTTCAAGATAGAAGATTATAGGACTGTCTCTAAATTGATCCCTCAAAGTGGATTTTTAGCCACCATTGACCTTAAGGAAGCCTATCTTTTAGTTCCAATAGCAATTACTGACCGGAAATACTTAAGATTCGAATTCCAAGCGTTTAATTCAGTATAACCGACTATGTATGAATTTTCAGCAATGCCCTACGGTCTGTCAGTAGCTCCTAGAGTCTTTACTAAAATTATGAAGGAAGTTGTAACTTACCTAAGAAAACAGGGCTACAAGTCGGTTATATTCTTAGATGATTTATTATGCCTAGGAAATGATCTAGAAGAATGCCAAAACAATGTAAGAGCAACTTTAAATTTGTTACAATGTTTAGGCTTTGTTATAAATTATGAAAAAAGTTCCTTGCATCCTGAACAAGTGAAAAAATTTCTAGGATTTTTATATGATTCAAAGAATCTTACATTGTCTTTGCCAATTGAAAAACGCAATATTATTGCTCAATTAGTTGATAAATATTCATACTTACCCAGGTGTACTATTCGAGAGTTTGCCCAGCTTATTGGAGTCCTCATTGCAGCATGTCCAGCATCTAAATACGGATTCCTATACACAAAGATTTTAGAGCGACAAAAATATATTGCCTTAATAGATCACAATAACAATTACGAAGCTAAAGTTTGTCTTCCAAACATTATTTTGAAAGATTTAAATTGGTGGAGAGATAGCATATTCACAACATTTTCCAACTTAAGAGAACCTTCATACAAATATGAAATATTTACAGACGCCTCCCTAACAGGTTGGGGGGCCGTTTGTAACGACAAGAAAGTGAATGGAAAATGGAAGTATTTGGAAAAACAATACCACATAAATCAGTTAGAATTACTGGCTGTATTCTTAGGACTTAAAAGTTTAGTTAACAACGAATCTAATTGTGCAATATTATTACGCATTGACAACACCACAGCGATAAGCTATGTTAATAGAATGGGAGGAATTCAATTTCCCCATTTAAACGATCTGGCTAGAGACATTTGGCAATGGTGCGAGAGTCGTAATATCTGGCTATTTGCTTCATACGTTAATACCAAAGAAAACTGCGCAGACGCCGAATCGAGAAAAAATAACCCAGATACGGAATGGGAGTTATCAAATAACGCGTTCACAGAAATGATTAATCTTTTCGGCTCTCCAGATATAGATCTTTTTGCCTCTCGCCACAATACCAAATGTAATAAATTCATTTCTCGGTATCAGGATCCAGATGCTATTGCCGTTGATGCTTTCACTGTTAATTGGAAATCACAATTTTTTTTACGCCTTTCCACCATTTTGCCTAATATTAAAATGTCTAAGAAAAATCATAGACGATCAAGCTATGGGCATATTAGTATTCCCCCACTGGCCTTCACAGCCATGGTTCCCAATCCTACAAAATCTTTTAGCGTCAAAAGTACATTACTTTACACCCAGTAAAAATCTCCTCCGTTCTTATTCCAGGGAATACCACCCCCTGCACAATACTCTTATCCTGGGTGCCGCGAAGCTCTGCGGACGGCGCTCGCACGCAGGGACGTCCCGCCTGACGCGTTTGACCTAATGCTGGCGTCGCTTTCCAACAATACGGTCAAACAGTGTAGCGTATCGTTAAAACTCTGGTGGAATTTTTGTATGGTCAAAAACATAGATATTTTCGACAACTCCATTTCCTCTGTGTTGTCTTTCTTAACGGAGCAGTTTAACAAGGGGTGTTCCTATGGGACTCTTAACAGCCACCGTTCAGCACTGGCGCTCCTTTTAGGAGACAAGATCAGCTCTGACGATCGTATCAAACGTATTCTTAAGGGCGCCTACAAAATCAAACCTAATTGCCCTAAGTACCATTCTACTTGGGACCCACAAGTTGTACTTAATTATATATTTAATTGGCATCCAAATTTAGAATTGCCTCTGGAAAAAATCACAAAGAAATTAACCGTTCTTTTAGCACTGTGCACTGCGCACAGAGTTCAAACTATTTCATTGATTAGGACAGAGAATATCATAATAACAGACAGCGGCGTTAAGATACCCACCCATCACGGACACAATCAAGACCTCCGCGCCCGGTCGCAATCAACCGGTGCTATTTTTACCATACTTTTATGAAAACTTAAACATCTGTCCCGCTTCCGTCCTCAAGGACTATATTTTTTTAACAAAAAATCTGAGAACAGAGAACGTGGGTAATCTTTTGTTGACCATAAAAAAGCCACACAAGGCCGCCACCGCCCAAACCGTAAGTCGGTGGATCAAGGCGGTACTGTCGGAGAGCGGCGTCGACACGCGCACCTTCAGCGCGCACAGCACGCGGCACGCGGCCACGTCCGCCGCTCGCTCCGCGGGACTTAGCGTAGACGCGATTAGGAAGACAGCTGGCTGGACTTCCACGTCTCAATCTTTCGCGCGTTATTATAACAGACCTATAATTAATGCTGATGGTGATTTCGCAAGATCTGTTTTTAATCAAACTATTTAAAAATAGTTACATAATGTAGGTAACTACTATTTAGTTTCATATAATAAAAGACTGTTTGTTAATTTTGAATATTTTTGATTATTCATGAAAATGTAAAGTCAACACTTAACGGAAATAAAATATTTGATTACCAATATATTTGTTTTTTGTTTGATAAGCTTGTAAACATTATTTAAGCTAAATGTAAAATAACAAAACAAAACTTCTGTCTCTAAATATCTACCTGGTAATAAATATACTATATCTGAAGAATGAAGTGACGAAATATAATATATGATCAAACGAACTTCTGAGTGAAGTTCGATCATTATTATATGAGTCACTTCATTCGAAGATATAGTTACCCTAAACCCACCCTAAGAAAAACACAACAAAGTATGTTTTTCAAACCCAAGATAAAGTTTTGTTTTGCTTAAACTCTAAAAAATGACTTGAACATGGCCGGCCTAGAGAGGGGCGAGCGGCCATTCGATAAAGTTAAAAGATCGATTATCGAATATCGATTTTCTCTAAAAACGTGCGATGTTGCCTGTAGGTTAAAGGGACTACCTGGTAATAAATATACTATATCTTCGAATGAAGTGACTCATATAATAATGATCGAACTTCACTCAGAAGTTCGTTTGATCATATATTATGCTTTGATAAATACCAATACTGTTTTGTATTATAAATATTACAGGTTTAGTAAATGTCACTAAATAATGTCGTTCTAAAAATACTTTTTATTTCTTATGCGTAAATTAAAATATTAGTCATAATTTTTAATAAAATAAGGAATGCCAACAACTTTAGGTAAAAATGTAGTTATGGTGCCCTAAAAAACAGAACGAAAAGTCAAATCAGTGAACCTAGGTAGCACAAGAATTTACGAAGTTAGACAAGATAAAAGATCAATTGTAGTGGCGTACACACCGGCTTTCAAGGTGTCGCCTGCTGCGAGGTCCCGGGCTCGATTCCCGGACGGGTCAATGTACCTATAAAAAGTGTTTTTCTACATTTTTTTGGGTCTTGGAGTTTGTAGTACCGTCGTTGTTTCTCACTTTGGGATCGGAACAATATGAGTGCCCTTCGGTTCGCCTAAAATTTTAAGTCCTAATTTCATTTGGCCGAACCGTATTGGCCTAAACTTATAACGTATAATTATTGTCTAGTCTAACAGTTGTTTTCGCACTATTATAGTTTGGTCTAAAAATTGAAAACCCTAATTTCAGAATGTCTAATATCGAATGCTCTAAAATATATTCGAATCTTTTTTTTGGCATTACGCTTCGTATTGAAATCTTTGATTTTTTTTAACCCGAAAAAGTTTAAGAAGCGAATCGCTCACAAACCGACCCCAAGCAGTCTTGTCTGCCCTTTCCCAAGAGTGTAATTCAAAAGCGCGTAGGCGCGGAGGGGCGAGGCGGCCCGCGGGCTGCGGAGCAGGAGGCTGTAAGCGAGGTGCCGCGGCTGAGGCTGGCCAGAAAGCCGAAGCTGCGGTGGTGAGCGTGAGCCATCTGCGACGATTAGCACACGTGGGACCGCTGGAGTCCCGCAGCGCCGAAGCCGTCACGGAAGTCTGATTGTTTGGATGCATGCATGATTGCTTGTTTGCATGCATGTTTGCTTGATTGCAAGCATGTTTGCATGCATGGCAATATCAAATAATGATATTTTTTAAGCTTTCTGCAAATGAAAATTTGGAACCGTAAATGGTAGGTGTCAAGATATAATCGGCTAAATGTCGGGAAATTATAAAACGGCGATATAGTAAAAATAGGCTAAACACTTTTAGAAAAAGTAAAAATGTGCGAAAAAATTTTAGGCTTAGTACAAACAATTCGGCATTTCGATATATACCCGAACAATACGTTTGCGATGTTGTCCACATAAATTTATTTATTTTAATTTTATGTTTTGTGTGAGTGTGTGTCTGCACGCCTTCTGTATAAGCAGATCGATAAAAGTATATTTCTTTACTTTACTTGAAAAACATATTTCTATCTCTCTTAAGTGAGCTAATCTCATTTAACCCAACACAGCTATCCAAGCCACTGCTCTTCTGTTTAGAGACTGTTTTTTAAGCAAATAATTTGCTTCTGTAACTAGAAAATACAATCCTTTGGATATTTTTTTTGATATTTTTTTTCGACTATCCTCGTTAGATCTTTTAAGGGAATTTGTTTTTACTTCTCTTTTAAATGAGTACGGAGAAAAGTGGTCGCCCAGACAGCTAAGGGTCGTAAGTTTCGACCCAACATAAAATATGGTACGGCGACTTTGGGTGGGATGACCCGACAAGTTCGAAACTAGTGTTTATCGTCGTAAAAAAACACTAGTATTAATATTAAATAATATTTATTTTTCACCTCCAAAAAACTAGTACAATCAGATAAAGAGGCAGCAAAGAATAATAATTTAGTTTATTAAAGTTATTTAGAAATTGCTAAAACCATATTCTAAACTTCAATTTATAGGTATTCGTTATTCCAAATGTGAAGAAACTTTTTCAACCTCCAAGAAACACTTCGGTAACTAAGTTAAATTGTGCGTCAGGATTTCCTGCGAGCTGCAATAAATCGCTTTTTATTTTACGTGCTCTGTAATAAAAATTTCAGGCCTTTATAACATCGCCTGGTTCAGAAAGGATTGGTATTTAAGTAGTGAAAAATGTAAGTACCTATATGTAAGAGAGATAAATTTGCAAATATGACTAGCGTTTATAAGGGTTTTGATTTATCCTGAGACGTGTCCAAAACTTTACAATGTAAAGTATAGACTAAGATGTAAATTTATCTCTTATTTCGATGTAGTTATAGTGTTTGCGTAAATTAAAGAAAACAACATCATCACCGAAAATTTAATCGTATTTGGAGCCCATTTATGAAGAAAAAAATGTAGGTCAAGTTTTCACCAGAAAATATTTTTCGCAACATTATTTTCAAGTTTTACGATCTTAAGCCTGTGCAGGTTTGAAAGGAAAATCAACAACTTAGGAATAGTATCGAATGAATGAGATGCGCATCGCGTAAAAAAGTATTGTTAGGAGGCAGTATCAAAAAAATTTAGATTTTGGCGGACATTTTCTAGTTGCTTAAACTTGACATTTTTGTACTGGGCTATACCAAAAGAAAAAATATGTCATTTGTTTTTTGTCTCGTATATTGTTGTTTAAAATTTTGGAAAGTGATTAAAATTTCATCCTGTAATATTATAAACTATGACTAGGAAGTAAGATTAAGTAAAGCCATGCTACATGCCGCCGAAAAGCTTTAAATAAGTCTTTCAAAGAAATCACCGACAGTAAAATAACCCAACGACTCAAAATGGTTGTTTGTTCCGCGCTTTTCGTTGGTAAATTTATGGGTAAAATAACTTTTTGAAAGGAAGATCGTGTGGTGCCGTTAGGTACATAATAAGAATATCACCACCTCTTGTCTTCCTGTGGATGTAGTAAGAGGCGACTAAAGCAGTACTGCCAGAAGTCGGGCAGCAGCGTCTTCTCTATACCTATCATTAGGCAAATTACGATAGCCAACCCGCCTGCCAAACGAAGCGGTTGTGGCAAAATCCTTCTTTTGGAGAGGCGATAAATTGGGTACCCTAAGCTAAGTGAGAGAGGCACCTATAAGTATTTTATTCTTATACTAACATACATACGGTGAACAAATATACAATGTACGTAGGTACGGGTACCTTCCGTCATTAAAATTAAACAAGCGTGTTGACTTGTTGTTGTTATACGCGTAGTGTCAATTACTACTTAGGTACTTGAATTGATTTCGGCTTCCTACACTAAACAGGAATAAGTAATAAATAAATGGCACCTAGGAACTTAACGGACGTTTTAATGTAAATTGTGTTACAACTTACCTTAGGTAGGTATGTGTACGTGGTATGTATTAGGTACCTAATTAAGATTTTTCAAATAAATTTCTATAACTCGTAGGTATGACTTCCATCCTAATCAATTCAGAACTAGCTGCTTTAGTTAACTGCACAATCCATTTAAATAAAAAATAATCACCGAAAGGTAATTCGCAGTATCTAATACCATCCGGGGCCTATTGTAAAGTACGAGTAGTTCAATTGGTCGATTGCACCACATTGGATAGTTATTTTTTTGATATAGGTAGATACTTATTGTTTGTAATGGTCAGGAGGTTTGAATGAAAGAAAATGTTTGATGTTTGTATGGAAAACTAACCGGCTTTAGTTAACTAGTCAGTAATTTTATAAAATGATCCGATTATTTCCACAATTGCATTAATATGTCGTTGGACTCGTTAGTCCTTGCACGGGTGAATGACACCAAACGAGTTGCCCATATATTACGTAGGAGGTCTAGATGTATACCTGCATTCGTCTCCTAAATAGTTTTCTGGTTTTCCTTGTCCATTGGAGTTCGGGAAAGCCCCTTGCGCGGCTATATTTACATATGACAATTTCTCATTTTTTATGCAAATGCTGTCGAATGTGGTTATTAACAACCTACTCAGTTACTTCGTAAGAAGGTCATCAGGTATTTATAGGATAACTCCTTAATTATTTTTTTTTAAAACCATCTAAATTATTTCTTACACCCTATGATTGTGAAGAATCAACACACATACTTACCTAAGCCGGATGCCCATGTCTCTATAATACTGATGGCAGCATATCTTGGCCCAAACAGAATGAAGTCAAAATCTATACAAATATTATGAATGCGGAAGTCTGTCAGTTAATTCTTCACGCTTAAAATGATAGTCCAGGAAAGGGACGTAAGATAGTATTTATCCAAGTAGGTAATCATAGTATAAAGCGTGTTTGAAGTTCGAATAGGAAATTAATAATTTAAAGCAGTTTAGATGATCACTTGAATGTTATTTTAGCAACTTAATTTGTCTCCGGCGAGACTCGAACCCGTATCTCCATGAATACCGGGCGCGGCACTTTACCAATTTAGCCACAGAGACACTACATCACAGGCATGCGTGGAGATACGGGTCTGAGTCCTGTAAATACGGTTCAGATTAAATTTGGTATGGAGATAGGTGAAACATTTTCGACCAGCGCAACGAAAATTTGGTAATAGACACAAAACAGCCTAGGCAGGCCGCTAAAAAGGGAAAATTAAAATACAGTACAACTTTTTCATCACCTTCAAAATTTTCTAAAGGCGTTCAGTATCGTAACTAAAGTCCATTTATGAAGTAAACAATGTAGGTCAAGTTTTCACCCGAAAATATTGTTCGCAACATAGTTTTAAATTTTGACGGTCCTAGCCTGTTAAGGTATGAAGGGAAAATCAAAAACTTATTAATAGTATTGTAATGAATGAATGAGATGCGCATCGCGTAAAAATGTTGCTAAGAGGCCGTATCAAAAGTTTTAGATTTTTGGCGGACGTTTTCTAAGTGCTTTATCTTAACATTTGTACTGGGCTATACCAAACGAAAAAATACATCATTTGTTTTTTGTCCCGTAGATTGCAGTATTAAAATTTGGAAGGTGATTAAAATTTCATTCTGTATGTATAAATAAAAGAATGATAATATTATAACTGGGAACTGCTTTATTTATGCATTTTTTTCTGCTTGACTTGCAGCTTTTTTCGCCTTCTTCTTTTTCTGAAGCATCTGCTTTTTCTCTTCTGCAGATTTTTTTAAACCCTTCATCTTTCGAGTTTGAAGTTTGCTGACATCTTGCTTGCCCATATGAATGCGGCCCAACTTGGAACCAAATGCATCTCTGGAAATATTCTTTTTGACACCAACCTTGGCTTCTCTTGGTACTCTACAAGCTTCTTTAAAGAGATCATCGGCTGCCAACTTGGTCCTTCTGAGTTTGAAATCTATTGATGGCCCTGAAATAATAAAAAAATGTGACAACCAGATGATCTACTATGTGATGTGTATTTATTTCAAGGTTTGTGTTTCACGACAATAGAAAGTTTTAAAAATAAATACCAATTTCCTCCAATTCAACTCTTGGTGTCCTTTGACCACTTTTCTTCAGCTGTATCCTGTATGATCTGAGATAAATCATGCCATCATCTGTGGCTGTGAAACTAAGTACATGTTCCAAACCCTGTAATCTAATAGTCTCCACCTTAAAATAAAATAAAAACAATAATTTCATCAATCACACCTATGACCAAAGTTGATGTAACCTGAGAGCTTTATTTTGTTAGCATTTCAATAATGAAAACACATGCCCAGAATACATGACATTAAGATCTAATACTGGAGAATTTTGAAGGGATTGACATGGTTTTTTTTCCATAATGGTAGTTACGGGTCATGGTATAGCATAGACAAAATTGTATGCGCCAATGTGGCGAGCAAAAGATAATCAGTGATCGGATTAGGTAGTGCAATTTAGGGTGAACGACCTCAAACATTATATTAGTACGGATACACCCGCTAAATTGTGGGATTAACAAAACATTCGTGTTTCAGTAGTTGCTTTTATTATGCAAAAATAATACATTTTCTAAAAAAAATATTTATATATATACATATAGATAATTATGATATTTAAGCAACTTAATTGCAATTATAATATCGGATCTCCTCGCATGCGCCCGGTATGCGAGGAGATGTAGGTTCCATCCCGCCTGAGACATAAATTTTTCAAGTTTATATACTTACTAATTTTATTTGAGTTTAAAATTATAAAAATATGGCGGCCAATTCAGCCGTGTAAAAATAGCATAACAATGTTCAATAACATTTAAAACGATATTAATCTTTAGTGTGACCAGCTTTTGTCGAAATTTTAATCCCGCCCATAAGCAAGTAAAAATTTCGTCAAGAAATACCGCAAAATTGCACTACTGATCCGATCATTGCAGATAATATAGAACCAAAATTTAAGCTTTATAGGATATATCATTAAATAGAAAAATATTCACTGAGCTTCACATAAGTCACACTATTACTCTACATAATTCAGTCAGGTAGACCTTGACAATTAAATTAGGTAGATTAATTTATTACCTTTTCTCTGTAAAAGAAATCAGTGAACAGAGATTTTAATCTTTTTAAATCTTGGTTTAGGTCCCAACCTGGCCCATTAAATAGCAGGCAAGGTTTTAGACCAGCTAAGACTTTCATATTTTCGAATTCTGACATGGCTTTGAAGTTTTCTGCTCCAAGTTCTATCATATCCAATATTGAATAATCAAAGATCCTTCCCAATATTATGTTATGTGGTCGCTTCTTGGAATGTGAGCCAACCCCGAATAATGCAGCATCTTTCTTGTCGCACAGCCTGGAAGAAAAATTAATGATTTGTAAGTGTAAGTTTGGGTGCAAGCACTAAGACATTTTTTTTTGTTTTCTAGGTGGACACTTTAAAACCTAATTACTACAACTTACTACAATCAATTAAACAATTACAAATAAATCGTGTCATATAATCCACACGTGAAAAATCCAACAACACTATAAAGGTTTGCAACATCTGCAAATTTTGAATACAAATTAACCAGAAACAAACCGTAGTGTTTGTTGGCTTGATCTACATGGAAATTTTTTTGTTCTAGGTAGACCCACTAAAACTTTAATTGAGGGAGTTGCAATACATTTAAAAATGAATGTCTTAAGCCACACATAAAAAAAACAATTAACACATCATTCTCAATAATTTGTTAATCTATTTTGATATTTACTATCCAAACCAAATAGGTAGGTAATAACATAAGTTTAAGTTTCTACATACTTTTCAATGAGTGAAGCATCTTCAAATGGCACAAAGTCATTTTTTCGACTAAAATATACAGCATCTGGTTTCTTCAAATCATAAACATCCTTTAACAATTTTCTAGTGCGTTCTGAAGGATTGCGCCCTTGCATGAAGAGACATTGCTTTGGGCCTTCGACAGGCTTAGGCTCTTTGGCAAGCAATACCTTTTTGCCTTTCCGTGTAGTTGGTTTTCTGTGGAAAAATGCATCATTGGTTAATTGGTTAAATCATTGGTGAAAGAAGTTGCAATGTAAGTTAGATCAGTATTATATCATTTTGAAACTAAAGTACGGTATTATATAATACTGATCTATTGATTTGGTTTGTAAGCAGCAAATTTACTTTTAAAATACACCAATTAATGCAATATTTAACATGAATTTTTTGCGATTAAACTTGGATTTTAGTATCAAATTAGATTAAATGAGTAACAAACTTACTTTATTCTTTGCATAACTGGCATTATGTTTTATCTAAAATAATTATATTTTTATCTAATAATGAAATAAAACAGAATAACACGTGGAGAACGAAACACTGACAATAGTGATTTTTTTTTCTTTAGTATGTTTAACGGCCTCGGATACTTGTCCATACAGCCAATTCTTTAGTAATATTGTCTTTATTTTTGCATTAAAACGTTGATGTTAGACGTTTTAATGCTTCGATGGAGTTTTTGGAGACAGTCGAAAGATTGAAGGATTGTAGAGAAGTCCCCAAGAAAGAGGTGAACTGTTCGCGTTCCCGCGCAAAATTCACGGTCCACTTTTTTTGGTTACGACTCATACACCATATTGTGACAATAGTGACGAATGACGATGACATTGACAATGACAGCTGACAGATTTTAGTTTTTTTTGCTTCTTTTGGTACCGGCTAAGGTCTAAGAACATGCTGCCATGTCTTCAGTGCGGATTCAATCTAGACTTCTACTGACATATGACACTAATATTATAAAGAAGAAACATTTGATATTTTTTTCTATTGAATAGGCTTCAAAACAACTGGACCGATTTTGCGGCGTATGATAATTACACAAAACTATGTAACAAAGTACATCTTTCTCTTTTCGTTTCCCGCGCAAACTTACAGCTGACTGATTTATTTTTTGTTACTTTGTTTTTTTTTTTCCTTTCAGAACCGGCTAAGGTCTGTGACTATGCTGCCATATCGTAAGTGCGATTCAATTATTCTTATTAAATGCATAAAATATCATAAATACTTACTTACACATAATAACATAATGTTTTTTTTTTTGTTTACGCAGGAAAAATGCTTTACGCATACTCTCTTGTCAGGGAACAGCAGCATTAACTACAGTTCATCTGACAACGGAGGGAGAGTAGGTAGTTTTCTCTTACAGCTATTCACTCGTAGATACAAAAGTTCTTCCGTGATCATGGCGCTTGCAACAGTTCCGAAATATCGGAAACTTATAATAAATAAGGTGCAACATGGTATAAACTCTTAAATACCTACTTACTTTAATATTTACTGAGTACTCTTCTCGATAGACATATTATATATATGTAGCTAAAGAGCACCGGACGAAGATTTGTGGGTGACCGGACGATGTAGAGAAGATCACGGGATGCCGCTTGATGCCGCTGTATAAAGCTAAGCATGTCGAGCAGTAGACTTCGTTTCGCTGGGATGATGATGAGGCATTATTTATTTTACATTACTGACATACCTACATTATTATTCATAGTATACTTAATAATAAGGAACACAAAAAAAACACGCGACTTCACAAGCGAGCACATGGCAAATCTAAAAAATGTGCTGGCAGTCGTTATGTAACGTGATGACTTGAAGACGAAGTGTGTAAACGACGTAAGTAATAAAATTAAATCAATTGGGGGCAGCACTTAGCTATAGTAGACTACTAGTAGTAGTAGACTAGTAGTAGTAGTAGACTAGTAGTACTAGACTAGTAGTAGTCCCCTTAATTTAGTTACGTTTTTTCTCACACGCTTTGAAACGGAAACTACGCTGTTCGGTAAACGCGGAAAATTGTGGGAAATTGTAAAGGCTGTATGTGCGTAGTTTTACATTTTATATTAAATAATTATATGTTGAGGAAAACATTTCAAGTAAAAATACATATAAGTACCTACTGTGTATAGATCTAATCATAAAATATTGTTTAATTGGTTACGGTATTTATGTACCTATCGCATTCCTTTATAAAAGACTTCGATACATTCTATGCTATATGTTCATAATTGATTATGAAACTCAACGTTTTTTTAGGTTGGCACGTCAACTTATAACTTTTTTTATCACCACGAGGTTCTATTTAAAATACAATGGTTGTATGTCTTTTGAACAGGTACAAGATAAGTTTAATAGATTTTAACTGAAAAAAATTCTCCGTGTCTGACTGAAACTGTATTAGAAGTCGGGCCAAATCAACCCACCACATTAGATAGATATATAATTACGTCAATATTATTCCTTCTTTAAATTCTGTAGCATTTTAATAAAAATTGAATGTTTACAATATATACAACATGTTACTTTTAATATCCCATAACTCCAGGGTATTATATTATTATTATAAACAGAGCAAGGTAAATAATCTAATTGCATATGAATTGTTTTTCAATCATTAATTTTTTTAAGCTATTGCATAGCTTCTATCGCGGGCCTTGAGCGTGGAGACCGAATCCAGAAATTCCGTAACGAAAATAATCCTAACACCCACACCCACACACTCGGGGCGAGGCAAGATCAAACAATTTTGAATTTCCAAAATTTAAAAGAATTTAGAAGATCATAAGGATTTTGACAGTATGGTTGCCTGTGATAATGGTAACCATGTCTGCCAAAATAACAGAAAAATTTAACTACAAAAGTCAAAATTAGAAAAAGCATAAAATTATAAAATTAAGCTATTGCATAGCTTCTATCGCGGGCCTTGAGCGTGGAGACCGAATCCAGGAATTCCGTAACGAAAATAACCTAACACCCCCCATTCCGACCGGCAGTGGTGATACTTTTTAGTTTTATAATTGCATAAGTTGATAAAAAATGCTATGCAATAGCTTTACCGCGGCAGTCTCCAAGTGCCACACGTCTTTTTTTTGTTTAATTTTTTCATACACAATAATTCTAAAAAGTCACGACTGTTCATGTAAAACACCCTTACCTTGTTATGAATGAACTTTTGAATGAAAACGATCTACTCGTACTTACTTATTAATGAAACACCCATGCACACACGTCAATGTTTTTTACAAGTTATTTACGCTCTCCAATCTACTTTACTACTACACTTTAGTGTAAGTTTGCCAACGTCTCGCAAAACTAAGGATTCGCCATACTGGTTACATTTTTTTAACAAATTTAACTAAAATTGATGTTATATTCGAAACTATTGATTTTTGAACCACATGTTCTAGAGCGATTTATATTATTTTTACTTAAAGAACATAACCTTAGAGTTAACTTACATAACCAAAAGGAACACGGCACACGTTGTATTAGGGGTTAAAATATGAAATTGCCGTTTTATTGTAATAGGTTCTTTGAATTGACATAGAATCTTCATGGTTTGAGATTTCGAATGAAACTTTTTTCACATGGTTTCTATGATGTTCTTCTTTTAAAAAATGTGAAACATTTGAATATCGACTTTCAATTGTTTTTGTTATTTAAATATTTAACTTAGACAAGAAAGATGGGTACTGCGAAAATTCGAGTGATTTTTGAATACGAGTTCCGACGCGGAAGTAACGCAGCAGAAACAGCCCGCAATATCAATGTTGCGTTTGGAGAGGGATCTGCTAATGAATGCACCGTGCGATTTTGGTTTAAACGCTTTCGTGATGGAAACTTCGACTTGAAGAACGAGCCACGAGGAAGACCGCTCACACAGGTGATTAACGATGAATTAAGAGAGATGGTGGAAGCCGATCCTAGTCAAACTACCCAGGAATTAGCGGCATGGTTTAACGTAAAAGGTAATGGTAACTGTTTGGTGGTCTCAGCATGGTGTTATTCACTATAGTTTTCTCCGATCTGGTCAATTAATAACGGCAGATGTCTATTGTGCCAAACTCCGAACAATGTTGGCAAAACTAGCAGTAAAACAGCCCCAACTCATGAATCGATCTTCACTATTATTGCTCCATGACAACGCGAGACCTCATACAGCACGAGAAACCGTTTTGACCCTTCAGGAACTGCAATTAGAAAACATTCGACATCCTCCGTATTCGCCAGACCTTGCTCCAATGGACTACCATTTTTTTCGTGATTTGGACAATTTATTATCCACGTGACAAGAAGTTTTCTTCCCTTGCTTCACACAGTTTTTCACACAGTTTGTGCAGTCTAGATCCTTAGAGTTCTATCACAAAGGCATAAATGACCTTCCTATTAGATGGCAGCAATGTATAGATAATAATGGTAACTATTTTGATTATTTAAATTTGTTAAAAATTAAAAAATAAACAATTTTGATTTTCAGTACATATCGGCAATTTCATACTTTAACCCCTAGTATAAACCTATATTATAAAGTACTCTGTGGTATAAACCGGCTAAGTTAGTGTCTTTGAGCAGTGTAGCGTTTGGTAAGTAGTTTTCCGGACTTTATGTTTCTTCATGCTAATGAAAGACATAGGTACCTACTTGTTGGCTTGTCAGTGCGATAATTACCTACGTACCTGCTTAGTAAAATACCTATATTACTTGAAATGAGATATAAGTTTACGCATTTAAACTTGCGTATATTTTACATTTATAAAGGTACCTACCTACTTAAGTCAGTTGAAATCAGCGGAGTGGCGTACACACCGGTTTTCAAGGTGTCGCCTGCTCCGAGGTCCCGGGTTCGATTCCCGGACGGGTCAATGTAGAAAAAATGTGTTTTTCTACATTTTCTCGGGTCTGGGTGTTTGTGGTACCTTCGTTGTTTCTGGATTCCAAAATACGAATGCTTTAAATAGTTATTCAAATTGGGATCCGGACAATGTATGTAATTTTGTCCACATTTATTTATTTATTATTTATTTAAATGTAGGTACTTACTTAGATATAGTGATCGCGTAAATTCAAGAAAACAGTACCTACCTATCTTTATTCCATTATGTGAAAAATATTACTTCAGTTAGATGTTTATTTAGTAACCTTATTTTTAAAACTACGAGTATGATATCTCCTATGATTTATTATACATTTCGAATTTTATAAGTGATAACTACAAAACAAAAAAAATAAAAAAAATGCTAAAATTATAGTATGCTGGCGTTATAAAATAAGCCATACCTACAAGATTACCACTGGTTTACGATCAAACAGCACCTTATATATATGTCTATTAAACTTACACAAAAATGTTGATAGTTTTTTCGCATTCTGGATAAGTATGAACTAAACGAAGACGTTTCGTCGCTAATAGCAAGATGTGATGGTTATAACTTATATATAATATACCGCAACTGTGAGCCGGCCAGTCAAAGCGTGTTGGAGCGCAGTCGGGGTTGCTGCGGCTCACGCACGAACGATTCTCGCCGTTTTGTGTGATCTTGATCTGTAAAGAATCAGTGAATCAACTTCGAAGGATCACTCAAAAGTAAGTCAAAGTCCCATGTTCTATATTTTAAAACCAATTGCCTTTATTAATAATAAATATATATGCATCTGCAGCTATCAAAAATATTTAAAACTCTTAATAATCCTATCTTATTAATATTAGGGGTTAAAGTATGAAATTGCCGTTTTGTATGGACGAAATCGAGAAAAGTCATTTTTCCATACTAAAAATTTTTTAGTTTTTTAAAAACGCCTGAACCATTTTCGATGCAATTAAAGGTGAAAGTTAGATGGTTATAAAGCTACGCATTATAGTATTTAAATTTCTGAAAATCAAAGTATATAATACAAATATACTTAATTGAAGCAAGAAGGTCAGCTGACACATTGTAAGGGGTCTTTTCAACGACTTTCTTTGAAGTAATAGGCACAGGTATTGCATTTTTTTTTTTAGTCAAAAGTTACTTTATTTAGTTTTTGATACAATACAAAAAGTATTACGCAATAATATGACTATACTTAAGAGCTATAAACAAAATAAAAAGTGGGAAAATAATCGGCAATTTCATACTTAAACCCCTATTATCATAAACGTGAAAGTTTGTAAAAGAATGTGTGGATGTTTGTTCCTCTTTCACGCTAAAACTACTCAACGGATCTAAATGAAATATGCCACGGTGCCAGTTTACTGGCTCGAATAACATATAGGCTATTTTTTATCCCGGGAAAAGGTACGGTTCCCGAGGTTAATTTTAATACACAGTTTTAAATTCAAAAATCCACTCATATCAAGTTTCGGGCAACAGCCTTAGCTTAGTACTAGATAAAATAATAAAACAACACTTTAACATATCAAATAGGAGTTACCGAAATACAAGAATTAATAATTAGTGTGTGTACTGAATTGAAATAGGTATATAAGAATGTCCCTTTACTGTCTCCACCTGGCAACACGAAAGAAATGTTATCAATAGATATTACTTATAAAAGATGTGGTAATTCATTTAATTAAACTAAGCTTAAAAATTCTTCATCGTTTCAAAATTATGTAAAGGTCAGATCATATATGATCTGAGGTGTAGAGGCACTATCTTAAAGGTACAAGCCTGTAAGAAAACATGTTTATGTATTGATTTGCTACTTTCGTAAATTTATGTAAGTAGTATAGGCTTTATATTAACTACTTTAGGCTTCACAAAAGCTACAAATTAACATCATAATGAAATAATAATCTCTAGAAATCGCAGTAAAAGTATCTTGTTTGATCTTTTTAAATTCATGCCTACATATTATGTGGACCTTGGTCTATTAGTTCAACAAAGTTCTCGACACTTGAATCACTTGTTTACATAATGCTTAATGTTCCTGTTTATCATGTCAACATTTATATTTACTTTAAATTTAATTAACAATTAACGTTGATTTTATTACAGTAGTTTACCACTCGTATAAATCTCGTTCAAACATGTTTTGCTTGGTTTACCTTCATAATACTGATACGTAGATATTTCTTATTAATTAAACTAAATAATTTAATGTAAATATATTTACTTTTGCTTTTAATTACAATAGGCCACTTAATTCTGGAACTGTGGGAGAAAAAAATATGCATGCAAAACCTATAACTGCAAGAGACAATGCATCCAGTGGGTTTTCAAATAAAGAACCTGAAATTACAGAACACCAAATCAAGGAATTAGGAATGTTATGGTTGTCCGAACAATATTTTTCAATAGGTGCTAGTTTTTGTTAAAGTCTATGCCAGCTAAACGGTTTATTATGGTTACGTGAAAAAAGTAGTAAAAATATACCTCTTACCAACGAAGAAATTTTTTTTCGAGCTGAGAAGAACATTTTCGTACAAATTCTATTTAAAATTATTAGTAAGACAACGCTGTTAATCCCGTAGAACAGCTAGTTAATATAAAATCACGAACCATGTAGGTAATTAAGGAATAACAATTGGAGGTTTTTTTATACTTGGTATTTTATATTATACTTAAGTCAGAAAACTTAGGATGATAAAATAAAAAACAATTACCTTTTCAACAAAAACCCACGACAGACACCGACCGAATTAATAGGTTCTTTTGAAAGATATTTTTTAATGTGGACCTCTTAGATAAAATTAATCAATGTCGACCATCAAAGTGACCCCCTTGATAAACGATGACTGTGTGATGTCCAACTAGTATTTAGTAATTTATAATGAAGTTTCGCTGTGGTGCTTATTAACAATTATTACTAATAATATCTTTTAACGTTAGTCAAATTGAGAAATTATGTAAAAAATAATAAAATTAAACATCAAATAAGCGCAAAATATTCCGTTTGCCAAATAGATCCGTGTAATTTACACAAATTTAGCAAATAAATGAGTCATCTAAAGGCTTGTTTACAATTAGGTATTCCATATTCCATATCCACCAAAGTAAAGAACTACTTATTTAATCCTAACTGACTGTAGGATATATTGACGGATTAACCTAGCATTTTTAGGATGTTATTGATTTAAATTTGTATGGTCGCTATCAAAATTGGGACGTGTAAAAGCGCCTCCTGGGGCCTATTTGCAGAAATAAAACTGATTTTAACTGATTTAACTGATTTTTTAACAAAAGAGTTAATTGATTGATTAGGGGTTTATACAATTCACCTTGTTTTTCATGAGTTTTCTATGCATATTATAGCGGTCGAGAACAATGACACGCAGAAATTGGCCACCGCTAAACATCTTCTTAATAACTACACTGCGATTTACCGAACTGCATCCGCGTTTATAGGCAATTCATGCATTGTTACCTTGTTAAGACTGGAAACGAAGTTTATTGCTTAAGAAAAGATCACTTTCTTGTAGGAAATGCTATGCTATCCTTAATTTTTACGAGGCGATCAAGTTTCGCTTCATGCTTTTGGTCAAGTACATACGACCTTTTATGACACCAGTTTCCAGTGATGATTTTAATTTCATCATAATTAATTCACTAAATCCATAGTCCACTTTCCTCTGGGGTCGTCATTGCTTGATAAGAATGACGACCCCAGAAAAAAAAAACGGACTGTGTATTCATTAATGTAACGATGACATCAATAACAAAGGTTATTAGGTAATCTCTAGTTGCACATAGAGCAAGAAACGTAATTACATTATGCTACTAAGTAATGATAGTCAAACTCATATCACAAGAAATTCGATAGCTCGGTCACTTTCATGCCATTACTTTCCTAATTTATTTCATAACTGTAGTTAGTTTTTATTTTGCTATTAACCTGAGAAGGGATTGCTTTTCTTCTTATCTATAGACACAGTAACACATTGTTACAACAAGCACACCAATGTATAATAACGAATTGAATACTTCTAGTCACAAATCTCGTGTACATTACATAGACCCACAAATCAGATAAAAAATATAATATATCTAGTCCGGAGCGCGAACTAAAAGATTAAGTACAAAGTAAAATGTCAGTGCGGAAAAAAACAACACCGTTGTATCATAATTCGTAATACACTTAAAAAACAGCAAGGATACAAAGACTAAAATAAAAAACGCGTTTTCTACTTTAACTTTCACTTCACTCACATTTATTTTTAATCGCACGATCATTTATTACAATTTCTAGTCGCGCAGCCATTAGCTAGTAAGCTTATCCACCACGAAGATAAATAACTAATACTATTACAAATTATAATATTTTTATTCTGTTTTACTATGCTTCAGTAATTATTACTGAAGCATCAGCCATAATGCAACTAGCTTATCTTTTCGCTCCTGATTCTAAAACCGGTAGTTGCTTGCAAATTCTTGCAATACTGATTTTAAAACCTCAACGTTGACATTCGTTTTAAGTTGAAAGTAAATACGATCTCTATAAACTTATTTATTACTTTTTCGCTTAATATTCTTTACAAATTAAATACCCTTATTTTTTTTTAATTAAATAAAGTTTTAATAAACAAGATTCGAAACAACTATTCCCATATTGGTCAAGTGGTTTAAGATCAAAGACTAGGTTCTATCCCCAAGTCGGATAACAGGAGTTCCGAATTTACAAATATTGCTCGGTTTTGTGATCACCATTACGCATTCGGCAAGCGTGGGTGATCATGCCTGTACCTATCACTGCTGTGTCAACTTAAATTCAGTGATGGAGGCCTTTACCCTGCAGTGGGAAGATTATAGGCTGTTACTTTACTTCTAAACAAGATTCTTATATTTTTATATATTTTTTATGGGCTTATATCTCTAGAGAAATATTACTTTGACATTGTTTTGTTATTTTTATAATATAAAATTTACCATAATAACAAAACCAAATGCACGCTAATCTCAGAGTGAATGGCACCAACCAGGTATGGTGAGTTTCGGCAGTAAGTACTTTTTTCATAAATAAGTATTTCATCAACGAGGTAATTATGGTAACTTCAATATTCTCAACTCAACATAATTTCGAAAGAAGCGGCATAAAAAAAGATTTTTTAAATTACACTGGTTAAAAAGGACCGACATAATAAACACGTTAGGGTGAACGCTCTCCTCGCCCGGTCTCGTGTAGTTTTCCATCATTAATCTGAGTGTACGAAAGTACATACATACATGCAACAAGACTTTACTTTTTAGGTATATAATTAAAAGCATTAACCCTTAAACCCTTGTTAATAGGGGAAATTAACCCATGTAGGTAATGACGGTTTTTGCAAGAAGGATCTGTATTAAAGTGTCTTATTTGGCTTTTTGGAAGTAAGAGTTAATTGATTCAAGACTTATATCTTGTACATGCTTTCTTTTGTTTATTAAGCAAATAAATAATAATTTCATTTTTCGACCGACCCTGTAAGTACTGTTTCCACCTAAGACAGTAGAATAATTTTTAGACAAGGAATTTTAGTTTCAAGATCTATGTTTTTATAAACTTTACACAATGTGTGTTCCTACATTTTTATTAATTTCATGACGCTTGCAACATTGCCGAAATATCGGAAACTCGAAAGAGAAACACGGTAATTGGTCTAAATCGCGAACAAATTAGCTCTTGTGATAGTGTCCATGAAAGTCATAAATCAGCATAGCTAAAAGTAATATATATATTAGTATTAATTATTAATTATCTTAACTCTCTTATGTAAGCGAATTACCTTTCGTTATTTAATTATTGTTACACATATGCGAAAACATGTAAATGGTGTATAGTTTCTTAAGCAGTGGTTTTTAGTCCGTTATTGTTTCACTGTATGTTTTCCGAACAAAATAAAATAAATAAATAAATAAGTTGTTTTCGAGCGTGGCAGGCTTATTAATGCTCCATAGTGAGTGTATTTTTAGGAAACTTGTTAGTCTGGTATGCTTAATAAAACTAATAAAGACTGGTTATTAGACTAATAATTTTCGGTAGCACCAAGTTGTCCAAAAATTTAAAAAATATAAATTGTCTAGGAGTATACGTATCTCAAGTCTACTCGTTTATGTAGAGTTATAGGTATGTAGTTTGTGAAGTACTATATTAATAACACAGGTACCTATAAGGATATTAATAAGTCCTACTAATAATAGGGGTTAAAGTATGAAATTGCCGATTATTTTCCCACTTTTTATTTTGTTTATAGCTCTTAAGTATAGTCATATTATTGCGTAATTCTTTTTGTATTGTATCAATAACTAAATAAAGTAACTTTTGACTAAAAAAAATGCAATACTAGTGCCTATTACTTCAAAGGAAGACGTTGAAAAGACCCCTTACAATGTGTCAGCTGACCTTCTTGCTTCAATTAAGTATATTTGTATTATATACTTTGATTTTCAGATATTTAAATACTATAATGCGTGGCTTTATAACCATCTAACTTTCACCTTTAATTGCATCGAAAACGGTTAAGGCGTTTTTAAAAAAACAAAAAAATTGTTAGTATGGAAAAATGACTTTTCTCGATTTCGTCCATACAAAACGGCAATTTCATATTTTAACACCTAATATTAAGCTATCTGCCATATTAAAGGTTTGAAAAAAAAATATTTAAGACCTTTCCTTGGATAGCTTTTTCGAATGGGCCCTTTCTCGAGGTTGCGCTTATATTGGTCATTTTTTTTATATAAGTATATATTTATACCTTCCCCTTTCTTTCCAGTTTTTCCTGTAAAGGTTGTCTGGAAGAGATCGCTGATGGCGATAAGACCGCCTTAGTTGTACATCTTACTGTAAAAATTAAATTTTGTAATTTCTTTGTGGTGTGCAATAAAGTGTATTCATTCATTCATTCATTCATATGCATGGATAGATTCCATACTCATACGTAATAATGGTGAAAAATAATACGCGAAAAAGTAATTACTTAGCTTCGGTTTAATGTAGCGCTTAGCCGTTAACTCTCCGAGTAACAATATTGATAATGAAATACGCAGAACAACAAAAGGAGCAGCAGGTATTTATTATGTAATATTATTTAGATTATGCAAAAATATACAAGAGGTAAGGTAGACCAAGGAATTTCATAAAAAATGTAAGCGGTGCGACAAATTCGAAACTAATCATAAAATACATCTACATAGACAAATACTCAAAAAAAAATCAGATACTTAAAATGTTTCAATGAAAAGAACTTTTATTTAAAAAGTCATAAGTATACGTTAATGAAACGCATAATTTAACTAGTTAATAATAACAGTAAATTTCGATTTAAGTTTCTAGTAAAAAGTGGTATTATTTTCAACCTCCATGTTTTATATGAATTTCACAATATGTTACGGAAATTTTCATTTAAAAATGCAGCGTTAACTAAAAATAATACATTTTGCTGTGCTACAGTACTAAACTCAACTAAATTTGAATCACTTGGCTAAGTTTTGGTCAGTCATTTCCAAAAGGCTAACTTTCAATACCTCAAGTTGTAAAACGTTGAGTGATTCAAGTTCAATTAACCATCAGCCTAGTGATTTTATTGAATGTGGCGTTTAATTAATGAACGACCTAGGCGTCAAATTTGCTGGCTAATTTAACTAGATGGCTGCGACATAAATACTTTAAATGTCATATAACAGAGATTGAATATATTGAATACAAAAATATGACAACGAAAATTGACGTAAGACCAAATAAGTTTATAACAGTAATGATGAATTAGAAAGTTGGCTAACTTTCCACTGCATAGCTCATTATTAGCCGGTCAATCTCTTTTTGGACATACCTACCTAAGTGTACGTAGAGTGCGCGAGACGTCCGCGTCAGTATGGAGGCTTGGCCATTGCGTCGGTGGTATTGATAACTTATACCACACCAGATATAGAGACAGTAAGCCTACTTAGTTATACTAGTGTTTTATCAAGTAATTTTTAAATAAGTTATATTTAACTTTGAGAATGAGACTGTATTTCGAAGATTCAATTTACTCACTATGTAGTCCACTATTTTATGAACTTGCTTGGTATACTTTGGATGAAACGTCGTGTACAATTAAAGTTAAATCAATCTTCACTTCATGTACTTAAGTTTGCTTAAATTATTATATTCGACCAGTCTGGTATGAATGTTATGTGATGTTATGTTATGTATTATCCACGTATTTCTCACAGGCACTATAAATATAATTCATGTAGCATGAAGATATTTGATAAAACGGACTTTTGAACTACTAAGTAAAGCGATTTTCTTTGCCTTTTCCTCCTCGAGCTCTAAATTTTAATCCTGCCATTTAAGTTAATCTAACTGCCACAGTCATGGATGAGCGTATCCAACTAGGAAGTTAGTAAAGTGGTGAGACGAAGTGATATATATTATTAGGTCTTTACCTATAAAATTGCCGTTTTGTATGAAAAAATTTAAACGATTTTTTTTTGTATTTTTTATTTGTATTTATCGAAGTAATCACCCATGCAATCAATGCATCTTTGCCAACGCAGTGGCAGTTTATTGATGCCCTTTTTAAAGAAATCAGCTGGACGGGAGGCAACAAATTCTTTAAAGGCATTTTGTACTGCCTCTCGGGTATTGAATTTTTTTTCCGCCAAGAAGTAATCCAAATCTGGAAAAAGTAGTAGTCTGTAGGTGCAAGGTCTGGTGAGTAGGGCGGATGACGGAGAGCTTCCAACCCCAGTTCTTGCAATTTGGAGACCGTCTGCTGTGCAGTATGAGGTCGCGCGTTGTTGTGCAGGAGCAGCGGAGACGAGCGATTGACCAATGCTGGTTGGAGTACACATCTGCAGTAATGCTCACCCCGTTTGGTGATGAATCACACCGGCGGTAGACCACCAAACAGTGACCATCACTTTTCTAGGGGTAAGTTTTCGTTTACGGCATTGTTTAGGTAGTGAACCAGGGACGTACCAACTTGCTGAGCGCTTGCGGTTATCAAACAGAATCCATTTTTCATCGCAGGTAACAATGCGGTTCAAAATTCCTTTATTTGTGTGTCTGTTGAGCAGGGCAAGGCACGTCTCGACGCGTACTTCGCGCTGGCGATCATTGAGTTCGTGGGGCACCCATTTGTCAAGCTTTTTTACCTTGCCTATTTGACGCAAATGGACCAATATTGTTTTGAGGCTAACGTCGAAAGCTGCTGCTAATTTAGCCGTAGATTGTGTATCATCAGCTTCCACAATCACCTTTAATTCGTCATTGTCGACCAAAGTCTTCGGACGACCGCGAGGTTCATTTTTCAGGTCGTAATTTCCAGAACGGAAGCGAGTAAACCAATAACAGGTGGTGCGTTGGTTTGTAGTGTTAGCTCCGTAAACGTCGTTGATGTTGCGTGCCGCTTGTGCCGCGTTGCTGCCACGACGGTACTCATATTCCATAATTACTCAAATTTTTAACGTATCCATGATGACAAAAAATATTAAAATACGATTAGAATGTAACACTAATCAATAAACAAATGACTACTTTTGGAAAAAGAATTCCATGTTTTTAAAATAAAATTAATTTGAAATTAGAATTCTTAGCCAAACAAGCATTATTTTGATTTGAAATAGCCAGTACTGCAGAACGGCAATTTCATAGGT
Source organism: Anania crocealis (assembly GCA_949315895.1). Lineage (NCBI taxonomy): Eukaryota > Metazoa > Arthropoda > Insecta > Lepidoptera > Crambidae > Anania > Anania crocealis. Next base: position 12,803,476 of record OX438862.1, read on the forward strand.
AATACCTTTTATTATACTTAGGCCGCAACACTAAATTACTTTGGTACGAGTACCATGTACTTAAGTTTCATACATAGTCTGTGGCAACATATTTCTAAGGGGTTTGGATGAATGTTACTGTGACATGATACTCAAGTATTGAGCGACTTCCGATGCGACTTTCATCTCATTATTCCTAAATTAATTGTGATTGATAATGTTGACTCGATATATAAAAACATTGTTTGGGGTACTAGGACCATAGAAGAAATCAAGCTTTATACCGTAGAATGTCATAAGAGACTACGACAGATTGATTTTCCCATGGGGCTTACAAGTTGCTGTGACGGGCCGTGTAATGATCTGAAACATAGGCAGATAATTGATAATATGTATAGCGATATTGTAACAGCTTTGAGTGAGGCAGCGGCCATTGGTCGAGGGACTAGGCCAACACGGCAGAAGCGACAACAAGTGGTTGGCTGGAACAGGCATGTGGGTGACGCCCGCAGGCAGGCCAGGTCTAGGTTTCAAACGTGGTTGTGGTATGGTAAGCCTTCTACGGGCATAGTGTATGACGAAATGCGTAGTAGTAGAAGGATATTCAAATCCAAATTAAAATGGTGTAAGGCCCACCAAGACCAAATCAAAATGGACTTGTTGGCTCAACATCACTCGAAAAATAACTTTCGTGCGTTTTGGAAAAGCACAAACAAACATAGCATCAAGCTTGGCCTGCCTGCGTGTGTCAGTGGTGTAAGTGGCAAAAAGGAAATAGCCGATTTGTTTAAACAAGTTTTTACCATAGACCCACTTAATACTAACTGCAGTGGAAAGATTCGCGATGTTGAGACCCCAAGTGATGACTTGGTTATTAGATTTACAGCAAAGGATGTCACTAGGATGATTAAAACAGTATCTAGAGGTAAATCACCAGGACATGATGGTCTTAGCATCGAGCATCTGCAATATGCCGGTCCACATCTGCCACGGGTACTGGCTATGTTATTTTCTTTTTGTGTGGGACATTCATATTTACCAATGGAACTATTGCAAACAGTTGTAGTCCCTATTGTTAAAAACAGTACCGGTGACGTGGCAGACAAAAATAATTACAGACCGATCTCACTGGCCACTGTGATAGCCAAGGTTCTTGACGGCATGGTAAATGAACACCTCAACAAACTCATCACATCGCATGACAACCAGTTTGGTTTTAAACCCAAGCTTTCTACTGATAATGCGATAGTGTGCATGAAGCATGCGGTCAGGTACTACACTGGTAGAAGCACGCCAGTGTTTGCCTGCTTCCTCGACCTATCAAAGGCATTTGATTTGGTTTCCTACGACATCTTGTGGAAAAAACTTAGCCAAGCAAAAGTACCACCTGAGTTAATCAGCATTCTTAGGTTTTGGTATGGAAACCAGGTCAACAATGTGCGATGGGCGGGCGTTCTGTCGGAACCGTACAGGTTGAGGTGTGGGGTGAGGCAGGGAGGGTTGAGCTCGCCAACGCTCTTTAATTTGTACGTCAACGAACTGATTGTCGCGCTGAGTAGTCGCCATGTAGGTTGTCATGTGGACGGAGTCTGTTTTAATAACATTAGTTACGCGGATGACATGGTACTGCTCAGCGCGTCAATCGGTGGTTTAAGAGAGCTCATAAGTATCTGCGAAGCTTATGCTGGTAGCCACGGTCTTAAGTATAACGCGAAGAAAAGCGAACTTATGGTGTTCAGATCTGGTACGCAATATCCAGCAGACGTACCTCCCGTAACATTAGCTGGTGTAGCCTTACGACTTGTGCGACGTTTTAAATATCTCGGACACGTGGTGACTGATGATTTACACGACGATGCGGATATTGAGCGCGAACGGAGGGCGCTGTCGGTCAGAGCGAATATGATTACCCGCAGGTTTGCACGTTGCTCGTATCAAGTAAAGGTGACACTCTTTCGAGCCTTTTGCACCTCTTTCTACACGTGCAGCCTGTGGGTTACTCGTACGCGACGAGCGATTGATGCTCTTCGCGTTCAATATAACAACGCCTTTAGGGCGCTCATGCGGCTGCCCCGCTTTTGTAGCGCTTCGGGGATGTTTGCCGTCGCTCGAGTGGACAGTTTCCAAACATTAATGCGCAAGAGAGCGACCTCGATAGCGCGGCGAACGAGGGACAGCCGCAACAGCCTCCTGGCTGTAGTCGCAGAACGTTTGGACGGACCGTTTTTGGGGCTCTGGATGTCACTGCACGCACCAGTACCCAGCAATAATTATATATACTAACATAGTTTTAAGAATGGATTGTTACTAACACGAATGGACTTATGTCTGAATAAATGAATTTGAATTGAAATGCATAAAAACAGTTTGAAAATAGAAAATCGTTTAAAGATGTCATAAATTTACTATACATTTCGATGTCTCTTATATGCTTTGGCAGAGCATTATATAACCTTGTTGCCATAGAATAAACTGTGATTTTCTACGTAGATGTAAGGTTAAATTTAAAGACATGTGATGATTACTGTGATTTAATTATTTTTTTTAGTTTCTTTTATAAATAATGTGGGCAAATCGGCTACTAGAGAAGTATTGTTGAAATTGATGATGTTGATGAAAAATAAATAACGTTTTTATTCTACTTATTGTTTGATTTTCTCCGCTGTCTATACTGAAAATAACGACGAGTCGAACTTTCAATAATCAAAATTTATATTATGAAGAATTCACTCTAGAAAATTAGAACTATGACGAATTTACACATACTATTTTCCGTGACGAATTTACTTTGTGACGAATATACGAGTACAATAACCCTTCGCTACACAAGGGTTTTATAATTTTACCGCGAGGGGTTAAAATATGTAGAAAAGTCGGGTACGATTACGATTACGATTATTACGAGACTTAGCACGTGCCATGTTGTAGAAGCAGAAATTCAATACAACCAGACACATTGAAAGAGTTCTAGACATTCCTCAACCACGTGGGAAATATGAAACGCAATTGGAAACATAATATTATCTCGTTGAGGATGCAATCGTGCTACATACAAAATTGAACACTGAAGCCTCTTAAATGATCCATTGATCTTCTGAACTCGTCTAAGTACTTCAGGAGGATACCCACACGCAGTACATAATGGAAATATTATTAGACTACTACTGGGTTAAAGTGCGTTGCATGATTTAGTTATAATGGTAATTTTTTTGGTGAACTAACTGATAGTTATGTCAAATGTCGTGCGTTTGAATTTAAGCGCCTAGGTGTTAAATTTATCAACAACATTCCATGATTATTCACGTCAAAGTTTATCCACTTACATGAAAATACTTTACTAAATAACGTCAACCTTTTCCAACCAAATCTATGCTGCACAGCTGCGTCACGATGCTAAGTAACCACGAATGTAAATTTATACTTTATATTAATTGGTCAACACAGAATAAAAATTTTGTTTTTGTGGATTCAAAACTTCTACACGGATAATAAAGTACATAAGGAAATTTATAAGAAAATCGTACAGTTCATGAATTATAATTAGTTTACTATTGAGCTTTTTGTTTGTTCATTCTTTTAACTTGTTTTATCTACAATTTTATTAGCATACATTAGACATTACGAGATAACCGCTTTTGCGAGCTTCATGCAGGTAAATACCCGTACTTTTTATCATAGCTCAAAACGTGTACCTAGAGCGTAAATTTATACGTAGTAAATTAATCGACTACGTCCTACATCGTCAGCTTCAGTACTGAACTGAGACCACCAGTTTTCCCAATGAGTGGAGACTAACGCTAGATATCTGTTGGTAACAAGTAGGTATTGCATAAACTATTTCCTAGGATAATTACATGTTTTTCTTGCTTTATTTCCAGTGTTGGAGAACGAATCAAAGGACGTTGCGACTCAAAGCACTGCAGAAGATCCCATCACCAAGGTGATCGGAGTAATCGGGAAGTGGCAAATATGGATTTGTTTCGTTGTTTTCCTTGTCAAATTCCCGGTGGCCTGGCACCAAATGAGCATAATTTTTCTCGCTCCACCCATCAACTTCACCTGTGCGAACAACCATACGCTAGATAACTTTGACAATAATTGTCAAGACAACTGCAATGACTACGAGTACGATCACAGTATCTTTAAGGAAACCATCATATCGGAATGGAATCTTGTGTGCAACAGAGAATGGCTGAAGAATCTAACACAAACAATATTTATGCTAGGAATTCTCGTTGGCAACATGCTTTTTGGACATCTCTCTGACAGGTCAGTAAAGTTAATCATAATTCAATATATTTTATGAATACAACAGAATACAATAATACCTAACAAATAAAATGGTCTTCGTCACAATGTGGCGTCTAACCAACTCTGCATGGGTTGCAGAGGATTGCAACGCTGATTTACAGATTAATCCCAGTAGCTCGAATAAATTGGCACATCCTGCGTGCTATTGTAAGACGAAGTTACATTAGGGTTCCGGATGAGATACTTTAGTGAGTAGGTGTATAAGGGACCGTTAACATTCTATTTTGGTCGATGTCGGTCATTTACGATTGTCAAATTGTGATTTATAATTTGGTAAACCTTCAGCTGCGAATAATCCTCACTAAAAGCTAGAGTATGATCTTAGTAAACGCGTCAGAATAGGGAGATAACCCAAGGCATTGATCCGTTTACGTTATACAACTCGGTCTCATAATCACGTGGGGCTGCACGCTCTCACACATGGTTATTATAATAGCATAACTACTTATTTAATGACGCATGGTTAAATACTTTATTCACATTCGTATCATTTATTTCTTTTACAGGTTCGGTCGTCGACTACCTTTCCTCGCTGCAGTATTTCTCCAGCTGATATCAGGCGTGACAACAGCATATTCCGTTAACTGGTACATGTTCACGGCGCTTCGGTTCTTCTTGGCGGTGGCTACTGGAGGAACAATGGTCACCAGCTTCGTTCTTACCATGGAACTCATCGGTGCTGAGTACAGAGAAACCGTCGGCATCATCTACCAAGTCCCTTTCAATCTTGGACACTTGTCGTTGCCATTATTTGGATATTATCTTCGTGATTGGAACATGTTCCAGCTAGCAATATCTTTGCCATCATTTTTGTTTCTCAGCTACTACTTCTTGCTACCAGAATCGCCAAGATGGCTATTGACCGCTGGAAAAGCCGAGGAAGCGGCAGAAATCATGGAAGTTGCAGCTAAGAGGTAATGTAAATATAGGATATAAAGTAATAAGATCAGAAATGTTTTATAGAATCGATGAAGGTCTTTTCAGTATCAAACAGATACTACTTAGGTTTGCTAACATTACTACTTTATAATATCTACCTTTAATTTATCATAATGCAAACTCTACACGACAGATAAATTTGCTTGCATTTTCACATCAGTAAGTAATGTTCATAAAATAGTAGTCTGTAGTATCATTATAAGCTTTAGCAGAACCAATCAAAATTTATTTATATTATTTTGGTTGATTCGATCTGTCAAAATTGGTTGACCCGTTATAATTTTATAATATAATTTAATATAAGTATGTACAAGCTTTTTTTCATTGGCAGAATCAGAACGTTGAGCTAAATAATCACTTTTAGCATTATTTTTTAACAAAAGTATGAGGAGTTCTAAATTCGACGCGTTGTTTTTTTAACCTCGCATTTAATTTTGTATTTCAATCTTGTTTTTTTATCGATAATAATCAACCGAGGGCTTCAAAGTATAGGGTTCAGCCTTAAAAAATATAACGTACAAAAAATACTTTTTAACTGAAGTTTACTCACAAAATACCAACGAAAATAACAAATAAGCTACCAATTAGTCGGTGCCAAACAAGAAATCACTAACTATCATCATGCCCTGACTTAAAATTGGGAGCATAATTCAAGCTTTTCATTAGTAATTTTTTTTGTTTATGATGTTTCATTTAGGTCAAATATGTGATTTAAATATTTACATGATTACCTACAACAAATAGACCAAAGCTGAACATTTTTCCATTAGCTGTAGCTCATTCTAAAAAATTCAAAAAGAAACATCTCACCCTCAAGAGTTGACAGGAGAATACAGTATAAAAGATAATGACCAAGACCAGGCCCAGATTGCGTCTTTGTAGTTTATATTTCAAAAATCTCTTTTCAAATTATAATTGTACTGTTATTTTTGCTAATATCAAATAAATAGGGGTTTAAAAGAAACACTTAAATAGTTGCAAATACATTTCCGGTGTAGTTCCGAAATGAGCCAAAATCGATATTATCGTGTACACACGGGTTAAAAGACAAGGAACTATGAATTTGGAAACTATTTTAAGTACGTCAAAATCGATAATGGTTAAATTCGGAACGAAGCGTCATTCATGCCGTTTTGTAATAATTGTCATAATAGGTACCTATATTATGTATCAATCACTGTCATTCGAGCAAAGCATAATTCTGTCTCCCGATTCCGTTTTTAACAACAACAACAGGTTGTTGCGCACACATTATGACAGTGATTTGTTACCTGAGCTAGGATAGCTTTAATGACATCCAGGCTCCTGCTCCATTTTTAGATTTTACTTTTTTGATTGGGGTATTTAGTGTTATTAAATAATAGAAATGTAAGACATACACTAACAAATACCTATATTTTGAATAACCTATAACCTATTTGTTTTACTTCTCCTGTCACATACTTTGTAAAGTATAGCTTGTAAAGTATACTTGATATTGGTGTGAGTTGGATAGAGCATAACATTAGCATAACATAGCTTAGGACTGTGACTCCAACTTAAAGAAATGCATGTATAATAAAATCTGGCTCCAAAAATCAAGCTTTTACAGACTTAATTTATATGTGCCTCATAATTTCGCCTTAATTGTTTCCTAAGTCATTCTCGTCAATCCTTCTAACTTGTGTTCATCAGCTCTTGTATTACCTGGTCATCATTTGGTATGCCTTAATCCCTCAACCCCCAGGAGGCACTCGGGTGCCACGATAATAATTGATTTCAATTATGTCTGGAATATCTCATGATCGAGGTATTAAAACGATAGCTAGCTGTATTAACTTGGTGAGATAGGTACCTTTTTTTTTTTTTTTTTGTTTTCGCAGGAAAAAATGCATTACGCATACCTACTGCTTCAGGGGCAGCAGTAGGGTATGTGGGACTCTCTTGTCGGTGCCCGACAAGCATACCCACTAAAAAGACCTGCGGTGTACCTTGCAACGTATGTTGGCAGTGTATGGGTTTCCCTTAGGATGCCCTCCATGCACCGCCTACGTACGGCCTATGCCGGGCCTCAGGCATAAAATATGGGTGATCCTGTACACCAGGAACCACCCCCAGTCTGGCAAGCTGTGCAATGCGAACGTTGAGCCCCCCGGCCCAACGCCCACTAGCCTGCTAGAGGGGGGAAGTTGAGTTCGGCGTATGCCTTCTCGTCCTCCCCCATCTACGACTTCGGGTCGGGTCCGCAAGCAACCTCGCCGACCCGATCCGTGGCCACCCTTTACAATGACATTGCATGTCGTTGCAAGGGGCCGCCAACGTCTCACGCCCACTCGCTGCCCAGCATAGCTCAAACCATACTGGGAAGCGAGCGACTTCCGTCCGCCGCGGGGCTGGCGCTCCAACGGCAACACCGCCGTCGCACCCTCCAGCACGAACGGCCACAACAGGCCACGGGCCGAAGCCCGCTACCACCGTCTGGAGACGCATTCAACAGCGGGCTGCCCAAGCCCACTGGAAGCGTCTCCCGTGTGGGTTTTGGTCCACGCCGGCCAAATGGCCGGTACCCTCCATGTCTGGAGGGCGTTCCCCTATCCGCCACCTGGGGACGCGCCCGGTAGGAGACCCAAAACTCCTTCCCTGTGAAGGGCGGGCTGAGATAGGTACCTACATTAACTACTGCTATCACAAAACATAACCTCAAAATGCCTAATCTGCCATTGAATTTCTCGTAAACCCCTAATTATATTTCTGAAATATTTTTTGTGTCTACTCTTTAATATATTTCCGATTTTTTCCCTAACTTTTTGTAAAGAAGCATGCTGACGCAAAGTTAGCCGAGGTTCTATAGTTTTTTGGTCAGTATCCTTTATGTTTAAATATTACAAAACAGCAAAAAAACAACTGAAAACGAAATTGTCCACAGAAATGGCCTCCCAACGGAAGGCATCTTGTCATCTACCCAAAAAATGGCTGTGGAGATGAGCAATAAAGAAGAAGAGCATGCGTCGTTCCTCGCTCTGTTCCGCACGCCGAGACTGCGAGCACGCACCATTGCTATCTGCTTCAACTGGTTCGTGTGTGGACTGTGTTTCTTCGGCGTCTCACAGTATATAGGACATGTCTCCGGAAACATTTTCACTAATGTCGCTATTTCTGCTGCTATACAGGTGAAAAAAATAATATAGCAATATCTTATTCGTATAGGAAATGAGTTAATACAAAAATATATTTTTAAAAATCTAACACCTGGCAGGATTTGAGTACCATTTCAAATGCAAAAACTTTCATAGTTGTTTGTGTCTTCATTCGAATACCCGAGGAAATGGAATTATTTTTATTCCGAAATGATAAATTTGATAATTTATTTTTATTAAATGACGCGGTCTCAGTTCGCTGTTGCACACGACTTTGTAAGCCAGGAATTTTAAATTTAAAACAAAAATTTAAATTAAAAGGTAAATTTTAAAAGTTTAAAGGTACGGTTCCCGTGGTATAATTTTAAAACTATGTATAAAAATAATGCCGGGATAAAAAGCATCCTACTTATATGTTATTCCAGACAATCATCAAACACCGTGCCAAATTTCATTCAAATCTGTTAAATTAAAACTATGTATTTCCATACAAACTTTCATCCCCCATTCTGTTTAAATTCCCCAATCCCTAATTTTGTTATTTTACCCCCTTGAGGGTTAACTTTGTACAAACTTTTAATGACAGATTTATTTATATCTAATCAAAAGTGTAAACAATAAATTCCAAACTTTTAGCTTAAAAAATGACGATACCTTCATACAAACTTTCAAACCCTCTTTCAACCCCTTGCATCCCTTTTTCGCATTAAAAAGTAGCCTTAGTAGACCTTTCTTAGGCTCTCTCTAGAGTCTAGGGAGAGAAAGGTCTACTAAGGCTACTTTTTAATGCAATTTGACAGATACTCTAGAGTCTAGAGTATCTGACAAATTTCATTTAAATGGGTTTAGTAGTTTTGGCGTGAAATCGTGACAGGCATGCAGACAGACAGACAGATTTACTTTCGTATTTATAATATTAGTAAGGATATATATATTTGTAGTTTACTAAATTTCGGGTTGGCGTACTATATACTGCTAAACAAATTTTTTACAGTATTGTAATAAGGAATTTTATATTTAAAAAAACCTTAGAAATCGTTATTTAAATTATTAACCTTATTTAAAGTTCTATTAAAATTAGGAAAATAATATATTTATATGCTGTTTATGCTTAAACAGATTTTCCCTTACCACAAATAGAGCCAAACATTAATGAAATTTAATTTTAGTACCTATTCTTAATATGGTAAAAGATTTCCACATCAAATGTAATGTTTATTTATTTATGTGGTTAACGTCACAATTTAAAGATAAAAAGCGGAATTAGCACAATACCAGTCGGTATCCTGTCCACCTATCCTCTTCTTTTCTCATATTCATATCAATCATTATGTTTTTTATTTATTCCAGATTCCTGGCACGTTGGTCTCTATATACGCCAATAGGTTAATGGGGCGAAAGGTTACGCTAATCAGCTCTAACTGCGTAGCTGGCATAAGCTGCTTACTCATCATGGTCGTGCCGCACTCCGGCGCCAGCCACCTTACCCTCGGCTGCATTGGCCTATGGGGCATCAGCATATCCTTCGCCACAGTGTACTTGTACGCTGGTGAACTATTCCCAACAGTGGTCAGAAACTCGGGTGTGGGACTATCGTCCACTGTGGCCAGAATAGGGTCCATGATTGCCCCGTTCGTGGCTACTTTATCTAAAACCAGCCCGTGGTTACCACCTCTGGCCTTTGGCATAGTTCCTCTAATCGGTGCCGGCCTCTGTGCAATCTTGCCCGACACACGCGGTAAAAAACTCCCAGACACTTTGGAAGAGGGCGAAGCGTGATCTATTGAAACGACTATAAAGGGAAATTATTCTCTAAGTATTCATTATGTGCCTTGTAAGAGCAAATGATTGTTTTCTTATTAATAGTACTTTATGTAATGAATAATGATGAAAGCTTGATTGTGCATTAGTATAAGTTTATAACATTGATGCCAGTAAAAGCGCTTGGTCTGTTCTATCAACAGAAATCTGTGGTTATGCTGTAAACTTATTTCTTAATAATGTTTTATGATCCTCGTTATTTGTAATTAATTTATAATATAATTATGAAAGTTTGAAAACTGTCCACCGGGACTTTAACGATTAATGTATATAGGCTGTGATAATTATGGCATAAAATTCTTCTTTTTAATAAAAAACTTTTTTTGATTTTTTCTTTCTTTGTCCTGGTTGTGACTAGCCGCATATGTTCGATAGTTTAGTGGTACGTAATTTACGGGAGCTAACCCAAAAACAAACTTATACCTGTTCGCTTTTTGGCCGTTCAGCTGGGTTGCTTAACATAGGAAGCTTAGGTACCTAACATGTGACCTTAATATCCAAATGAAAATATATACATATAAGTATTTAAAACACCATAAAGGGTGTTACAAACTTATAATTTGTTTTAGATTTTGGAGACCTATTTTTGTTTTGATTTTTTCATTATTTGTCCCTAGGTATATAGTATACCAAGAGAAAGATGGCAAGCTATACAATACTACGCTTTATTAGTCAAAGAGGTTTCGTAAGGAACCATTTGTAACCTCCCTTTCTGCCGATGACGCAGCATTCTATTCACAACTTCCATTTATGAATCATTAATCTCATTGATCCTTATCGGCAAGGCAGTGACCAAGTTCGGGAGGCCTGGTTTGATTCTGTGAATATGGAACAAAAAAGAACTTAAAATAAAAATGAACAGGTGTAACAAACATATTATACAGTATCTATAATATTGTACGGAGCTGAAAATTGGACATTGAATTCAAGTAAAATGGCTTTTTTTTATGTGCTACCTTGAACAAGGTTAAAAATGATACGGTTCTGGAAACTGCACAGCTAGCCAGTGTATAAACTCCAGTGTTACCCCCTGCTCAAGCCCTTTCTTTAAGGGTACCGCCACAAAATCGTCATCGCCGTCTTTTATAAATATTGTTGTTGTTCACCTATTTTAAATTCAATGTATGACGCATTAGATTTTAAAGTGCTAATATTTGTTAGATTCAAGAAGAGAGGGGGGCGTTCTGTCAGCTAAATGGTTGTTAATAGATACTTAAAAAAATAAACATCCAAGGTTAACAGGAAAACTATCAAATCTAAGAAGGATTTCAAGTTTTAGACCTGCCATTAACTACCTACTTATAAAACGTATTTTAAGTAAGTAGGAAAATGTCCTACAATGTCCGATAAAAATTAGTAACAGGCATTAGTTACGTAAAACAAGCACATAAAATTTACGAACGATTTAAAATTATGAAACAACAAAATAGAATATGTGCGAATTGTCGTGCTAATACGGAACCCTAATGCGTGTGACCCTACACGCACTTGACCGGTCGTTCTTATTTTTATGAGCTGTTATTCTACATGAGCAAACGTTGTGAAATTGGGAATTGTTATGCTGACCGTTGGCAAGTCCAATTATTAAACAAAGCGTTGGGACGCGAATAGGATTTTCTCGACTGTAACTACTAGTCTTAAAATTAATATTTTAAATGCGAAAGCTCGTACGGATGTTTGTGGCACAATCAAGCCAGAACGCACTGGAATCGATTAAAAGTATCCCCGAAAATGTTGGGTTCGTGTGGAATAGTTTCAAGTTTAAATTTCAAGTATTCAAACTTTTTTTTACAAAAATTATGACTCAGGCGGAACTCGAACCCGCCTGAGACATAATTTTGGCTAATGGCTAAATGGTAAAGTGCCGCGTCCGGCATGCGAGGAGATGCGGGTTCAAGTCCCGCTTGAGACATAATTTTTCATGTTTAAATACTGATATTATAATTGCAATTTAATTGCTTCAATATCATAAAAGTATTTAAATTTCCACTTACGAACTCGCGGGAAACAGCTAGTATTACAAATAAGATAAAACCACAAACGTCTGTGACAGGCTCAGACATCTTATTATTTATCTCTAACTTTATCTTAGAAAACATAAAGACATTTATTTATCACCAACAGTGTAACATTACGTCTGCGTTCGGCCAAAGTACTTTGGTATAGTAAAGTCTGCAATGTAACAGTGAGATCACGTTCTCTGTGTCGAGAAATAAAAGTGATATAAAATGTCCGAAGATGGCATAGAAAAAGCAATTGGTCCCTTTGGTAGATACCAGACGTGGATATTTGTTCTTATTTTAATTGGACGTCTTCCAGCAGAGTTTCAAATAAGCAACGTTGTATTTTTACTACCTAATACTGACTACAAGTGCTTAGATGACGGAGCACAAAATGCAACTAATTACTGCCCATGCAAAAACCCGGAATTTGATACAAGCACAATAGTGACCTCTATCACAAGTGATTTTAAGTTAATATGTAATAATATATCACTATCGAGTCTAACACAGTCAGCTCTACAAGTTGGAATTGCTTTAGGTAGCTTGTTTTATGGTTTTGTATCTGACAGGTAATAAATGTTTTTAGTTTTAAAGAAAACTTTTTAACAAAAACTTCACAGACGAGTAACATGGTCGTTGAATGCTGTTTGTTTCTCCGACTGTAATTGATATAAGATGATTTATTTATAATAATTTGGGAGAAAAGTTTAAAAATTGTTTACATCTTAAATGTAAACTTTTAGCCTATTGTGTCACCACAATAGGTCAAAAGTTAACAATAACAAAAATCATGTGTTTATATTTTAGTCTATAAATTTTTGGTTTGGTTTATTTTTATTTTTTAACCTTACCTTTCAATTTTCAAAAGGTAAAAGTTTTAGTAACGTACATATAAAGGTTTATCTAAGAGTTAATTCTAAATTCTGTTATTTTTTTTAGATATGGACGAAGAATAGCAGTTCTACTAGCGCTATTCAGTAATGCAGTGTTCGGAGCACTATCAGCATTCTCTTCCCAACTATGGATGTTCATAGTTTGTAGATTCTTATCTGGATTCGCTCTTGGAGGGACGATGCTTTGCTGTTATGTTATGATAATTGAATTAAGTGGAAAGTCGTTTCGTCCATATTGTATGGGGTTGGCGGAGACAGCATATATTGTGGGATACTTTCTAATACCTATTATAGCTTACTATGTGCGAGAATGGAGGCAGCTACAACTAGTTACTTGCGCTCCCTGGTTGACCGTCGTAGTGTACTACTGGCTAATACCCGAATCACCGCGATGGTTGATAACAGTTGGAAGAAAAGCTGAAGCTGTTGCTGTTTTAACGCACATAGCGAAAAGGTGAGTTTGTAAACCAAGCAAATCATGTTATACTTCCTGGCCACGCCATAAAAGTAATTTCAATGAAATTTGGCAGAACATTGCCCATAAAATGTCGGATTTAGCCAATTGTGGAGGGAATAGGCTTATCTAATCCCGACATTCTTTTATTTATTTACTTGATGAGGCACACCAACAACATATACATTAAACATTTACAATAAAAACATGCTAATATAGACATGGCTGATATATACATGGCTGATGTATATGTACATTAAAGGTGAGCACAGCACTCAAAGATTTTTTTTTTGTTCAGACTATCCAAAATCAAAGCAGAGAACATATTTGAGTATATTATTATGAATGTTAACAGTTTTCAACATTATCTTTTAGATGATACCATATATCTCTACTTATATCCTATCATTTCAAAAAATTCAGTAGTACTAAACCATTACTTTGTTTGTCCCGATTTTAGAAAACAACAAACAAGACAAAACAAAAAAAATATTGACACGTAAAATGCAAAACCAACTACAACTACTAATTATCATTTCATAAAACTACATATGTAGGTATACATAGATAGAGAGAGACAAATAAATAAAATTATTTTTACAGAATCAATATCTTCCAAATACTCAAATTTTAATGAAAAGACCAAGTTTAATCAATCACATAAGTATCGGTTATATTCGTTTTTATCGTTAGGTTTTCCGGTGTTATAATAGATATCCTAGGTCATTAAAAAGTGGTTCAGCAATTATACTAACTACAATATAATATTTAATGTTATAAATGCGAAGGTAAGTCTGTCGGTCTCTCTGTCTGTCTTGCTTTCACGCCAAAACTACCAAACCGATTCAAATGAAATTTGGTACACAGATACTCTGGAGCCTGAGCAAGCTTAGGACATAGGCTACTTTTTAATGTGAAAAAGTGTAGTGAGGGATTGTTATAGGTTACTTATATGGAAATATCGTTATTTTGAAAGGTTAAAACTTGGAATTTATTTTTAGGCTACTGATTAGATACGAGTATAAATAAAAATGTCCTATAAAAAGTCGCGGGCAACAGCTAATTAACTTTAAAGTAGTTCTAACTCGACTTTGTATATACAGATAAACATACTTTATTTGATATTTTAGCAACTTAATTGCACTCATAATATCAGTATATAAACTTGAAAAAAAATTTTTTTTACAAAATACAGATAAACGTTTTTTTCATTACAGAAACAACCGGACAGTGGATAACATTCCAGCCATCGTTGATCAAATAGAAGCAGAGTCGATTTCCAAAGATGCACAGCAACGAACTGGTTCCTATGTCGATTTATTCAAAACACCTAGGGTCAGATTATACTCAATAATCACTCCATTTGTATGGGCCAGTTGCACACTCACGTTTTTCGGTATAAACCAGTATATTGGGCGCTTAGGGGGTAACTTGTACCTCAATGTTATTCTATCTGCATCCGTATTACCGCCTAGTTTATTGTTAATAGTAATTGCCTGTTTATATTTGAGAAGAAAAGTCAGTGTTATAATCTATTTTACTGCTACAGCCGTATCTTTACTTGTATTTTTAATTATACCGAAAAATATGGAGTCAACAATTTTAACGTTTGCCATCATAGGTCAGGCCGGTGCCTTTGGTAGTTTTGTCTTAACGTATTTGTTTACCTCTGAAATATTTCCAACTGTAATTAGAAACTCTGCGATGGGGGTGTGTTCAACCTTTGGTCGAGTAGGAGGGTTTGTCGCTCCTTTCGTGGTAAACATCGGAGTAGAATGGGCGTCTATATTAATATTTAGTTTGTTAGCCCTCGCTGCTGCAGCCTTATGTTTGCTGCTTCCGGAAACTAATGACATAATACTATTCAATTCAATTGAGCAAGCTGAAAAAGCACATAAAAAAGATGTTGATTTAAAAGAATGAACTCACATCATACATTTTGTTTGCTGACTTTGAAAATATTTACACCGTCTTTGCCTTTTCGGCTCCGCAGACACGCTTGCTCGACCTTGACTAAGGAATAAGTAACAAGTTCGGTATACAAATTGGAATATAAGCTATATTTAAACTAGCAAACAAGTCAAAAGAATTAACCATAACCTATGCCTCAAGGGGTTTCACACTTGTTCTTAAAATCATTGGTTTTGGTCTAGTTCATCTACGTTTCTGCACAGGCAAATACATCCTGAAGCTACCTACATCAGTGCCAATTTCTCAAAATAATTTAAGAGAACTGCCCACGTCTTTCCCAAGTATTTTAAATTGTATGTTTTTTGGCAGTTTAGGTATGTAAGCTCGATGTCAGTTCTAGGCATAAACCTAAATCTATGGATCTAGGTAAACATTGATAAATAATAAGTACCTACTAGATGCACTATCCGATACAAAAATGACACCTAAAGCTGTCCTTATTGGAGTGTTTGAAGTTGATATCAGTGTCAACTTTATAACCCGGCCAAACTATATCGGCATGAAATAGTATGAAAATTTATGTTATTTTGTAATTATTTAATTGATAAAGGTCGTACTAAAAGTGCGCCCTTATGTCATACTAGCTGTTGCCCGCGACTTCAATTTCTGTTATTATGATCGCGATTATTTTCTCAACATTTTTCATTGATGCTTCGCTCCTATTAGTCGCAACGTGATGTTATATAGCCTAAAGCCTTCCTCGATAAATGGACTATCCAGCACAAAAAGAATTTTTCAATTCAAACCCGTACTTCCTGAGATTAGCGCGTTCAAACAAACAAACAAACAAACAAACAAACTCTTCAGCTTTATAAAATTAGCATAGATGAGTGCACTTTTAGTTGGAGCACTGTTTTGACGCTAATTGTAGATCTACTTATTATATTACATCGATGGAGGTAAATCGTGCAAATAAAAAATTTAACCGAATTAAAAAAAAACTCACTAAAAGGACAAAATAACGCAAGAACAATGTTTTATTTTAAAACCTATTTACCTACTTACAATATTATTTTAACTACTAACAACTAAACAGATCGAAATCGTTGCCGTTGTTCAACCAGTCGAAAGTTCTGAGGTACCAACATAAAAAAATATATATATAGTCGAATTGAGAACCTCCTCCTTTTTTTTGGAAGTCGGGTAAAAATACAGAATTATTGATATTTCATTCATGAACCGATTTTGTTGTAGTTTCTAAGTAAAAAGTATAAAGAGTATTTAATGAGTAAATACTCTTTTATTAAATACAGTAAAGGTGACATAGCAATAACACAAACAATAAAGTTTTAATGTAATAAAACCGCTATAAATAAATATATTTTACAATAATATCTATTTTAAACAATTCACTGTTCATTTGTAACTACTTCTTTAAAGATACACACTTGTCATCTATAAAATCTTTGGCAAAAATGAGAATTCACATACATAACAACAATCAAATTAATTTACAAGTAATAATAAATTAGTATAACACGTACAACATTAAATAACTCCAATGCTAACTAAATGTAGAACCTGTATCTCAGGCTAGCTCTTATTCTATATCTTTACCCTATTTAACAATTGATATTGAATGTTTTGAAATCCTCCAAAATATCGGGTTACAAAAATAAAAAGTAAACTATGATATATTACCCAAAATTGAAATATTACGCTATTGAACAACGCGTATGTAAATATTACATCAACTAGAGTCCAAAATACGAAAGCCATCTTGGCCACAGACATGGATCTGGAGACTCTCTCAATAGGCAATTTTCTAGTCACTGGGTCAATGAAAACACCTGAAAAAAAAAGGAAATTGATTTTTGATTGATGAAGGAAAGGACTAGATAATCTTTTATTTATTAGCTTGACTCGACCTACTTTCATTGGTGATTAAGTGGTTGGTGGTGGTTCATCAATACATATAAAGCAATTTGGTTAAAAAAACGAGTATTATTTGGATTTGACATAATATTGACTGTGTGTGACATCTTTAATTATAATTTATTGACTTATTTTAAAATTAACTGACGAAAATTAAGATAATTTATAACACAAGTTATTAATAACATTATAATAATATATAATCACGAATACCTCATTGAGGTCATAATGTAACTACCTTAACATCTTTATGCCTGTATTGTCTGCAATGTTATATTATAGTGAAATAAATGAATATGAATATGAATATCTGTGTTGTTGTAACGATAATAATTCAATTTACGATTTTAAAAGTATTTTTCAATTTAAAAACTTTTTAGGCGAGAATTTAGTATGTAAAAGTACAAAGTACCAACACATTTGGCAAAACCTGAAAACGTTGAAATGTTTAATATTATTTTAGGCTTTAACGTACCTCACTATTGATTAAAAGTTTTTTAACATTTACGGACAGGCTCCCATTTTTATTGCTGGTGGAAGGTACTTTATAATTTAATCCTATGCATACCTTCATTGTGGAATTTGCGTAAAATAACTTCTTTATCGCTCCACCGTTGGTTGAGCCACTTGCGAAGATCTGCCTCTTCTCGCGGTATTTGCTCTATTGGATATCTATAAGACGGTTTAAATGTACTTATTTCACCGAATAATTGAAACTAGATACCTATAAAAAAAAAACTGCACTTTACAGAAAACAATATAAGGCTTGACCACAGTTGCAGTGTCCGATTTCATCTAAAGGTCTTGTTTCAGTAATATTTTTTTGACTAAGTACGTGTGAACCTTTAAAACCAGTGAAGGTTAACATGCAGGGTCTTATTATTGTGTGCTTATATTTTAGGATCAATCAAGGAAAGCAAGTTATAAAAAAAATTCAAGAACATGTCAAACAAATAAGGTCACATGTCAATGAAAACGCCAAAAATTTTTTTCACTAAACAGCAAAATTTCATCGTAGAGCGGAGAACATGAATGCATACACACACAAAAACTCAAAACACAAAACGAATTGCGTAAGAGACAGGTGGTTTAAATATTATGTTTGGTAACAAAACTATAACAAAAATTTGCCTGCATCATTTGTGAAAAAATGTTAGCGTGTCCCATACTTCTATGAAGCCCTGTGATCAAATCTTTGTAATTACTAAAATGCCCCACACACAATCACCTCGTTCTGATGAATTTTTTTTCATTCGATATTGGATATTCATTGTATATTTGTATGCCGGGAAAGGAGGCTTGGCTAAAAGTCCAAATTAAACCGATTGGACTCATAGTTCCGATAGTTTTGCATGGTATTTGTTCTATCGCAACTTCGCAACGCATTTATTGTCTCAATTTTCTCTGATTTGAAAACTTTGAATTGCGTTGTAACACTATTTATAAAATGAAACATTTATTGTTATCTTATCTATCGTAATATTCAATAAGCCTTTTTCAGCAAGTCACTGTTAAACTTTTTAGGACAAGCAATTATACTATTAAATTATGAGACTTTTCTCTTGAGACAAATATACTTTGTCGGCAATCGAGTTTAATAACATAAAACCATAGTCGATATTATAAAACTTACCGTTTAAAATAAAAGTGAACATGTTTTGGCAGCCGCCCTCGTAGCAAATCACCCTCTGTTTGCGCCGGTGCATCGTAGGCTACGGCTACGTCGTAGACAGACGAAAGCCCTGCAGCTCGTAGCTGGGAACACAGGACCGCCCAACCCGTAGTACGTGGGTGCAAGACGTATGTGTATCGCTGAAAAATATAGCTTTCATTACTATAATGATTTCATAATTAACCCTTTATTTGTATACTTTGACAATATATACACTTTGGTTTTTATTCGGAATTTATTAGTCTAATTAATTAAATTTAAAAATCGTAAAAGGGACGTAGTAAAGTCTTAGCTCGAGATTTTCTAACGGGAAACACACGAGTGGGTGAATCGGTTACCTCTGGTATGTTTCGGCTTAACGCTATTTTAGACACCCTAGCTAAGTATATACATCTACTGAGTACCTACTACTGACCGAAAAATTATTAGCAATCGCATATTTTTCACTACGCCGTTTGTTCTCCTCGCTTAAGTCCGTTCCTTCAGGGAACAATATAATTCTATAATCACATTTTAACCTCTTGTAATAGTCGACGAATTTTGTCAAATTCATCTGGTCTTCTTGCCAATTCCTTTTTACGTAGAGAAAAAAGTTTAATTGCATTATCCACCCTAAAAAAATATCACATAAAACATCAAAATATACCGACATTAACATAAGAGTACTTTACTGATAAGACAGATTAAGTTCTTTAGATTTAAACTTGTCATAAGTAAATTTGAAAGGTTTGATAAAAATGGCATGATAAAAGTTTTTTTTTTTTTTAATAATCTAGTTATTGTTTAGAATATTGAAACTCACCCATCCCGGGCACATTTTTTAATTCATCTTTCAGTACAAATTTAGTTCTTGATCTTCCTCCGCTGATAACGTCCAGTATGTCATTATTTTCCTTTGCCGATGGTATTTCTTTACAAATACACACTTCCGTTTTTGAGGGGTCATAAGTGGCGTGGTATAGAGCAATCCACACATAATTCCAATCGACCCTTGAGCGATGGTTCATAATGACAATCGTCTTCTCATCAGGGTTAACGTAGTCTCCATAGTGATGTAATTGAGTATTACAACAACACTGAAATAATGCCTGAAAACAGTCACTGTTAAGAAAGATTATCATAATTTTAATTTCTGTAAATGGCCACAAGAGGCATACATTTTATTCATTGGTATAGATTTTTGATTATGGAATGCTTACCACAGGATAAAGTTCCCAAACTGCAAATAGGACGTCAACTACTTTTCTGTACCAGTTGTGATTGAAAAACATGATGTATAACACTGGACAATACAATGAGTAAAAGCCTGAAAATAATGTTAAAGTCAAAATTCTAATTGGTATTTTAATTCAATGAGTGATGATTTGATTCACTCAGAATACAATGAGTTACTGCAACAATCTCTTATCTTTTATCTTAGCGCTTATGCTATTTTATGAACTCATACAATAGTAGATACATGAGTTCTTGAAATTGTGTTATTAATAGTGTGTGTGTGTGTGAGACAAGACATTGTGGCGTGAGACTCCGTGCTCACGTAGGTGCGTGAGCACGGAGTCTCACGCCACAATGTCTTTGACAAAAGTCCATGATCACTTAACTACATCTTATAAAAGATATATCACAGTACCTACCAGCAAGTATTGTGTAGTACCAAGCTATACAGAGCAGGAGCCCCGCCGCCATGGCGCCGCTGGCTCGCACTGACGACCAAGCACAGAAGCCCCACCTCTGCATGCAAGATTAGAACCCCTACGTGACCCACTAAACCCTACTATAATCTGCCACCTTGCCTTAAAACCTTATTAAATTTTACCGTACAATTGTGACGCAATGCTGCTGTTTTATAGCTAGTAAAAGAAACCGTAGTTAAAATACTTTTATTAAAACAAAATCCTTATATTACACTCTCAGCTATATCTATACCAACATCTTCTTGTCTTGGTCTTTCTGGCTTTTTACCGAACGCTTCCCCTTCTTCCAAAGTCATCATCAACTCGCAATCTTTCGTCTCTGGTAACAGTAAGCATAATAAAGCAGCTATCAATGGGAAAACACCAAAAGCTACCGGAGCACACCACTGGCCAAATGGCCTAAAGTCAGCTACAAATGGAGCAATCATCGAACCCAGTCGAGCCATCATGGAAGATATACCAATGGCTACATTGCGGACTACGGTCGGGAACATTTCTGAACAGTAAAGGTATATTACCACAAATATCATGTAGCTGAAAAGAACTCCAATGATTCCAAGAACAATAGAAGCTTTTCCTTCAGGAATAACTGCTATCATCAGCAAACAAACACTGGTAGCCAAATTAGCAGATATCACAAGAGTTTTTCTCTTTAAAACCTTCATCAGAGGTATAGCAAGTAAACATGCGCATAGGCAAACGATGCCACTGGCCGTGACATTTACATACACGTCTCCTGTTAAGTGGCTTATATAATAAGCCATTCCATAGAAACAGTAACTGCATACAAGCCACGTGAATGACATCACCAAAATGTTTTTTCTCATATTTGGTGTGCGAAACAAGTCTATGACAGAACCTTTTCTATTTATTATACTTTTGTGCTCCACTTGGTAAAACTCAATTTTACGATGAATTTCTTCCGTAGGCAACTTATTTCTGAAAAAGTACAACAAATTATCAATCAAAAATAAACTAATCGTGTCCACTTTCGGTTAAAAACCAGCATAAACAATGAACTAACATTTTAGCCACGCGCTCCATCAAATTTATAGCAATAAATGTCTTGTTGGCTGCTAGCAACCATCTCGGTGATTCTGGTAATATGCAGATGTAGACCAGTAATATAACATTCGTCAAGGATATGATCAGCAAGAAATACATGTAATCCCTTATGAAGTATCCAAAGATAGCGAGCAATATGTATCCTAACGTAAACGGCACATGATATAGCGCCGATACTAGATCTCGGCTTTCACTTCCAACATATTCCATGAGTATAACAAAACCGATCACCATTATTCCTCCAACGGCAAAACCTAAAGCCGTTCTCACAATAGTGAAACTCCAAAAATCAGGAAGAAACGAACACATCACGCCAAAAAATACATCCAAAATAACGGCTGCTATCAATGTCGGTCTTCTACCATATCTGAAAATATTAATTAAGTTAAAACAGTAGTATTAGAAAAAACCTCAAGTTCAATAAAAGCTACAAGTATTTTGACCTACTTGTCTGATGCTATTCCAAATACCAAACTACCACTGAGAACACCAAATTGAAAAAATGTCTGCGTTAAATCCTTAAGCCAAATTCTTTCACATATCAAATTCCACTCCGTTACAATTGTCCTAAAATACTGAGATTTGTCAAAAATAGGGTCATCACAGCAAGTTTCATTTCTATTAGGACAATGATACTCTGCAGGAGGAGCCAAAAAGATAATAGCCATTTGATGGAAAGCGACTCCGAATTTATTTGCAAATATAATTAGACATAAGAACAACTGATATTTTCCAAAATCGCCAATTAGTTCATTTATTAACACCATAATTTATGGAAACTGGTGTTAGGTGCCTACATAAAAGTATTTTTATCAAATCATTGTGTCAGTGTCAATACATTTTCAAGTAGGCGTCGGCCGCGGACCGAGTCGTCCTTTGTGTCTCAAAAGTAAGGATGAGAATTTCATCATACAAAAACAGACAAATGATACGATTAGAATAAGGATCAATACCTACGTTTCGTTTTTAAGCTAGGCGAATCTGCTCATTTTCATATTATGTTACCTAGGCTACAGCAAATAAAAAATATCAATTATGATCTGCGATAAATCTATACAACAATACTTATTTTGAAAAGGGCTATTCGACACAACTTTGCTCTTTAAATACTATATTACTTTTATTCCAAGGATCTTGAATCTTTTAATAGACTAAAGGTAGATAATATTTTCATTGTTTTTTTGTATTATTGGTAAAAGTAAAACCAGCAAATTACCTACAAAAGTTATGAGTTACATTGTTGATCAAAGTAGTGTGTAGTGAACAATTTCTTATTCCCTTGCAATGAATCGCTAATAAGTGTGTTCTACGTACTTGTGTCCTATTTGTCTGAATGAAAATTAAGCTAAATGGGTTGCCAATTTGTCATTATGTGCTATTACTATAATACGCACAAGTCATCAAAGGTAATTTACCAAATTAATACCGTTTCCTCAAGCCTTAGCATGTTATCCAATTGTTTAATTTGCTAATGATAGTTCAAATGCCGGTAGCACTTTTTGACGTAAATAAACATGTATAAATAAAGTCCCATTAGGTACATGATATAAACTTATATGACGAGATGGTTTTACTGTTTTTACTATATAACAAGTAGACATTAAAATCTTAGAAAAGAGTAAACACTAACATTAGGTAACTAACTGATCAGCAAATCAGTATGGAGAAGTCGCCAAATAGATTTAGGCTCAAACATAAACTGCATACAGATTCCTAAATATATGTTACTACTTACTTGGCGTAGTCGAAAAATCTATATGAGCATTTGAAAATATTTATCTCCGTACTAAACTCAACTACTTATTTTATTTAAATAAGAATAAATTAAAATAAGATTTTATCCTAACACTAATTATAAAAAAGTTTAGTGTGTGTTTTTCATGACTCTAGAGTACTATCTTACTACTGATATAGGCATGACATTTGTAAATGTGTAAAAAAGTAGACTTTTTAGTAGTAAGTAATTAATTAATTAGTTGCAGTTACAAGTGCACGACCACCATGTGACATGTTAATTGTCATGTACCTAATGCGATTACTTCTTCTAAATTCACGGCATCGATGACAATGGAGAAAATGATGAATCTAAAGACGACTCGCTGGAAATTCCTGTTGAACCAGACAACAATAATTTCAAATGCATGAAATAACTGCAGTTAAACACAAACTATTTCTTCCATTAAGGCAGCTATCATGTCACATCGGAATGCAGAACGAATATCTATTTTCCGGCTCTGTTGTCTCCAACGGGTTAATAGTTACCACTGCACAATGTATTCAGTTACCTATTAGTTATGTACTTCTGAATACCACTAAAGATAACAAGAAGATTCCGTTGCCATGATTCATGTCTCGAAGACCGAGAAGTTTCCTACTTTCACTGGTAGGAAATCATTGAAAAGCGTTGGTCTTATTTACACAGAAAAACACAATAGCTCCGTAGCATCAAAATTTCGCCTAAGCAACTATATACCAGCTCAACGAGCATTACTGACATGGAAGGCATATGATTTGGCCTAAATGCCGATGTAGGGCCAACTAGAGAACTCCAGTTTGTTGGTTTGGAACACCGATCGCTTTACGGTCCTAATGACATGCTTATTGCTTAAAGCATATTTTGTTTGCATTGAAACAAAAGTGTTAACGTACTTAAAAGACACAGGTTGTCCTGTAATATTTGACAATAGACTTATTGGAATAGTCAGAAAAGGCCAGAATGAATGTAGGAAAGAAATTTCTTCAACCTACGCCATTAATAAACATATTATGGCGTATATCTTACCGTGATATATGTACTTTTAAGGCTGGATGAAAAGATTACAAAAGAACGAGGAACAAGAACAAATGGTTCTTACAGCTTATCCATTAAAACCTGTGCTTCGTGAGAAACTTTATAAGATGATTTCTTCCGGAGTTGAACGAATTGATGCCTATTTGGTTCTTTTAATTATTACTTTTATGTACTCTCTTTAATTTAAAATATTTTGCATGGCAAGCAATTATGATTCTATTCGATATTATGTAGTTATTGTTTCAATATTGTTTGTTGAATAAAGCAATAAGTAAATAATATGAAAGGGTTTTTTTAACGTTCAGTTTTAAATATATTCATAATCAATGTTACCCTTTTTACCTTAAAATATTTTGCTTCAACTGCTATAGTTGCTTGCCTACTTAGTTTATGTAAAATCGCCTTCTACTTCCCATTATATCCAATAATTATTGTTAATCCTATTGTTAAAGTTATTAACATCAAAGTTACTCTAACAAATGCAATACCTAGGTAAAACACATAACAATTGAGTTACACACTATGTACTTTTAAAAAG
Source organism: Anania crocealis (assembly GCA_949315895.1). NCBI lineage: Eukaryota > Metazoa > Arthropoda > Insecta > Lepidoptera > Crambidae > Anania > Anania crocealis. The sequence continues at coordinate 12,828,598 of OX438862.1, forward strand.
TACACGTTCATTCAACAGTTAATACTAACGGACGAATTCATAAGTTATAAATACAAAATATATAATGACACCATTCATAGGATGTTTTTTTGTTTAAGCTTCTGCCGTAGAAAATTATAACTCTAAAGAAAAACACAAAAATAGTCAACTAATCAGGTGTGACTAGTTCCACGCTAAGGATGTCCAACTGATTGAAGAACGGTGCATTTAGCTGCTTGTTTCAATTTTTATAGAACCTTAACAATTCGGAAACACTGAACAAAGTTTTACATAAATAAATAAATAGATACTTCATTTATGAGATTTTGATAAAAGATGCACTTAATGCCATGTTTTCTCTACCAGTGACAGTCTAGTTTAAATAAATATTAGATAATAATACCAAATGACAACTTTTATAATAAGAGTCCTTACAGTTCACCGCTAACAGAGACTGATTGTCATTACGGAACTACAAGGATTCCTTGTTGACAACGGAAACCTAATAAAAAAAAGAAACCTTAACGGAAGCCTTTAAACCTGAACTGAGCACCTAGAGAACGTTCTCATAAAAAGCTAAGATTTCATCAGTAGACCCAGTTTACTTAAGGTAGCGTTTTTGAGTTTTTAAAACTCATCTGAAAACCAGAAAACAGCGTTTTAAAGTCTGAAAAAGATAATATCTAGTCTAGTCACAGTCGCTGACGGTTACACGATTTGATAAAGAGGAAATACAACGGCCGTTTTTCCATACAAACGTAGTCCCCTGTTTCCTCCCTGGATAATGCCAGTAGAGCAATAATTTTTATTACAAAAATCTATGGCCACTATAAGCATGTTTCTATGTTTTCTGTTTTTACATAAATTAGTTAATAAAAAAGATATGAGCCCTCAAAAATCGAAAAAATTCGCCAGATTCTCCGCTGTGTTCAAACATCTAGAAAACAAATTTAGCTAAATTTTATAAAAAAAGGAAAACATACGAACACGGCCAAAGCCTTTCTTGAATTTTTAATTAAAAATTATTTAAATCGGTCTAGTTTTGGAAAAGTAATCGGGGGACTACGAAACGTTGATTTGGTGTGCTTTTAGTAGGTATTTTCGGTCCAAGATGCAGTTGTCTTTATCACACTGCGGTGAAGGCGTTTGGCACTGCGCGACAGCAATAGATTTTACAAATACCTATTTTTCTATTCTCTCTCTCCTCTTAACTTGGCTCGATAAAAAAAATCACAAACCTACGAAATGTTTTTTCAATTTGACGACTAAACTACGGACATTTTAAATACAATTTTTATGCTTGTATAAAGGTACTAAATATTTATAGACATATTCGCTGAGTTTGAATTTATTAAATAATATACTTAATTACCTACTATGTTTAAATAACTACAAAATATGTGAACGCGGCGCGTCGGCTCCTCAGGCCCGTACTGTCGCGCGCTGGCGCTTACGGTGCGCATAGGCGCTCCGTAATAGGCGATCCATAAATCACGAACGGCTGGTTACCTTTACCCGTTTATTCTGATTCAATCTGAGTTATCGTTAGCCAATTTTGAGTTATCGACGGTCGCATACGACCAATTTTTTGTTCCACCAAACTAAAATGTTATTGTATTATACAATTAAACATTTTTATTACAAAACCCTCACATTTACACTTAATCATTTGATGCTAATCAATAGCCTTATCCAAATTGCGTTCAAATTGATATTTCACGTTACCCAATGTTCATATTTATGAATAGATAATTTTACTTGGGATGTGTCATAAAGTAACCTTGTAGTGTGTAGACAGACTTAAGTAAATTTTATAAAAATATTATTGAACAAGTTTATTATTGATAATTCTTCGTTGCTTGTTTTTTGTTGTTTTGATATCAGAGGAACGTCGATAGTGAAAACTTCCTTTATAGTATACACGTTGTACTTATTTGTATAATTTAAATGAAAGCGACTCTGAGATAGCTACTATATTGATGTCGTAAATGAGTACACACCTTTTTATTTTACATTACGTAATAAACTGCAGCCTTGTGCTTCATGTAGAACTAAGCTATCACTATGAGCTACCGTCAGAACTCTACAATATATCATATTATCATTATTTATCATTTCACCTATAAACTCTGTTGCCCTAGGCCTAAAACAATGCATTATTAGAACTCTTGCTGTTACTAGCACTAAATATAATGACAAATTAATATTTAATCGATTATTGCATATAGCATTTACAAATTAGAGGTGTTACATACATACCTACAGACATACATGTACAGCCCCTAATGGCGAAACCGAATATAATTTAAAAATGGCTCATGCGCAAAACGTCTCTTTCGCAAAATGTCCCCTGGTCGCAAAACGTCTCTTTCGCAGAACGTCTCTTTCGCAGAACGTCTCTTTCGCAGAATGTCTCTTTACATACATACTCAATACATTTTATGTTACTATTAGTAATAGCTACTATTATCTTATCTGTGGATATGTTACTAACAGTATTGATTCTTTTGACCTTTGAAATTTTGAATGTGTGTAAAATGTTTGAAAACTATTTTTTTTTTTTATTAGGAATACTTAAGTAAATTTAAGTAGGTACCAAAGTTTTGACTACATAATTATTTTATAATTTTGAAAGAAACATTCTGCGAAAGAGACGTTATGCGACCAGGGAACATTTTGCGAAAGAGACGTTTTGCGCATGAGCCTTAAAAATATATTATAATTTAAAGAAAAGTATTTGCTGGAAACCAATATCTATACTAATATTATAAAGCTGAAGAGTTTGTTTGTTTGTTTGAACGCGCTAATCTCTGGAAGTACTGGTTCGAATTGAAAAAATCTTTTTGTGTTGGATAGTCCATTTATTGAGGAAGGCTTTAGGCTATATAACATCACGGTGCGACCAATAGGAGCAAAGCATTCGTGAAAAATGTTGCAGAAATAATCGCAATAACAGAAATTGACGCGGACGAAGTCGCGGGCAACAGCTAGTTAATAATATGGCTGAATGGCCACGCACGGGTAGACTAAACGGTACATTCAAATCTAACCAAGTATGAATGGATTATACATATTACGTAAGTTTATAACAACATAGCGTGCTGTTGTTATAAACTTCGTTACTTACTATTTGCTAACAATAAAATATCATCCTTCAGTTTTCCGTAGAGCTCTGTTAAACAGATAATGTTTTCAAGGCACAAAACAAAAAGTTATACGGTAACTTTTATTTTTGTATTTTAAGTAGTTATAAAGTATGTTAAGAGTCAAAGAAAATAGGTACTAAAAATACACCTGGGGAAATATATTTTTTATAGCAAAATATTTTCAATGCACAATTAGGAGATATTGATTAGCAAAACTAATAGGTATGCAGTAATAATCACGCTGTCGCAATAAATTTAGTTTTTAGCATAAAACAGGCATGCACTATTTTCCTTAGTCAGACCAAACAAGGTTAACTGTTGTTAATATAACACTATTAACAAGGTAAACTTTTTGTTTCATTTTGCTGTTTTCGTTCATCGCTAAGGCATATCGCTATTTTAATTTTGGTCAGTGAAAACTAACAAAAATTTGCGAGTCGAAACCGAACACTATCTACCGAGAGTTCCTTATTATTTGTTTACTGAAGGATGCCTCACACTTACTCCAGTTATACAACATAAACTGTAAAGGATTTATTATATTACTACAATATTATTACACACAGTACCTATGTCTGCTTTATCAACCTATGTAAAGAGGAAGATCCCAATTTGACTCGTTTATAGATCAGACTATGAGTTTCATTTTATGAATAGATCATTTATTATTTGTAGTTATGCTATGAAGTAGGAATGCCACTTCATTAAAATATGAACAGTGTTTAAACAAACGGAACTCAATTATTCTGCACTAATTAAATGTTTTTTTCTTGTAAACAAAAGGCCTCTCTCATATTTATAAGCTATTTTTCGTATTTCATTTAAATATAAATAGCCTTGACTCACTGTGAAATATTAATAAAAGAATCAATGTTACTCGATCAATTTGTACAATATGACATCATGTGAACGTTTACCTCGTCTACAATAAAATCTAAGTAAGTAATGTAAACCGTAAGTATTATCATTACGTCATGAAAGGATATAAAATACAAATTAATAAGTATTTATAAATAAATTTGGTTGAAGCTGCTTATCCACTGTAGTAATTCGGAGTAAGCAATGATATTTAAAAAGTATAGATAGGTTATGTCCTTACAAAACTATCGAAATATATGTGCCGCTTGCAAACAACTGCACACATGCGTAATTCTTATTTTGTCCTTGTCATACTCGTGAAAAGAACAATTACTTTCTCTTTCATGGATTTGAAAAGACAATTGTGACGTTTTAGGGACGCATATTGAGAGCGCATGTAACATACTGATTTAAACTTCCATGGTCACTATTACTAGAGTTGATTGATACGGGGTTTATACCATGTACCTTAGTTTTTATGAGTTCCCGATATTTCGGCACTGTTGCAAGCGCCATGATCACGGTTTATACCATGTACCTTAGTTTTTATGAGTTCCCGATATTTCGGCACTGTTGCAAGCGCCATGATCACACATACTGACCGTTACCTTCACGCTACTTCGCACCACCACCCTAGACACCTCAACTCCGTAGTAGCATCCTTGACCAACCGTGCATATGATCTATGCGATGAAGAACACCTGCAGGAAGAGCTAGATCATGTACAACATGTACTACGGAGAAATGGATACACCGGACGACTTCCTACCAGAAAACTGTTAAAACACCAAAGGTATAAGGTTGACAGGCAACCTGTGTTTTTGCCATACATAAAAGGAGTGACAGACAAGATCTCAAACATCCTAAAGAAATTCTCATTAAATACTGTCTTCACTCCCTTAAGAAAGGTATCACAGTGTCTAAGATCACCTAAAGACAATCTCGTTTTAGAAAAACCAGGTGTCTATAAGATTGACTGCAGTTGTGGAAGTTCGTACATCGGCCAAACTAAACGCACGGTGGCTTGCCGGGTGAAGGAACACATTAAAGCGGTCAAAAATAACGACACACATAAATCAGCTATCGCTGAACACCTCATACACTCGGGTCCTAATCACTGGATTGAGTTTCACAACGCGAAGATAATTTCTACAGAACACCACTATATACCAAGGATGGTCAGAGAAGCGATTGAAATTACCAAACACAAAAATTTCAATCGCGAAGATGGCTTTAAATTATCTAGTGTATGGAATCCAGTGGTTCAAATTTGCGGAAACAGAAGTAATTCAAAAAATGCTATATCTCGATTGGATACTGTAAGTGTTGTGTGTCGAGAACAGAAGTGTAGTAATAGTGAGTTTTCAAACAGTGGTACCGGTATCGTGTGTAATAAAAGACTACGACGGAGGGTAGACCGATTTGTCTGCTCTTAACAACTACCCACCCGCATAGACATCAGTTCTCCCGTGATCATGGCGCTTGCAACAGTGCCGAAATATCGGGAACTCATAAAAACTAAGGTACATGGTATAAACCCCGTATCAATCAACTCTCGCATGTAACATATCTATTACTTTTTAAATATCATTGGGAGTAAGTAATTCGGAGCATAGTTGTGTCCTTTGTGTCACTATAGACGCGGAGCTAGGTGACCGAGCAGAGTGAAGGAGTACCTAATGCGCAGCGGAGCAGCTGACTGTGTCTGTCCGTAGTCGTAGAGCTAGGTAGCAGAGCAGAGTGAGAAAGTATGAAGAGTGGAGTTGCGGACTGTTTTTCCATACGCGGAGCCATGTCTCGACCGCACGATGAGTCGTGTATTGCCGGCAGCGGACAACTGGTTTAGTTTAATGAGAAAGGTCACTTGGAGCAGTACAAGTGACATTTGTCGTTGAAATAAAAATCCTAAAAGCTGATACATTATCATCACCTTGCATTGCTCGTCAAAGAAGCGTTGGAGTCAAAGGAAAACTACTTACCATACACCTTTTTTTTACTACGAAATAAAAGTACAATTCTTCAAGTGGTGCCAAAGTAACATGGATTATTGTTAAGAAATCATATAAAACCTTATTTAAAACACCGCAAATGTTTAATTTTTAACATAAAGCCAATTGAAAAGTAAAATAAGATCCATAATATACATGTATATTTACCATCCGATATGTTTATGTCTATTTGGTTAATGATTAGGAAATAGTTATTGACATAAGCTGCGAGTTTTGTTTCTTTACATTACATTCGTAAAATTCTGCACATCACTGACTGTTGTCCTCGTCTTTGCTTCCCCGTTCTTTTTTCTTGCTGAACGTCTTCGCTGCATGCGCTTCCCAATTTGTATGATTTTTTAAATTAGCTCTCGACTTCATGTCGATCAAAGACAAACGGAGATTTTGTACAGTTCCTATAGGTGGATTTAAACCTCGATTACCGCTCCGCCACACCTCGCTCCGCTCTAGTGGATAGGCAACTTTAGGCTTCTTTACCACCAAAACTGTATACGAGGAGTAGAACATCTATATATTTTCTTACAACGTGAGAATTTGAGCGGATCAAGTAAGTATGGCGTATGTTACTTACGTTGTGTGTGAGTAGATACGTATACCCACGTATACCCTTTAATTTACTGATTTTACAAAAACAGTTTTAATTATGCATTCTGACGTAAAATACTGTGTAAAACAATAACCATTTTAAATTGTATTGTATGTCAATCCTAGAGAAACAGTCGTGTGTTTATCCTGAAATACGTATCTACCTAAGGTTAAGTTATTATAATGAAAGCGCTTGGTTTGTTTTTACTTTCCGATTTTCCAAACATATATGATTTTCCACCCAGATGCAGAATACTATGTAAAACCATAACCAAGGCAAATTGAATATACCTATGGGCCAAACCTAGAGAAATAGTCGTGTTTTTATCCTGAAATGCATGCCTAAAGTTAATTAATTACCTACTTATAATGAAAGCGCTCATTTAGTTTGATCGATAAGTAAATACTAGTTGATGATAGTATGTTGATAGTAAGTTATTTGTCTCAAAGAAGTTTCTACCGAGTTCAGACAAAACAACATCACTTTTGCAATAATAAGTTGATAGCTTGAGTGAAGTAATGATGACGTTAAGACACTTACAGCTGTTGTAAGTACTAACTTAGCCAATAATGATAACAATAGGTTAAAGGATGAACCGCACTGAAATGTCTAGAGACTTCCTTAATGTTATTAAAAAAACATTTATAACGTTAATAATCCTTTGAATTTCTAAAAAGTTTTTTTTTTCATAGTTTGTCAGCCTAATACCTACTATTAAAAGTACACTAGGAGCATTCGCAAAGGTGCCAGCCTACTCGACGTGGATAGCGTTTGAACAAAGTATGAACCGTACAACATTGATTCTGTTTGTCACTGAGGATGTGTAGCATCATTATACCCTGTGTTCCTGAGTGAACCTCATTTATTAGGTTTTCTGCTTTTTTATAACTTTATTGTCTACTATTTGTCTATTTTAAATAGTTGAATAAATTTGTTATAGTTATGTCAGTGAGCTGCTGTGTCTGTATAGTTTTCTTCATCTCTCCATTATCCCGAATTCCCAAGTCTTCCAGAATCAATCATTAATAGAGTGTTAGGTTAAGGATGTTACAAGCCAATGATAATATGCGCGTAAAAATACTATGGTGTAGGCAAACTTTTAAAATCAGATTTTTGAAAATTTTGATTTGCATACTAAACACAATTCAACCAATCAGAAAGAATAATTCCTTCTGATAAATATCTATTATCTTGATTTATAGGTACTGCAGTGTACATTAATTTCTTTCGTCAATAAGTCATTTTCCTTTTTTTAGTCTATTAAAATTTCAATTAAGAATGTCCACGGTAAAATCCTTTAGGGATAAACACGGGGATAAAGGAAAAATCCTAAAAAATCAGTTAAAAAACTGCCAACACTTAGTACTCATATAAAAAGAACAAGCAAAAAAATCTTGTTGTTCCACTCACTACTAGTATAATGAGACTGTTTGTTTGGTCTATGTCTATGGTCTATGTAACCTAAATAACATAAGAATAAAAATGACAGAATGATCTAAATACTTGACAAGAAATTGATGTTATTTTAATGTCGGTAAGTGCGTAGTCGTCAATTGAGCGTCAATAGCGTAGATAATTACGTTGCCCGTCATTAATAGCGTCGCTCGAGTGAGTCAAAATTCTGTTGTTATTGGTGCACATTAAACACCTATCCCATAGAATTTTACTGATTTCGAATGTCACTTGCCTGAAACCATGTTGATGTTTAATTATTCAGAATTGTTCACACATTTTTTGTGGTTCTTTTATACCGCTGATACATACTCACATCATAATTATGAAAGTTTGAAAAATGTTTTGAAACAGTTTTATATGCCGCCAAACTTTTGGTGTTAATTGAAGAATGAATTCGTTGGACAGAAATTTCGACTGCCTTAAATGGTTTGCTTAAAAGATAGTTTAATAACTATAAAGCTGTTTCATCTTAAGATGGTAAAATATTTCTCTTAGTTGTTGGAGTAGGTACCTAGTTACTAGTTACTTAGGTACATTACCAAAAATTTTAATGAAATTCCGTGTCAAGGCTTGAATTAATTCGTCGATACATTAAATGTCTTGGTAGCTCAATTTGTTGGAACAGTAGCCCCCTGAGCGGAAGGTTGTGTGTTCAGGTCACCATAGACAGTAAAAAAAAAATTAAGGAACTGTATTTTCAGTTAGAACAGTTGTAATATACTGTTACTTGCAAAAAATATTTATCATTCGAACGAAATTTAAGATGAATAAAAAAAGTTTGCTTAGCCCACTAGCTGATCACGAAGCAACTAAAACTATTAATAGTACCGTGTAAATTATTTTTTTTAATGGGTAAGTTTTTTTATATTCAAGCAGTACTTACGTGGACTACAATAGTTTGAATTAAATGACAATTCTTAAAAGCACATCATTGATAAATATGTTAATTTAAGAGAACTCATTTTTCGATTCGTTAAATATGTTATCGTGACAAGCGCAGTGTTTCAACTTGTATTGTATACAGTCGTATTTATACTAAGGCCAAACGTCTCAGTACCGATTCTAGTGCTTAAACAGAACAACTTTTCTGAAATTGTCATAAGTGGCAGAGCCATGGGCGTAGCCAGCCTTGGGCTCAGGGTGGTGGGGCAGCAGTCTAAAATAATATGTACCTTAATAGCAAATTACACCCGCGGTCTTATCCCCGTAAAATTTTTCACACAGAAAGGTTCCACCCTAACCCTGTATCTGTATCGGCAGAGCCAGCCTAGGTAGAGCCTGTCTGTTTTTTTGAGTCGGTTTATAGAACAAGAGTGTAAATTTATTTAAGGCTTTAATACGCAGTAAGCTAACTAGGGAATTGTTATTTTTAATTTACACAATTAATTAATAGCGTGAATTTTTTTTTAAACAATATTTTGGATATTTTCAAGATACACGCCTGAACGTATTGTTGCAAGATAAAACTGTGAACGAGGCGTGACTCAAACCATCATACATTTAATTGTTTTTGCAGTAGCTTGCTACATATTCATAAAGATAATGGAGAGCAAGCGACCGCAAATAAAATGTTGTCGCATAAATCGCGTAATCTTGTGAATTTTTACTTTATGGTGTATAAGTAAGGTATGGTGAAATAAGATATAAGTCTTAACGTGACTAAAGAAACTTCATTCGCTTTGCAGATCCCATGACGTAGAACCGTGCGTGTAGGTACTTGTTATTTTTTATGTACTCAGAAGCCCACATCATACAATTAGATGTATTCTTCAGTTCTACCTAAGAATATTTATTATACCCACAATCTAAGAAATTCGTTTATTGGAAACAAGTATATAAAATAGCGGAAATTGCCTTAACTAGTAGTTTAAAACGACAATTTAATCTAAATTACTTCTAACGAAACAATTTTCTAAGAAGGCTTATTTTCCGAAATAGATTTAAGTTTAAGTATATTTACTTTTTATATAAATGATTTTCAGTTGCAATACGTCGTACCTATATTGAAAACTTTTAACATTAATCGTAGTCATTGTTTCTAGTTTTTTGTCGCAAGATATGCACAATAATGCACACAGGTATCTACAACATATTATGTATCTTGTTATGTAAGTATTTGTATACAGATCTATCTGCATCTACCGTATTATCTTACTTTTATCCGTAAAGGGCTGTTGTAGCCTAGATCAACAAGTACCGATAAAACTATAATCATTAATCTCATTTATTTATTTTGACAAGAGGAACATCAGTGCCATTTCATCTTTATATACTTTGCACCGTACCGAACTTACTTTTAGATTAATAATGATAAGATAGGATACAATAAAATTAATTAATGTCAATGAACAATTAAATATATTACTTACTAACTTATTTGTATTGTACAATATTTACAACAGGAATAATAAAATTTGGCACCACGAATTTTCTAGTTTTTAACATGTTTTATGTCTTTCGATTCTTTCTTTCCGAACCTTTCGCCTTCTTCTAACGTAGTCATCAGTTCGCAACCTTTCGTTTCGGGCATGACGAAAGTAATGAATCCTGCTATAAGCGGCAAAATGGCAAATGCCACTGGAGGCAACCAGCTGGTCACATTCTGCAACTCGATTACAAAAGGAGCCACCATCGACCCCACCCGTGCCATCATAGATGAAGTTCCAAGCGCCGCATTTCTAACTACCGTTGGGAACAATTCGGAACAATACAAATAAACCACAACAAACACTATAAAACTAGCTACAACACCTATACTAGCACATACCACTGAACCAACGCCTTCAGGTATAAAGGCAAGTATTAACAGACATAACGCACAGATGAAGTTGAAAACAATAACGATTGTCTTTCTACCTAAAACCTTCAGAAGGAATATAGCAGCAAATGTACCAAGTAAGGTAACACTGGCACTGGCCGCAACGTTTATAAAGATGTTGCCACTTAGCTGTCCCACATACTGGGACACTCCATAGAAACAGTACCCGCAGGTCAGCCAGTTTACTGACATAGCGATTATGTTCATTCTCAAGTTCGGAGTTCGAACTAGATCAAGGATGTTTCCTTTTTTAAGGTTATTCTTCTCCACTGTGGCTTGGAAATTTTCCACGTCCGATTTTATATTTTCTGTGGGTCGGCCATTCCTATAACAGAAACAAATAGCACTAGTAAGTACTTTCTTAGTGTTTTACTGGTCCTTGAAAAATCTAACACCAAACTTTGTATTCAATAGTTTGTGATACACATTACACATCTATTGCAATAATTGAACAAGACAAAAACGACCTTAAATTCAAGGTAAATACCTAAGCTTATAACCGAAAATAGTAAGTACGTGGGTAAAATACTCACACTTTTGCAATTTTTTCTAAAATACTAATAGCTTGATCTGTTTTTCTAACAGCAATCAACCATCTTGGTGACTCGGGTATCACTATAAAATACGACAGCAGAATGACCCCAGGAACAGAAATGGCAAGTTGGAACGTCGAGAAGTTTCTGAAGAAGTATCCAAAGACTGGCAGTAGCATATGTCCCAAATTAAACGGAACTTGGTAGAGCGCCGATATGGTATCTCGGTACTGCGTTCCAGCAGTTTCCATCACTATCACGAAGCCAGTCACCATAGTGCCGCCGACGGACAATCCCACAAAGAACCGTAAAATTGTAAACGTCCAGTAGTCTGGCGCGTATGCGGCTCCAACGCCCATAGATACTTGCATAACAACACCGAGCAACAGAGGTTTCTTTCTCCCAAACCTAAAACAGATTTTTTTTTAAGTTTCGTCAGCTCTCTATAATTCTAGGCTAAAGTAAAGCAATTAACTACCTGTCTGAGGCCATCCCGAAAAATACACTGCCGAGTAAAGTTCCCAATTGGAACAATGTTTGCGTAAAACTAGTCAGCCATCTCTTATCACATATCAGATCCCATTCTGATATAATAGTTGAGGTGAAAACAGAATGGTCATACTCTGGGTTATCGCAAGGACACACTTCTGTGCTGTTGTTGTCGAGGCACGTATAGGGTGATCTTGGTGCCAAAAATATAATGGCCATCTGGTGAAACGCTACCGGAAATTTACTTAGGAATATGAAAAAACATATTAAGAGCTGATATCTTCCATTACTTCCCGTAATTTTTTGGATCATATCTGTTTGTAGGGCTGGTTCTGGCTTTTTCGTGCCTGAAAATAAAATGAAGAAAATGTTAAAAAAATACTAATACGTGTATGTACAAAAGTAAGTAAAACTTGCAATTAAATGTAATAAAGTAACAATACAACGTGTTCCTTTTGATATCCCATAACTCTGAGGTTATGTTCTATAGGTAAAAATAATATAAAACGCCCTAGAACATGTGGTTCAAAAATTAATAGTTTCGAATATAACATAAATTTTAGTTAAATTTGTTAAAAAAATGTAACCAGTATCGCGAATCCTTAGTTTTGCGAGACGTTGGCAAACTTACACTAAAGTGTAGTAGTAAAGTAGTGGGAGAGCGTAACTTGTAAAAAACATTGACGTGTGTAGGTGTTTCATTGATAAGTAGGTACGAGTAAATGGTTTTCATTCAAAAGTTCATTCATAACAAGGTAATTGCGTTTTACATAAACAGTCGTGACTTTTTAGAATTATTTTGTATGAAAAAATTAAACAAAAAATAATTAATAATTTAAAAATAATTCATATGCAATTCGATTCTTTACCATGGTCTGCTTAATACCCTAGAGCAGCGGTAGGCAAACCGAGGCCCGCGGGCCGCCTGCGGCATGAGTGACTCATGAGCAATGAGTTGTTAATATCAAATTAAATGCACATGAACGAACCATGATGATAACTTGAGTGCCATTCTACGAATTGCAACTACAAATATGACAGCTAACATACAAAAAATAGCCTGCATTGCGTGCGGGATCTCAGACATCACTTTTTTTTTTAGTTTTTTACTTTTTTTCTATGGGATATGATTGATATTAAAATTTCATGATTAAATCACAAATGCGGCCCGCCATTAGTTTATTTCGCCACCTTATGGCCCTAGCCTGCCATAAGGTTGCTGACCGCTGCCCTAGAGTTATGGGATATCAAAAGGAACACGTTGTATAATATAATAACCCGTGTATTCTGGTAAACGTTTTTGATGAGCTAACGCATTTTGTAGCTCATTGATTTAACCTACCAACAGTAATGTATTCACTGCTTACAGTGCTGCAGTGTAGTAAGAATCAGTCCGATCGCCTTAAGCGATTGCCTTAAGCCTTTTGGTGCCATAGATTTTTTCCCCAAACCCTCGTATGTAACATAACTTCGGCTTGCGAACAAGACTAGCGAAAATATGTTTTTTGAATATGTATTCCAAAATTAACAGATTCGTTGAAATAATTTATTATCTTTTTATTTTATTGACGCCGGTATAAAGTTTATTTGGCTTAATGTATTGTCATACAGTTATGTACGCAAGTTAAGTAGTTACCAGCTGGTGATAATAGGATAAAGTAAGTAAATAAAATGAAAAATGTGGTATTATTTCGAATAGGTAGATACAGACGACAGTACATCAGACTATACACTGGAGCGTCTTAACGTACTTACCTGTTCCAATGTTAATATTTTTAACCGCCATCCAAAAAAAGGAGGAGCTTCTCAATTAGACTGTATTTTTTTTTAAGTTTTGTTACCTCAGAACTTTGGACAAGTTAAACGGATTTTAAAAATTCTTTTTTTGTTTGAAAGCTGGTGCTTCCCGTGTAGTCCCATTTTAACGAAGTCATGATCTGATGGTGGAATCCGGGGAAACCAAGGGAAAACCTTAAATTCTTACGTGTTTGCATATCTTTCTTAAGGTTTTTCAGTATTTGCGTCTGATACTCATCATTTTATGTTGACGAGCTGATGATGGAAGGTACAACTCCTTAACGGCTAGGAGTAGGAGAATTATTCTTTAAATATCATAGGCGCGTATAGTCAGATTGTTGTCTTCCTTCAGGTTATTCACGTGAGCTGATGATGGAAGGTCAAACTCCTAAGCAGTTAGGAGTTGGAGGATGATTCTTAAGATTCCATAGCGTTGAGGGAGGGAGTTTCTCAAACAATTCATACATTTTATCTAGAAATCGTCTTCACTATTTATGTAGGTTACTGTTACTGGCGAACAGAGGATTAATAATTGTGTAATTTATTTAACACTAAAAAGAGAAAAATAAATTATTTTTAAATAAATAAAACTTACTAAAAAGTACAAAATAACGCAAGAATAATGTTTTATTTTAAAACCTACGAGTTACGTAGGTACTTAGTATTACAATATTATTTTAACTACTTACAAATAAACAGATTAAAGTCTTTTCCGAGCCCAAGAAATACAAAAATAATACTACAAATGAAACAAATCAAATGTGGAATTTAAACAAAAATTGCTGTTGGCGATCGGCAATCAATTCAGTAGTGGTGATTATAGTACTCGTACCTACTTCTATTCTATTTGGCTCGGCAACGACTTCGATCTGTTTAGTTGTTAGTAGGTAGTCAAAATAATATTGTAAGTACGTAAAGAGGTTTTTAAATAAAACATTGTTCTTGTGTTATTTTGTACTTTTTAGTAAGTTTTTTTTAGGTCGGTTTAATTTTATGTATGATATACTTTAATGTATTTATTATGATTTACTTTAATGTATTTTGTCCTTGAACTTGTAGTGCTAAAAATAGCACGACACCTTTTCATCCTGTGGGTGTCGCAAGAGGCGCCAAAAGAACCGCCTTAATAAAACAGTAGTCTCCTCTTGTCCATTGGCCAAACTGCAATCGCCAAGTTCGCCAACACATCTACCAAGCGTGGCCTATGTCCAGCAGTGGACGATGGAGGCTGATGACGACGATGATTATATTTATTTTTCTATAACTCTTTCTTAAAATACTCGCAGTACGATTCCTCTCTTGACTAAAACTTAATTTCATCTATCTATCTAAGGGTTGTCAGTATGGGATCACTTTTTGCGATACGAATCGTTTTTAATTTTTTTACTAAAAAGACCAAAATCCCTCTAATTTGAAGTTATTAGTACCTAAATTAATTTAATGTAAATATAATTAAACAGCAAGTACTAGACGATTAAAGTATTAAACGCTGACCACAGACATTTTAAAAAAGTTTTAATTCGAATGAATCTAAAACGCTTGCGCTCAAGGTGAAATACCTACCACGCACGACACTGCGCATTGCACCCATCATAGGGTCCGCTGACTAGACAGTCTGTTGTTGCTTACTATACTTTTACTTTTAATATTACCTACAAAGCGCAATGTCCTGCGCTTTTGTTTGTATCTAATCAAATAAACTCAAAATCTACCGGAGCGATTCATATGAATAAAGATAGTTTGAGATCCTGATTATATAGAATATCCTTTGTCTTTGAAAGCAAAACTTATACGAATTTAAAGGGTGTTGAAAGTCTTGTCAGGAGAATTAATGATTTCCTAATCTCTGAGAAGTGCGATATAAACAGTAAGGAGATATAACCAGGAGGGATAGATAAAACGCGATGAAAGGTAGGTACCTACCTAATTTTATTTGTTACATTATTACTTAGGTTCTTAATCACAGAGCTATTACCATTTTTTTTGCAATAAAATGTTATTTAATTCAGTTCCCGTTCCGAACAACGTGTAACTACTCGTATGTGCAGCTCGGTCTAAACTTACATTTTCAAACTCTACACGTGATAATTACTTGAATTTATAAGTTTTTTTTTTATATTTAGAGATGTTATGATTCACTTACAAATTCCAATTATAAATGACACCGCCTAAAATTAATCTGTTTACTTATTTAATGCGGTTAAATCCAGTTCAGGTTCTGTTTCGTGTCAACACTACATATGAAAAGGGCTGGCATTCCGTATCCTTGGCCCTCGCCAATCCAGCCTCCCTCAAGGTTCAAGTCACAAAGCATTAAATATTTGCAACTTATCGGGGTCACAGACCGATTGAACACTTAATCACTTTCACAGTCGACCGCCTTACCGTTCTCATTATTGTGGTCTTGCATTTCCATTGTGTTTTTGTCACTTCGTCGATATTTAAAAACTAATTTTATTTATTCACAACTCGCGTTTCGTTCGTACACATGAAGGATACAGCGCAGCGTGTCCCGTGGCCAACAAAACACTGACTGACTGACTTTATTTCGTTGCTGTCTGTCCGTGCGTGCGTGCGCGCCACTCTCTTCACAACTGTCATTATTTTCTAAACGTGATAATAACACTAGTTTATCAATAATGTCAGTGAATTCTCTCATCGAGATATAATATCGTTACATCATACTACTTATGACAGTATTGCACACTCTTAAGTTAATCCGAGGATGATCTCTGTCTCTCCTTTTTTAATCGTGGGAGGATTACAAAAATAATTAAAAAGTTAGAAGCCTATAACACGGAGTAATGATAAATCTGCTGAAGTATAAAATAAAGAAACTACGAAAACTTGATATTTATCATTAAATTATCTCTACTTGTTAAGTAGGTACAACTTGTATAAAAATTCACAAACAAAAATGCCTCTGTTATTCGATTTGTCTTTTTAATTTACAATAATCACGAAATAACCATTTTACAATGGTCCAAAATTTGAAACACGTCTCGACATAAAATACCTAACATGTCCTTATTTTAAATTCTGTACGGTAGATGCCGCATTCAAAATCGCATTATCTTTACGTAAATACTTCTTCTCGCATTGAAGGAAGGACACAATTTATTCGTAATAGCAGTGTTTTCTTCAGATTATACAAGATTGCGCGACAGAACTGGCTTTTTGTATCATAGTGGCGTCCAACTAGTGCACATTGTTTTCATTAAAATTTGCAATCGGGACATAAGTTAGTCATTTAACAATTTTCATATTTTTTTTACGTGAACCGATAAAGATAATTTACCGATAAAGGCAAAACCCATTTTTAACCGATTTCCAAAAACAGGAGGAGGTACTCAATTCGACTGTATATTTTTTTTTAATGTTTGTTACCACTGGTTAAACGGATTTAAAAAATTCTTTTTTTGTTTGAAAGCTGGTGCTTTCCATGTGGTCCCATTTAAACGAAGTAATGATCTGATGGTGGAATCCGGGGAAATCGAGGGAAACCGTCAAATTTTATAAGCACGTATTACCTACGTTTTTGCAAATCTTTCTTAAGGTTTTTCAGTATTTGCGTCTGATACTCATCATTTTATGGTGACGAGCTGATGATGGAAGGTACAACTCCTTAACGGTTAGGAGTAGGAGAATTATTCTTTAAATATCATAGGCGCGTATAGTCAGATTGTTGTCTTCCTTCAGGTTATTCACGTGAGCTGATGATGGAAGGTCAAACTCCTAAGCAGTTAGGAGTTGGAGGATGATTCTTAAGATTCCATAGCGATGAGGGAGGGAGTTTCTCAAACAATTCATACATTTTTATCTAGAAATCGTCTTCACTATTTATGTAGGTTAATGTTACTGGCGAACAGAGGATTAATAATTGTGTAATTTATTTAACACTAAAAAGAGAAGTGTAGTTAGTGTAGTGTAGTGTAGTGTAGTAGTATTACAATATTATTTTAACTACTTACAAATAAACAGATTAAAGTCTTTTCCGAGCCCAAGAAATACAAAAATAATACTACAAATGAAACAAATCAAATGTGGAATTTAATGGTCAATTGGTTTATTTGGTCAATAGAGGATTAATAATTGTGTAATTCATTTAACACTAAAAAGAGAAAAATAAATTATTTTTTATCAAAAAATTGAACCGACTTCAAAAAAAACTCACTAAAAAGTACAAAATAACACAAGAACAATGTTTTATTTTAAAACCTATTTACCTACTTATAATATTATTTTAACTACTAACAACTAAACAGGTTGAAGTAGGTGCCGAGCCCAAACAATACAAAAATAATTCTACAAACAAATCAAATATGGAATTAAAAAAAATGCTATGTTGGCGAGCGGCAATCAATTCAGTAGTGATTATACTCCTATTCTATTTCGCTCGGCAACCACTTCGATCTGTTTAGTTGTTAGTAGTTAAAATAATATTGTAAGTAGGTAAATAGGTTTTAAAATAAAACATTGTTCTTGTGTTATTTTGTAGTTTTTAGTGAGTTTTTTTTAAGTCTGTTCAGTTTTATATTTTTAAATTAAAATAAGATATAAGTAGGTATTAACAAATTTGATGCTATGCCTACTCAAGCTTGCATGGATAGGTAAATAATTATAACAAAAACAGTAATTTTAATATAATATAGATATAGAACTTAACGATTTCTAAACATTTTATGTTCCATTAAAAAAGTTTTAAAAAGCGTAGTAGCTATAATAAATAATAAGATTATTGCTTAAGTTTATAATATTCTCGGATTTAAATGTAGGGTA
Organism: Anania crocealis; assembly: GCA_949315895.1. Lineage (NCBI taxonomy): Eukaryota > Metazoa > Arthropoda > Insecta > Lepidoptera > Crambidae > Anania > Anania crocealis. The sequence goes on from OX438862.1 coordinate 12,847,047, forward strand.
CCTAGGTACGCTGGAACTATGTAACTTCATACTTATTATTAAGAAATAAAGACATTATGAAATTGAAAAATTGATAAAGTTATCCCTATCTATTAAGATGTCACTCAAGACTATATTGGACTTATTTTACCAACTGTTTGACGTTTATTGTTCCTAATTTAGTAGATAGAATTTAGTAGTAGATAACATATTTTTAGTCAGTTAATTACGAAGGCCATAGTCAAATCATGCAAAAAACCTATGAATTGAAACATACAATAGTTTAGAGGCGTCGCGACACGGTTGAATGAAGTGTGAAACATAATTTGGTTTGGCGCAGGTGAACTTGCGTAAATGCTGATTAAAATAATCAAGGGCACAACAATATTTCTAAACATAAAAAAATAATTTTCTTAGAATTTCGGGCAGATAAAGATAGATAGTAAGTAATATAAAAGAACATAAGTATGTTTACTTATGTCATCATTAGGTATATTTGAATACTTAGATTGCAATGATCTTGATAGAACTGCTTACCAGAGGTCGTTTATGCAATTACATGCTTCCCTACGTATTCCCATTCCGGGCTTGAAATTTCATAACACATGAAACTAAGGTTGATTTTAACCTAGACACTAGGGAGTTCAATACAGCCTAGGTATAGTACTTACATTTTTTAAATCTGTTTCAATTTGAACCTGTTTAGAGTTCTTTTGTAAACAAGGAACTCTCATTTTACCATATCCGTCTGTCCGTCCGCCTGCGTTTAATGTCACACTCTTAGTGATAAAAATTTGGGATAGATAGATTTATTATTATTTTTTATTACATACGGTGGTTACATACGGTACGCCTAACCACTTTCAAACGAAAATAGCGTGCAGTAGGTACTACACAAAAACAAACGTCACTTCAAACAATAGACGACGCGAGCTACAAGCGATTTTGCTCTTAAAGGTGGTCAGGCGACGAAGAAGGCTATAGCATAACCCTACACCGTCTATCTACTCATGTGCCTACACTACGCGATGCCCGACGAGCACATAGCCAGATTGGCACAAACACTGGGAAACACAAACTTTGCCCTTTAAGTTCATGAACCATGATACTTTGCAAAGGTATCATAACATAAAAATAATTTCAAATTTTGATGGGTTTATAGGGCAAAAATCAAAATGGATTAGAGAAGCAATCAAAGAAAATTTGCAGATTGACGTACGGTAGGTACGTTACCAGTTATTTTACCATTAGTATTCTGTTTAACTTGAACGCTAAGAAAGCTGTGTAGGTACTAAAATCACGCAACGTCAATCAAGTAACAGAGATGCTGCCGAACTCTTTTGCTTGTCCGCGTACCTACACCTGAATTAATTGGCTTCTTACAGGGTTGGTTGTGGGAGTCCCGGGAGATATTAAACAATGATACTGAGTACCCTTCAAATGCCTTAGTACTTCTCGCCCCCGTCAATCGAAGCTTCCTCACCCTGCAGTAGATTCTAAGCATACGACACGCTCTCGAAAGGTCCAACCCCACCAAACGCGTCAGGACGTCGACGCAAAACCTACGGCTGCTCGCCTCGCTTACGAACGTAACCGTTTCTGCGCATACTCATAATAATTTAAGAGAAATACAAATCAATGTCAATCAATCACAAAATATTAAAACACTATTTAATTACGTTACAGAATTATATAAATTCTGCAATTTAACTTAGTAGTGCAATACAATAAGTGACGCGATGGAATTGTTAGGTACTTAGGCTTGCAAAAGAAAGTGATCGCCGCCGTACCCGCGCGGCCGCGCTATTAAACAGGCACTGCACCGTTTGCACGTAGGGTCATCTATTGAACAGTTAGCCACTAGTACCTACTCTATTAACCATGCCAATAATTCGTAAAAGTGACGTCGCTGTTTCGTGCAACCGCGCTATTTAGACGTCGAAACATCCTCACAACTCTCTTTCCTGTTGGCGGCGAGCTTGGGCTAGCGTCGGGTGAGTTGCATCAACATTTGTATATTTTAACGACAAAAGTAAAAAAATACGTAATTAATTTTTCTCATAACTTTTTTTATTTCATATTACGGAAATCATTATCGGTCGGATGTGTAGACTAATAAACATACTTCTTTTTGATCAGGTACTGTGTGACTATCGGCTCGCATTTCAAAGTGAGACCAGTGTAACGGCTTCGCGGGCCGGGTGTTCTACAATTGACCATATTGCTATGTTCAACAGTTAACCATGGTTAATTGAGACTTGTAATTTTTGTGCATGTGTTTTTGAGAAATTTATTTATATTTTGTATTTATATAGCGGAACAAATAAAATATAAACAAAAAAGGCACATTTAACAGATGCTGCATTGTTTTAAAGTGCTTTTGAAGCTATACCACCAGCTAAGGTATTCTCCTGGGAAAAAATAAGTTACTTTGGATTTGGCTACACAAACTGGGCCCCAATTCCGCTAATTTAGAAATGGCTCAATAGAATCGCAATTGCATCTCAATTATATATTTTTACACATTTATTATGGTAGTAATGTCAAAATATACGATTGGATGAATACTGATCTTTCCATCGACGATTGAGACATTTCAGCAAGCTTCCAAAGACAATCTGGCACTTTTACTTATGGACAACCATGAAAGGCATCTTTCACTCGAAGCGCTTAATCATTGTTGGAACCAATGGTTGCAAAGTTGCAACCAATAGACGTTGGTCTAACGTAGGGAGTTGGCTTCGGCACCTCGTATGCCTTCAAAAGGCCCGGGACTTCATAATCCCGAGATCGAAAACAGAACAGCATAATTATAAAACATAATGTTTTCAAAGTCAAGTGATTTTCCAAAATGATAAAGAAGCCAGATTCTTGATCTTATGATGGTGTTGGTTTGTTCGTTATTACCCATATGAAAGTGATTTGTGTTCAATATCATCTTTTGTGTTCAATTTCATAATTTAATTATCTATAATTTGGACACTGGACATAGTTAGCCAATCCTCATTTCGTAAAAACTTAATAATGTTTCAATCACCGTTGAAATAATCAACATTGTGACGTTAACAGGTCACCCTACCTTCTTTCCGCTAAATAATTCGTTGCTATGACCACTATGACATAATGACACAAACTTTTTTGAGTTGCGTGCGTATGTATAAATTGAAATTGATTACTCTAATGAGCAACGGACTCATAGCAATTTAGTCCATTTAAAATATTTTTAGGGTTCTGTGATAAACCAGGTAGGTACTCCTTTAGTTGTTCCATTATGTGTATGCCTATATCCGTCCGGCTGTTTGTCAGTCATGTCACTAGCAGATTGATCAGTATTAGAATTTTCAGAAACATCGATAACATCTTAGGATAACATATACAAGCAAGTTGAAATCTAAGCAAGCAGCTTTTTAAGTCATTTTATTGTCATACCTTCCGTAAATGCAATTTGCACCTTACATACATGCACGACTATGAAACAATGCGTTTGAGGTGAAGGCGCAACCAAATATACAGTAGGTGCTCAATGATGCGGAAGTTTTTTGATCTGATTGTGCGTACCTATAGTTTTTTATTTGGGTGTATCCCACTATTCCTATTATGTATTTCTATAGATAGAAATACTGGGACAGAGTCTCCCACTGGAAATACCATTGCGAGCGGCTACAAAGTTCTCAATATCTCTTAAGAATTTTATTTATCAGTCATTTAACAGGCCATCAAAAATAATAAAGTGGAAACAGATTCTCAAATAACACAACTGCGTTTTTACTCCGCAATAGAAAAAATGGGATATAGTTTTAAAAAAACGCTAGTCCCACTTTTACTATTTTGTATTTCCATGGAAATAGTGCCGCTTTATTTTACATAAATAATGTTCAATGTTATTTCTTCAATAATATTGTGGGTTAGAATTGTTTTCAACTACAATTAACTTAAAATAAAACAGATCGTTCATTTTTCAATTGCTTTTATTTAATTTATACACATCTGTTTTCAATTAAGTAGTCGCAAATCGCATATGTACATAAAACTATTAAAAACTCTACAGTAGTAAAATAAAAATATTTATATAGGTAGGTACTTATCATGAAAACAGCTTTTCACGTGTCTTATTATTTTTAATCCTATATACAAAGACCATAATCGAATGTGTACTTCAGTAACAATTAGCAGGGTAATATGAAAAATATAAATAATAACGCAATTTATTGCTAAAATTCAAGTACTATATTAGGCGCATACAATGGACGGTGGTTTTTCATTGGTATTGGAGCCGAAATTCTCTTACTGAAAACCGTAAAAAGAACACAAATATCTAGTAAACGTGTACCATAACTCTGACCAGATCATATTTGCTGGTCACAAACTGAGGTCAACATCAAATTTACGATTCGTTTTGCGTACCTATATCGTTCAACAAACAACATGAATCATTACTGCGGCATATGCTACAATTAACAAAGTCCATGTGCGATGCATTACAGACGCAGGTGAATACATTGATTTGTACTTCTCAAATTTCAAGTACCTATACAGTAGTCGTTTGATCTAGTCACCTGCAGAGAGGCGAACGGTACAAGTACCAGTACAAGATCCTGAAAAAGGAATACTACGGAAAAGAGGCACAAATATCAATGACGCAAATTGTTTGACTATATCGAGGATTGGACGAGGCTCTGCCGTAAAATCAAACTCTTTCGCTTACAGCTGTCCTCCAAACTTCATTAGAAGTTTCGAGTTAACTTCGTAATTCCATTTTATTTAACTGAACCACTATGGTTCTAAAACCAATGAAAAAACATCGTGTTCACAACAGACAATCCGTCTTAAGCCTGCTTTAAAAAACAAAAAATTGCTTTTGATAATTCGTAACCACCGATGCAATATGAATAAAATTGTAATTCTAATTAAAACACAACTGCAAGGGACTATTTCACTAATGTAAAATAAAACATATCAATATTTACACAAACTAAATACTTAGGCAATGGTGCAATATTAACCTCCAGTCCAGACTTATCTATCATGTCATGAGAATACATAAGATACACATCAAGTAATTATTAATTAATAATTCAACATAATATTTTATTATTACATAATTAATTATTTATTCTTAATCACGATAACAGATAACATTCAAATATCACATGACGAAATGTTTTAACATTTTAATAACGCTTCGAATGGCAAAATTAAATTAAATAGGACATAGTTCTAAAAATAAAATACTTCTGTTTACTTGAATCATTCACGCACTTTGCGAAAGGAACATTGGACACATTGGAAACGCTTGCAGTAAGACAAACAAAATATTGAGAGGCCACTTCTCCCTCCAGCATCACATCAAACAACGAAACATAATTCTCAAATAAGCAGCACATACCAGATCTGTCGTTTATTCACTAAGTTAATTTGAATGGTGAATATTGATTGGTAGTATGTCAAGCTGTACCAGAAGCAGTACACACAAAAGGCATTAAACCTGAATAAATCTGGGCTATGAAAATTCGTGAACAAATTAGTTCAAAAAACCGCTTCCATAGACGATCCCCGATTCCTCGCACCTTACTCAATATCCCATACGATCTTAATTTCCATGACTTATAATGGCGAGGGTGCGATATACTTTAAGTGTTTTATGTGCTCAGGCACCGCATGTGCAACCACTACTAATAATGAATAGATCACCACTAGTCAGAAAACACTGACTCAAAACTTTAGGCTTCACCATAAATTAAAATTGATTAGCGTGAACATTTGTTACACGCTTTAGGACAAGTAATATACGTATTCCTGCGTATTAAAAGATAAAAACTAAATAAAAATATCCCTTGCATGTTAAGTTGCTAAATAATTATCTTCTCATAACGTGAGCGTTCTTTTCTTTCTGCAAAGGAAATTATGTGTCCTTTGGTCGCTTAAAATGCGGCTTAATAATGATATCTCCAAAATTTAACAAATCTGAATATACATAAAATCACAGCTACTGTTATCGGCGTCTTTCACTTTTTATTAAGGGTCAAGAATATAAGGACATTTTTTTAATTAGTGATTTTAGATTCACTTGCCCTGAGCAATCAGATGAGCGATATTAAGAGGAAACACAAGGGCCGTTTTTCCATACAAACGTAGTACCCTGTTTCCTCCCTGGATAATGCCAGTAGAGCAATATTTTTTATTACAAAAAATTATGGCCACTATTAGCATGTTTCTATGTTTTCCTTTTTTCATAAATTAAATAATAAAAGAGATATGAGCCTCTAAAAATCTAAAAAATTCGCCAGATTTTCCGCTGTGCTCAAACATCCAAAAAACAAATTTTGCTAAATTTTAGAAAAAAAGCAATATACAGGATGAAATTTTAACCACCTTCCAAATTTTAATATATCAATCTACGAGTCAAAAAACAAATGACGTATTTTTTCTTTTGGTATAGCCCAGTACAAAAATGTCGAGATAAAGCACTTAGAAAATGTCTGCAAAAAATCTTAAATTTCTGATACGCCATATAGACACAAATTAGAACCAAAGTGCATTAATGTTTAGAAAAAATAAACACATTAATTCCAAATCTAGCTAGCTGTTGTCCGCGACTTAGTACGCGTGGATGAAATTAAAACTATCCCAACGGGAACCGTATATTTATCCAGGATAAAAGTTAGCCTACGTGCTGTTCCAGACCGTAACCTATCACCGATCTGGTGTGATTGAGTAACAAACATCCACCCAAACATTCGCATTTATAATATTAAGTAAGATAATAAAAAACCTGCCTGGTTAGCGATTTCTTTTTTCTGCCTTCTGACAAAATATGTCTCTAAAATCACCAAACAAAAAGTGTCCGTATTACATGGACCATACTATACATTTATAATTTGTGATGACGTATGATGATGTTTTAAGTGCACCTCATTATTGAAAGGCACTAGACCTAATCTACCATAGAATATCTGTACACTGTAATGATTTTGGAAGTTTGTAATTTTTCATGAACTTACACACTGGCAACGACTGACGCACGACTAGCCAATAATAATTTAACGTATTTATATACAATTCTTCACTTTGTATATTAAAAGTACAGCCGACAAGATTAACAATATTTTAAGGATTTACCGTCAATAAGATGAGCACGTACATTAAATGCAAATTAACTCATTTTATATGCATATTTACATGACTATATGTATTCTATATTATCATTCATTACTTTTATATTACAAGGAAGAAAAACAAACTATGCACAATAGCATACTCCAAACGCATGGAAATGACTATAATAATGATAACCGAGAAAATAACAGTGTTTTAGTTCGAACAGGAGATCCATAAATTGTAATAATATGATTGATGAGCAAGGATTTGCTAACATAGTAATTGCAATAGGGCAGCTCGATAAACTACTATTTAGTGAATGTGATAACATTATTATGCAACAAAACCACTTCGAGATTCAGATTCCGAAAAAACTGAAACATAGTAAATTCAATTCTTAAAAATGCATTACAATACTAACACATAAAATACGAAACTTAGTTTCTGACTCTAAGAGCGTTTCATTTATTGTATAACTACTTAGGTGCTATAATGTCGACGATTTTTAATTTTTGAAACTAGGTTACAGATTTTCAAAGCAGGGCCTAATTTTAAGCCCATGTATTTCATCATCATATCTGAGTTCAGCAGCAGGAGCGCTTTCCCGTCGATTTCCTGTACAAAAAAGACATTTGAAGTTACATTTCTGGAATCATAAAGTGTGGAAGAAACATTCTGTCGTTTTTGTGAGGTACAAATACAGAACATAAAAAACGATAGAAGTAGCATCCACTCCTATTTGTATGAAAACCAGTATAACCAAACTAACACATTTGTGATTATATCACATTATCACGCACACTAAGAACGTCTTATAGCAAAGTTATCAATGGTTTTCAAGTAGCATCTATCGTCGCGTAGCGGAGCTATTTGATAGTGAATAAGAGGTGGATTTCATAGATTACTATTTTTTTTTGTAATTTTTATTTACATCTAATAAGTTACGTAGAAAACAAGCAATCTTTCAATATTAATTTTATAAAAGTTGTATTTTTTTAATGTGTTATAATAATTATAAGTATCGATAACTAACTTATCGATATTTTACCACATCCCTAAATGAGTAGCGTTTCGAAACATTACAAAAATAAGTAATTACCAAAATATAGTTTCGACCTTATATCTATGAACAGTGGAATGGTTTTAGGTTGTGCTTTTTTTGAACTGTTATTATCCGCAAAATTTATAATTTCTATTAAAATAACGATATAATAACGATTCCGATGGTATGTGACGCCTCGTGTGGATAAATTATTTTTAGTGCATGTGTTTTTGCACTAGAATACTGTGCAGGTCGGCATATTTAAAGATTTTTGTCTGAATAGCATAACGTCTAACACGTTTTAGCAACTGTCACCGTCTGAAGCGCGTAAAAGGGTGGAAACATGATGCGTGGCGTATGTTTGATACGCGGGCCCGCCTACTTACTACTTCTACTCGTTTTTTATGTTCTGTGGGTACAAACTATCTTTTACAATGTCTTACAAGTGTTTTTCATGGGTTCCCTATATTTATATATCTTGTTTTGCGTTCGTGGACTATGAGAAAGCCTTTGATTCGATTGAGACATGGGCAGTGCTGCAGTCTCTCCAAAGGTGCCAAATAGACTACAGGTACATCGAGGTACTAAAGTACTTATACCAAAACGCCACCATGTCGGTCCGATTACAGAACCAGAGCTCTAATCCGATCCAACTACAGCGAGGTGTGAGACAGGGAGACGTTATTTCTCCGAAACTGTTCACAGCTGCGTTGGAGGATATTTTCAAGCTTCTGGACTGGAAAGGACGCGGCATCAACATCAATGGCGAATACCTAACACACCTGCGATTTGCCGATGATGTAGTTCTTATGGCTGAGACCTTGGAAGACCTGAACATTATGCTCGAAGATCTCAGTAATGCTTCTCAAAGAGTGGGTCTTAGGATGAACATGGACAAGACGAAAATCATGTTAAATGCCCATGTTGCACCCGCTCCAGTTAACGTTGGGAACATTGCACTCGAAGTTGTTGACCACTATGTTTACCTGGGACAGATAGTCCAGTTAGGTAAGTCCAACTTCGAGAAAGAGATCTCTCGTCGAATCCAGCTCGGATGGGCAGCGTTCGGGAAGCTCCGGCATATTTTCGCGTCCGAAATACCTCAGTGTCTCAAGACGAAAGTCTTTGACCAGTGTGTGTTGCCAGTAATGACCTATGGGAGTGAGACGTGGTCGTTTACTATGGGTCTCATAAGAAGGCTCAAGATCACCCAGCGAGCAATGGAGAGAGCGATGCTTGGTATTTCCCTACTCGATCGAATCAGAAATGATGAGATCCGCAGGAGAACTAAAACAACCGACATCGCTCGAAGGATTGCATCGTTGAAGTGGCAGTGGGCGGGACACATAGCGCGGAGAACCGATGGCCGTTGGGGCGGAAAGGTTCTCGAATGGCGACCACGTACCGGACGACGTTCCGTGGGCAGGCCCCCCACAAGGTGGACCGACGATCTGATCAAGGTCGCGGGAAGCCGCTGGATGCGGACAGCACAGGACCGATCGTTGTGGAGATCCTTGGGGGAGGCCTATGCCCAGCAGTGGGCGTCGTTCGGCTGATATGATGATGATGATGATGATATATCTTGTTGCATAATCTTCATTCATCGAATATTTACTAGGCATAATTTATTCTAAATATAATTATTGTTTGGCAGAATGTTTATATGGCCGAATTTACAATGGTACAATGGCATACACTTAAGCCTTTAACTGCCGAAGTGCTAGACACAATTAAAATTTTATTGTTTGGAGGTCACCGGTGACCCTCATGGCGCTCAATGTGTTAAGATGGCAGAATTCTATTAGGCATAATAACATTTAGCAAAATTTCATTATGCATAATTACGTTAAGCATTATTTAGTGCGACGATTACTTGGCACAATTTTACTTGGCATACTATGAAAGAATATGGCAGAATTTCATTTGGAATAATTTCATTGGGCATTGATATTTCTATAAAAAAGTATTTTAACCTTAAATTGTATTAAGAAATTGTCTATGTTGTGTTACAAAAGTCTGTGACAGAAACGAATCGTTGCAAAACCGACTCCACGCAGTCTTGGCTACCCTACCCCTAGAGTGTAATTTAAACCCGTGTAGGCGCGGCGGGGCGAGGCGGCCCGCGAGCTGAGGAGCAGGTGGTTTTAAAGCTAACTGTGTCCGGAGTCTTGAGTCTTCGCAATATCTCATATTGTGAGAAAAGGAACATAACAGACGATAAAAATTAGAGGCGGTAGTTTTAAACATTTTTCAAATTACCATCATAAAGACGGATAACACCTTTAGGCTCTGTGATCATGAACGCTGTAAAGTGTTCGAAACGTCGGGTTAAATCAAAAATAAACGCGTACTAAATCCGTTAACATATCTTTCATTTCAATGTATAGCGTTCGCATTTCACTCACATGTTTGCGGAACAAGTCCGCGTGGGCGGCCAGCGCCTGGTCGGCGGCGGCTATGAACCCGATCACGTCCTCGACGGACCAGTCGCCGGGCGGCGCGCTGGGCGCGGGCGGCGGCGGCGCTCCGGTCGTCGACGACGCGGGCTCCGGCCGCTCGGGCGACACGCGCGCCATCTTCCCGCCGGCTGCGGAACTAGTGCCGTTTGACAGTTCTGCATCCTTTTCATCCTGAAATTACGACTATTTTTAATGGAGAGAACTCTTTATAATCATTTGTCGGCACACATCAGTCCAAAGCTGTTTTATGCTGACCTGTGGCGTGCACACCATACTGCCAATAAACACTACATTTCCTGCCCAGTATCCACTACTCCAAACTAAAATGCCAATCTGTGCATTACTTCATACTTAGAATTGGTGTGCACAACCCTTATGCTCACACATGAAAGGAATTGTACTACCCCTTCTATTCCTATTGGTGTTGTGAAGAGGTTACTAAAGGATTACTGCAGTGAATATGACTTTGGCAATTTTCATATAAAGAATATGAAAGTATATGAAATTTCATCAGCCTTGAGATCTCCATTGCCACAACCAGTGATACTGGACCGTTAGCATTTAACATCAATGGATTTCCGGGGCTCAACAACTTTACCTTGTCCCAAAACATAAAATCTTACAAGTAATAAAAACAGTGATATGCAATTTACTTCTTACCTTTTTAGGTCTTTTCACAGCAGATGTGGCATTATGAGAAGTTGATTCCCCACAGAGTGCACAAGGCCGACCAGCAGCCTCTCCTATATCCAACTCTATCATGCCCACACAGCATCCCACTCCTTCACACACTGCCTTCAGCCAATTCTTTAACTCATCTGATTTCAACTCTGATGGTACTTTTACTGAATAACTGTTAGACCCAGTTGAAACCTGTAATTAAGATAACATATTTCAGTTTTTAATATATATAAATGTTACTTATTATGTGACATTTATTTTACCAGAGTTAGTTTAAAATGTTTCGAACACCCACAAAATATAGGCAGAAATAATTTAAACAAATTTAACAGCCTAACATAATTAAAACCGTAACATTTATATTATTTCAAAAAGGTTACATTGACAGTGAATAAAAAGTCAGCCTGTGAACACTTGTAACAAGTGAAAAATAGTCAATAACTAGAAAGTTTAATAGCACTTAGTTATTGAGCCATTATCAGATTGACATAAAAAATATTTACCTGCACATTATTTATATTAGAGAAACTACTGGAAGCTGTGAGTATCGCCCGTGTTAATAGTTGCGGGTCTGGGTGGACACTAAGAAGTTCCTTTGCTAGTGCTTCTGCTGCTCCAGAGAACCCTGTGCCTGATACAGCAGTAGGTAACAAACTACTGCCACCAGAGCAGCTACTGCGTATACACAAACGGACAACAGCAACTGGCGTAGATGTTGCTGGACTATTTGAATTACCAGCACCAGTAGATCCTCCTTCAGGTAAAGCAGGATTAGGGATACCACTTGGTCTTAACTTAAATCTGTAAACAATTTGTGAGTTTTTAGAAGAAAGAATATCATTTAACTGCAATCATTAAAACATGATAATAATAGATATTAAGATTATAAGCATTATTTAAATAAAAGTACCTAGAAGGTGCACTAGCACTTTTTTGTCCAGGAGGCTGCAAGGGGTGCCCAGCGCGAGCACACCAACCCACTGGAAATATGTCTCTGGAGTCATACTTGCACCAGTAGTCAAATGCACCTCGCCAACCATCAAAATTCACATGGATTTGATCATTCCTTACAGCTCCAACAGTAGCACAACATATCAATTGAGGATTCTTCTTATCTACAGCTTCCAACTTCTGACCTACCATAAACAAATTGGTCTTTGGAGTAGGTGGTTCAGGCTGAAATACTTTTGATGGAGCCATTTCAGCTCCATTCAATGTCTTCAGCAAAAACATAGGCCAGCTACTTGCATTCATTCGAAAACCAAGAGGAGGTTGCAACATCCCATCGTTATTTTCACAGTGTCCTATTGGGTGAATGTCCCCTGCATCAACAAGTCTCCAAAAGTCATTTTTATTATCACTACCATCTAGCCTCAACCGCAATCTTGGACCTAACACTCCTACCACAGTTGCTATACATGTAGAAGTCAAGTTACGTGGATCAAGTGCCTCTAACTTCATGTTTTGCTTAAAATCATTCACAGGTGGACTAGCAGCTTGTTTAAAACATTCTTGTGGTGCGGCAATACTGTTAGTTTCCTTCATATATTCGGTCCAATCAAAGGTCTGGTAAAGGTCGTAAAATAATCCAGTAGCATTATTATTGGCATGATTTTCTGCCCCATTTGCACCGTTACCTGATTGCGGTGAGGTTGTCCTTTTCTCATTTTTCTTTTGATATTTATTTAAACAATATGTTGAACAAAAGTTCTTGCTGCTAGAGGGAGCATTACCACGAATAACATTATCGCAATGAAGACAGGCGCCTTTGCTATACGCCTGTCTAAATTCAGACAGACATGTTTCAGAGCAAAACTCTTTTTTGCCATTTTCGGTAGGCAGAACATATTTCAGCGGAGTTTTGCTTTCAGCACACCATGTACAAGTACGCTTTGGTGGCCTTCCAGGACCACGTATTTTGCCGGGAGCAGGCCCTGACGAGCCGACAGTGTTGTTTGACATTTTATCGTGTAGCAATTTTAATACATTATCATACGTCGTTCACCTCGGGATTGGTTGCACGGATTACATTATATTACGAAAAACCACAAGACCTATATTATATTATAACACCTTCGCTTAATTTCGTTACACAAATATAAACAACGTCAGAAATTATTTGTGACGCCGTTGCAACGGCCATGTTACTTTTTTTTTTTTCAATGTCACTCTTTATGACATTATCAAAATTGTTCGGATACGTACGTTAAAAAACCTCGTTAAAATATAAAAGCTCGGTCAGCAGACTAGTAAACTAGAAGTCAGCACGCTGTTCGTAGAGATAATTTTAGAAACCCACGGGCACGGGCAGACCAGACAACTATTCTGCCGGGTACTTTCACAACGAAACGAAAGACCCTCTTAATTGTGAATTTTGATATTATATTTTTTTGTAAATGCGCTTATGTGATTCAATGTAGAACTTTCTTTTTCTTCGTTACGGCTGGTCTTTGGCTGAATCTTATTACATACTCTATGACTTTAATGGGTGCGCCAAAGATCACCTTAAACTGCGACAATTGGCACTCCGAAAATGTTCTTTATCATTACTCATCCTAATAATCACAACTCCTACCTACTCTGTTTCTAATTTTCATAAGTCCAATCCAAATCATTCAACTTAATAATATCAGTAGCAATAAACATCTCCCAAACTATTGTTCGTTTTCCTATATTGTCATAAATTAACCGTTTTTTACCTATTAATAAAAGTCATCTTTGGATAAAGTTAAAGTATGATAGACGGACCGTTGCTCTGGGTGTTTGTAATTTAGTGGCTAAATAGTATGGACCTACTTAGTGTTTCAAGCAAAGTTGTATAAAGTCCAGTAGGTTCGTGGCACCCGGGGGGGAGTCACCCAACAGGCATCTAGAGAACCCCCTATAACCCCTCCTCCCCATTACAGATTCCACTCAGTCACATAGAATTTTTATGACACTGATCATTGATTTAGGATACAAGTAGATCGACTGACAGCCCGATAATGCGTGAGCGTGACCAGTTTTGACATGTCAATGTGTGTGTTAACTAGTGACGTACCTTTAACATTTTTAGACTATCGATAAGAATTGCAGTTCGTCGTTTGGAAAATAATGTTTACTGTCACACTGTTTTTATCTCGAGATTATGCACCTATATTGCAGCATACCTTACCGCCCTCACTTCTTACAACTATAATAGTGGACAGGTAAATGTGCCCCGTGAGTATATTTTTTTAATATGATTAAAAATAAACAGTTTAAATTTATAAAAAAAATAACAGCCATTGTTAATGAGTTTTATTTATTTATTTCTTCAAACGATTTTCCGGTGTCATATTAGAAGAACCAAACGGATTAAAATAATTTTATATTTACAACATAACAACAAGATCAAATTCAACAAAAATAACGCGTTTTTACGATGACGACTTTCTACGTATTTACCTGTGAAATGAGCAATTTTCTGGATTATTTTTGTGGTTGACTCCACAGGCACACACAGAACATTTGACCATTGTTAAATAAAATTGTATTTACTTTAGATAATCTACGATGTACTGGATAAATATTAAAGGTACGTCACTAGTTAACACACGAATTGACATGTCAAAACTGGTCACGCATTATCGGGCTGTCAGTCGATCTACTTGTATCCTAAATCAATGGTTAAGAATAATACGAGTAATAATTATGAACATTATTTGTCTGTAGTACTACAAATTTTATGAATGAAAACTTTAGGAAGAAAGATTTTAGGAAGAGTTATCATTCGGATTACAAATCGGTAGGAAGAACCATTTTGGGCTAAAAACTTTAGTTAAGCCAATATGGACCCGATTCAGAGTATTAATATGGGTATAGAGTGCTAGTCACTGAGCAAGTAATCACTATGCTAGTATTGCAATTCCGCTCTTGTGCGGAATGAAAGCAGCTGTCCTTTAGATTTTTTGTAAGATGTTGTGGTCCAATAGTAATGTGCATCGAGGAACGTCGCAGAAGACGAATTGACATTCGGTATTCGGTGACTGATGACGCTGGCCTGGCTGCTATGCAACTGTTCATAAGCGTGCTTTCGGTTCATATCTGTATACGCGCGCTCTATACCTATAGTATACTCTATGGGACCCGAGCTTGATTAGATTACCTACTTACTTGGCTGCATTGACTATTTCAAAGACGTTGAACTGAAAATTTAAAAAAGTCAGTTTACGTCAACCAAATAGAGATGGGTAACGCAACAAAATGGGGGCTATCGCAAGTAAATTTGCCACTAGAGGCGCTAGTGTCGCGTGAGGTCCAATATCATGCACTTTGTACTGGTTTTAGCGGAATTTGTTGCATAAATTATAATTTCTTTAATTTACCTGCTAGACAGTGATCTCCTTCGTAAAATATCGCAAATATGGATTATTTGGCGATTAATGTGAACGCTTTAAAAGCGGAATTAAGAAAAAGCGCAAAAATAGGCGGCCTCAAGAGCAACTATTTCAGAAGTTAGTTTGTTGATATCAAGATAGTTATTTATAAACAATATAACCTTAATTAGATTCAAGATATAACACTTTGTTTCGGCGCTAATCGCCTTTAACAGCTATACCTCCGGACCTCAGTCTACAGTGGCGCCAACTGGTGAGCAAAGAAACGGTAATCCCCATTTCGTGCGTCAACGCAGTAACTCAAGCGCAGTCTATTGCGCCGATTCATTGCGTTAACTCAAAATTGCGCCATGGCGCAATTGATTAGGACAGTGAAGCGGGCGCCATCTGCAGTGCAGACTAGATTTTTCGCTAAACGATGAAGCTAACAGTCCGAAAGTCGAAGAAAAAAGTAAAATAAATATAGTTTTTTATTTTCGATCGTACATGTATTCCAACGCAATAAAATTGTGAAGGAAAAATTTTTGATTAAGCACCCACGATTTAGTCGACGGGGGGTAGGGAGGGGGGAGGGGGGTGGAAGGTGCTACCCCTTGGTACCACTCCCCCCCTTCGGAAATGCTTCGTTTAGGAGATATGAATTTTATAATATTATTGAAATCTAACCTCAAAATGTATGAAAAATGATTCGGACCGGGTATCGCAAAGAATGCAAAGGGTGTGCACTAACCTGAACCTAACTAACCTATTTCCAGCGCAATCGTTTCGTTTTTTTTGTATTTTTGAGGCGCTTGGCGGCCGCTGCCACGGCACTTTCGCTACGCTCTCTCGCCTTCACGCCTTTGCATTTTCATTGTTCTAACCTAACCTAACCTACACTTTTCCTAACCTACTGGACTTTGTAAGCAATTAAGTATTATTAAATGTTGTTTTTTTTTCTCGATAATAGTATAGGTAAGCACCATACATAAAACGCGTTTCATTTGACTTAAGAGAATAAAAAAATGAAATCAGTTGTAAAAAAGTAAAATCTTCATAGAAAAATCAAAATCTTCTGAAAAGGCGCAATACTCCGCAAGTTGATAAATTGCTTAAATAACTACATAAGTGACTACCATTTAGCCACAAAATTGTGGAGTCCAGGTCCTAAACTATCCCTAGTCGTTTAAAGGCCAATCAGCTGACTGTGATACATTCAGTGACAGAAACGATTGCGCTGGAAATAGGTTAGGTTAGATTAGATTTAGGTTAGTACACCCCTTGTGCACCCCCTTTGCGACACCCTAATCTTACTTTGCTCTAACAGTCGAATAACGAAACGCAACACATGGCAATGACAGCAATAAAAAAAATATTCTGTCAAAATAAATAAACATTTTGAAAATTTTAAAACTTATTTTAAAAAAACCAGCTTATTATAGTACTGATATTTTGTGTATAAGTATAAAAAAATATTATCTTTCTAATGGTAACATTCGTAGATCGAAAATCGTGGGGTCTTAATCTAAATCTGAGCCCGGTAGTGCGCTGTGCGCCAAGTGCGCCAACCCATTTTGAAAAAGCGCGTTGACACATTCGGCGCAGTGAAATGAGTTGGCGCAGTTGCGCGGCGCAACGCAATGTTACCCATCTCTACAACCAATCATTTAAAAATAACCTTAAACCTATAATTTAATTCAATACTTCGAAGTTCGATGGTTTTAACGACCATTTTTCGTAGAAATATGTCTCAAAGTACCATCACAAAATTAATAACCAATGCTGAAACAGCTGAAAAAAGATTAACGCAATTACGATGCAAGGTAAGGATAGTAAGATGCAATGCTATTATTTTTATTATTTCTACAGCTTATATCTTTTTATTTTTAGTTAGATGATATAAGAAAAATTAAACTCGAAGAAAAAATCAATGTCCTTACTGAAGAAAATAGTATTCTTTCCGCCAAAGTGAATAATGCAAAAGCTGAACTTATCCACCTAGAAACGTTGAACGGTAAAAAGCAGTATCCTATACCTGGAAGAACATGTTTAACTACTGTAAGTAGTCAAAGCGAAACTAAACAAGTAAAAGTAGAGACTGAAGAAAAGCCGGTAAGTAACAAAAAGGAAAAAGAAGTAGTGAAGAAGAATAAAGTGACAAATGACACAAATGATGCTGTAGATGTGCGAAAGCTAGATTTCAGAATTGGCAAAATTGTAGAAATCAACAAACACCCAGATGCAGATTCTTTATATGTGGAGAAAATAGACTGTGGGGAAACAAATCCACGAACTGTTGTCTCGGGGCTAGTGAATCATGTTCCAATTGATGAAATGAAAAATAGAATTGTGATGGTATTGTGTAACCTGAAACCTGTAAAGGTAAGTAGTTCCATCTTTGAATGGATGAATGAATACTCTTTATTGTACACAAATAAAAAACAGTTATTAATAGATGATTTTACACAGAAATATGTACAATATAGGCGGTCTTATCGCTTATGAGCGATCTCTTCCAGATCTTTTTTTTAAAAATACTCATTTTGTATTGTATGCTAAAGTAAACTGATTAAATTTGAGCTACCCAATAAAGTATTATATGTGTAACCATACTGTGTTCATGTTTCAATTGTTGCTATATCATGGTTTTGGCTATCGGTTAAATCTTTTGAACATCAAAACTTAGCTTGTTTGTTTGTTTGTTTGTTTAGTCTGGGCTTTGTCCGCACTTAGCCTCTTTGTTGGGCCATTGTATGTGTTTCCCGCCTTCTACTCCAACCATCCCAGGTGATTCCAGAAAGCCAGAATCTTCCCCGGGTTTCCACTGATTTCCGAAACCGATGTTGATGATTGGAGGAAGGATGCCCGTTCCGCGGCCACACTGTTACACTCAGTGAGTACATGTTGTGGCGTTTCGTCTGCCTCCATGCATCCTCTGCATAGGGGGCTGTTTGTGACACCTAGGGTAAATAGGTGCTTGTTTAGGGGACAGTGACCGGTGAGGGTACCTATTATTTTGGAGAGATGGTCCCTTTTTAGCCTGAGCAGTTTGCGGGCAAGCCGTTTTGAAGCCACCGGAACAGCATTCTTGGTTTGCCTGCAGCCGTCAGTGTTGTTCCATACTGTTGTGTGCGATTGTTCTGTTTTATTACGGAGCCATGTTTTTATTTGAGCCTGGGGTATTGGTAGTAATGGTTCCGGTCCATATACTGTGGCTGATGCTCCCCTTTTGGCTAATTCATCCGCTGCGTCGTTGCCTAGTGAGTTGCTGTGTCCCTTTATCCATTGCAAGGTTACGGTATTTTTATTTGCGATGGATTGAAGTGCGTTGTGACACTCCAGTATAAGGGCAGATGTTATATTGTTGTTTTTTAGGGCTTGTAGTACGGATGCGCTATCAGAGACGATCTTAATGATAAGATCTTTAATGTCTCTGGCTGCTACCGCCTGTGCCGCTTTAGTTATTCAAACACATTCCGCTTGAAAGATTGTGTTCAGTTTGGATAGGGTAGTTGATATATTTATGTTTAGGTCATTTGAGAATTCACCGGCACCGGTACCACTTTCGGTTTTCGAGCCGTCTGTGTATATCCTTACTTCGTTAATGCCGGAGCAATCTTCATGTTCTGCATGAAGTTGGATATTGTATTCGCGATCGAACACGTGTTGACACCTGGTCTTGTCCGTGGGTGCCTCGAGGAGTGGAATATCCTTTAGGATCCCCTGCAGAACGCTTGAGTGTGTTGGCTCTGTGCCCTGTTTCCATAGTCCATTTAGTCTGAGTCTTAGAGCGGCTGCTCTTGCCTCCTCTTGTATGACCAGATCTAGTGGCCGTAAGTTTAGAATGTGTTCCAGTGCAGCTGATGGGGTAGTTCTCATACACCCTGTAACAGCCAGACTGGCTAGACGTTGTAGGCTTTGGAGTTTCATTTTCACGGTTGACAGTTGTGTGCGCGGCCACCATACAACTGAGCCGTAGGTCATAGAGGGTCTGATGACTGAGGTGTATAGCCATAGCGTGATCTTTGGGTTCAGACCCCATCTTTTACCGATCATTCTCCTGCATTGATTAAAAGCTATACAGGCCCTCTTTGTTTTAGAATCAATGTGACTTGCCCAGTTCAACTTGCTGTCAAGTGTTACACCTAGGTATTTCACTTGATTCGATATAGTGAGTTGGGTTTTAAATAGTTTTGGTAGCTGCAGTTTAGGTAACTTCCTTTTGTTTGTGAACAGGATGAGTTCGGTTTTTTTCGGATTTACTGATAGTTGTTACTCGTCACACCATTTTTCTACAATCTGGAAGGCAGAACGCATTATGCTGCATAGCATGTTCTCAGCGTTGCCACTTATCAGTATTGTGAGGTCGTCTGCATAACCAATAGTAGTGTAGCCTCTGTCGTTTAGCTTTCTTATGAGGCTATCTACCACTATGTTCCACAGAAGCGGGGAGAGCACCCCCCCCTGGGGGCACCCTCGGACTACCGTTGCTCTTGTGGTAGAGTCCAATGCTATCCGAACCGCCCTTTTACTTACGAGCTCCTTGATCCAGCTTCTGGTGACTGGATCAACTTTAAAGTTTTCTAGGTTGTGGTTGATGCTGTTGTGTATGGTTTTGTCAAAAGCTCCTTCTATGTCTATGAAGGCAGCTAGAGTTGAGTTTTTGTTTGTGATAGCCGACTCTATTTTATGCACTACTGTGTGTAGTGCCGACTCTGTTGACCTGCCTTGTCTATATGCGTGTTGTTGGGGGTGTAGTGCTAAGTCTTTTAGCGCTCCGTCCCTTAGGTTTCGGTCTACTAGTCTTTCAAGCGTCTTCAGGAGGAAAGATGTTAGACTGATGGGCCTGAAGGATTTCGCGATGGTGTAGTCTTCCTTTCCTGGTTTTGGTAGGAAGATCACCTTTGCCTCCCTCCAAGGTTTGAGTATGTACTTGAAGGCTAAACAGGCCCTGTAGATTGTTTGTAGATGTTTTATTACCAGATTGGGTTGCCATTGCAGTAAAGCCGGAAAGATTCCGTCTAGCCCTGGGGATTTGAAAGGTTCGAAACTCTTCAGGGCCCAGGCTATCTTGTCCGCAGTAACTATCTGCTCTGCAGTTTCCCATTCTTGGCTTGTTGGCGTGTCGTAGTGTGGGTCTGACCACTCGGAGTCTGTTGTAATTTGACAGCCTGGGAAGTGTGTTTCTAGTAGGACTGCATTGGTTTGTTCCTCTGTGTTGGTGAACGTGCCGTCCTCTTTTTTGAGAAAGCGCAGGAGCCTGAGGTCATCTTTGGCTAGAACTTTCTTAACTCTCGATGTTTGATTTGTTGAGTTTATGCTGCTACAAAAGTTACGCCACGACTCTGTCCTGCGGAAGCGGACTCGTTTTTTGTAGTATTTTTGTGCTGTTTTGTATTCATCCCAGTCCTCTGTAGTCCTGGAGTTTTTTGCTTTGTTAAATAGTGTCCTTAGTCTTTTGCGCAGTCGTTCGAGCTCTGGCCCCCACCAGGAGCTCTTTCCCGGCTTTTTGGGTGTGACAATAGGACAGGTTCGCTCGTAACTGCTTAATAGTGAGTCAGTTAAGAGTTGTATTTTTGTCTCTATGTTGTTTGTGCTCTGTGTTGTGTCTGGCATGTTTGTCTTGTTTAGTGTTTCGGTCAGTAGGTTTGTGTACCCTACTATATCTGTTTTACGGGGGTTGCGATATGGAGCAGGGTCTGTTAAGTTGAGGTTTATTTGAAAGCAGACACGACCGTGATCCGCAAAAGATGGCTCTTTTGACACGTGCCAACCGTTAATGTACTTTGCTGCCGTGTGTGTTGCTAAAGTTATGTCGATTGTCGTTTGATACCTGGAACTCACAAAGGTGGGTTCTGTTCCTTTGTTCATGATGTTCAGGCTTGTTTGGAATAAATATTCAGTTAGTAACTCACCCCTTGTGTTTGTGTCCTTACTTCCCCACAGCGGGTGATGTGCGTTGGTGTCTGCGGAGATGATTAGGTCCCAGCTGTGCATGTCGCAGTGTTGCACCAGGTCGGACAGTTCCTTTGGGGGGACCTCTCCCTCACTCGGCATGTACACTGAGGCTATCACAAGGGCTGTTTTGTTTTCTGTTGGAATTATCACCGCAGTGAGGTCTCTAGAACAGAATTGGTTTAGCAAAGTTGTTATTATGTATTTAGGCATGTATATGCAAGTTCGCGGTTTGTCGACATTTGTGCCTACCAGTAACTTACCGCTGATGTTATTTAGACCGCAGATTTTGTTGTTCCTGATCCAGGGTTCCTGAATCAGGGCGACGGTCTTGTTGTTTACCTCCAGTGCCCTTAGCAGGGTGGCCGCCGCGATCTGCTTGTACTGGTGGTTGGTTTGGATGACACTGATTGATGTGGGGCTAGGGACTACGCAGGACGTCATCTTCGTCGCTGGTGTCTCCCTCTGCACTCGGCGGTGAGCTTGCCTCCACTTCGCTCGGACCCTTTTGGGGAGCTGAGGTGGACGGCTTTGGAGCTGCCACTTCCATCGTGTCACTCGCTGGTGCAGGTTTCGTTATGGCCGGTTCCGTCGCCTCTGTGTCAAAGAAACGGATGTACCCGCTCCCCGCCATGTGGGCAACCCGGCGGTTTCTGTCGATTATCGACTGTTTTTGTTCTTCAGGGATTCCAAGAACGAGGTGAACTTCCTTGTCCTTGGAACCTTCCTGAAGCTGTTTGTTGTCCACGGTCATATCAAGGCACTGCCACGAGTCCACTCTGTACCAGGGGTTCTGGGCAGCGAGAACTTTTTGTAGCGTGGCAGCCTCGGTGATGGGGGTGTGGAGAAGAAGCCCAGCTTTGAGCCTCTTTCTGAGTTGGGACTGTTTTATGACCGTCAGTGTCGTTCCCGGCACTGGTGAGGTCATCGTTTTGACTTCGTTTGTGAGCCAGTTCTGAGCATGCTCATTCTCGCACCACATCGCGAGAGCCCCCTCCAGTAGGAAGGGGTTCCCCCGAAATGACGGAGCCTGGGCGCTCGGAGACGGTGGAGATAGAATGGCTTGAAGGATGCTGTCATCGACAGCCTCCCTAAGCCGATCCACCTGGGTTTGCGTGAGGTCCTTTGGCGGAACAGTGGTTATCGCTATTTTCAGGTGCGATTGACTCGCATCTGAATAGCTCACCGTCTGCCTCAGTTTGGCATCGGTTTTCGCGCGTTTGGCATCCCCCCTGGGAGACTGGGTCTCGTCCGCTCGAGCACGCTTGGTGAAAGCTCGCCCTTTCGGGCCCTTACCAGTCTCACCAGGCTGCTCCTTTTCAGGGGCAGTGGTAGCCATTGCAGCGTACTCCCGTAAGCGCTTACCTCTCGCGGTACGGCACCGTTTTGGCTTGTTCGGTTTTGTTGGTGGTGACGTTGGTGCCGCCTGTGCCGCTACTCGACTCGGTTGCGAGGAGTTTGGCGGCGCAGGGTCGCGCTGCGTTTCCGCTGCTGCGTTGGCTGTCACGTTTGTTAGGGGTTTCGAAGCATTCCCTCTCGCGCGCCGGTTGTGGTTGCAGCGTTCAGGTTTGCCTTTCGGCCCCTTTGTTTGGTTAAGTTTAGTGGCTCCTTTGCGGGAGCGTTTGTGTGCGACTACTGTTCATTGCGACGGGGCAGCGTTGTCAGCAGTCGCTGCTGGCATTGCCTCTGCGAGGCTTGACAGGTCCAGAGATGAGCCTGAACCTGAGCACACTTTGTCCCCCCCAGAATACGCGGGACAGACCGAGTTGGACTCGGTGAGGGATTCTCCACTGACGGAGCCAGTGGTACCCTCCTGGGGTAGCAATTCTTTAAGTTGTGCTTCCATTTTGGGGGTTGGGGCAATGGGGGACTCACACCATCTGCCCATGGTGGTGTGGTACAGCTTTTTGGGGAGATTTAGGGCCCCAGGGCTATGTTGGCCTTTATGTGGTTTTGCGCCGCCACGGTTCTGCTATGCGGGGTTGGGCAAGGGATGTGGTTGGATGGGAGGGGCGGATGGTTGGAGGGATGCGGGCAGACCTTCCGCCCCGAACCACGTGAGTGTGTGTAGTGAGGAAGAGTGATTGTGTGTGTTCCTGGTGTGTATGGGAAAACTGACTACAGATTCAAGTATGCCCGCTTTTCAGACCCTTGGCTCCTTGTGCTCTGCATTCAGGAGTACCCTCACCATTTACCCGGACTTGGGACCGGCACCCTATGGTCTATTACTCCACGGAGTCGTAATAAGCCACATGATGGTTGGTTTAAACTTAGCTTATACTGTAAATAATCCCTCAACCCCCAGGAGGCACTCGCGTGCCACGATAACAATTGATTTCAATTGTGTCTGGAATAACTCATGATCGAGGGATTAGTAATTCCTATATTATTTGCCTTTCACCAGATATGATAAAATTGAATAATTGATATGTTAAATGATGCAGGAATATTAGATTTATCATATTGAATAATTTTAGATTTAATCCCTCAACCCCCAGGAGGCACTCGCGTGCCACGATAACAATTGATTTCAATTGTGTCTGGAATAACTCACGATCGAGGGATTAATATAATTACGTCTATCTATAAAATCAGGACTCCTATTGTTTTTTTTTTCCAAGAGTGCTTATCGAAAGCTTTACAAAGATCCCCAAAACAACACATTACTTATCACAAACCAACATAAACACGTCATACAACACCTTACATAACCTTGCAAGTTTGAAATACTATACAATCAAAGACTATCTAAAACTATGTGAAATTAAGGATAAAAAACTAATTTGCAGATGCGAGGCGTCACATCAGAAGCAATGGTCATGTGTGCATCATCCCCAGACAAAGTGGAAGTTTTGATACCACCCAGTGAAGCTATTCCAGGGGATCTGGTCACTTGTGAAGGCTACCCACGTGAACCTGAAGCTCAACTGAATCCCAAGAAGAAGATATTTGAAACATGTGCTCCTGATTTAAAAACAAATGATAGCAAAGTAGCTTGTTATAAAGGCAGTCCTCTAGTAATCCCAGGAAAGGGACCTATTGTGGCCCCTACATTAAAAGGTGTGTGTGTTAAATAGATAAGGTTTTTGTCTCTTGAAAACATATTAATTTATAATAAATGTTTTTTTTTTTTCATTTGTTGTACGTTCCTTGTCTTATACAATACCCTGTGATTCAATTAATCCCTCGAACGTGGGTTATTCCAGACACAATTGAAATCAATTGTTATCATGGTACGTACTGCGTGGGGTTCAAAGTGTTAAAATATAAGTAAATGTATCTCTGCATGCAAGGGATGGTCAAATTATTAAGAGTATGTGGACATAGAAGATGATTTGTTTTTAAGTATTTAGGTTACATAGATAACTTGTCTTGACCAATACCAAGTGCTCTTGACACATAACTATGGTTATATCATAGATTTATAAATCTATGGGTTATATAGTTGTGTGACATTGCCGTTGACTAAAACCATAGGGAAAGAAATATTTCCCTATGCTAAAACTAACAAATATGATCCATAACATTAATGCAATCAGCTTTGTCTTTTGTAATATTGGTGCCTTAGAAGTAAACTTCATAATTACTGAACATACTATGATGCAGTTCTTACGTTGAAAATAAGGTTTAGCATTCCAAGCGCACTGTAATGCCATCAACGGGTATATATCGGATTGCCGAATTATTTGTACTCCTAATTGTCACTGGCACACAAACTTTAAGCCTAAATTTTTTTCGCACATTTTCACTCTTTCTAAACGTGCTTAGCCTATATTTAATACGCCTTACTGTATATCGTCGTATTATAATTTGCCAAATTCGACATTTAGCCGAATATATCCTAATACCTACCATTTACAGTTCCAAATTTTTATTCGCAAAATGTTAAAACTTTATCAATATTTTAAAGAAGTAAGCATGCATGCAAGCAAGCAAGCAAGCATGCTTGCAAACAAACAAGCGTGCATGCAAGCAAGCAGGCGTGCATGCAAGCAAGCAGGCGTGCATGCAATTAAGCAAACATGCATGCAAACAAGCAATTATGCATGCATCCAAACAATCAGACTTCCGTGACGGCTTCGGTGCTGCGAGGCTCTGGCGGTCCCACGCGTGCTAATCGTCGCAGATGGCTTACACTCAGCGCCGCGGCTGAGGCTGGCCGGCACAGCCGGCCAGAAAGCCGAAGCTCGTGCCTCGCTTACAGCCTCCTGCTCCTCAGCCCGCGGGCCGCCTAGCCCCTCCGCGCCTACGCGCTTTTAAATTACACTCTAGGGGTAGGGCAGACAAGACTGCTTGGGGTCGATTTGTGAGCGATTTGTTTCTTTAACTTTATCAGTTTTATAAAAAATTATGGCTTTCATTACTTAGCGTTATGCCAAAAGAAAGATGCGAATATATTTTAGTGCATTCGATATTAGACATACTAAAAATAGGATTTTAAATTTTTAGACCCAACTATGATAGTGCGAAAACAACTGTTAGGCTAGACAATAATTATACGTTATAAGTTTAGGCCAATACGTTCGGCCAAATGAAATTAGGACTTAAATTTTAGGCGAACCGAAGGGCACCCGCCATCAACAAGGCAATGCTCTAGGTGTCAGAAGGGTTGGTGGAGTGTTGGAACGACGAAATAAAACAATTTCTAAGCAATGTCAACAATATATAATTACACATCTAATTTAATATGAGTTTTTCTATAAACAACATTTTTTTTACTATCATGTAGAAATTTCATTTCTATTTCAGAGATAGAAAAATAGATGAATGTGACAATGCAACATTAACACTGAGACCACATTAAGCAATCAATGCATTACACAATATTGAGTTTCGACTTAGTGGTCCTGTTCACAGCTCCTACTAGTTATAATATAATAAACATCAACAGTTTCAACTTGCGATTACACTTGTAAACTACTGATACAATGTGGTATAGAAAAACTACTTAATTCAAATATCAAGTGTATGTGAGGCAGTATGAAAATATTCCTTTAAAAGTATTTATAACAAGATAATGGGCAAGCTCTGCTGTACAATATCAATTAAATTTATTCCCAATTACAATATAGCATGTATTTTATCTTTTTATCAGTATAAATATAGCGATAAATTTCTGCAACTTATTACTACTTACTTACAGTTACTACTGTAAAGATCGTTTGTTTGGGGCAAACATGTTTCAGAAATCTTCTCTTATTTTTAAAATTTTTTCTACAGTTTATTGGTGCAAGTTTTTTTTGCAAACTACAATAATTTTCTTACATTGAACATTTTAGTGCTTAATAAGTTGAAAATCTTCTATAATTCTAATCAGTGAATGGCAAGCAGTCACTTACTACAAAATGTTGATAAAATGTTATAGTAAAAAAATAAATATTCTGTATATTTCCATGAATATCAGTATGAATAATTAAATAATATTGATCAAATTTCTATTCAATGAATCAAAACATGACCTAATAATGTTGCCACAACTAAGTACTTTGTTACCGTAGAAAATGTGGACGTTTATTACTATGAAGTAGGACAAAGTTAACTTTTTATATTTCAAGTACAAAACGATATTAATCGACGACTTGCACCAGATATGTTGTATAATATAATTAATATGTTGTATAATACAGTTATAATATAAGACTTAACTTTATGTATTTGTAACTATAAAGCCGCTGCTAAGTTGTTTTCTAATCTTAATTGTAGAATTAATCACAATAAATATACATTTTCAAGATCAATTCCTTTAGTTGATAACTTTTATAGACAATAAATTGGATTGACTTGGACACAATAAGTACCTACTGCACATACATACATGAACTCATACCTATGACCTATGTTCTATGAATCTGTGACCCTTGATGAAATTTACTGTGTATATTACTTATTAATTATTTATCATAGTGCACATATAAAACTATAATAACTATGTTTATTTGTTAGGCCAGTATTAAAACTGTAACTTTACGTAGAATATTGCAGATTGATTGTTTCATCTATTTTTATAATACTTGCATAATTTAGTCGTTCATATTTCAAGAAATAGGTTGTAAAATTATCATTCAATTTTGCATATACATTTGTTTAAACCTTCTCATCTATATCCTAAACTTTGTTTATTAACTTAACAATTAATGATTTAGTTCAGTGCATTCTTGTACTACAATTACAATTGTAATACAATTAAAAGTAAAACAAGCCGTTTCTTTCAGATACATAATATTATTAATTTTTAACAACATATTTAATCTATGTGGTTAGATGATTGCTTACACGCGCAACAATTTATAATGTTCAGGCCACGAACATATCAAGCGATTGACCACACAAATTTGAAGGGAAAACCACACTATTTAATCACCATATACTGTGACGAACCAAAGTCAACGTGAAGTGGGGAAAAAGTAAGGGGACTCCCTACACCGCGTCTTTTGAGTGTCGTCATCTTGCCAGCACTGCCTCCGCATCGTCTCGTCAACGCCTACCAACTGCTGAACGCCGGCTTTGTGGTAGGCTACATATCGTAAGCCAATCTTCGAGTGATACTAAAACTCTCAAATGGGTAACATGATTTTTTACATCGGTTTGAATCAAATCGGGACAGCTAGCTAGGTAAATGTCCATCTTCGCATTCTGAACTAATCATTAATATATGTTTACTAAACAAATCCGAAATATTAACTTTCTTGAAGTTTAGATCTTCGCAGAGGATCTTCCGAGTATTGACGATACTGTTTTCTTTTTCGTTTACGCAGTTTCCGGCTTAACGTTAACAGTAGTGTTTCATCGGAATATATTAGCTCAGTGATTGCACCCTACAGGCGCAAAGGAAACGCTGCTGTCTAGCGTTAAGTATTTCTTCGTTCGGCATCTGCGCAAGCGCTGGCGAAACGACGACTTTCGACAAACGGTTGTGTAGGAGATCCTTTAGTAAGCAATAAGCTTCGTGACATGGAGCAATCACGTAGTTATGCCTGTATTTTACTATGCTAAATTTAAACAAGTGCTGCCAGGCAAATATTGATAAAAAAAACCCGCGTTAGAGCACCTTACAACTTAGTCTGTTTTGATCTTTGATAAGTTCAATAAAAAAAAACACTACATAAGAAATCTTTGGTGAAATTATTATGTCATTTGTATTAATAACTTATTAATACAATTAAATTATAATATTACGTTTCGTATTAAAAACAGTTCAGTAAATATTACGACGCAAGATAAATCAACCAACACCTTTTACATGAAGTATAGTAATTACTACATAAAAGTAATATTATGTAACATATGCACACTCAAATAGTGTAATCAAATATGAAAATGGCACCTTT
This sequence comes from Anania crocealis, assembly GCA_949315895.1. Taxonomy (NCBI): domain Eukaryota; kingdom Metazoa; phylum Arthropoda; class Insecta; order Lepidoptera; family Crambidae; genus Anania; species Anania crocealis. Next base: position 12,875,926 of record OX438862.1, read on the forward strand.
TAAAGCAAAGCAATACTGGAAAAATAATAAAAATAAATAAATAAACTCCAATATACCATTTTTTAACTAACTTGTTAATAAACTAATGTGTGTACTGTTTGAAATATATTCAGACATAAATAACTTTAACATTCACACCGATTTAATTTAAGATAATATATGAATTGTAATAAATGCGGCAATCCATTAGCTTTATTATAATCTCTGAGTTAGGCCTTAGAGTTATGGAAGTAACGAATTATTAAATATGATACGTTAATTACATTGACATGGATGACCATAGACTAAATACGCAACACTGAACGGTTTCCGATAATATAAGGTCCTATTTTAAACTCAACTTAGTCTTTGGAAGTTATTTTCTTTTTGTTGTTGATACACAATATTTACTATCGAATTCGCAAATTAATGACAACAGCTGATAGTTATATTGAGTGTGGAGAACTGTGTTTTCATTTCAACATTGGTTGTTGGTCCTATTATATAGTACCTATATAAGGATTAGAACCACCGGGAAAGGAAAGAAATAAAATAAGACCTTATATAGAGAATCCTAACACTAAAAACTAGACCTCGACCAGATAGCATACGAAGAAATCTCGTTACTATTAGACATAATTGAATATTAAAACTAATTCATCAAGTACATAGGTATATATTTTGATAACTTGATAAACAAATATAACTACAAAAATTAACACTAGTGTAATACTTTTATGCCAATATTTAACTGTCATAGAAGTCTTATACTGGTTCTATCTTTTATTATGCTTGTTTATTACTTAATCTAGTGGATAATGTCTTACAAAAATATAGATTATATTTTAAATTAGAAAGATAAAAGAAAGAAAGACGAATATAGACAATACTTAATAGACAGAGAAGTCCAGGGAGTAATACTGTACAGTATAAAAATAAATCTATTCACAAAAATATAGAGATATTTGTAAAGCGCCACAGTTTTAACTTTTGCAGATAAATTAAAAACCTATGTTAAAATTCCTAATAAAGATATATTTATAAAGGTGGATATTTTTGTGACATGCCACATTTAAAAAAATATATTGCACTTTTACGATAAAGACCATAGTAAAACATAATTAAATTTCTTTTAATCCTAATGGCACAGGTAAGACTACAAAAAGTAATAAGGTGGGCAAGCAACTTATGCTTAAAATCCAATCTCTAATGCTTAAAATGTAAACATTTTGAAGGAAGACTACTTTCACATATAAATAATAATAAAATATCTATTTCTTTAACATTCGCACAATTTGAACATTTGCTGAATGCCTTAACCGATTCAGTGCGGCGGTGGTTTTTTTAGACTTTAGCGCCTGGCGGCGAACAAATGTTTCGTGGCTCCTCTGAGACGCCATTCGCCATGAACTTTCATGGCTCCTCTCGAGCACCACCCGCCATGTAGTATAACTGATCGCTGTTTCGTCGGTTTCCACTTGTTTTTATTATAGTGTTTAGAAGTGACTAATTAAGTGTTTATACGGAAATGGAAGATAAGTGACTTATTTTTATCAGTTGTTGTAAACCTTTTTTTGCTATAATTATGTTTGGCACGATTCATTTATCAATTCGTTCCTTTTTATTATTGTTTAATGCCACGTAGACGAAGCTAGTTTAGACATAAAAATACTATTTAACATTTTACTATACCTTTAACAATTGTGAGTAAAATTATTTCTTAATTATTATTAAGTAGCTAACATAAAAAATAATTTGGTATCCATATTGATCTTTGTATTGAAAAGGTTTACAACTTCTGAAGTGTGTTTTTTTTGATGAAATATCCCGAAACGAACACTGAAATCGTAATCTGTGAGACAAATAAAGACACTTTAATAAAGAGGGTAATCTTAAGAAATGCTATTTTATCAGAGTTTACATGTAAATATTTTGGCTCCTCTTGGGCGCCACCCGTCATTCACAAAAAATACCCATGGCGCCTCTAGGGAGCCATCCACACGGAATCGGTTAATGGAATGTTAGGTATTTATAAACTCTAATTTGTTCGCAAAATACACTCTGAAAGTTCATTCAAGTAGTTCAATTATCCAATCATTTAAGGTAGTTAAAACAAAAAAATATTCGTTTAATCATAAATGCTGTAATGATTTCATTTCAGCTTATTTATATCGAGAAAATCTTACGAAGCTTAGATAATTTGTGTCCTTTTTCGATTAAAAAAATGTTCGTTACTTAGATAATTTGTGTAATTTTTTCGACTAAAAATAATATCGTAACTAGATTTTCGAGTTTCCAATTACCATATCCTGATGTTTGTAAAAACATTCTTTGTTATAATCGTCAAGAGTCCGATCCAAAATAGATTTTCCATTTTAGAACTCGTTGGCTCGTATGAACATTCTGCCTTAGTTTTATCGCTTATGTTACTCGTATACCTACGTATCTAAAGTTGTGTAGGCGGAAATCGACGTTGAGGTTTGCTCCGACGCTGCGCGAGAGTCGACTGCGACACGGGACCCAGAACTTGCGGCGTAAGAGGAGACGCTGTCATCGCCTGAAAATACATTGTATTGTTAAACTGGAATGTTTATTTAACAGATTTAAGGCGACTACTAGATAAACTAGACCAGTATCATTTTAGCAAATTACCTCCAGTATTTATTGAATCACAAGTAAACTTTTCATTAGTTGTTTATAAAGTCGAATTTGTTACTAACGCCAGAAGCGGCAGTTTTTAGCAAGAATGTACATACGAAAGAATGCCAGAATGAAAAACAGTTAACAGTGATTCAATTAATACTAGAGGTAATTTGCTAAAATGATAATGTTCTAGTTTTTTGGGAATAGATTTTGTTTAGAAGTAATAAATTTAAATCAATTGGGGGCAGCACTTGAATTAGCTCTAGTAGGGTTAAGGGTTTTTCTACTTGGTACACTACTACACAGAGGAGTGGTGCGACCTTTAATAGTATGTACCTGTAAATACAGCAACTGTAGTGAAATGTCTTAGGTTGCTAAGAAAGATGTCATATTGTGGGGTGCCCTTCGGTTCGCCTAAAATTTGAAGTCCTAATTTCATTTGGCCGAACCGTATTGGCCTAAACTTATAACGTATAATTATTGTCTAGCCTAACAGTTGTTTTCGCACTATCATAGTTGGGTCTAAAAATTTAAAATCCTAATTTTAGTATGTCTAATATCGAATGCACTAAAATATATTCGCATCTTTTTTTTGGCATAACGCTAAGTAATGAAAGCCATAATTTTTTAAAACCGAAAATGTTAAAAAAACGAATCTCTCACAAACCGACCCCAAGCAGTCTTGTCTGCCCTACCCCTAGAGTGTAATTTAAAAGCGCGTAGGCGCGGAGGGGCGAGGCGGCCCGCGGGCTGAGAAGCAGGAGGCTGTAAGCGAGGCGCCGCGGCTGAGGCTGGCCGGCGCAGCCGGCCAGAAAGCCGAACCTGCGGTGCTGAGTGTAAGCCATCTGCGACGATTAGTACGCGTGGGACCGCCGGAGCCCCGCAGCACCGAAGCCGTTACGGAAGTCTGATTGTTTGGATTCATGCATGATTGCTTGTTTGCATGCATGTTTGCTTGATTGCATGGACGCCTGCTTGCTTGCATGCACGCTTGTTTGTTTGCAAGCATGCTTGCTTGCTTGCTTGTTTGCATGCATGCATGCATGCATGCTTACTTCTTTAAAATATTGATAAAGTTTTAACTTTTTGCGAATAAAAATTTGGAACTGTAAATAGTAGGTATTAGGATATATTCGGCTAAATGTCGAATTTGACAAATTATAATACGACGATATACAGTAAGGCGTATTAAATATAGGCTAAGCACGTTTAGGAAGAGTGAAAATGTGCGAAAAAAATTTAGGCTTAAAGTTTGTGTGCCAGTGACAATTAGGAGTACAAATAATTCGGCAATCCGATATATACCCCATATTGTGGCGTAGTTTTAACATATACAGATAACTAATATTTGCCTGCTAGGTGTCATTACCTATACACTTTTCAAGTTAGTGGCAGACAAATACAAATAGATAGGATTAGCTTAGTTTCTTTTAATTTCTGTACCACCATATGTAAATTTATGTGACACGCAATACATTATTAGAATTAGTATTTGAACGCTGCTCATCCTTATTATTCGAGCCACACGAACGACTCACACTAGTTTCAGTTGGCGAATGGGCATTTTTAGAATTCAGATCGACTCGGAGTAAGGGTACATCTATAATGATCACATTTGAGAAACATAATACAACTTAGTAGATTATCTCGATTGAAAAATTGTCACCAACCTTGCTCAGGTAGACCAGTACCACTAACCTGGTGGATGATATCACCGGCGGACGTGGGAGCGCTTCGCTGTTGCTGGGCGGGCGAGACAGTTAAGACAGGTATATTACTGTGTAGTATGCTAGTATGGATCTATGGATCAATTATGGATAGCCTATATAGATAGGATAGATGCTCAATCTATGGATAGCCTATTGATTGTTGAAGAAAAAACGATAACACTGATAGTCTCTCACTATATTTCTGTTAGTGCAATACTATCGATAGTATAGCTTTTAAATATCGATTAAACTATCAATATAATAGTATCTTTACTATCGATATTAAAGATGATTTTATTTAAGCATTCAATTATCGTTTGCAAAACCTACATTTCGGCAATCACCTATTACAACCTGACAAGAGGCATTGACCACAGTCAATGGCTCTTGTCAGGTCGGCATAGACGTGTGGCATTAGCCTGGAAGGTAAAGTCAATGGCCCTTGTCTGATCAGAATAGACTAATGTAGCACAAACCTGGAAGGTGAGGTTGACGGCCCTTCTCAGGTCGGCGGCTCTAGTTGTAGCGATACTATAGTAGACGTGTGACACCAACCTGGAAGGTGAGGTCGACGGCCCTTCTCAGGTCGGCGGCGGGCGGCGGGGCGTCGTTGTCGGCCAGCTCGACCGCGGGCGGGGCGGCAGTCTGCCCCGGCTGCAGCCACGGCTCCCGCAACAGGTCGGCGGCTCTAGTTGTAGCGATACTATAGTAGACGTGTGGCACCAACCTGGAAGGTAAGGTCGACGGCCCTTCTCAGGTCGGCGGCGGGCGGCGGGGCGTCGTTGTCGGCCAGCTCGACCGCGGGCGGGGCGGCAGTCTGCCCCGGCTGCAGCCACGGCTCCCGCAACAGGTCGGCGGCTCTAGTTGTAGCGATACTATAGTAGACGTGTGGCACCAACCTGGAAGGTAAGGTCGACGGCCCTTCTCAGGTCGGCGGCGGGCGGCGGGGCGTCGTTGTCGGCCAGCTCGACCGCGGGCGGGGCGGCAGTCTGCCCCGGCTGCAGCCACGGCTCCCGCAACAGGTCGGCGGCTCTAGTTGTAGCGATACTATAGTAGACGTGTGGCACCAACCTGGAAGGTAAGGTCGACGGCCCTTCTCAGGTCGGCGGCGGGCGGCGGGGCGTCGTTGTCGGCCAGCTCGACCGCGGGCGGGGCGGCAGTCTGCCCCGGCTGCAGCCACGGCTCCCGCAACAGGTCGGCGGCTCTAGTTGTAGCGATACTATAGTAGACGTGTGGCACCAACCTGGAAGGTAAGGTCGACGGCCCTTCTCAGGTCGGCGGCGGGCGGCGGGGCGTCGTTGTCGGCCAGCTCGACCGCGGGCGGGGCGGCAGTCTGCCCCGGCTGCAGCCACGGCTCCCGCAACAGGTCGGCGGCTCTAGTTGTAGCGATACTATAGTAGACGTGTGGCACCAACCTGGAAGGTAAGGTCGACGGCCCTTCTCAGGTCGGCGGCGGGCGGCGGGGCGTCGTTGTCGGCCAGCTCGACCGCGGGCGGGGCGGCAGTCTGCCCCGGCTGCAGCCACGGCTCCCGCAACAGGTCGGCGGCTCTAGTTGTAGCGATACTATAGTAGACGTGTGGCACCAACCTGGAAGGTAAGGTCGACGGCCCTTCTCAGGTCGGCGGCGGGCGGCGGGGCGTCGTTGTCGGCCAGCTCGACCGCGGGCGGGGCGGCAGTCTGCCCCGGCTGCAGCCACGGCTCCCGCAACAGGTCGGCGGCTCTAGTTGTAGCGATACTATAGTAGACGTGTGGCACCAACCTGGAAGGTAAGGTCGACGGCCCTTCTCAGGTCGGCGGCGGGCGGCGGGGCGTCGTTGTCGGCCAGCTCGACCGCGGGCGGGGCGGCAGTCTGCCCCGGCTGCAGCCACGGCTCCCGCAACAGGTCGGCGGCTCTAGTTGTAGCGATACTATAGTAGACGTGTGGCACCAACCTGGAAGGTAAGGTCGACGGCCCTTCTCAGGTCGGCGGCGGGCGGCGGGGCGTCGTTGTCGGCCAGCTCGACCGCGGGCGGGGCGGCAGTCTGCCCCGGCTGCAGCCACGGCTCCCGCAACAGGTCGGCGGCTCTAGTTGTAGCGATACTATAGTAGACGTGTGGCACCAACCTGGAAGGTAAGGTCGACGGCCCTTCTCAGGTCGGCGGCGGGCGGCGGGGCGTCGTTGTCGGCCAGCTCGACCGCGGGCGGGGCGGCAGTCTGCCCCGGCTGCAGCCACGGCTCCCGCAACAGGTCGGCGGCTCTAGTTGTAGCGATACTATAGTAGACGTGTGGCACCAACCTGGAAGGTAAGGTCGACGGCCCTTCTCAGGTCGGCGGCGGGCGGCGGGGCGTCGTTGTCGGCCAGCTCGACCGCGGGCGGGGCGGCAGTCTGCCCCGGCTGCAGCCACGGCTCCCGCAACAGGTCGGCGGCTCTAGTTGTAGCGATACTATAGTAGACGTGTGGCACCAACCTGGAAGGTAAGGTCGACGGCCCTTCTCAGGTCGGCGGCGGGCGGCGGGGCGTCGTTGTCGGCCAGCTCGACCGCGGGCGGGGCGGCAGTCTGCCCCGGCTGCAGCCACGGCTCCCGCAACAGGTCGGCGGCTCTAGTTGTAGCGATACTATAGTAGACGTGTGGCACCAACCTGGAAGGTAAGGTCGACGGCCCTTCTCAGGTCGGCGGCGGGCGGCGGGGCGTCGTTGTCGGCCAGCTCGACCGCGGGCGGGGCGGCAGTCTGCCCCGGCTGCAGCCACGGCTCCCGCAACAGGTCGGCGGCTCTAGTTGTAGCGATACTATAGTAGACGTGTGGCACCAACCTGGAAGGTAAGGTCGACGGCCCTTCTCAGGTCGGCGGCGGGCGGCGGGGCGTCGTTGTCGGCCAGCTCGACCGCGGGCGGGGCGGCAGTCTGCCCCGGCTGCAGCCACGGCTCCCGCAACAGGTCGGCGGCTCTAGTTGTAGCGATACTATAGTAGACGTGTGGCACCAACCTGGAAGGTAAGGTCGACGGCCCTTCTCAGGTCGGCGGCGGGCGGCGGGGCGTCGTTGTCGGCCAGCTCGACCGCGGGCGGGGCGGCAGTCTGCCCCGGCTGCAGCCACGGCTCCCGCAACAGGTCGGCGGCTCGGGGCCGCAGAGACGGCTCCAGTTGGAGCATGCGGCGGATGCAACCGCGAGCTTCGCCTGATACACCGCGCCATACGCCGCTGGATAACTCCACCTGAGAATTGTTTAACGTGTATAAATGAAAACGTTGGCGATACTCTTTACTGATAAACCAACAAGTTTGACATTAAACTACACTGACTGAAGGTAAGTTACCGCTGATGAGCATAAATCGGAGTACCTAGGTAGATTGAATAAAGATGATCTAAAACTTACACAATATTAATATGGATATCCTTAGGAAAGTTACTACTAAATTCAAATCAAATCGAATTTTATATATTTCACTTCTCATAATTTTGATATTCCGGTAAAAAATACCGGAACAACAGCTTAGCCGTGTTAATATTTCTATGTATATGGTTATTTATGTCATATGTACAAAAAAAATTACCACTGTTTATGGGTCTTTCTTACCTTTCCTGATTCAATCCTAGCTAATATCACTTCAGGAGTGTCGTCTCCTGTTGAAGCGAATGGTGTCCTACCAGATAGCATAATGTAGGCTAAAACACCTGAAACGAAAAACAAATTGTTTGCACTAAAAAAATTGGATGGAATTTCAAAGCAAAATATTGGTAAAAACTTTGCAGTTTGCTAAGTACGGCATTTCATAAAATATATGTTTTTTTAGTATTTCAACTCTTTTAATCTTTCTTCATAGTTGAATTTGATTATTTAAGCATGGCAACAAGATTATATTTCTCATGTAACTTCGGATACTAACTAATGTAACGAAATAATGTCATTTCTGGTGTGGAAAATGCAGATGGCTGTACGTACATGGAGAGGTACGGTAATCCTATAAAAAGAAGTTTTCCAATACGTCATCTCACATTACGCACCTAAACTCCATATATCACAAGCGGCGTCATATCCCGCTCGCTTCAACACCTCAGGGGCGACGAAGTTAGCGGTGTAACATGGCGTCATCAGAAGTCCATTTTCGGCGCGCAGTTGTTTTGCAAGACCAAAGTCTACTAGACGGATGTCTTCGGGTCTCCGCTCTGCTGTCGCGAATAGAATATTCGAAGGTTTGATGTCCCTAAAATAATAAAAGACTTTAAATAACACTTATAAAAATCAAATATCTACTAAATCGCGGGCACATTAGTGATATATTATAACTTAACGACCGTACGGTCGAAAATTAATTAAAATGGCCTTCATTTAATACAAGTCAAATTAGCAACAACAAATCAGAAACTTTATGAACTGTCAAAACAATCTTTTTTTTATACGCTATTAATTTTTTTATTCGAATATCTAGATTCTCCATTATTACATTTTAACTTTTCAGTTTTTTAGAAAACATAAGCAATGACATTTTTTAACAAAATTGTTGAGCAGTTTTTCTAAGTTCTTTACTTCTATTTTATTATTTGCATCAGAATATATTTTCAACCTAGTCAATTAATCTATTAACCCTTTGTACGCCATAATGTGCAGACAAAATATAAATCTAATGTCATATTGGCCAGATCCACCCTTAATCAAGAGACCGGTTATTAGACGCCTTTTAATGCTTCTTTTATCCTTCTCTCTACTTTTTTTCTTTAGCTACCTACTTGTGCACCACGCTGTGTCTGTGCAAGTAATGCACGGCCTGCAGAACATTCCGCAGTGCGGGCGCAGCCTCACACTCTGCTTGAGCGTGAGGCTGCGTCCGCGCCCTGAGTGGTATCCTTGAGTAAAAGGCCGGTTATCAGGCGCCTCTTATATCCTTCTTACTTTAGCTACCTACCTATGCACTACGCAGTGTCTGTGCAAGTAATGCACGGCCTGCAGAACATTCCGCAGCGCGGGCGCAGCCTCACGCTCGGGCAAGTAGCGGCGCTGCGTGATATGTTCCAGCAGCTCGCCGCCCCGGCACAGCTCCGTGACCGCCAGTATGCGACCGCCCTCCTCGTACACACCGCGGAGTGTTATTATGTGAGGGTGTTGGCTGTATCTAAGGAATGACGTCAATTATGTTAGGAGGTTATTATTAATGTTATATTAAAAAACTAGACACATAATGAGCGTCAAAAAAGTGTCCAACTAAATGTGCACCCATTTGACATGAGGTTGCACTTTTAGAACAACCTATATCAATCAAATAGATACAGCGTAGTATAACCATCCATACTATTGCATGTCGACATAATTTGGCCGGGTTACAAAGTTGACACTAACATAAGATCAACGTCAATAATTATTCAATCGAGGACAGTTTTAGGTGTCATTTTTGTATCGGACTATGAATCTAGTTTTATGATGGAGATTATGCTATCTTCCACGTAAACCTTCCTTTGGAAATTGAAATGTGTGGCTCACCTAGGCATTTCAATGAGATAGGCTAAGTTGAATTTTTGTATTTATGTTAGTATTTATGATTACTATATGTATTTTAGTAATGATGACAAAATTACTGAAGATTTGGTTGCTTGGACACGACGAAAGCCCTCAAAGTTATAGTAGTAAACAACATTCTGCTATTTTTTGTATATTGTAGTAGGAGTTATGCGCTCAATTTGTTGAGGAGTTGACCCGAACCGTTTAGGTAGATAGATAGATTGTTAATACTTTTTATAAGGCGGTTTATTAAACTAAAAGCGATCTCTTCCAGTATTTAAACACTTTTTCGCTACATCGCTTCTACACAACTCCGCGCTATCACGCTAATCCAGGTCATCTGCTTAAATAAGTATTTTATACCTAGCCCTATCTTGTTCATTCGTATTAGAAGGCAAGTTTAATTAAGGCGGTACGGTGATTAATTAAGGCACAAAAGATGCAAGCTTGGCTTGGAGTTACTGGGCGAAATTTATTTTACAGTTGTGATCGAAGAACAGTAGCTGTATTAAAATATCATAATATCATGCTGACTTATGTAAGTGCATAAATAGTATAAGTCCAAAAAGAAAGAGTGGCTTTATAAAATATCAACCAATAATTTAATATATGCTCAACAAATGAATAGACAATAAGTTGGCACTTTTCATACGACATTAAAAGGCGTAATGATGGTAACAAAGCAGCTGACTCAGAGCAGAGATAGGAATAATGCATGGTAGTTTGCAAGTGATAAAGATATTATGTCACGAACAATGCTGGACGGGCAAATGTCCGCTATAGGATTACTTCGCGTGATAATGGATAATACGGGCGATAAGACAGATGAATTACCTATACTTACCTATAAATTGTCAGACATGACAGTTACAACCAATGATATTTTAAAGTATAGATATATGTTACCTTCATAGTAATACCCGTATTAAATCTGTTCCAAGCAATCGAAAACTGTACACATTGACAAGTTTCACTGATAAGCAGAACAAAAGATGCGAAATAGCACGCAAATGAAAGAGATGACTGTAATAGTATAAGATCCCACCATACAACGACCTTCACCGAGATGGTTATTGGATGTAAAGTATTTTATATGCAATTAAATATGCCAATAAATATATTGCAAATGGGTTGACTAAAAAATTTCAGTCCAGAGTAGGATTTTTAAAATTTGACAACCGAATTTCAGGTCCGGTTTTTCGCATTCAACCCTACACCACCGTGTTCATAATTAAATAATATTTATTTGCATATAACTTTATTTAATTAACCAGACCAGTGCAAGTTACTAGTATCGATTTACCTGTTTATACCTGCCTACTCAAGGGTTGTGACGGGAAAAAAATTGTCAACCTAACGTTTGCATATTCTATGGGCTTCATACTTTCGATTGGTATGGAATTTGTCTATTAACAAAACCAGTGAAAAGTTTAAAAAAAACAGTTTTTTTTAGACAACCCATTTGTAATAAATATTTATTGGCATATTTAATTGAATAGAAAATACTTTTTATCCAATAACCAGCTCGGTGAAGGTCGTTGTATGGTGGGATCTTAGACTATAATTTTTAATGATTACCGCTCGTGACAGCACTCGACGTAGAGGTTGTAAAAAAACGGCCTAATTAGGGCGTATTTAGGTCTTCACAACGCGCGCGCTTATAACATATCTGCTTCGTTTTAATATAATATCATTGGTTCAAACGGAGTTTGAAAGTTATTCACTTTCAATAAGTTACCATTACCTCAATAGTATCTCAATTTCCTCCCGAGGATCGTACTGCAATTTGTCCATAATCTTAACAGCATATTGAACTCTGGACGTCTTGTGTTCACATAGGCGGACGACTGAAAAAGATCCTGTACCTAATTCGCCCATTAACCTTAAAAATAATGAAGTACTATAAGATTATATTCACATATTTTCAATAAAAATAAATAAAATTCATCAAATCAACAGCAATGCGACATGATTCCGGTTACGAACCAATCCAAATAGGATTCCAATTATTATCAAATACCATTCATTTCAATTCGCCACACGTACTACGCCGAAAGCATAGAAGGAAAACAACTTTGACCTAGTATTTTATTAGGTTATGACGAGTTATGACTTGTGACGAATTGAATTCAATCTTTAATCACTTAAAAATTTTCCTGTTCCATTAATGATTTTTAGGTCATAAAACAGTTTTTCAAGCAATTAAAATGTTATTGTAAATCGTATCGTACGGTAAAGTAGTTAACGGCCCGTTCCGCGTTGGTCTAGTGGTTGAAATACCAGGCCAAGATCTCGGGGTCCGAAAATATTCGGAGTTTTGTACATTGGTCGGGTTTGTGATCACCAACCCGCATTTGGCAAGCGTGGTGATTAAGCCTGCACCCATCATTGCATGGTAACTTGAATACGATGATGGAGGCCTTTGCCCTGCAGTGGTGATTGTAGATGTGATGATTATAGGCTGTTACTTTACTTTTTTTTTACAGTAAAAGTGTACCTGTATTCATCGAAGAAATTGTTCCTATTTACAAATCCAGACCAGAAATCTTCAGATGAGGTCTTCGTATTTTGGTTTACGACATGATTTTGATTTTGGTTGTTGGTAACTGTCTTATTACTGTCATCGCTCAATAAACATGGAGCAACGAAACTGAAGCCTCTGTAATAAAATGATATTTTTATTATTCAACTATATAGATATTCAGAGTCGCATTTTAGTATGTGTTAATGTTAATATTTTAAGGATCAGTTAAAATTTCAGTCAATCAGTTCAAATTTAAGGTAAAATGCCAAAAACAGTTTAAACTATACATATAGTCAATTTATACATTTCGTGTACAGTAGGGAACACGAATACACTATGACTCGCGTCTTTCTGAAAGTAACAAAAAGAACAAAAGCATAACTCTGTAATGGTTAGAGTTGCGCGGTTCCCGTGGAATAAAGCTTTATTTATGTTGATCATTCCTTCTGTAGTAACGAAGTTAAAATAATAACATAATCAATGATTTGTTATGCATGCTGATAACTCTTACTCGCTCAGGAGAAAACAACCAAGGTTTATTTGTACTGACAGATTAGAGCCATCACTGCAAGGCATGTCACGACTATCAGAATTCTTATCAGTGGCAGTCATAGCTTATCCTAGTATCTATTTTAAATAGTAAATACAAAGATAATTAGAACATATTAACCACTCTTCAACATGCTTATTGTGATGTATTGACATCACAGCCAATTGACAGTACAAAGGTCGAAGTTAAATTGTACGTCAATAAGGACTAAATTAAATTTATATGTGACAAGCTCTCGCAATTCCGTCCGCGTCGGAATAAATATGCTTTATCGCGATAAATCATCCTGCAGTTTTGTTTGTCTGCCAACTTAAAGTGTAACTAATTTTAGTCGATTTTCTTTTAAAAAACAGTAAGTGACTGTCAGGAAGTGCCTATGGTTCTACATAATCATCGCTTTCCGTGACTTATCTCATTTAAGCTTAATACAAAAACGAGTACCTTCTAATAATGTGTTGGCGAGATAGCGACTGTTGACCAACACGTGATCTATTTAATTTTGTCAACAAAATTACTTTTCTTTTAAATTTATATTGTAATTCACATATCAAAACGGCACATCCTAAAGTTTACATAAGTTTTGCGTAGTTCCGCAATAACGTATTAAATGCCATCTCTTTTTTTATTGGTGTACCACATACTGCAAGTAGTAGCTATGCAAGGGCCTTTTGAATCCAGTTGTATGGTCCTGTGTGATCGACAAGCTAGTTTGCTACCCTTGATCTTACTTAAAATGTTAACTGAATACATAAAAGATTTAAACCCCAACAAGTTATGTGAATAAAAATGTTATTGAATTTACGACGGTTACCCCAAGCTATATGCAGGCTAACCATAAGCAAAAAAAATTGTCACGATAAAGGTAAAAATTGTCATGAGGTGATAAACTGCTTTGACAGCGCTCGGCCACTGAAACACTGTCCAACTAAACCATAAATCATAAATGAAGTAAAACCCGACATACCTGAATAACTCATGAGCATTAGCTGAGGCGGGCACCCCAGGCGAGTCCCGGGGCGTGCGGCACGTGAACTCTGAGTCAAAATAGAACGCGTCATCCGCCCTGGAAACCGCTGGACGGAAAGGCGGCACAACCTGTTATAACGAAAATCATGTTTTATGATGAGTCACCAAGAGTTCCATAGTTGCTTTAAACGCTAAACTTCGCCAGAACTTAAAGAAGTGTATTCATGAGGTAGAGTTTGAAGATCTCTACTTCACGCGTCTCGTTTGTTTACTGCAATAGATTGTTTTATGTGAATTTTATAGAAAAGGCTTCTTTGCATTAAAATTCTCTCTCTGAACACATTTTTTTTTAACAAATATTAAAACTAATAACTATCAACATGTACCTCTTTTTTTAGCAATGCATCCCAATCTATATTTGCAAAGAACTCATGGCATTTGATATCTTCAATACCATTTGATCCAGCACCCAACCTGCGAAAAGGTAAGCATTTCATACATGAACAGTATCTAATCAATATAGTAGTAGTGACATTCACAACAGGATTATATCTAATTTTGATTGATTAGTAAAGATATGAGTATAACAAACCTGTTTTGTGGATTTCTTTTAAATAATGCTCTAAGCAGTGACTGCGCCTCTTCACTTAGGTTTGAGGGCATACCAAGTTTGGCTTTTAAGATTTGAGTCATTGTTTCATGTCTTGTAGAGCCATGGAAAGGAAGGTTTCCAGTGAGCATTTCAAACTAAAAGAATACATGGCATTTGATCAGTCTTACATTGTTTTTACAACAATTACAATTGAAAATTGGTTACACCTCACACTCTTACCATAAGCACACCAAAAGACCACCAATCTGCAGCAAAAGTGTGACCTCTTCTGTTTACCACTTCTGGTGCCATGTACTCTACAGTACCACAAAAACTGTAAGCCTTATCACTGCTTGGAGGTAGCTTTGACAAACCAAAATCTGTGAGGGCGATATGACCATCAGCATCTAGTAATATGTTCTCTGGCTTGAGATCCCTGTATATAATTCCCAATTTATGTACATGTTCTAATGCTAATGCTAGCTCTGCCAAGTAGAATTTGACATCCTCTTCAGTGAACATCACCTAAAAATTTTCAATATTTATACATCATCTTCATCTACTTTGGTTTTCTAAAAAGCTTACCAGTGTTATTAATCTAGTTATAATTAATTTAAGCAAATAAACACTATCTTTTATCAGTAAATATTAGGTATGACACATGAAATAACTTTATTAGTTTATTAGCAATAAATGTCATGTCATGTCACATACATTACAATTAGTAATCAGAGTAATTTAAAAAGTACTACATATCCATGCCATACCTCTTTGCTCAGTCGTGAAAATAGGTCACCACCACGAAGAAAATCTAATATTAAGTAAAGTTTTCCAGCAGTTTGAAATGCATAATGTAATTTTACAATAAATGGATGACCCATTTCTACCAAGATATTTCTCTCCATTTTAGTTCTTTCTCGATCTCTTACTTTTAAAGTTGCTTTTTTAAGTACCTTAAAAAAATATATGTTAAAATACATATGTCTTTAAATGCAAATAAAATATTGTAACCTAAAACATTTACCTTCATAGCATAAAGAGTTCCAGCATCAGCACCTGAAACTTTTCTCACTAGGAATACTTTCCCAAAAGAACCTTCTCCGAGCACTTTGAGCAATTCAAACTGAGATGGATCAGCCTTTTCATGGCCCTCTTTAACAACATCTTGGAGCTCCACCTCTCTTTCATAGTTGATCTCATTTGAATCTTGGCTCTCCGTTGTGGAGGCCTGACGGGACTCAGCTGAATTTTCCACAACCATTGGAAGACTGTTCGGTGTCTGTCCTGTATTGGTGCGCTAAAATATGATAGATAGATAGATAGATAGATAACACTTTATTGCACAAAATAAAAGAAAACAAATAAATTACAAAGAAGAGAAAATGTACAAATAGGCGGCCTTATCGCTTTAAGCGATCTCTACCAGACAACCTTTGGGTAGAGGAAATTTAGTTTTAGTAGAGTAGGGGTAGCACTGTGCAAGACAAGCGATGTATAACAGATACAATAACATACATGTTATTAAAATACAATACACATATACCTACATACCAATACCTAATATACAATACACATAATACAAAATAATATACCTACTTAAAATACATACAACTACCTAAAGAACAGTATAATATTTTAAATAATGATAAATAAAAATAACCATCCACACATACACGAACCGACATAGCTAACCTAATGCTGCGATCGCGACAGGAAAAGTGTTTTGACCCTGGTCTTGAAGTGACTCAGATTGTCTAATAGTTAATGGTAAAGAATTCCATAAGCGGACAGACTGAACAGTGAAGGATTGTGAGTAGAACTGTGAAGAATGGGAAGGGAAAGATAGTAATAGTTTACGACCTGAGCGCAAATTATCTGGACCACTGGTCGGCTGCAAGAATTTAAAACGTTCTTTGAGATAGCAAGGAGTCCGCGGGTTAAATAATACAGAGTATAGTAATGAAAGAACATGCAGATCACGACGGAGACGAATAGAGAGCCAGTTAAGCTGAGCTCGAAACATGGAAACGTGATCATACTTCCGTAAGCCAAAGATAATACGTATACAGAAATTTTGAAGGCGCTCAAGCTTATCGAGGGATTTTTCATTGAGATCGAGATAGCAGCAATCAGCATAATCTAGAATTGGCAGAAGTAAAGCCTGAACCAGAGCAATTTTGATATGAAACATATTTAATGACTGCAGGTGCTTCAAGAGTGTCATCTGAGTATAACTCACTAAATATTTATTTACCATAAACATACCTGTTTCTAAAGTACACAGTAGCAATAAATTATGTACTAGAGGTAAGAAACGAAAACAATAGGGTATATTATGCACACCAAAACCAATAAGAGAAATTTAATTTATTTGTAAGTAAGGGTAATAATGGGCGTTTCACCTTTTCTAATAGTGATACTTACAACTAAAAAGAGTCAACTTCAAGCGCATTATACGGCGTCTTCACAATAACACGAATGAGTAATCATAGTAGGAAAAACCGATACTACAAATCCTGCATAATTAGCTACGCAAACAAATTGACAAACATACCGTGCCGTCTACATTCTGCATTCGCCAGGGATCCGAGGAATTAGCTAAAGGCATTGTACTTAGCTTGAAGATGTAAACATACAAAAGCAAATATAATACAATTAGCTTAATTTAATTACACGTCACTGCACGACATTTCTCACTCAATTCAATTTATGATAGCACTGAGAGTTGTAGGCAATGTAGGCAGGCCAGATTTATGTTGAAGAAAAACCTTGAAAATTATTCAGTCACATTCGTTTGACATATTTTTGACACTTTGATTGACTGACATTTAGCTGGCAGCTGCATTCCGAACAGTGCCTTATTCAATTTTAATAAACTGAGTATCATCTATTTCAATCGCCGGTCATCGCCGATGACCAAGGGAAATATGATACTCCATCGCATCACGCATTCACGCGTGAACGGCTGGACTGGCTGGTTATTGTCAGGAGAATGTTCTTATAAAAGAAAAAATTAAGAATATTGCGCGGAAAATTAGAAAATTTAAAAGAAAGCTTATTCACCATACTAAATCAAAATCAAAAAATCAAAATGTTTTTATTTTCCAAAAGGTATTTTACAAATGTATGTTATGGGACGTCTCCAGGTAGTAATAATAAAAATACTCGTGTTGGAGATGGCTCGCTCTTAGCGTTAACTTATAAGGAAAATAGAGTAAACAATCAATTCCATTCAAAAAAGTACACAATATTTAGTATGTAGCAACTGAGTAAGCACCATGTGTGTGTGTGTGTGTGTGTGTGTGTGTGTGTGTGTGTGTGTGTACATGTGAGTGTCAATGTATATTGTGCGTGAATAAGGCGTGAATGCGTCTGGTTGCTACATAGATATAAGGGTTGCTATGTAAGAAAGTATATGTATGTGTGAGGTTCAGACAGGTCGCACCAAAAGGTTTTCTATGTCATCATAACTTTGGGATGTCAGCCAATCTGCGATTGCTATTTTACATTTGTGTGACTGCATAGGGTGTATTTCTAATTTTGTGTTGAGTTTATTGTAAATGTAAGCGGACTGCGCGAGACTAAAAAAGACGTGTGGCACTCGGAGACTGCCGCGGTAAATGGTAATGGTAATGGTAACGGGCTCCCTTTTCCGCATTTAGGCTCCAATTGGCCCATTATGCGTAGGGGGATTAGGGTGGTTAGTCCAACCACCCCAATTCCTTCCAGAAGCACAGAAGTCTTTTGGGACGTTCGCAGGCTTCTGAAAGGGAACTCGGTGTGCCGAGGATAGATGCCCGGTGGGTGGCTACCCCTGTGCATTCCAAAATCACGTGGGCAGCCGATTCTGCCTGTTCCAGGCAGCCTCTACATAGGGGGCTGTCTGTGGCACCAATGGTGAAGAGATGTTTATTTAAGGGGATATGTCCAGTCAGTGATCCCGCTACTCTTCGAAGGTCACTTCTGCTTAGGGTGATCAAGTTGCGAGTCAGACGCGGTGAAAGAGCCGGTACGGCCTCTCTGGACTGTCTGCAGTTGCTGATATTGGCCCAGCGGTCGTTGTGTTTGACTAGGGTTTGATGTCGCAGCCATGACCTGTATTGGTTAAAAGGGATAGGCAGGTGTGGCCTGGGGCCGAAAACCGTAAGATCTGATCCCCTTTTAGCGAGTTGGTCTGCGGCATCATTGCCCAGGGAGCCGCTGTGTCCTTTGATCCATTGTAAGGTGACACTGTTCCTTGTGGCAATGTCTTCAAGGGCCAGGTGACACTCGTAAATAAGGCTGGATGTGATGATGTTGCTCTCCAGGGCTTTGAGAACCGCCATGCTATCAGAGAGTATGCGAATGCCGTAGTCAGCAACCTCTCTCTTCTTTATGGCAGTGGCAGCCTGGATTATGGCAATACACTCGCATTGAAATATCGAGTTATCCTCACCCAGCGGTGTAGATATATTTATGTTTAGGTCCATCGAGAAGACTCCGGCGCCTGTACCTGATTTGGTTTTGGAACCATCAGTGTAGATTTGGACCTCATGTATTCCCGATGAGTCTGAACTGTTTCCTAATAAGAGAATTCTATATGATTTGTTGAACACATAGATTTTCGGTGTTTTGTCACAGGGTGCTTCTAGTAGGGGAGTGGATTTTAGTCCTCTATACCAGATGTCGCTGTGACTATTCGCAAGATTTTTCCACAGGCCTAGGTGTTTCAGTCTTGTGGCCGCTATAGCTGCCTCCTGCTGCACGAAAAGGTCCAGCGGCGGCAAGCCAAGTAGCGCCTCAAGGGCCGCGGTGGGGGTAGTTAGCATGCATCCCGTGACTGCACAGCATGCCAGTCTTTGGAATTTTTCCAGTTTTTTCACCCCTGTCATTAGTTTGGTTCTGGGCCACCAAACGATCGCGCCGTATGTGATGATGGGTCTAATCATAGCTTTATAAAGCCATAGTGTGATCTTGGGAGATAGACCCCATGTTTTGCCCATTAGACCTCTGCATTGCCAGAAGGTTATGGAGGCACATTTAATTTTCTGTTCGACATGTTTCCCCCACAGTAATTTATCGTCAAGTGTGACGCCCAAATATTTGACTTCATTTGAGAGGGACAGTTGCGTTCCGAACAGTTTTGGTAGTTTAAGTTTGGGTAACTTCAGTTTTTTGGTGAATAGGATAAGCTCGGTTTTTGCTGGGTTAACCGAGAGATCATGATCTATACACCAAAGTTCTACGATCCTGAGAGCGGAATCCATTAGGTTACATAAAATGTTCTCAAAAGGTCCGCTGATGAGTATAGTTAGGTCGTCAGCATATCCCACCGTGAAGTAATGTTTGCTGTTGAGTTTCTCTATGAGTTCATCAACAACAAGGTTCCATAGGAGCGGCGACAAGACTCCCCCTTGCGGGCAGCCCTTCGCCACTATTCCTCTGGTAGTATTATTCACGGTGAACTGTATGGCTCTGTTCCTTAGCATGCCGTCTATCCATCCCGCCATTGTTGGGTTGACGCCATGTTTACACAGTGCCCGTCCTATGCTGGTGAAGTTAGTTTTATCAAACGCCCCTTCAATGTCAATAAAGACACCTAGGGTAGATTGTTTGTGATTAAGAGCATACTCGATTTTATTTACTACAGTGTGTAGGGCCGATTCGGTGGATTTGCCCATACTGTAGGCGTGTTGATTTGGATGTAGGGTTTCGCTTACAAGCACGTTTGTCCTAATGTCCCTATCGCAGAGTCTTTCCAGCGTTTTGAGCAGGAAAGATGTGAGGCTGATCGGTCTGAAGGACTTCGGCTGTGTGTAGTCGCTTTTGCCGGGTTTGGGGATGAATACTACCTTTACTTCTCTCCATTTATGTGGCGTATGTCGGAAAGCTAGGCATGCCCTGTAGATGGCGACAAGGTGTCTCACTAGCTCATCCGCACACCATTTCAGCATACCCGGGAAGATGCCATCGAGGCCTGCTGATTTGTATGGGAGGAAGGTGTTGATTGCCCATCTTACTTTGTCGTGGTCGACAATTACTGTGGCGGTTTTCCAGTCCGAGTCCTGCGGTCTGTAGTCCGTTACCCCAGACCAGCCTGTGTCACTGGTGATCCGGCAGCCGGGAAAGTGGGTTTGGAGTAACAGTTCGCAGGTTTCGTCGTCTGTGTTGGTGAAGCTGCCGTCTGGTTTCTTGAGATTCCCTATGCTGCGTTCCGGTCCACGCGACAGAATCTTTTTCACCTTGGCGGCTTGATTGTTACTTACTATATCTTCGCAGAAGCGTCTCCAGTGTTCGGTTTTCCTGAACCTGATGCGCTTCTTAAGTAAGCGTTGTGATTCCTTGTATTTGTCCCAGTCTTCCTGCTGCCTGGTGTTTTTGGCTCTGTTGAACAATTTCCTTACCTTATGTCGAAGTCTTTCGAGTTCGGGTCCCCACCATTGGTATTTACCATTGGTTCTGGTCCGCGGAACCTCGAGAGGGCAGGTTTGCTCAAAGCAGTGGTTAAGGGATTGGGTTAAGTTGTTGACATGTGCATCGATGTCCGCAGTGGACTCGTACGTTGCAGGAATACCTACTAATTTCAGACTTTCCTTAGTCAGGGGCTTGTACCTGATGCGGTCCATCTTCCGCGGATTGCGTCGCGGTATAGCAGGAGTGACGTACGTGTGCAGTTCATATCGGATCCACCTGTGGTCAGAGCATGAGAGTTCATCGGATACGTGCCAGCCCGACACGTATTGAGAAATATTCTCTGTTGCCAAGGTGAGATCTATGATGGTTTCTGCTTGTGCTGTAATAAACGTCGGCTTGGCGCCTTTGTTAAGTATTACAAGGTTGGTAGTGGAAAGATAGTTTAAGAGTTCCTCACCTCTATCATTGGACTTATCCATCCCCCAGACACCGTGGTGCGCGTTGCTGTCCGTGGAGATGATGAGTGCCAACCCTTCCTTCTCGCAGTAGGTGACCAGTGCTTCCAGTGCTGGAGTGGGTACTTGCTCATCGCCAGGCAGGTAGGCAGACGCTAGCACCACTGTGGGCAGGTCGTTAGAAGGGTCGGTAGGGAGCCTGACAGTTGTAAGGTCCCTGGAACAAAACTCATTCATGCCGCGGGTTCGGGACTGGATGTGCGAGGTTGGGGTTCGCTGCTAGTGGTCGGTACCTGTTCCGAGGACGGAACAGGGCGACCCAGGTCGTGTTGAGGTGGCGCGCCAGACAAGTCTCCAGTGGCCTCGTGCTGGACGAGGTTTGGAGTCTCATTGGCGGCCTCGACGGTGTGACACTCTGCTGGTCGGTTGGTGTCGTCAAGGAATTTGACGTACACTGACCCCAACTTATACCGTAGACGCCTCTCTCTCTGCTTCAGAGTTTTGGCTTCGTGCTCTGGGATTCCCAGCACTAGCCAGATAGCGCCCTCTTTAGCGGCCTCCTCCGCATGGTACAGGTTCCACGAGGTCACGTTGTATAGGTCTGCGTTCGCTTTGTGGAGTCTCAAACGCAGACGCTCGACTGTGCCGTCGGTGAAGTCCGGCACGAAGATTGCCCCTTTGACCCTCCTCGGGATATCCCTTTGCCGACATAAGGTCAGCTTGGTGTCAGGTCGGGGCGGTGTGATCTTGGTGATGGTGTGGCGGAGCCATTCCACCGAGTAGTCGTCCTCGCACCACATCTTGACGACTCCTTCACTTAGGAAGGCCTTCCCTCGGAAGAATGGAGTACGGACGCTGGTGTCCTCTGAGAAGAGGGTAGCGTCGTAGGCCTCCACGATGCACTTCTGAATGTGAGCCGAATCTTCCTCCGTCAGGAAGTAGAACGGCTCAGATGTGATGGCGACACAGAGGTCGTTGGTTTTTAGTGCGTCGGCATATCTGACGGCGTTCGGTCCCAGAGACGAGCCACTCAGCTTGGCGCGTTTACCCTCGTCCCGGGGCGTTAAGGTGTCGTCAGGACGACTCCTCTTCCCCCCATTAGACGCAGTGGTCTTCGCAGCCGCTTTGCCGCTCGCCTCTCTGGCCGCTTGGCGCTGCCATTTTGGCTTGCCCGCCCTCTTACCGCGCTGAGTGAGCTGTGCGCTGCGTGCAGCGTTCCCGCTTTCAGCTTTCGGGTCGCTACGGGGGGCCTTTTCGCTGATTGCCTTACCAGCAGCAGGACTGGGTCCAGCGCTTCGGTTTGGCACAGTTACACGGGCCGCGGATGCCCTTGCGGGTTCCGACGGGGTCGGGTGCCTTTCGGCCATCGACAAATCCGTCCCCTCAGCAGCCTTCTGGCTTAGGCGGTGCTTGCTTAAACGCGCGCGATCGCGTTTCTCCCTCCTTGACGTCTGCTGAACAGCAGGTCCTGTCTTGGAGGTAGAAGGTTGTGGCCCTTGGGTTTGCTTACCGGGCTGATCCCCCTTCTTCTTCTTCCTCCTCGGTTTTATGACGACATTCCAAGCCGTCTCAGCTTGCTGAGTGCAGCTTGGTATGGCGTCTCTCAGCGTGCCGAGATCCAGAGGTTCGGATGGAGACGAAGCGATGGTAGTCCGCGCGCTACTGGGCGCAGCAGGACGATGGTTAGCTGTAGGTTGCGCGCTGGATGGCGCAGCAACCTTTACCCGCGCGTCAGTCGCAGCTGGGTCGGTGGTGTTATTTTGGGCCCTTTTTGAAGATGGAGTCTTCATCCCAACAGTTACCCACCCTCCTTGGAGCCCGCAAAAGGGGACGCTGAGCGCCGAGTGCACTCAGCGCCAGGTTTACTGCTGGGATATAGGTCTCTTCCCACACAGTAGACGGAGCAGTCCCCCGTCGAGGTTTCGGCCGCGATTGTCTTCAGGCGGAGGGTATAACCACCTGAAGTCGCAAGCCAGCCACCGCGACGGAACCGCTCGCCTCCATGTGTTCGGAGACCTCGCCTGACAGCCCTCTGACGGGATATCTCAGCCGATTGAACTGAGGTGGCTAGCCTCCGTCCTCCCGTTTCAGCAGAAATCCGGACCAAAGAGGTGTGTTGCTTTGGAGTGACATCGCACACCGGTCATACCGCAGCTCAACCTCCAGGATTCCCTCATCCTCCCTTACGGGTCTCCACGCACGGCACAAACACGCGGGAGGCTAGTGCCCCTACCTGCTATCAGCGCAATTGAGCGATAGTCGGGCCTGCATCCACACAGCCTCGAGTGGGACACAGCTCGGGAAATAATAAATATACGTACATATATATTGTGTATAGGGATGAATATATTACTTATATTTAATATGGATTTTTCGGCCAGAGGTTTTTGTTACGCCAATTTCTTAGGGAATTTGGCCAAAAGCAGGCGGCAACCTCGTGCAGGATAGTCCACTGGCCTTGTTTAGGGGATCTTTACGACTGTAGCGCTACTCCCTAAACCATTAGCCAGACCTAGCATCGGACAGATGCTGGGAATAGGGGTATCATCAAGCATATCGGTTTGTCAATAGTACGCTTGATTTTACCGCCGCGGTAAAGCTATTGCATAGATTGCGTGCGTCAAACAGCACCCACCTCGTTAAACAGCACCCCGGTCGTCGAACAGCACCTACCTCGTTAAACAGCACCCCACCCGTCAAACAGCACCCCACCCGTCAAACAGCACCCACCTAGTTAAACAGCACCCCGCTCGTCAAACAGCATCCACCTAGTTAAACAGCACCCCGCTCGTCAAACAGCACCCACCTCGTTAAACAGCACCCCGCTCGTCGAACAGCACCCACCTCGTTAAACAGCACCTTGCTCGTTGAACAGCACCCACCTCGTTAAACAGCAACCCATCTGTCAAACAGCACCCACCTCGTAAAACAGCACCCACTCGTCAAACAGCACCCACCTCGTTAAACAGCACCCCACCCGTCAAACGGCATCCACCTCGTCGAACGGCACCCAACTTGTGGAACGGCACCTGCCTCGTCGAACGGCACCCATTTAGTTAAACGGCACCCACTTCGTTGAATGGCAAACGCCCCCCGCTCGTCAAACGGCACCCACCTCGTTAAACAGCACCCCGCTGGTTGAACAGCACCCACCTCGTTAAACAGCACCCCACTCGTCAAACAGCACCCACCTCGTTAAACAGCACCTCGCACGTCGAACAGCACCCACCTCGTGAAACAGCACCCAACTTGTCGAACGGCACCCACTTAGTTAAACGGCACCCACTTCGTCGAATGGCAAACGCCCCCCGCTCGTCGAACGGCACCCACCTCGTTTAACAGCACCCCGCTGGTTGAACAGCACCCACCTCGTTAAACAGCACCCCACTCGTCAAACAGCACCCACCTCGTTAAACAGCACCTCGCTCGTCGAACAGCACCCACCTCGTTAAACAGCACCCCATCCGTCAAACAGCACCCACCTCGTAAAACAGCACCCGCTTGTCAAACAGCACCCACCTCGTTAAACAGCACCTCGCTCGTTGAACAGCACTTACCTCGTTAAACAGCGTACCCGCCAAACAGCACCCCTCTCGTCAAACAGCACCCACCTCGAAAAACAGCACCCCTCTCGTCAAACAGCACCCACCTCGCTAAACAGCACCCCACCCGTCAAACGGCACCCACCTCATCAAACAGCACCCCACTCGTCAAACAGCACCCAACTTGTCGAACGGCACCTGCCTCGTCGAACGGCACCCACTTCGTCGAACGGCACCCACTTAGTTAAACGACACCCACTTCGTCGAATGGCAAACGCCTCGTCAAACCGCACGCACCTCGTCGAACAGCCGTATCACCGCTGTGCCGGTCGAAGTGGGGAGCGTGAGGTTTTTTCGTTACGGAATTTCTGGATTCGGTCCCCGCGCTCAAGGCCCGCGATAGAAGCTACGCAATAGCTTAATAATTTGTAATGTAACCTTATCGCTTTTAAAAATCCAAACTTTTGTTATGTATGGCGTTTGACTTATCACTGACAAAATGCGTTCTGAAAATATCGTCAAAATTGGCAGGAGTTCGTGAGATACGTTTGGAGTGGAGTCCGTTTAATTTATCGAATTTTTATTGTTTATAGTGATTTTTGGTTCGTAAAAGTTGTGTTATTTTGCGAAACAAAGTGTCGTGCTAGTGAAAAATATACAGTTCGGAGAAATAACATGGTGTATGGGTCGTAACCAAGGAAAGTGGACCGTGAATTTTGCGCGGGAACGCGAACAGTTCACCTCTTTCTTGGGGACTTCTCTTCAATCCTTCAATCTTTCGACTGTCTCAAAAACTCCATCGAAGCAATAAAACGTCTAACATCAACGTTTTAATGCAGAAATGAAGACAATAGTACTAAAGAATTGGCTGTATGGACAAGTATCCGAGGCCGTTAAACTTATTAAAGGAAAAAAAAAAGACTGCCGCGGTCATAAACGTAGAATATAATAGACGGACAAAGCCTGCGAGATAGAAGAAAACCCAAAGAGTATTATAATTAAGAAAACCTCTTATGGCAATCTAGCAAGATAGAAAAAGACAACTAATCTTTTCAGTATAAAAACTTGAAAAATTTTGTCTCAGGCGGGACTCGAACCCGCATCTCCTCGCGGGTTCGAGTCCCGCCTGAGACAAAAATTTTCAAGTTTATATACTGATATTATAAGTGCAATTAAGTTGCTAAAATATCAAATAAAGTAACTAATCTTTTCGTTTTGTGATCAGTCTTAATCCCTCGATCGTGTTATTCCAGACAATGGGGACTACCGTTTCTTTGCTCACCAGTTAGCGCCACTGTAGACTGAGGTCCGGAGTGCCTGTGGAGTCAACCTCAAAAATAATCTAGAAAATTGTTCATTTCACAGGTAAATACGTAGAAAGTCGTCATCGTAAAAACGCGTTATTTTTGTTGAATTTGATCTTGTTGTTATGTTGTAAATGTGAAATTACTTAAATCCGTTTGTTCCTTCTAATATTTTGTATAGATAAAGTTCTATGTATTGATTATTTACATTATTTTGGTGGATAATTAATTCATCGAAATATTTTACATGTACGCTAGAGCTTGACTCAAATTTATCGATACTATTGTCGACTTTTATCTTGAATGTTTCCGGAGAAATTTGATGTTATTTAACGTTTAGCGTCAAATGAATGTCAACTTAACAATTTGAAGAAGGAAACTGTAAGGAATCACATAACTAAGATAATCTTGTTAAAGGTCTATAATCAGGGATTGATTCATCAAAATGTAAATGTTTGTTCAGATTTTGTTAACTTGTTCTTTTTCACTTACTGCCATCGATGAGCTCACACGGCACAGCAGATGACACCGGAAAATCTTTTGAAGAAATAAATAAATAAAACTAATTAACAATGGCTGTTATTTTTTTATAAATTTAAACTATTTATTTTTTAATCATATGTAAAAAATATACTCACATTATTTTCCAAACGACGAACTGCAATTCTTATCGATAGTCTAAAAATGTTAAAGGTACTCACTAGTTAACACACACATTGACGTGTCAAAACTGGTCTCGCATTTTTGGGCTGTCAGTCGATCTACTTATCCTAAATCTATGGCCGCGGTAAAGCTCATAGATTTAGGATTCTACGTTTATGGTAAAGCTATTGCATAGCATTTTTTATCAACAAATGGCACCTAAAGGCGGGTTGCTGAATTAAAGAGACAAGCGTGATATTTCAAAAAGTCATTAAAAGTTCTGCTATTCATCGATATATAGATGGAAAAACTAAAAAGTATCACCGCTGTGCCGGTCGGAGTGGGGGGTGTTAGGTTATTTTCGTTACGGAATTTCTGGATTCGGTCTCCACGCTCAAGGCCCGCGATAGAAGCTATGCAATGAATGCAAAAACAAAGAATGTTGTGTATCATGAAATTCATGAAGTCCGCTAGTAAACTTATAATAAAAGGTGATGGTTTGAACTTTGAATTATTAGAATCTCTAACGGCCGGTCCCAATAATCTATCTATATTCAGTTTATGCATATGGAGATAGAAAACCTCTTCTGTCTCTAATTTTGCCGTCCAGAGAAACAAAGACAGAAGTTGTTTTCTATCTCCGATATGCCAAAACCTTTTGTTTGGGAGCCTATGCAATACAAACAAACAATAAAATATTTCCGCTTTATAATATTAGTGTTGATTAGTGTTGATGTAGACAAGTTACCACGCGTGATGTGACTCCATGACGTACATCTTGCGGCATAATAAGCCGATACCAACGGCCTAACGTGCTACGTGCCTTCCGAATATTACTCGTATTTAGGTTATAATGTGCCTTTCAACGTATTAGTTGAAAGGCACATTCAAATATGTTCCATTGATATCAATAATTATATGGATTCATCAATAACATAATCTAACTATAGGTAATTTATTATACTTAGGTCCTCCTAACGGCTTTTAATAAACCAACTGCAGAGCAAAGGCCTCCATCATTGAATTCAAGTTACCATAGCAATAATGATGAATACCAGACATAATCTCCACTCCACGCTTACCAAACGTGGGTTGGTAATCGCAAGCCCGTAGGTACCTACAAGTTCGAGAATTCGAAATTATTTTTGCTCGACCCGGGAACCGAACCCAAAACCCCAAGATCTTGGCCCAATACGAGACCAATGAGGCATTCCACTTGTCTAATGGGACGTTAATCATAAATTACAATATAATTTTATTTTACAGACTCAACCTTTTTTATAAAGCAATTCATTTACTATGGATTTTAAAAAATCTTACCTCTGGTACTTACATAATCACAAATTTTATTTTGCACTGACAATGTTCAACTTTGACGTTTTCGCTATCCTTACAATCTTGCCATCGAGCGCTCCTCTTTCTATGAGGCAAGCTTTACTTGGTATGGGGATCACAAAAAGCAAAGCTTACCTCGAACTCAGTTCGAATATTTCAAGGACAAATAATAAATTGCTACAGTGTTAAGGCTCGGTAATTCGGGATTTATGGATCGATATCCATCGATCGCCTTTTACGGAGCGCCTATGCGCACCGTAAGCGCAAGCGAACAGTACCGGCCTGAAGAGCCGCAGCGCTAAATTATTTTGTAGTTATTTACACATAGTAATTAAGTATATCATTTAATGAATTCTAAATTTCAAACTCAGTGAATATGTCTGTAAATATTTAGTAGCTTATAAACAAACATTTTTTTTTAAATTTTAAATGTCCGTAAGTAGTTTAGTCTCAAATTAGACAAAAAAAATCTAAATGGTGTAGGTTTTTTTTTTTTTTCTATCGAGTGAAGTTAACCAAATCGTGTAACCGATAGCGACTTTGACTAGACTAGATTCTTAACTAACATAATTATTCAACTTCAGACTTCAAAATGCTGTTTTCTAGTTCTCAGATGGGTTTTAAAAACTCAAAAATGCTGCCTCTTAGAACTACGCCGCCTCAAGCTTCAAGTCAACATTAATTATTTTAAACCAAAAATCAACATATTTATTTCTTTACCTATGTATACCTAGTCAACATTTATTTTATTTTAAAACCATAAATCAGCCTTAAATCATGATTAATATTTTTAAACCTCCGAACAAAATGTTCTATACTAATACTAATATATCAATACTAATACTAATCTATACCTATGTCTATACCAATATTATAAAGCTGAAGAGTTTGTTTGTTTGTTTTTTTGTTTGAACGCGCTAATCTCAGGAAGTACAGGTTCGAATTAAAAAACCTTTTTGTGTTAGATAGTCCATTTATCGAGGAAGGTTTTAGGTTATACAACCTCACACTGCGACCAATAGGAGCGAAGCGTCAGTGAAAAATGTTGTAAAAACGGGGAAAATTATTCATATTCGAAGGCTTTCGTCTTCGTTTCGTTTCCTCTTCGTCCGAGAACACAGTACTGTGCAGACGTGTGTCACTTGTCGCATTGAATTTAACTTAACTGATACGCTAAAAAGTTACTAAACTACAAGTACTTAAACGCGAAATTCCCTTATTAATACCAATTAAGTAAGTAAATCATATCACTGCATCGGTCACGGCAAGCATCAGGGAGCGGGGAGACTTCATACACCCCCGCAAGAACGAAACGCTTGCCATTTTTGGTCCCGCTCCTACCGGCACTTCCAACATCTGTGCTACGTACGGCGCGCGCTTGCTACGAGATCTACGGCCCGCCCCCTGCTACAAGCTACGAAACTTCATTTAGCTGCTACGCGCTTTCGTGTTTATCACTCGACCGACACTACCTACAAGCTACAAAAATGGATGGAGCTATGAATAAATCACTCTCGGAGTCCAATATCCCTGTAATGGCGGAAGATTCTACACCTCCAAATTTTGTAAGCAGACGCGTTAAAAGAAAAGCTAGTCCCGAACTGGACTGCGAGTTTAGTGCATTCAAAGAAGAAATTAAGACTATGATCTCGACGATGCTGGCAGCTCAAGGTAACCAGCTAAAGAAAATCACCCCCGTCCTAGAAGGCATCAAGGAAACTAATACTTGCATAGAAAAATCAATGGTTTTTCTTACTGCCCAAAATGAACAGCTAAAAAAACAGTTAGATGAATTTGTGCTGCAAGCTAAGAAAGACAGAGACTATATAGCTCTCCTTGAAGATAAAGTGGAGGACTTGCAGAGGGAAAACAGGAAGTCAAACGTACAAATTAAAAACGCTCCTAAGGTTGCTAATGAATGCGAGAACGAATTGATCAAGATGGTGATTAAATTATCAGAGAACGTGGGCAACCCCATCGCGAGGGCTGACATCAAAGACATCTACAGAATAAAAAATAAAAAGAATGAAACTAATGGTCCGATTATAGTAGAATTATCCTCCACCATCCTAAAGAAAGATCTCTTAAAATCCACTAAGTCTTTCAATATAAGACACAAAGAAAAACTGTGTGCCAAGCACTTGGGTCACACCCATAATGAGTATACACCCATATATATTTCTGAGCAGCTTACTGCCCGGGGTGCCCGACTACACTTTCTAGCGCGAGACCTTATAAAATCTAGTGACTACAAGTTTTGCTGGACAGCACATGGCCGAGTTTACGTCAGGAAGAGTGAAAATACACCTGTTATCCTAGTTAGAAGTGAACAACAAGTGCAAAACCTATTTCAATCAACATGACTCGTCCTAAAAACTTCCTGGATGCTATTTCTTTTTTCTTCTGTAAGTTTTGCTATAATATTATTAACCGCTGGACGTGCGCACACATCATTCACACTTAATAACACACTCTTATACTGTAATTACCAAAATCTCAATCACTACATTTCCACAAAAAAACGCTTCTCAAACACTAAAATACACAAAACGCTATTACATTTTCTCACACTACTCACTGTTACACTCATCATCACAGTTCATACAGAATTATTAAATTTGATTGTTTTTTACACACCTGAATCACAATCCCACAGCTATCCTGAATTAGTGTTACATCATAAAGTTATCAAACTACAGCGTTTTCAAAACAAAACATGAATAATGTTTTAAACCACATACACGCATTAGACCATTCTTGTACTTTCACTAACTTTAAATGTAAAATCGGAGATCTTAAAAATACTATCACAATACAAAAGACAGACCTAACGATAATAACACAAAATATTAGAGGTATTTATGCCAACCTTGATGACTTCCAAGCAAACATATCTATACTTGATCACGACTCTGATCTTATTGTTTTAAGCGAATGCAAAATAAACCCTAATAAGAATATACCCCAGTTACCTGGTTATAATTCATTTCAAACTACTAAACATCTGAATCAATCCGATGGAGTGATAGTATATGTCAAATCGACACTAGCGGCCAACGTATCTGAAATATACCTAAAACATGCGTCGTGCTTGCAAATTTCCACTCCTCAGTTTATCATTCTTGGTATTTACCGCTCACCCTCAAATCGTAACGCCGAACAATTTATTGACTCCTTGTGTACTCACTTGGAACTAATAAAAAGAACTAAAAATACCATAATTACCGGAGACATTAACATTAATCTTATTTACAGACAAGACGAACAACCTTACGAACGAAGTAACAGGCACGATTACCTGGAAAAGTTGGCTGCGCAGGGCTTTCTTCCAGGTCATTACATTCCTACGAGAGGACCCAGTTGTCTTGATCACATTATATTAAAACTTGACTATGCTCATAAAACTGCCACAATTGCCATAATGGACACAACCATTACTGATCACAGTACCATTTTTCTAAAAGTATCCGGTCTAGACAAAATAAAAGTAAATAACAAAACCTCTACAAAAATTAACTATGATAAAGCACTTGAATTCTTAAGAACTACTAAATTATCTGATCTATTACACTATACCGACCCTAATCTCATCACGGAATTATTAATAAAAAATCTACAACAGAGTTTAAAAGAAAGTACTACTACTATTACCATCTCAGCGAATAACAGAATATTAAAACCTTGGATTACTCCAGGTATGTTACGCTGCATCAAAAACAGGAATCGTATGCAAAAAAAGGTAAAACTTGACCCATTCAATGACACTTTAAGAATAACATACAAAAGGTACCGCAACTTCTGTAATTCTATAATAAAGAAACTAAAAAGGAATTACGATAGAGACCAGCTCTTGAAAGCTCAAAATAACCCCAGAAAGTTGTGGGATACTATTAATAGAGTAACTCAACGTAAGTCTCCCAAAACACAAAATCTCGACCTACTGCATGCAACCCCATCTCCACAAGCATCAATAGATATCACTAACACCTATTTCACAAACGTAGGAAAAGAGTTAGCGGAAAAAATATACTGCGTTTCTAATTCATACTCTCCCTCTGTGACGCACAAAACCAGCAAAAGCCAGATTTCATCATTCGTCCTTTACGATACAGATTGCGCCGAAATATGTGATATTGTCAAGTATATGAAACTGAGCAGCTCCCCTGGATGGGATAATATCCCGACCCATTTCTTAAAACTCGCTCTCAACGAAGTTGCTCCTATTATTTCCCACCTAACAAACTTATGCTTCGAACAGGGTATTTTTCCAACCGTACTTAAACATGCTCTAATAACACCTATCTACAAGGACGGCAACAAAAGTGATCCCTGCAATTATCGACCAATTTCAGTTCTTTCTTCTTTATCCAAACTTCTAGAAAAATTAATTAACATCAGGCTCATTAAATTCTTAACAAAATATAAAATAATTGCACGAAATCAATTTGGCTTTCAACGCGGTTTATCTACCGAAGATGCTGTACAGGCCCTTACTACTCACATAGTACATGAAGTGGATTGTGGAAATAAATGTCTAGGAGTATTACTTGATTTAAAGAAGGCATTTGACACAGTTTCAGTACCTATTCTGTTAAACCGTCTAGAAAAAGTAGGTGTGCGAGGCACTCCTCTCAAATTGTTTAGAGATTACCTCTCTAGCCGAAAACAGCGAGTTCGGATGGGTGAGCATATTAGTCAGGAAGCTACTATAACATACGGGGTCCCTCAGGGAAGCGTGCTGGGGCCAACGCTTTTTCTGGTATATATAAATAACCTTTGCCTTCTTAAAAATTCTAATGGTAGTATATTTTCCTACGCAGATGATACAGCTATCCTATTCACTGGTAAAACTTGGTGTGAAGCAAGATCTTCAGCGGAAAAGGGACTGGCAAATATAGCGTCCTGGCTGGATGCAAGCCTCCTTACCTTGAATACGGCTAAGTCGCACTTCATCTGTTTCAGTAAAAACATCACAACTCAGCCTCCTTTAGACTTCAATATCAAAATTCATAAATGCGGTAACCTTTCTAATACTAATTGCTCATGTGCTGAAATAGATAAAATCGCTTATGCTAAATACTTAGGAGTGATCATCGACCAGCGTCTTTCCTGGCACCAACATATAGAATTGACAATGAAAAGAGTGAGAAAGCTAATTTGGACCTTTAAATCTTTACGTCATGTTGCAACCAAAGAACTACTCACTCGGACATATGTTGCCTTGGCTCAGTCAATTCTGACTTACTGCATATCGGTTTGGGGTTCTGCTACTAAAACTGCTTTTCTAAGTCTAGAACGAGCTCAAAGGCTACTGATAAAAGTGATGCTCTTAAAACCATATAGATATTGTACTATAAATCTGTATCAGGAAGCTAATCTTCTATCTGTTAGGAAGTTATATGTGCTTAACGCAGTACTAAGAATGCACCAATCTCTTCCGTTTGATGCCACACTACAAAACAGAAGAAGAAAGGACAAAGTTGCCCCTATTCCTACGGTGAGATCAGACTTTGCAAGAAGGCAGTTTTCGTGGCAATCCGCGAGACTCTATAACAAGCTCAATAAACAGCTAAATATTTACCCCCTTAATAAAAACAAATGTAAGGAAACGGTTTTGGAATGGTTAAAATCTATAAGTTACACTGACACTGAAATGATGCTTAAAACTAATGTAATATGACTAATTCTTACGAATTCAGGTATAGTAACACACAAATATACTCACGCACCAACACATTTGCAGATGCACACACATTCACACATTCACACACACACACACACACACACACACACACACACACACACTCTCACACACACACACACACACACTCATACACACACACACGTACGCACGTACTGTGTTTTTCTTAGTATTTTAATTATTTTTATTTACGCCTTGGTAATTTAGTACTTCTAATAATTAATCCACTGAAGAGCGGTTCTTCCTAATACAGACAATGTTTCGTCTAAAGGGAAGTTCCCACACAACACAATTGTAATAGTTACTAAGTTACTGAAATAAAATATTTGATTTGATTTTTTGATTCGTTGCGTGGGACGAGTTGTAGACGGTTCAAGTTAGCCAAAAAATAAATACCCAAGTAATAACAGGAATTGACACGGACGAAGTCGCGGGCAACAGCTAGTCATACAGGATGAAATTTTAACCACTTTCCAAAATTTTTGTAGGCGTTCAGTATCGTATTTAGAGCCCATTTATGAAGTAAAAAATGAAAATCAAGTTTTCACCAGAAAATATTTTTTGCAATATTGTTTTCAATTTTTACGGTCCTAGGCCTGTTAAGGTATAAAAGGAAAATCAAAAACTTATGATTAGTATCGTAATGAATAAATGAGATGTGCATCGCGTAAAAAAAGTGTTGCTAGGCGGCCGTATCAAAAATTTAAGAGTTTTGTCGGACATTTTCAAAGTGCTTTATCTCGGCATTTTTGTACTGGGCTATACCAAAAGAAAAAATACGTCGTTTGTTTTTTGTCTCGTAGATTGCTATAATAAAATTTGGAAAGTGCGGGTGCGGGTGGCTGGCTGGCGGTCAGCTAACGGTCCGCTCGCGCTCATCATCTTATGCGGCAAAGCAATGAAACCGAATAATTCGGCCGAATATCCGGTTCGGTAAAGGTCAAACCGAATAATATTCGGTATTATGTAATTCGGTTAAACCAATATTCGGCGCATCATCTCATCATAGCCCCCCCCCTCGGACGGCGACGGTCCGAGCCTACAGAGGCGCCCTTGAGGTCGCTGTTCGATCCCCCCTCCCAGATCGGGCCCGCCAGAATGGAGCCCGACCGTGATCCGGCATGCCACGGCATCGCCGGTTCCGGCGGCGCCACCACTGGTGGGTTCGCCATTTGGTAGGGTGCCCTTAGCACCCCACACTGGCCCGATCACGCCCGCTAGTATGGGCCCCGGTGCGAGCGAGCCTGAGGCTTCGCTGCGCGAACCGCTAGCGTGGCGGACCTAGGCTGAGCGCCTTCAGCGCTCGCCACACTCTGCCCGGTTTAACTGATTAAAACCCCATATGGGGTTTCAGTAATGTCAATAAAAAAAAATAAAAAAAAACATCTCATCATAGTTTAAATATGTTCCAAATAACTTAAGAAATGATTGAAATAATTGCGAGTAAACTCGTCCGTGCGTGGCTCTCAAGTTGATGTCATAAAACCAGATGGCAGACTAGTGTAGGGACAATAATTTTTGGACAAAATAAATAGCAGGATTTTTGTTCCTACTGTTTAATTAACGATTCTTAATCAATCTTGAAAATTTGCTTACAACTTTTGTACCTATGTAGGTAGGTGGTACAGGGGGCGGGCACAGGAATTCTGGGTAGGTTATTCATTTACGAATTATTAAGTAGGTACCTAACATAGTCATGAAAGAACCCTATATTTAGAACTTGCGAAGGCTATGTTTATCCCAAAGCACAGGAAGAAGATAAAAATAGTCCTATTCACTACTCTTTAACTATGTAATAAATAAATGAGCGCGCTTTGATTACCTATTCCAGCAAGAAATACAGCTGTGTCACGGTAATATTACCGTGGCTGTGTCTCCATACCGTATTCCTTACATGTTGAATCGAGATTAGATAACTTTTAATTTAGTTGCGTAAAAGATTGCGAATTTCTCCCTAACTTCAACATATTACATGATAAACCAGCACTTGTTAGTTCCAGTTCAAGCTTTTTCATCACAGCGAAAGCACGTGATAACTGATCTTTTAACATTATTTAGTTCATTATGGAAAATGAAGGTAAGTAAGTAGGTTTAAGTACTTAGTAATTTTTAAAACGTTCGAAGTGGTAGACTTTCATGTGCAACAAGGACTTTCCTAACTTGAATTTCCGCGAAAGGTTTGTCTGGTTTTGTTGTAGTTACGAAAACTATTTTTTGGCCATGGGTTCCGAAAGTGCTTGATTTACCCATTTGCCGCCCCAAAGCTATAAAATTTTCGCCTTCCTTACTGAGCTCTACTAAACAGACACAATAACGTTAATTCCTATAATTAGGGAATTATCTAGGTTACTTAACTTTTTCGGTTTATTTTTACCTAGTTTAAGAAAAGCAAAGCTTTGTTTTTAATGCACTGCCTTCAGCTTTTTCAGCTACTATAGTAATTGGTAAATCCGGCCCTAAACCTGAAAATAATATGTAGCTCAGGCCAGGGGCGGATCTAACTAAGGGCTTTTTGGGCTGCAGTCCAGGGCCCCGTGGGTACAGATAAGGCCCCCAGTCTCCATTAAAATGTTGACAACATTACATACATTGTCCTATCCCCAAGTCAGTAACTATATAATAAAGCGCTCGTGCTTATTGCGAAAGACCAGAAACAATGCAGGTAGGTACCACAAACACACAGACCCGAGAAAATGTAGGAAAACACGTTTCTCTACATTGTTGCGTACGGGAATCGAACCCGGGCGACACCTTTAAACCGGTGTGTACTACGCTCTCCTTTTTACTCCGCCACTGAATCCATTGAAAATGACAGACAATATTGTAAGAAAAACAATATTGAAAATACGAGTATGATATGAAAAATAGCTGCATCGAACCCACAGCCTTTCTCGATTAGCCCAGGGTCTCACAAACCCGAATGATCCGCCACTGGCTCTTGAAATCTAAAAATTTAGTTCGATAGAAGAAAAAAAAAACATAACTCCGGTTTTCTAAAATCTTTGTATTTTGAAGGAACCCTGTAAAAATATCTAAAACATGCCAACTTCATATTTTTGAAATAGCAGTTTTAAATTTGATGTTTCATTAATTTAAAATTCCCGCACGAGGGTAAATGTAGATATGAAAGCTCAAAGTATTTTGTTAGGCACGGTAAGGAGTGTCGCGAATTTAATTCCTACTTACGGAAACTGGACATCGTAACAGCGAGTAGTGGTTCCTGGGTCAGGACGTCACAACATCAGACCTACCCGTACCTGCCTACCTACCTACCGACCTACCGTATTCGATGCGTTTTTTACTCTGAACAACTTGGTTAGCAAACGGTTCATTCGAAATAAATCACTCTTCCTTCAACGATAGTTGGTTTAAGTGTTTACTGATAATCGTTGCACACCGAATTCACTCTACTGAGTTCGTTAGACCAAAACCGGCAACAACGGTCGCTTTGAGTGGTTTCGGTGGATTTTTTTACTGTATGAGATTGGTTCGATATACCATTATAAGCTTAATAACATGTACCTACAGTAAATTCTATACTTACGAAGCGAATTGACGTAAGCAACTAGGTGTAATCATAATTGTTGGATATTTTGTAGTTGGGTACTCGTGCTAATGAAAAAATTCCTATTCATGTTACATGGCTTATGCTAAGTGCTTTTTTACTTTCCATAAAAACTGGCAAATTGACATTGAAATTACAGCCTGTAGATATTATGTGAATTGTGGTGTATGCTACCCATACTTGGTGTATGCAACTACATTGCAGCCCAGTTAGCGTAGTGGTTCGGTATTCCGTCTACAAAGCAAGGGTCCCGGGTGCGTTTCCTGCGATTGAGTGCATTTAGGAATCGATCTTTTCTAAATTGGCTTGGGTCTGGAATATAGTCATGCATCAGAAGGCAAGTCAAGTCGTCGGTCCCGGCTTCGTTGCAAAATGGAAGTCGTAGAACAAATCACACGTTGAGGATAGTATCTACATTTGCGGCTAAAGGTGTACGTAGCTTGATTTTTTGTACAGAAATGCCTATGTCTTAGCTATATAATCAAAGGCCTATGTAGACAT
The DNA here is from genome assembly GCA_949315895.1 of Anania crocealis. Lineage (NCBI taxonomy): Eukaryota > Metazoa > Arthropoda > Insecta > Lepidoptera > Crambidae > Anania > Anania crocealis. The sequence continues at coordinate 12,913,797 of OX438862.1, forward strand.
AATATAAAGACATAAATTTTGGATGAATACTTTTTTAAACCTACTTCAAAAAGGAGAGGTTCTGTAATCGAAGAGTTTTTTCTAATGGGTGACTTATTGTGATTAAGCAAATAACGTCATAATGTGTGAGTTATGCTTGGAGTTATGTGACACAACCTGACACCAACTATGTACTAAACTGTATGTTCTATACTGGATACCTAATAAATAATAAATTATGATATCAAAATACGGAACTAACGAAACTGCTTTCAGAGGTATCAAAAAGTTTTCGATAAGTGATATATCTTATAAAAATACAAAAAGTCACAATTTTTTTGTGCTTTACATACAGAAACAACTCGCAACAATAAACCCGGATGTAATGTGGATGATATAACTGCAAAGGCCATCGGAGACTTCGGTTCTTGGCAACTACGAATAAGTCTACTTATGTCACTACTGAAACTACCAATGGCTTGGTACCAGCTTAATATAATATTTATGGCACCTCCTCAAGACTTTTGGTGTGAAAAACCTTACTCTTTATCAAAATACTCGGACGACGAATGGCGTAAAATGTGCATTCCAGTATGGTGAATAAGTATACTATAGAATTCGTTGGTGAAAAATCTGATATAATCTTAACATTCATTTCCAATGTTATTTGTAGCACATTGAAGAACAACCGTGCTTAGTATTTGATCCGCAAATCCTATCACTTACGCCAACTATGGATCGTTCTCTCATACCTTTAGTGGAATGCAAAAGATTTGTGTACAACGATACTTTATTCAAGCGCACGATTGTATCGGAATGGAACCTTGTATGTTCTAAACATTGGCTAGTTCACGTATGTTTGAATTTCGTTATTCATGTTAGTATGTTTTACGCATAGTATGTGTTATATATGTAGCTTTTGTCTCGTTCCAGCTGACCCAATGTATAATGATGTGGGGAGTTCTTTTGGGAGGCATAGTGTTTGGGGTTATTGCGGATAAATACGGACGTCGTAGACCGCTTATGGTTGCTATCGTGATGCAAAGTGTATGCAGTTACATAGCCAGTATACTTCCATGGTATTGGTGGTGGTTAAGTGTATGGTTTATGCTGGCATTAGCTTCTGGAGGATTAGGAATTATTTCCTTTGTGGTTTGTATGGAGGTATGAACGCCATAACTTATTTTAAAAATATATTAATTCGGGTAAGTTACTAGGTAGGTATATAGTTTAGTTATGATGAGATATTTCACCATTAAATTTTAGGCAGTAAGTGGGAAATGGCGTACTACGATCCCAGTATTATATCAATTACCTTTCGGATTCGGAAGCGCGGTGATGGCATGTTTGTCATATTACCTTAGGGATTGGAGACAGTTGGAATTTGCGTTGGCAACCTTGTCTTCTTTGTACATCTTGTATTGGTTCTGGGTACCGGAATCGCCAAGGTGGTTACTAGCTACAGGACAAACTGAGAAGGCTCTCGGTATGATATTGATTTAATTTAATAATAGGTACATACTCGATATTGCAACTTGAAAAATTATGTCTCAGGCCGGACTCGAACCCGCCGGGTTCGGCGCTTTACCAATTTAGCCACCGAGATGCTACGTCCATAGGCGTCAAGTGTCAAAGTTTCAAGCATATTATTATCGCTGTAAACCAGCGCTGTTTCGCCGCGCCCGGCATGCGAGGAGATGCGGGTTCAAGTCCTGCCTGCCTGAGACATAATTTTTCAAGTTTAAATACTGATATTATTATTGCAATTAAATTTCTTAAATAACATATAAAGTAATACATAGGTACTCGAATTAACAACTAGAACAAAACACAAGATTATTAAACATACCAACATAAAAAAAATTGTTTGTATTTTTTCTAGAGGTCTTAAGAAAAGCTGCCATACAAAACGGAAGGGAAAGGTACTTTCAAAATATGAGACATTTGCTGCCTAAATGTAAAGGACAGAAAAGAAACGATCCAGGTTTCGTAGCGTTCTTTAAATCAAAGAACATGAGACAGAAGACTTTACTGTTATCAGCAAACTGGTAATAATCTAATTACGTAATAACGTAATAATACCCAAACGAACTGCAAGTCCAGAAGAAAGGTGCCAGTCTAGGGACGAACTAAAGATGTGTAAGCAAGGAAGTCTGGAAGAGAAGACCATCTTAGTCGATTAGACATTTTGCCCATTCTGTGTGGTAAAATGAGAGTTGATGAATGTGTGCGCGTAAGAAAATATAAGTAAGGCCTGTACTTTTATTGGTAACCTGACATATCAAATTTTCATTACAGGTTTTTTACTGGATTGGCGTTTTACACCTTTTCTCAATACCTAGGCTTGATTGGAGGAAATATCTTTCTTACCGTAGCTGTGAGTGGGATTATTTATGTTCCTGGAGGACTGGTGTGTGTGTATATTGTTACCAAAGTGGGAAGAAAAACCACTGTATGGGCTTTTCAGCTTCTTACTGCGCTATGTTTTGTTTTTATTCTGATAACACCACGGGATGTATTCCAAAACGACTGGCCAAGATTATTGTTTGCCGGTATAGGTTTTGGGGGTTTGGCGGTGAGTAAGATCTTTTTATTAAAATTTATACTCTTTTATTTATTTATTTTATTTTTAAAAATCTCTCTCTGTAAAAATACATAGTAAGTCATGTTATAGTATTACATAAGTGTGGTGTGCCATATTTTTGAGTCTATGTTAATAAAAACAAAACAAAAAAACGACTTGAAAAATCTTCCTTTAATATAAAAATGTCGGAATAATAGGTGTACCTACATTATCTATAAATTCACTGAACCCTTTTTATCTGAATGGAGGTTCGGTACCTCCATTCCGATGTTGAATAGGAAAGTACATAAACGATAAATAAATAAATAAATAAATGTGGACAACATCACATATCTACTTACATTGTTGATCCCAATTTGAATAACTATTTAAAGCACCCGTATTTTGAAATCCAGAAACAACGAAGGTACCACAAATATCCAGAACCCGAGAAAATGTAGAAAAACACTTTTTTTACACATTTACCCGTACGGTAATCAAACCCGGGACCTCGGAACAGGCGACACCTTAAAAAACCGTTGTGTACATCACTCCGCCACGGAGGTCGTCGATACTTAATCTGTTTATCAGGGATCAGTACCGGCGTTATACCTTTATTCCGGAGAGATATTTCCGACTCTGGGCCGCAACGCTGGAGTAGGCGGTGTTACAATTTTTGCTCGGATCGCTGCAATGATCGCACCAGCTGTGGTTGGTTTAGATGACATGATGCCAGACATGCCGTTGATATTGCTGGCTATGATTTCGTTTGCCCAAATGCTGTTGATTATACCTCTGCCTGAAACAAAAGACTTTCCACTGCCGGATACTTTGGACCAAGCCGAACAGTTTACAAGGTACGTATCTTAAGGATTGTTTTCTCGATGGTTTTGGCATTGTGACAAGACTTAATTGAACCATATGGTACGCATAACATTTTACATTACTGATAATTTTTTTAAACTTTTTGGTTCACAAACTAATATAAAATTATTCAGGTAATAAAAAGTTAAGTTAAGTTATTCAGGTACATAAAATCAGGTTGAAATTGTTTCTTATTGATTTGTAGGTTTTACTCGTAACTTCATAAGTACATACATTCGTGTAAGTATGTACAGTTTACAATTATAAAATTGAGCACCATATTTTAGTTAGATCTCCAGCGATATTGCTGCGACCAATTCCATGCAGTAGTTTCCGCGTGATACATAGGTACACAGACTTACTTACTTAGGTACCTACTTACGTGTTTTAAACTGAACCTAATTGGAAAAGTAATAACCGACCACTATTTCGAAATATCTAAACGACTTTTGAGCACTGATTTTGATTGTGTTAAAGCACAGAACAGACTTCTTTATCTGTTCTGAGTGTTAAAGCCTTAAGTTCCAATGTTTTACCAAAGATACAGTCTTTAACTAAATATAAAATTGTACCTACTTTCATTTCCAGAAAGACTCAACGGCTTCAGAGAGGCGACAATGCGAAGAAAATAAAATTCGGTTTTATGTGAAATACAAAGTTTAATATAAAATAAGTAAATGTAATGTCATTTTAACACTTTACATTATTTATCATGTTTTTTTGGTTCACTTTACATCTAAGGCCTATTAAGTTCTTTTAACTATTGAATTGAAAGGAGAGAGATAAAAATAGTTAACAAAAATTGACTGCTAAACATTTATTTTATAATTTAAAGTTAAAAAAACACACTATAATAGGCCATCTCTGTAAGTGCCTTCGACATTAATTTCCTAAAGAATATAGGCATCTAGTTTTCCTTTACGACAGTGTTTTGGGTATAATGGGTATTGTAGCATTAGAGTAGATACTTGAGTAGGTATGTCTTCTCAGTTCAGCAGAATATTAAAAAAATATGATCTGCAGACTGAGCCAAGTGAGCAATATCGCAAATACACAGAATACGGAACTTAAATTTAGTCATTTGGTGACTTTTGCACACACATCCTAAATAGAATTTGGCAAAACCAGAAACTCTGTTGTTTGTAACCGTTACAACGGTCAACGACAGTTATCAAAATATAAAGAAACATTCTTTTGATAAACACAATCTTTCATTTAGAGTCCATAAAAAAATAGAGTTAAGACGAATTACGAAATATCATAAAATCTATAGTCCTAACAACCTACCATATAAAATAAATAAAAATAAATATTTTCAGACATGCCACACTGGGCCATCTAGTCCCAAACTAAGCAACTACTACGAAGCTTGTCGTATTGGCTACTAGACAACCGATAAACATACGTATTTATTTTTTTGTTAATATATACTTATAAGACATAGTAACAGAAATTTTCATGCACACAAATTGTACTGTGCGAGGATCGAACCCGCGACACATGGCTCAGAAGCAGCGTTCACTACCACTGATCCAAATGGTCGTCAATATCAATTCGCGCACTTCATCATTCATACACTTAGCCTGCCTTTTGGATAATAAATAGTCTTTAGTACTTTATGGCTGGTTAGGAAACAAAATTTTAATGAAATCTCTTTTTATACTGGTAGTACTTTATATATTATGTTGACATCTCTTTTTGCACATTTAATATTCTGTACAATGAATGAACTTAAATATATTTTTTTACCAGAATGTGTAAATTTTAATAATGTCTAGCATACTGCATAACCTACCTAGATCTTTGTTAAATTAATATTTACATAGCCACAAATGCATTGTTTAAAAAAACATTTATAAATAGCAATGCCACCGTAGCACAAGATCTTGTAGAAATGTATACTTATAAAAAAAAATAAACATTTTAAAATAATAAATCTGCATTCCATATCAAATATACTATACTATTGATATCCAGATTTCATGCTACGTGTGTGGGCAGTAAAACTAATCTAGAAACATCTACTCATTTTATGGTAGAAAAAGAATCACATAATGTATTTACTTTTAACACTAACCTATTTCTATATTGCTGGTTTTGGAATAATATGCTTATCAGTTCAAAATGCAGTTGTTACAATGATACACAGTGACATGGGTGGATAAATAAATACACTTTAATAGAATCCATAGCTGTGAAGAACATACAAGAACAAAAACAAATAGCTATAAAAATTAAATGCTTATGTATGACTCTAAAGACAAGAAACTTATGTACATCCAATAGCTAAACAACCTTACCCTGCTATTTGATTTTCAACTTGGAGTCAATATTTTAAAGAGCAATATCAACTGAGAAAATGTTGCAGTTTTATGGCTGGTTGTTTAGCTTATGACTACACAAAACAAAATTACATCATCTTTTCATTCAACACACTACTCAATACAATAAGTTGTAATTATATTTTGTGCCAAAAATACAGACTGAACAATAACTATAGTAACTTTTAAATCTAGTTGTACTATTTCGAAATACAGAAAATTAAATGCTTAGTCAATTTTTTTATCTTTCATTTGGCTCTTGATGTTTTCAATTCTATGTAACAAAGTTGGATGGGAATGATACCAAGCTGAATAAAGTTTGTCATAAATTGGATAATCTAAGTTATCTTTACCTAGTTTGATGAGAGCTGATCTCAACTCATCAGGGTAATTTAGGGAGACAGCAAAATTGTCAGCTTCAAATTCAAATTTCCTTCCTAGGGCTGTTGCAAAGAATGAAAGGACTGAATTGTATGGAGCAAGTATCATCTGCAACACAACAATTAGACCAATAATAATTGGCTCCTGGCCTAATGGGAACCCAAGAGAAGTATACAGCATAGAATATCTAAATAATAATCCAAAAGCAGTAAAAAGGAGTAGTAAGTTTACTTCAGTCAATATGACAGACTTGATAATATGTTTGCAACTCCAGTGACCCAGTTCATGGGCTAAAACACCCAAAATTTCACCATCTTTGCATCCAGTAGTTTTCTTTTTTTCTTCATCATATTTCTCCAACAACGTGTCAAATAGTACAATCCTCTTTGCACCAAAAAGTCCACTGAAGTAAGCATTGCTGTGTGCAGATCTTTTAGAACCTTCCACAATATAGACTTGTGAGAGTGGAAAGTTTAGCTTTGAAGCTAGATCTTCAATTCCCTTTCTTAAAGGTCCATCAGGTAAAGGCACAAATTTATCAAACAGGGGTGCAATTACTGAGGGATAAATGGTTAATAAAATCAAAGTCGCAACAGTTGTGAAGGACCACAGCCATACAACAAACATATTACCACCCAGCATTATAATGTATATTGCCATTGATATAATGGGCAGAGTAATAACAAGGCTCAATAGTAAAGACTTAATTTGATCTTTTATGAAAAATCCAATAGTCTGTTTGTTAAACCCATGCTTTTCCTCCAGAACAAAGATTCCATAAATTGTAAAGGGCATATTAACAATAAAGTTGAACAAAGTGACAAAAGTCATGAAGATGCAGCTGATAATAATTTCTCTATCTTGGGATATATTGAATAGCAAAGCTATTTCTTCTGATTTGTGCCAGGCCGTATAAATCCATCGATTGTATATTATAATAGTTGTTAATGTTATGCTGTATAGTTCTTTGACAATTTTGAACTGTGACTTATCTATCCCATAAATCCTAGCTTTCTCGAAAGATTCTTCATTTAACATTTCATTCAAATCATCTGGTATGTGGTTGTTTGTTTTGTAGATTTTCAACTGAAACATAAATAATGATTACAGTTAGTATTCATTACAAAAAATAATTATTTTAATTGAAATTAGATGCTTTAAACATATTTATTTGTATTGCAACTTGGATTATGTTATATCTCTGTTTGGATTATGTTGGGAGTCTGTTTTTGTGGTCATCTGTTATTTGCAAATAGTATTGATATAGGTAAGTAACGGCCTATATTCAACGCACTTTAGAGCAAAGACCTCTATTGTTGAATTCGAGCTGCCACAGAATGATGGGTACATGCAAAATTAACACGCTTGCCAAATGTGGGTTGGTGATTACAAACTAGAGCAATGTACGAAAATTCAAAAATCAAGTTTTCTGACTCTCGGATCTAAACCACTGACCAACGGGGTGTTAATTAATGATGTACAGACAATAGCATGTCAACCTACCACAAAACGTTTAATTTTCTCAATTGATATTGGTCTACTTGTTGGCCTTAATCCCTCGATCGTGAGTTATTCCAGACACAATTGAAATCAATTGTTATCGCGGCAAGCGCGTGCCGCTTGGGGGTTGAGGGATTAAAGTCGAAAATCAATTCAAAATGACCTTTAACTTTTTGGGTAGGTTGACCTGCCGTTGACTGTATTTAATAAACTTTAGTTATGATAAATATTTAATTTCTCTTGTGTGAATGTAATACTTTTTGAAAAAAATTATCTGTCTTACTGTAAACCGTGCGCGTCATTAATTTCGGAAACCGCAATGATTGCAGCATAATGATGCTCAGTTTACCTAGATCTTTAAGGTTGGATGGTGAGTTATTTACAGTGCCATATTAATTTACCTGAACAAACTACCTACTGAGTAAAATTATATCTTTTTATATTATACAAAATTCACATTATAATGATCGGAAATGATTACCACAATTTTCTATCTAACAATAACTATAACACATTATTATCAAAGATAGTAAATAGGGGTGCCAACCTGTCTCAGGGAGAGATATAGCTCCCACAAATACTCGGTCCAGGAGAATAACAAAATTAAATACAAAATAGAGTCCTCGTCCATCTTCGGGGCTGGTATAGAATTTAAGAAAAACACTTATACTTTTTTTACACAAGGTACTTATCCCATTAAATTAAATGCGATAATGTGTTTTTTTCATCAATCAAATGCAATCATTAAAATGTCCACACATGCAAATGTCAAATTGACAGTGATGTTTTTTTTAGCTTATCTGTTCCATTTTTTTTATTTGTTACTTTTGAAACCGGCTAAGGTCTAACTAAGACTATGCTGCCATGTCATTAATGCGAATTCTACATTCTTAATACATAAAAAAGTAACAGCCTATAATCATCCCACTGCAGGGAAAAGGCCTCCATCATTGAATTCAAGTTACTGCAACTACAAGTCACTGCAATGATGGGAACTGGCATAATCACCACGCTTGCCAAATGCGAGTTGGTGATCATAAACCCGAGCAACGTTTGAAAAGTAGATACTTTTTGTTGCCCGACCCGGGAATCGAACCTGGGACCCCGAGATCTTGGCCCGGTATTTAAACCACTAGACCAAAGGGCGTTCTTAATACATACATATAATAAATACTTAGGTATATTATCTGTGCTTACACATAATAACTGAACCTAACTCATTGAAATGTATGGGTGGTTTATACATATCAATTATTACAGGAGTTTTACGCGAGAACGTGGATCCGAGTCAATAAGGAGCCTTTCGTTGTTTCTCACTTTTATTTCATTAACGTACCTACGTACCTACTCACACTGACACATTAAATAACAATGCCATCACTTTATCACAATAAATGCCGCTTAGGCTGTGTAAAGAATCTATAGCGGTGTTATGTAGCTTATTATGTAAATATTGGCGTTATGTCAGGACAACATTACTCTTCTAGTCAGCTTTCATTTTCAAAGCTGAACAAGAGCATTTTATGATTATGTAAAATTTGGTATGAGTTATTCAGAGGTTTACATGTAAAGTGTTAGATTGCTGGCATTATAATACAACACAAATGAACATTATGGCAGCCCAAAGCTGTTGTATATATCCTTTAATGTAGCGTTATTAAATCGTTGGTGCTAGCAAGTCTAGTTTGTGATATATTAATCAGCTAAAATTACATTTAATGACTTTACGTGTAAATGCAAGATATATAGATATATTACACGCACCACTATTGATATCTAGATCCACTGAACAAGTAATCACTCTCTAGATTCGCTTTATACCCCTTTATATATATCTCTCACTTTATACCCTGCTCACTTCTCACATAATATGGTACGAAGCTAGGGTATTATAAATTCGCATTCAGTTGATTTGACTACATATCTTTAATTACATTTATCTAGCTATGATTTTGTTTTATATGGAGATTCCTATATTATAACCATTATATCGACTCCACACAACATGCGACAGTAAATATTAGTAGTACATCTTGTAAAAACCCAAGAATAAACTCGCTTTTTTTTAAGCCTGTTTGGCAGAGGCTTGCCAATGTTGAGGAAGGTAAGTAAAACTCGTCTTGATGGTTAAATATGATGAGATCGAATGGAATGGAATGATTTAATACAAAAACTTACGCTACTTATATACAATATTATTTACAATGAAATGACTTAACTACCAATAGGAAAATTTACATTATGACCAATTAGAGGAATTTAGAGTGTGTTTCGCTCTAACACTACACTGTCTCCCTTATCGCCGGGGTGGCGCGATGTTACGTGAAATAGGAATAGGTGTGAGCGAGAGCGGAGATGTGCTAACGTAACAAAACAAACTGCGGCATCGCCACGCGTTCATTTCGACGGCGGCGATCAAGACTGCAAGACGTGCGCGCAGCTAGAAGGACGCTCGGCTCGGCGATGCAGCGGTGCGCGACGAAGATGCGGTACGACGAGAAGAACACGTGTTATGTGCATATAGAAGCGGTGCATGAAGAAGATGCAGTGCGCGGCGGTGAAGTGCCGCGAGACGAGAAGAGCACGTGCTTCGTGCACATACTAAAATAGCTCTTTTCAGAGCTGCCTTCTTGTTTCTTTGAATTGACGTTGGACAAATAGCTCTTTTCAGAGCTGGTTTCTTCCTGTTTCTGGATTGGCACGATATCACACAGTGTAGCCACACCTGTGACAGAATGGGAAGTTATAAAGGTACGAGTAATAAAATCTCTGAAAGACACAACCGCAGTAGGTTATGATGAAATTAACACAAAAACCATAAAAACTTGTGCTGTTGAACTAGTCCCAATTCTGACACATTTGATTAACTTATCTTTTTCCACTGGAACTTTTCCACATACACTAAAGTTATCAATGGTCCAACCCATTTTATAAAAATGGTTGTAAGAAAGATGTTAACAACTATCGCCCTATAACATTAATCCCTATCTTATCAAACATTATTGAGAAATGTATGCTGAAAAGAATCATAGACTTCTGTGAAAAATACGAAATAATAAAAAACGAACAATACGGGTTCCAAAAAGGGAAATCCACAACGTTAGCTATATTCTCTCTTCTTAAAATAATATTATCGAGTGTCGATAACAAATGTTTTGCCACTGGACTATTTTTTGACCTATCAAAAGCCTTTGACTTTGTATCACATGACCTATTACTCAAAAAACTTGAGAATGTAGGGATAAGAGGTCCTGCTCACAAATGGTTATCCTCATATTTAAGTAACAGACAACAACGCGTTTCAATAAGTAGAATGGATAAAAATTGTGACATCACATCGTTTTCATCGGTACTAAGATCTAATAATCGTGGCGTGCCTCAAGGAAGCGTAATAAAATAATTAATCTCAATAAATCAAAATATATTCAATTCAATCAATCTTATAACAAAAACTATAATCTTAAATTGAAAGTTGAAAAAATAGAACAAGTATCACAAACTAGATTCCTAGGGGTAATATTTGACCAAAATCTTGACTGGAAAATGCATTTAGAACACATTACAAGTAGAATAAACAAATTCGTTTATGCCTTAAAGCAAATTAAGAACCTTATAAACAAAAAAACTGCAACTATGTGTTACCATGCCTATGCAGAGTCTATATTACGCTATGGCCTAATAATGTATGGAAATAGCACAGATCAGAACAAAGCATTTGTAGCACAAAAAAAGTGTATACGAGCAATATGCGGCATCCAACCAAGTGAATCGTGTAGACCATTATTCAAAGAACTTGGTTTACTACCTCTGCCGTCTCTGTATATTTACGAAGTGTGCCTATTTGTACGTAGACATCCAAATCTGTTTAAGATGGCTTGTGAGATTTATCCACGTAATACACGAAACCCAAATAGACTTGTATTGGAAGGTGCTCCCAGACTGGCCAAATACGGCAAAAGTTGCTTGATTATGACTATCAACATATTTAATAAAATACCGAATGACATTAAAATGCTGACAATGGAAAAATTTAAGAATAAAATATTTAAATGGCTTAGCACGCACAATTTCTACAGTGTAAAGGAGTTTTATGACTTAAAAGAGTAATGTTAAAATATGGTTCTTGTATTCCTTAATTATTGCAAGCTATTTATAATTTGGCAAAACATTAATGTTCTATAATTTCTATAACATCTACATCACGTACCGTGTTTTTTATGCAATTTAATAATAAATCTTAAATCTAAATCCTAATTAATTTACCATTAAGAGTGTTTTAATTTGAACTTTATAATACGTATATTACCATTAGTCAGCCCTAGGACTCCAAATGCTACTTGGGCGCTACCGGCCACCTCCACCCTGAAAAGGACAGAACTCCTCAGAGGGCGAACAGCGCGCCGTCCGTTCCGTGTGCTAGGCTGGTGCCCCCACACTTGCCACCCGGGACCTTGGCGGGGCCTACCGTCTCACCTACGCCAACGGAGGCGGAGGGAGTGCGGATCTCGCTCTCGCGTGCGCCTCGGTGGCTTCCTTCTGCGACATGACGTCACCGTAGAAGGCGGCCATTGCCTCCCAAGCCTGCTCGCTGCGGACCATCTCCGACATGATGGCCGGAAGCGAGAGGACTCCTCCTCCCAACGCCGCGGCTAGCACCGACCGCGGCCCACACCACGCGGCGCACTCCACCAGCGTGTGGTGCGCGGTGTCTTCCACGCAACCACAGTGGTGGCAGCCCTGGGTCGACTCCTTCGCGGTAGCCAGACACAGATATTTCCCTAAGCACCCATGGCCCGGGAGTATCTACGTCAGGCGGAAGAAGAGCGGCCCGTGCCGCCTCTCGATCCACCCCTTGAGGATGGGGTGGATCGCCTCGAGGGAGCGGCGCCGGGAGCTAGGGAATGGAGATACCCAACCGCTCCTCGGTGGATCGCCAAGCCGCTCCTCGATGGACCGCGTCCACCGGTCCAGGGTGACCTCGTGGGCCTCCCTACGCTACCGCACCACCGTGTCGTGCGGGGGCCGCATCGTTTTGCTGGCTTCGAGCATTCGCCGCCCGCCAGTACACCGACCCCTGCACCTCCACCTCCAGGTCCCATGGAAGGGACCCAGCGCACCTAACCCTAAACTAACATATCTCATTGAAATGCATAGGTGGTTTACATAAAGAAGATGTGTCATGGAGTGTCACGATTTTTTTAAATTTTTATGTAGAGGTATAAAGAAAAAAAGTTGTTTACATAATTTTTTAATAGTTGTATTTTTAATAGTATACAGAATGTTGCTACAATTTTATAGCATATTATTTTTTGATCTCATTTAAATGTGATATTAATAAGACCTAGAACATACCCAAAAAATATTGCAAATAAATATTTTAATTTGATTTGATTTGATTTGATTCGATTAGATAGAAGCGCCTTTCTTTATTTCTCGCTTTTATTTGATTTAACATACTTACTATATTTAGGTATGTCACTACTTTATCACTGCAAATGCCGAGTACGATATTTTTTCCAAAACTAAGTTACAATATTACTTATTCATCTTTCTGTTTGTTTCCCGCGCAAAAATATCCTTTTTTGTTTCTTTTGAAACTGGCTTAGTCTCGACCATGCTACCAAGTCATCAGTATCTGTCAGTCATTACTAAATACTTAAATGCACTTACGCAGAGTTATGCATAATAACTTTTGACAAAGGATTTAAAAAATCCACCTTCTTACCCTTTCGTTCGAGCTGCAGTCAAGCAGAAGGTTCTGGGTTCGAGTCCCGTTTAAGGCAAGGCACAAGAAGAAAGGGGCATGACCAATTAGGCTCAATTTTGTAAGACCGCGCGTGGATCGCGAACACCATATTTTCCTTTTTTGTTATAAATTAAATAAAACAGAAAAAAAAATTACTGCCGTAGCTTTAGAGCATTAAACAAACGCCGCGGTAGCAAATAAGTAACTACATAATCAGTAGTAACGAACGATTAAAATGAGACAGCGAGGCATAATTTTAAGGACATTGAATATTAACAAATGTTATCAAAACATCCAAGAGTTTTTTAATGAAAATAATATATGAGAAATATAATAATACAAAAATATTTATGAATTCTTTAAATACAGGCGTATCTAAATATACCCTATGTAATTGATTGAAATGAAAGATATGTTTACGAATTATAGTACGCGTTTATTTATGATTTTAACCCGACGTTTCGAACACTTTACAGCGTTCATGGTCACGGGTAGATGAACGCTGTAAAGTAATCCGTAAACAATTAAACATATCTTTTATTTAAATGTAAAGTGTTCACGTAAACTCAAGAAATCAGTATCTAGGTACCCTATGTAAGTTAGTCGAACTTGGTAAATTTTTTTCTTAAAGGAGATGTCCCAAATTGTATGGAGGCCAGGCCCAGAACCTGTACACCCCACCAAAAGATAGACCAATATACCTACAACATTTTGTTATTATCCAATTCTTTTAAAATGGCTTCGTTAAGTGGTTCAAATAAAGAGATAAGTAAGAAAATAGCAATACGAAACAACAAAACCACCATGGCGGAAGATGACATTTTGATGACGTCTGTCAGTTTTGGCAGTTACAAAATAGCGCATCTAGGAGTCGAGTGCCATCGCTTGCTGTAGTAACAATAAACATTATGAAAGTAATGTGTCGATCAATACCAAATCTAGAAATCGAAAAAGAGGTCGTTATAATGAACTACATTTAAAACGCGACAAGCAGAACATAAACTTGAAGTGAATGATTATGCCAAAGTGACAAGGGGTATCTGACAGCTACTGACATTTAAAGTTTTTTTAGATTGACGCCATCTTGGAATCCCTAATGGAGTTTGATAAATTATTCGATCTTATTTAGTTTTGAACCACTAAATAATACGTTAAATAAATTTATATGTATTTTTCCCAGTAACAGTATTTTTTTCTTGATTTTTGAAAATGGTGTACTATGTCTGGTCCTATTTTGGGACATCTCCTTTTGAGAATTTTTGGTGTAAGGTAAATGGTATAACAAGCCGAAACTAGCTTATGACAACATAGGTATGCATATAAATACTAAATACGATCATTTCTAAAAAAAAAATCTCAAACTGATTGGAATCTCAAAATGTCAGTTAATTTAAAAAATAAAAATTATTAAAATGATGATTCTGACTTCACCATAGCACAGATAATATAATACTAACCATAGTATTTTTACCATAGTATTGCTAACATAAGCTAGTTTCGGCTTGTTATACCTTACCTAACCCTGTTTAATGATATTATGTCGTTTTTTTTTGCAGTATCATCCCTAAATCTAATTTTTTTTATGTATATTTATCGATTGCTCCGTAAATTGTGGATAAAAAAAACACATAACAAAAGCCTTTTTATTTAGATACCTATTTAAATAAATGTTTGCAGTTTATTTTTCTTTCGAACTTACGTAGATAAAATTATCTAGGTAGCTAAAACTAACAAAAGTTTCCATAAATGTGACCAAAGGTCAATAGTTTACGTTCAAGTTACTTAGTCAGAGATTTAATTAAATTTAAACATTGAATAAAAAAATTAAGGTGATTTTAATTCAAGGTTCAAAATTAAGGTCTGCCTAGGGAATACAATATCGATCTAGCGAGATCTCGATATCGCGAGATAATAAACTCTCTGTCGAGAGATCTCGTCCTTATTTAGCGAGATTGATCTCGGGAAAAAAAGGGCGAAATCTCGCAAGTTTAACGAGATTGCACTCGAGCATGAATCGATTAAAAAAGTATCTTTTGTAGCAATAAATATAGCCTTAGATGTCACTCAGGGTAAAAGGGGCTTTCCAATGGTGAAAGAATTTTTGAATTTTTTTTTAAATTTATTTATTACACACATACACACACAAATACAAATCTTTCCTTTTTTAACCGACTTCCAAAAAAAGGAGGACGTTTTCAATTCGACTGTTTGTTTATGTCTGTTACCTCAGAACTTTCGACTGACTTAACTGATTTTGAAAATTATTTTTTTGTTTGAAAGCTGGTGGTTCTTGCGTGGTCCCATTTTAACGAAGTCATGATCTTATGGTGGAATCCGGGTAAATCAAGGAAAACCCTCAAATTTTATAGGCACGTATTACTTTTTTGCATATCTTTCTTAAGGTTTTTCAGTATTTGCGTCTGGTACTCATCATTTCGTGTTGATGAACTGATGATGGAAGGTACAACTCCGTAACGGATAGGAGTAGGAGGATTATTCTTTAAATATCATAGGCGTGTATAGTCAGATAGTTATCTTCTTTCAGGTTGTTCACGCGCGTGAGCTGATGATGGAAGGTCAAACTCCTAAGCAGTTAGGAGTTGGAGGATGATTCTTAAGATTCTATAACGAGGACACTACAAAAATAATTCTACAAACGAAACCAATCAAAAATGGAATTTAAAAAAAAATGCTATGTTGGCGAGCGGCAATCAACTCAGTAGTTGATTATACACCTATTCTATTTGGCTCGGCAACGACTTCGAACTGTTTAGTTGTTAGTAGTTAAAATAATATTGTAAGTAGGTGAATAGGTTTTACGTTTTTCATGTGTTATTTTGTACTTCTTAGGGTAGAGTTCACCAACATACGTTTAAGTTTTAAACAGGGTTTAAAATATTATTTGACATATTTTGTATGGGAATTGTGTCAAATTAATCGTCAATCTATGTTTACCGGCTGTTTAAGAATTGGTAAACTCGGGTCTTATATTAGTGTAGATGTAGATTGATAGATACTTACGAAAAGTTTATTAAATATAGACAGATAAGTCAAAATGTTATGCATAAAAGTCTGTTGAAAAAAACCCTGAGAATAAACGATTATCTTATAACTAGCTGTTGCCCGCGACTTCGTACGAGTCAATTTCTGTTATTATGATCGCGATTATTATTGCAACATTTTTCACTGAAGATTCGCTCCTATTGATCGCAGCGTGATGTTACGAGTATATAGCCTAAAGCCTTCCTCGATAAATAGACTATCCAACACAAAAATATTTTTTCAATTCGAACCAGTACACTTGCCGAGATTAGCGCGTTCAAACAAACAAACAAAGTCTTCAGCTTTATAATATTATAGTATAGATAATTATAGTTTTTCTTTTTATTTTTTCCTCATTTATTCAAATATTGTAATTATTTGTAATAAAAACACAGAAAACTGCCAATCTACTAGATCTCGAAATTGGCGGGATCCCCCAGTATTGTTATTTCTAATCTCGCGGGATCTCGTTTGAGCCCCAATCTCGCGAGATTTGCTTTCCCTAGCCCTGACTAGCTTGAACGTGAACTAGTTTAAAAATCTTATGACATAAAAAAAAATCATTGGGTACAACCTTATTTATGTTTTTATATCTTTTAAGGTAACATCATAATGTTATTGACCCACGTTTTCACATGATATAGCTGCTGGTTTCACGCCGATCGTTGTCGAGACCTTTAGACTCCACTAAGGATAGGCCTCCACTTCCAGCTGTGGGCGTCGTTTGCCTGATATAATGAAATAATTATACAAATATCTGACTTTATGTTCCTCCCATACCAAACGCCAATTTCATATGTAAGTAAGGACCTAATATTATAATGTATCACAAATAATCTCATTTTACTAATACTTACTACGACTGCAAAAGCTTGGATGAATGTTTGTGACTCAGACACGCCAAAGCGGCTGAACGGATCTGAATAAAATTGTGCACAAAATTAATCTGAGAGTTACTGTGAGATAGTATTAATTTAAAAAAAAACATGTGAGACATATATTAATACAGCTGAACATAATAATTGTTTGATATCCCTTTATAAGAGTCAAGCAGATATTATAGGTTAGGCGATTTAGAAGGTACTTAGCGCTCCTTGTTGCTGTGTCACTGTTGTGATGGTATTAAATGCAAAATGACATGGAGTAATCAGGCTATAAAGTAGCCTCAGAATGTTCAGAAAAGAGAAAAATTAGCATGTCGATGCAAAAATGTTATATAGCAAAATATTTAATAACATTTTGTTACAATGTTCACCCACCCACCAGTTTAACAACAAGATATTTCAATTAGGTTGAAGGTTGCCTGCTGATAACATTGCAGGGGTTTCTACCCCATTCCCTTTAAGTTGACCGATATTAACTCATATAAAAGCCCCGCAAGTCTACATACACACACTTTCCTTTTAGCCCTAAAACGCCGTAGTACGTTTTTCCACTAATATTTCGATAATGGTTATTACTAAATTTATTTGGTATAATGTACTTGCAGTGGTCACTGTGGTCGTCGTAGTACACTGCTCTGCAGAGGAAACATGCGAGACAATGCCAACCGAGATTCACGTTACAAAAGGTATGAATCAAATTAAAATTCCTTCTTGCTAAAAGTGTTCCTGAAATAACTACTGATGACATGAAGGATGCGTAATTTCGGTTCAAACTCAAAAGTCATTCACATCAGAATTTGAAATTTTAGCGTTTTTATCAATTCATGAAGGACTATATTTTTACAGAAATATTGGAGCAAATTACAGAACTTTTCATTGCTATGCCATTCAATGCAAGTTTGGCCAGGTTATGAGCTCTTACAGTGTACTTAGATATAAATATGTTCTCTTTGCAAATATTACTTCTTCTTTTATTTTACTTATAGAGGAATACGACGATATGGGAAGACTTATACGATCATGCAGTGGAGAAGTGAGCGTCAATAAATGTGAAGGAATGTGTAGCAGTCAAGTTCAGCCATCAGTATCAACAGCAACTGGGTTTTTAAAGGTAGGTATCTATCAGCAATAATATTAGGGCTTAAAGTATGAAATTGCCGTTTTGTATAGACGAAATCGAGAAAAGTCATTTTTTCATACTAACAATTTTTTAGTTTTTTTAAAAACGCCTGAACTGTTTTCGATGCAATTAAAGGTGAAAGTGAGATGGTTATAAAGCTACGCATTATAGTATTTAAATTTCTGAAAATCAAAGTATATAATACAAATATACTTAATTGAAGCAAGAAGGTCAGCTGACACATTGTGAGGGGTCTTTTCAACGACTTCCTTTGAAGTAATAGGCTAGTAACTAGTATTGCATTTTTTTAGTCAAAAGTTACTTTATTTAGTTTTTGATACAATACAAAAAGAATTACGCAATAATATGACTATACTTAAGAAACTATAAACAAAATAAAAAGTGGGAAAATAATCGGCAATTTCATACTTTAACCCCTATTATTAGTAGTAATCAACATCAATAACATCGGCAAGGAAAAGCAAATCAAAAAAATATTCAAAAAAATATTCAAACTGTCAAGAGACATTTAGTAGGCAGTAACGATGTAGGTAATAATATTAAAAATAAAATTTAATTTATTTTAGGTTTGACAGTTCTAGTCTTATTCGACGAAAATACCTACCAAAATACGACGCTTCATCAATGCAATTTTTTGACCAACTCTAACTGTAATGTGTTTTTTCTAGGAATGTTTCTGCTGCAGAGAAAACTTTTTACGTGAGCGTTTGGTGACTCTGACACACTGCTACGACCCCGATGGCATAAGGCTTGAAGATGAAGATCGTGCGATAATGGAAGTGCGTCTACGTGAACCTGATGACTGCAAGTGTTACAAATGTGGAGATTTTAGTCGATAGTAAAATATTTCTATTGTGGAGAAGCATTATGACTGACTTGTTAAGATAGCGCTAAGAGGAATATTGATATAAATATTATTTCATTCAAAATAAATCTGTCAAGGCCTAAAAATTTAAACCTAAAATGAAATTGTAAAAAATAAAGATAAAAAAATTATTGTTACTATATCTGTTTTATTTACATAAAGATATAAAATTAGTTTTACAATTGAGATTAGTTGTATACTTATTATACCACTCAGTAAAAGCATTAAAAATCTTGTTATGATGAATTTTACTTGCTATGTCTAGTTCTATTTTATGATATTTATCATCAGCAGCAACCACCACGGCCACATGGCGATCCGCGATTGGCAGGTATAAGTAAACATTAGGCTACCTACGTCATACAAATGACATTCATAACTTCTTAAATACTACTACTAAGTACTTAGGTAATTAATAAAATCAAACAGCAACAGTGTTTTTTTTTTGCTGTTTTTGTACGATTCTAGTTACGTCAACAGATAGACTCTTGAAATATTCACTGAAAATTGATTCTGTATGTTTTATTTCAAAAATAAGGGGATTTCTAACGTCAAATGTGATGTTAGACGGCTTTTTTCTCGATATTATAACGAACGAAACCCTTGTTGTGGAAAATTCCGACTCGCACTTGGCCTTTTTTTTACTTTATATGCCTAAAGAATTTTAAGAAAGCTTACATAATACTTTACAAATACTTTTACTATGGGATATTTTTAGTGACTAAGTAGTCAAGACTCATAAGTATAATTTCTTGAATAATAATGTCGACTGCCTGAGGTGTTACTCGAACCCACAGCCTTACAGCACTATTATTGTGCTAACAATACCTACATTTATCTCTACTATAGTTTAAAAACGAAATGATTACTACATAGTCCAGCGTAAACTATTTCACACGTAATACGGTCACAAGACAACATCATTACTACACATCAACAGTACAAGCAGGCACAAAAACAGATAACTAGATATCTGTTTGTATAGACAACGGCATTGGCAGGTCATCCTACCCAAAAAGTTATAGGTCATTGAATAGATTTTCAACTTTAAGTCTAATCAGTAGAGATCAATATCAATTGAGAAAGTTTGACGTTTTGTGGTATGTTGACGTGCTGTTCTCTGTACATAGGTTTAATTAGGTTTCATTGTCATAATTACAATCGGCGTCCGCGCTAGGGTCATCAACTTTGGCATAAGCATAAAAACTATCGTGATAGTGGCATTTGTATCTAATTGTTTGGTTTATTGTTAATTAACAATGAAACAGTAAGAAAATTAAAACAAATTATACCTACAATATTAGAAACTTATTACGGAAATTATCTTGCGACAATTTTGACATTGACGAAATTGCACGATATTTTTTTGTAAGTATAATAAATTAGCTTTTGTTGTGTACAATTATTTATTAATGGAAAACACTTGCAAGGCATTGAGAAAATTCGAGTCTGTGCCTCGTTTATGAGACTTTTAGGGTTTCATCATAATTCAAGCTTGACAGAATTGCAGAATCGTTCTTCCATTAAAAGCGAACCAATTAAACAAAACTATTTGG
This sequence comes from Anania crocealis, assembly GCA_949315895.1. Taxonomy (NCBI): domain Eukaryota; kingdom Metazoa; phylum Arthropoda; class Insecta; order Lepidoptera; family Crambidae; genus Anania; species Anania crocealis. The sequence goes on from OX438862.1 coordinate 12,934,639, forward strand.
TGATACAGCCAATGTGAAATAGATAGAATATCCTAAAACAATTTATATTACATTGCCGATCTATCAAAAGTATACAGGGTGTAAAAAATCCAATCGCAGACCCTGAAGCTACGCAATCTGATCATGTTACAATGTACTCTGTGATCTGAACTTTCAACCACTTCATATTACAAAATATTATCACTGGGAAATAATTTTTATTTATAGGAATCAAAAAATATTATAATTCATAGCGCGCAATGTATAGCAGCCAGCATGGCGTGCTGCTGCGCTGAGGATGGCTGCTAAGTTCAAAATACGTCCACTTTAAGCAGTACATTGCGTATTCTAATTTAAAAATCCTAATAAGGAACCAAATTTTTTTTATGTAGTATTATGATTGTAAATAGAAAAGTTTTTCAATTGTAATATTTTGCAACAGTTTTTGCAATAAAATATTCTCTATGGTTAAAACAAACGAGAGGTAAGCTCTCTGAAACAATTGGTAACTAAAAAAAATGACTGTTCACCGTTTAATGCTGAATAATACAACCGTCAACTGAACAGCTGTTATCATACCTTTTTTAATGATCCAATTTTGCAACAAATTTGACAGCGACACTATAGCTCGGCAGTGTTCAGAACTGATCCAAGATATTGTGTCCTTGAGGCTTGAGCAGTGTCTATGTGTGAATTGCTCTAACGTGTTTTGTATGTAGATTGACTTCTGTACCACTGAACAAGTGATCACTACGTTATATTCTGTACCAGTATTTTGATTTTTTACCCACGACGGAGCGGAGCAGGTATATGCGTTTAGGGTGAGAGATGTTTGTGTTTGCGTTTGTGCGTTTGTGCAAAGTAATGTTTCCACCTATCTTCTAAACTAATGATCCGATTTTGATGCGGTTTTCAATAACGGGTTTGTGTTTGATGAGTTCATGTTCTTAGACAGGTGTCATGGCTGTAACTCACTAGGGGGCGCCACAATATTAGTGCAAAACAATGTTCCAATATAATCAAAACGAAATGTCCGATTACAATTCTGTTTTCAGCAATTTGTAAATGGTAGATTAATGCATGTTCCCAAATAAAATAAAATTACGTCTGTAACTCACTAGAGGGCGCTACAATATTAGTGCAAAATAATATTGCAATAATATTAAAACGAATTGTCAGATTTCAATATTTTAATGCGGTTTTCAGCAATGGGTTCGTAGTTGATCGGTGCATGGTCTAAGATAAGTCTTATGATATTAACTCACTAGGGGGCGCTGCTATATTAGTGTGAAACGATTATAGATAGATAGATAGATAGATACACTTTATTGCACACCATAAAATTGAAAATAAAACATGAGTAAGATTTAGATTAGTACAATTTAGGCGGTCTTATCGCTTGCAGCGATCTCTACCAGACAACCTTCAGGTAGAGGAAAGATGAAACAGATTTGAAAGGGGAAGGCGGCGGAGAGTATTCAAAAGTACACGTAAAAATAATAATAAAAGAGATGTAAAATTACAATCTGAAATATATCTAATATTACACGCATAGTAAACTACATAAATAACATAACTATAAAATAATTATTTTAGTCTCTCCGCGCTGCCTGGCCGATCCGAAGGTTCCCATTACGCTGGCTGCATTGCCACGTTGAATGGCAATGGAGACCTGCTGAACCAACCAGGACCCAGAGCGGGAATCATTCCCTTTCTCTCGCAACCGTCGCCCTAACTCCTTAAAAAGGTCTCGAGCCTCACTACCCCATGGTCCTGCCGTCTCAACTGCGAACGGTACGAAATCGTAGAGTGACTCTAATGCTAAATATTTAGAGTGTTTCAACTTCGCACCGTTTTCCGCCGCCGACCCCGCAGAAACAACGGTTTGTTTCAAATGAGACGCAGCAAAAGTGCTAACACACGTAGCATCCCACAAGAGACACCGACCCCTCCGCCATGGAACCAATGTAAGTCCATCCGGCCTCTTACCATCTGTCCGAAATAATCCCGGAGGTTCTAAAATACACGGAATATTTAGTGATGTCATGGCCCTATGAATAATCTCATTAATTGAATGGTGCCTCGGAAAGCGACCTGCACATCTCTGACAGCTTAAACCATGGTGTCCATTCTCCTCCACCATTAAACCACAAATACAGCGATGCGCTTCACACACCTTGCCTCCCAATCTTAGACCCACTGCTATTCTTAAAGAATCGTTATCGAGCAGTGTGCCTAATTGAGGAGAAGGAAAGGCATGTAACCACGCACCAGATTCAGGCTTTATGACAGCTTTCAGACGCGCCAAATCAGCTCCTCCGGCACCACTCAACAAACGGGAATACAATAGTTTACAGAGGATGTCGTCCCATTCCTTCTGAACCTCAAGATTTTCTGGGCGATTATCAGCTGGACAAAGCATGGTCCACCTCTCAAAGGCCTCAGCAACAAAAGGCAAACGAATATTGCTGCCATCTAATGATAAAATGCGAGCAACAAGATCCGCCGACCCATGTGCAGAAGCCAAGAAAGCCACCAGCCCTACATCCTGAACTTGACGTATTCCCAGACCTCCATATCGAATAGGTAAGGCCGCCTGACACCACTGTACGTCATTTAAACTCACATTGATTATTGACTCTAAAGCAAACCTAAGCATATTGTCGAGTAGCTTCAATTCTTTTTCAAAAAGCCAAGTGGGCGATGTTCGCAAGACATAAACTATCCGCGGCAAGGCTAAACAGTTTCGCAGCAGAACAAGCGATACATGACTAGAAAGATGCGTCAAATGCTCCTGTACCACAGATAGTGCCTGCCTTTTTTGTTGCAAAACGGAGCCAACACCTTCAGGGAATATGGGTGCACCTAACATATTTAGTGAAGATTTATCAATATGTCTGATCCCAGGCAAGAGAGCTTCAAAATTTTTATATTAGAGTCCAAACCACAACATCCGAAGAATTCACACTTGCTTGGGTTTATCTCCAACCCTATTGTTTTTAATGCTGGGATCAAAATCTTCAAATCCTGTAAAACCACCTCTGGGCTTCCTCCTAAAATACCATCGTCAAGGTACCAGACATTAAGAGGCGCTTTCAAATCGGAAAAAACCTTTTGAATGGCCAAACAAAACAATAATGGTCCACCTTGTTGAGCACCAACCTGTGACTGTATAATAGAATCAGAATAAAAAAGATTACTCGGAGAAGCATAACACTGATATATAAATGGATATAATGAAGGGGTTTGCTCCAGGACTTCATTGAGTATGACATCTCTCTCTACGCTGTTAAAAGCGTTTTTAATGTCTATTTTAGTAATTAAATTGTCTGATACCTCGTTTCCCACAGCGAATAAGAATGGGAAGAATGAAGAGGAGTCACAAGACGGAGTTTATTGGAAGACCGCATATCGTGACCTAGAGCGGACCGCAAAAATTAAAAACGCTCCTTTAGATAAGATGGAGATTTTGGATTAAATAATATTGAGAATAAAAAGGAAAGAACGTGACATTCACGCCTGCGACGTATAGATAACCACTTTAGCAGAGCTCGGTATTCTGAGATATGATCGTACTTTCGTAGACCATTATATTGCAATATTATTAAAATTAAAACGTATTGTCTGATTTCAATGCGGATTTCAGGAATGAGTTCGTGGGTGATTGGTGCATGTATGGGTGCATGTTCTCAGAGGAGTGTTATAGAGGTAACTTTTAACAATGTTTAATGTAATAGTCTGAGAAAACCAACAGAAAGCAACTGTATAATATTTAATAAGGAACTTAATATTATGTGGTAGGATGAATCACACTTACGAGCATGTAATATTTAGTAGTCTGAGCATGTTAATCGTCTATGGCATGTTCCTAATATTAAATAAGTGCTTAATTTTACTTTTTTATTCTTTTATTGTAAGTGGCCAGATCCAGAAACTTTCAAAAGTCTCAAGTACCATCGATTCATGTACTAGCTGTTGCCCGCAACTTCGTCCGCGTGAAGTAGTTTTTTTGTTTTTTTTTAAATAAAATAACATCATCCCCCTTTTTTAAATTCGGTTAAAAATCCTAGCTAGCCAATATCCTTCCCCAAGGTCTAATCGACCATCGCACAATATTTTATCAAAATCGGTACAGTGGTTTTTGAGTTTATTTATTACACATACACAAAAATACAAATCTTTCCTTTTTATAATATTAGTTTAAATGTAGATTGTTGATTTACAATAGCAAGAAATAAGTAGGTACCTACCTATAATCTGTTAAAAATAATATGTATACATATACGTGGGTAACACTGAAAATGTTTAGAACAGGACAGTTGGAAACATTGCTAATGAAAACTTTTTTTGAATTTCAATTTTAGAACTCTTTGGTAATCTAATGTAGTTTAATACATTCATTTGTCATTTGATTTTGTGAATAGGCGACAAATTCAAAACTCTTGTTACACGTGAAAATAAACCTAACGCGAAAAAATTTTCGGTCAATGATTTATTATGACTTTCGTTGTGGGCTTACTCAACAACAAAGCTATGATAGGCTGCGATTAGCATTTCTCAATGAAGCTCCATCTCATGCCACTATTTACAATTTGTTTAACGAGTTTAAGCGTGGACGTAGCATAAGTTCAACGGCGGTGACTTAAATGCTATATTTGACATCGTCACAGGTGATGAAAGCTGGATATATTGCTACGAACTCGAAACTAAAAGACAATCAGCTAAATGGGTGTTTCCTTTCGAGGATTGGCTAACTAAGGTAAAGAAAAGAAGAAGTCAAGGAAAAAAGATGATTGCCTCATTCTTTGGTCGGAAAGGTCATTTCGCGACAGTTATGCTAGAATATGAAAGGACAGTTACTGCAGACTGATATCTCAATCGCTGTTTGCCTGTTTTGGAAAAAAATCGACAGCAGTGCCCTCGAAGCAGGATCCTCCTTCACCACGACAATGCTTCGGCGCACTCCGCATAACGGACTGTTGAATATTTGACTATGGCAGGTGTTGAGATAATGAGTCATCCGCCATACAGTCCTGGCCTGGCGCCCTGCGACTTTCATTTATTTCCAAGAACTAAAGATAAAATTCGAGGTATTCACGTTACGAGCCCTGAAGATGCGGTAGAGCGTAAGAAAATAGAAGAGATCCCTAAGGAAGAATGGGCCCACTGCTTTTCTCAGTGGTTCTATCGAATGCGACGATGTGTAGAGAGGAAAAGAGGTTACTTCGAAAAACAATAAAAGTATTGGCAACTTTCTTCATTAAGCCGTTTTTTTATTTTCTAAACATTTTCAGTGTCACCTACGTAAGTATATTAGAACAAGATTGACATACAAAACCTCTTGTGTTTACCTATGCTATTTGCCTGTATTGACCAGGTCTAGGAATGTAGGTACATCATAAGTTATTAAATCAAAAACCATTTCACAACCGCCACTCCATCGATATTTCAAATAGGTACGAGGGCGGGTCAATAAGTCCGTGACTTTTGGAATAAAACACAGATTTTTTGATAAATAAATAATTTTATTTTTCAACGTAGTCTCCTTTGAGCTCTATACACTTTGTCCAACGCTTCTCCAATTTTTTATCCCTTCCAAAGAATATGATTTGTCGAGATCCTCAAAATAGGCCTTTGTTTGCGAGATGACTTCATCATTGGAGTAAAATCTTTTTCCACCGAGCCATTTCTATCTAATTAATAAGTTAATGATAATGATTAATAACTTTTTTTTTTAGAAACATGTTGAAAATTTTTAGAACTTTTTCGTAAAAAACGCTATAAAGAGAACAACTCGCAATGAACCGCGCGCACGCAGACCCAACCAACTGTATGAAGTAAGGTCACACACAATCCTCGTCTTAGCGCTTCGTGCGCGCTATACATTGCTGGCAATAATAACTTGATTTATTGTTAATGCCTAAAACCAAAGTCGTTTGACAGCGATTATTTTGGTTACATACGATTTGGTATGGTGAAAAGAATGCGAGGTTTAAGGCTTCGTTAAGCTTTTTGTTACAACCTGTATATTATTCAAAAAAATTTATGAATCTTTAGATTTTTTACTATTACGAAACCCTGTGATTACAACCCGATTATCTATGTTAGCGCTGTGGGAACGCAGCGTAATTGCTTCTTTCACATGTTCGATAAATGATTTTTACTGTTGAAACGGGAGCTCCTGTGGTGACTTGGATACCGAAGTCCTTTATAAGGCGAGAATATTCTCATATTTACCACACTAATCTTAACAACCGTAGGAGACGGGATAAGAACTAGTTCATTAAACAGTAAAATGGTATCAACAATACTATTTTCTTTTGTGCTACTATTCACAGTCTGTCGCATTCAGAATAATCCAGTAAACGGCCAGGAAGTTACACTTTCAACAGGTAAAATAATTAATTATTATAATTGATGGCAGAAAGTACACAAAATTCTTTACTGAAATTGGTTCTATAACCAATGGAGTGTTATTAGTACTTAAGAACCTAGAAACGTTTTAGAATCTAGGGTTACAGAAAACGCGTAATGATGAACACATTTTCGTTAAATGGATAGTTAAAAGAAAAGTTAATACATTCATGATACGTTTATGTTTATTTTAAATGTTTTTCAGGGCAAGAATGTCAAATGACCCCAGTCATCCACGTTCTTCGTCACCCAGGTTGCAAACCAAAGGCGATACCTTCGTTTGCTTGCGTTGGAAAATGCACGAGCTACGTACAGGTTGATACGGGAGTTTACTCGTATGTACTAGGCCTTTTTTCACCCTTTACTTCAATATATACTTTTTTACGTGTTCTATTACAGGTATCTGGTAGTAAGATATGGCAAATGGAGCGTACTTGTAACTGCTGCCAGGAATCTGGAGAGAGAGAAGCAACAGTTATCTTATTTTGCCCTAAAGCCAAGAATGAAGAAAAAAGATTTATCAAGGTAACATTCAAATTGTAACTGTTGCAGTGATATTCATAAGACTGGCTAAATTGATGTATTCAAACGTATAGTATTTTTTTTAACATTGGCATCTGAATTTAGCATAGAAACAGCCCGCAGTCATGTGTTAATTTTGAAGAATTAAAAGCATGATCGTATTGGTTTAACAGTCCTTGGATAAAGGGCATGTTTCATGTTGGATAAGAACTATTTTATGTTTATAGGTATCAACCAAGGCTCCTCTAGAGTGTATGTGTCGCCCATGTGGTAGCATAGACGAAAGTTCCATTGTTCCTCAAGAGATTGCTGGATATTCTGAAGAAGGACCTCTACATAATCACTTTAGGAAAACTCTATAAAAAACTTTTTAATAGCTATCCCCGCAGTTGATTTGGATTGTTAAATTTTTGATTTTATTGATTAAAAGGCCTTGACTGAAGATGATGTTTTATTCACGATTACACTATCTGTTGCCTGCGATTAAATTTGGAATCATTTCCCTTGTAAACCGTTCATTTATTTCGGGTTAAAAAGTACCTATTATAATTGCTATTCTAGCCGACATACCAACCAACATACTGATCCGATCTAGATGAAATTTGTTACAACGATAGACTAGACCTTGAGAAAGCCCCAATGCTAAGTTTCCACTCACGCGATATATCGTGTAGTTCAGCGCCGCGCCGCGGTGAAATCCTATTACTCGCTTAGGCTGCATAAAAATCCAGAACATGAAAAAGTTACTCTGTCTGTAAGGTATCTATGCTTTTTACACATAAAACTCTGAAGTAATTTTAACAAAACTTGAATCAGAGATAGAAAAGTCCTTGGAAAATATAAATAGGTAGCCTAAAGAAACTATTCCACGCAGAAGTCGCAGGAAAAAGGCTTGTTATACCATTTACCTAAAATGGTATAACAAGCCGAAACCAGCCTATGTAACGAAAATATGCGTGTAAATACTATGGTAAAACATCATTTTTGAAAGACATATTACCTTATAAATCAAAATCAAAAATATGATATGTATGAAAAAAAATTATGAATTCAAATGTCTGAGTTTACCTACTATATGTACTAAGATGGTACTAAGCATTATGGTAACAGAGGCTAGTTGAAGTGAAACTTCTTTATCGGCGTTGGAAAAAATTTACCGTCACGTTTTGCGTCACATTTTCGTCACATTTTTCGGTTACGCGCCATCTTTTTCTTGCCCCTACCACGGTTGGTTCAGACGATAGCAAAAAGGTAAAGTGAAATAATATTTAACCAATTAAACCAATTTAACCAATTTAACCAATTGAACCAATTTAACAAATTTAACCAATTTAACCAATTTAACCAATTTAACCAATTTAACCAATTTAACCAATTTAACCAATTTAACCAATTTAACCAATTTAACCAATTTAACCAATTTAACTAATTTAACCAATTTAACCAATTTCTGGAAAGTTGCATGTAGATAATTTTTCGAAAAATAAGGCCATAAAGAAGTTTCACTTCTTACGTGTGTACACTAGTACACGCACAACTTTTTTTTGCCTTGTTAATATACCATTTAGCGAACAGCCTGTTTAAGTTCTGTGCTGTAGGCAATAATTGCAGGCCAATTATCAACAAATGGGAATTCAACGTACCTACACAAAACTCTCTTTACATACGCCAGTGCTTGTTTTAAATTAAATTTGATAAGTTTTAAATTGTTTGGTAATATGACTCAAGACTTCAAATGTATTTAAGGCTTAAACTAGCTTTATTGTTGCAAATATTTCTTTGCTCTAAGTGCATTTAATGCTCTAAGTAGGTACTAGATGATTTCATTTTATCATGTTGCGAGGAGATGCGGGTTCGAGTCCCGCCTGAGACAAAATTTTTCAAGTTTATATACCAATAGCTTAATTTTATAATTTTATGTATTTTCTAATTTTGACTTTTGTAATTAAATATTTCTGTTATTTTGGCAGATATGGTTACCATAGGCTACCATACTGTCAAAATCCTTATTTTCTTCTAAATTCTTTTAAATTTCGGAAATTCAAAATTGTTCGATCGTGCCTCGCCTCGAGTGTTAGGTTAGGTTATTTTCATTACGGAATTTCTGGATTCGGTCTCCACGCTCAAGGTCCGCGATAGAAGCTATGCAATAGCTTAAAAATGCTATGGGAGCCGTTACACATTGAAACATGTTTTTATGAATGGTTTTATCGATAACTTAATAATTCTATGAAACATTAGTTTGATATATCGTTATTCTGCTTAACAAAACAATTGCGAAAAAATTTTTTTGTGAAATGTTATTCGATGTTGTGAAACAGCGATTATTAACTATTCGATAAATCAAGAAAAAAAGATATTACCATTCATGGAATAGCTTTCTATGAAATGAAATTCGTTATCAAAAAATTATGTGTCTTGATAGATACCCTAATAAAAGACAACATGGAAATGTTTCTTAGTTATGGAATACTTGTTGCTGTTTGCCATTACTTCGTACGCGTGGAATTCAGAAAATGAAATTTTGATTACTTGTTCTTTTTCACTTACTGCCATTGATGAGCTAACACGGCACAGCAGATGACACGGGAAAATCTTTTGAAGAAATAAATAAAGAAAACTAATTAACAATGGCTGTTATTTTTTTTATTAATTAAAACTGTTTGTTTTTTTAATTATATGTAAAAAATATACTTACCGGGCACATTTATCTGCCCACTATTATAGTTGTAAGAAGTGAGGGCGGTTAGGTATGCCGCAAAGTAGGTGCATAATCTCGAGATAAAAACAGTGTGACAGTAAACATTATTTTCCAAACGACAAACTGCAATTATTATCGATAGTCTAAAAATGTTAAAGGTACGTCACTAGTTAACACACACATTGACAAATCAAAACTGGTCACGCATTATCGGGCTGTCAGTGGATCTACTTGTATCCTATATCTATGGTTCATATACTAATAATTTGTTTGTGGCGTTCTAAAAAATTGTGCTGTATTATTTATTGCTGCTTAGTTTTTTTCTATAGTATTTAAAATAAAATAAAAACACTGTATTTTCCCATTTCGTGACATTGGCGGAATCGTGTAGCTTTGGCCGAAACACTGCCTTCGCCATATTATAAAAGAAGAAGAAGAAGAAGAAGAACATTTTATGGAATTATCTAGTACATCGTACTAAAGTAAATACAATTTTATTTAACAATGGTCACATGTTCTGTGAGTGCCTGTGGAGTCAACCACAAAAATAATCCAGAGAATTGCTCATTTCACAGGTAAATACGTAGAAAGTCGTCATCGTAAAAACGCGTTATTTTTGTTGAATTTGATCTTGTTGTTATGTTGTAAATATAAAATTATTTCAATCCACTTGTTCATTTTAATATTTTGTATAGATTAAATTCTGTGTATTGATTATTTACATTATTTTAGTGGATAATTAATTCATCGAAATATTTTACATGTACGCTAGAGCTTGACTCAAATTTATCGATACTATTGTCGACATTTATCTTGAATGTTTCCGGAGAAATTTGATGTTATTTTACGTTTAGCGTCTCAAATGAATGTCAACTTAACAATTTGAAGAAGGAAACTGTAAGGAATCACATAACTAAGATAATCTTGTTTAAAAGTCCATAATCAGTGTTTGATACATCAGAATGTAAATGTTTATTCAGATTTTGTTTACTTGTTCTTTTTCACTTACTGCCATTGATAAGCTCACACGGCACAGCAGATGACAAGGGAAAATCTTTTGAAGAAATAAATAAAGAAAACTAATTAACAATGGCTGTTATTTTTTTTATTAATTGAGACTGTTTATTTTTAAATTATATGTAAAAAATATACTCACCGGGCACATTTATCTGCCCACTATTATAGTTGTAAGAAGTGAGGGCGGTTAGGTATGCCGCAAAGTAGGTGCATAATCTCGAGATAAAAACAGTGTGACAGTAAACATTATTTTCAAAACGACAAACTGCAATTATTATCGATAGTCTAAAAATGTTAAAGGTACGTCACTAATTAACACACACATTGACAAATCAAAACTGGTCACGCATTATCGGGCTGTCAGTGGATCTACTTGTATCCTATATCTATGGTTCATATACTAATAATTTGTTTGTGGCGTTCTAAAAAATTGTGCTGTATTATTTATTGCTGCTTAGTTTTTTTCTATAGTATTTAAAATAAAATAAAAACACTGTATTTTCCCATTTCGTGACATTGGCGGAATCGTGTGGCTTTGGCCGAAACACTGCTTTCGCCATATTATAAAAGAAGAAGAAGAAGAAGAACATTTTATGGAATTATCTAGTACATCGTACTAAAGTAAATACAATTTTATTTAACAATGGTCACATGTTCTGTGAGTGCCTGTGGAGTCAACCACAAAAATAATCCAGAAAATTGCTCTTTTCTCAGGTAAATACGTAGAAAGTCGTCATTGTAAAAACGCGTTATTTTTGTTGAATTTGATCTTGTTGTTCTGTTGTAAATATAAAATTATTTCAATCCGTTTGTTCCTTTCAATATTTTGTATAGATAACGTTCTATGTATTAATTATTTACATTATTTTGGTGGATAATTAATTCATCGAAATATTTTACATGTACGCTAGAACTTGACTCAAATTTATCGATACTATTGTCGACATTTATCTTGAATGTTTCCGGAGAAATTTGATGTTATTTTACGTTTAGCGTCTCAAATGAATGTCAACTTAACAATTTCAAGAAGGAAACTGTAAGGAATCACATAACTAAGATAATCTTATTAAAGATCTATAATCAGGGATTGATTCATCAAAATGTTAATGTTTGTTCAGATTTTGTTCTTTTTAAGCTATTGCATAGCTTCTATCGCGGGCCTTGAGTGTGGAGACTGAATCCAGAAATTCCGTAACGAAAATAACCTAACACCCCCCCACTCCGACCGGCACAGCGGTGATACTTTTTAGTTTTATAATTGCATAAGTTAATAAAAAAGGCTATGCAATAGCTTTACCGTGGCAGTCTCCGAGTGCCACACGTCTTTTTTAATTACTGCCATTGCTGAGCTCACACAGCACAGCAGATGACACGGGAAAATCTTTTGAAGAAATAAATAAATAAAACTAATTAACAATCGCTTTTATTATTGTTATGAATTAAAACTATTCATTTTTAAATCGTATTTAAAAAATATACTCACCGGGCACACTTGACTGCCCACTATTATAAGTGTAAGAAGTGAGGGCGGTTATGCCGCAAAGTAGGTGCATAATCTTGAGATAAAAACAGTGTGACAGTAAACATTATTTTCCAAACGACGAACTGCAATTATTATCGATAGTCTAAAAAAGGTTAAAGGTACGTCACTAGTTAACACACACATTGACAAATCAAAACTGGTCACGCATTATCGGGCTGTCATGTCAGTCGATCTACTTGTATCCTAAATCTATGGTAAATATAGTACTATTAAAAACTGGCTACAGAATCTGAGATATAGTGAAACAGAAAAATTGTTAAAATAGATTAGTTTTATCAGTATATAAACTTGAAAAATTTTGTCTCAGGCGGGACTCGAACCCGCATCTCCTCGCATGCCGGGCGGGCGCCATACCATTAGGCCACCGAGACACTGCGACACGGCGCGAATTTTTCAAGCATATTCTTACGCTGTAAGCCAGCGTTGTTTCATCAAATGTTAGGAGTTTGCACCCTTAACACCCGAAAGAAACATCTTTGCAGATGTTTGACAGTCAGTTAAGATGAAACAGCTATTCATATACTTTATTTTGATATTTTAGCAATTAAATTGCAATTATAATATCAGTATATAAACACGGCGCGAATTTTTCAAGCATATTCTTACGCTGTAAGCCAGGTATGGCGCCCGCCCGGCATGCGAGGAGATGCGGGTTCGAGTCCCGCCTGAGACAAAATTTTTCAAGTTTATATACTGATATTATAATTGCAATTTAATTGCTAAAATATCAAAATAAAGTAGATTAGTTTTAGTTTATTTTTATTTTTATTATATTATATTGTTTAGATTAGTAGTTAGCGCTTTACAAAGGCATACAATTTATTGTTAAGAAGAGCGGAGTTCTCTTGAAACAGGAGGCTCCCGAAACGATGTGTAATATTGTAACTTTTGTAAAGCAATAAATAATTTTGAATTTTTGAATTTTTTTTAATACCTATGTATGTCTTAGGCATAAACGTAGGATATAAAAATGTATGGTTTTAGGAATGTAGAATTTTCACTAATGACATGGCAGTTTGGTGTCAGATTTTAGCCGGTTCTAAAGGTCACAAAAAAAAAGAAGTAGGAAAATGTCAGTGTCAGAAAATGCGAAATTATTGACCGACCGACCGACGTCAGTTTAAAATTTGTTTATTTTGAACTATTATCGCTGTTCATTTGTGCATTTATTTATCGATTTTACTGAAATCCAACCAAAATGAGTCGCCGAAAGCGTGCAAAGGTATACTATATTTTTAGATTTCGAAAAAAATCGTACAACACTCAACTTTGACTTTGTTTTGAACATGAGGTTATGTTTGCATTTATTTATAGGTTGAAAACCGCGAATTAGATGAAAAACTAAAGCAAGATGATTCTGAATCGGATCAATCTGAAAGGAGCAAAGTTACCTCCTCCAGTCCAGCATCAGTTGGAGGTCGCCGAGAGTCATCGTCGAGTCGAACAACCGATGTGAAAGAATCTAAAAAAGAAGACAAAGTAATTATAGAGGAGACCAAAAGTGATGATATTGAAGAAATAAACTACAAAGAAATGCTTAATAGGTAAATTCAGCTAAAAAAAACCTTTTTACTCTGGGAACTGCAGTTTCATACTAATTAGCTACAATATATTACAGCTTAGAGGGTGCAGCATTTCAGTCTCGCCTGCCATTTGACAAAATGTCGTCATTAGAAGCAGAATGTTTCTCAGACCTTCAAGGTGCTTCCAGTCAAGCATTTGTGCAAATCAGGAACCGTGTGCTGAAGCTATGGTTTGAGGATCCAAAGAAGCAACTGACTCAGGAGTATTCAGTTCAGAAAATGGAAGTAAGTTTATTTAAATAATATGTATAACTTAATGATGAGGTATTGCTGTTTAAATTACCATCACTTGTGACCTGTTACCAATAAGTACCTAGTAAAAATTATTTTGGAATGAAGAGATTGATGTAAATGAGAGTAGAACCAGTTTATAAGAAATAATTACAGGAAAATGACTTTATAGGAAAACTTGGATTTATATGTATATGTTACCGGCAATCTGTATAATTCAGGTATACCTAGGTAATGTATTGAATACCTAGGGCGTCTAGGCTATGTATGAAATATTATGAATTTTATTTTCCATTCTAAACTTTACCTAGGTAATGTATACACTTCCTAGGTATTGTATAGATTACCTGCTGATCCACCGGCAATGTGTAAAATTACTATATTTGGGCCTGTATTAAGCAATGTTATGTAAGTAAGTAAGTACCTATGTGGTAAGAAAATAATAGACAAAAATATATAATAGTAGTCATTAAAAACAATCTTTATTCAAAGCCAGGTATTTATTTTAAAATCACAATCTAATTACTATGAATGTAAATTTAAAAAAGTAATCAGTTAAATAATTTACGCAACAAATCAATTACTATGAAAACTGGCTTCTCTGAAAAATAATTATGTAAAAATATATATAATTATTTTTACATGAAGAATTCTTTTAAATGTAATTTTTTTTTAGAACTGATGCGGTTCTCCACTAGTAAGGTGTTTTTCTCGCATAAAGGGCAAAGAACTTTAGAACCACAGCCTTCTTAAATATCATTGATTGATTAATTATACTTTTATAGTACAAAAAAAGGTAACATAAATTACAATTTGACACATCTGTACAATAAGGCAGTCTTATTTGCTAAAAGCAATCTCTACCAGACAACCTTTGGGTATAAAAAAGAAAACTTCGTTTTAGTGGATGTGGTGATCATTCTTCCGAGCAGCAGAAATAGCATTGATTGGTTGATACTGCATGTTCTACATGAATAAACATATTTTGTGGACTCCTCGGTACAAACATAGCACAAGAGTTGGGAATCCAAAGATTGTTCACGTCTTGATACGAAATGAATATAATTTGAGGATATTCTATGTACCTCAGAAGGAAGATATTCAATATTTACAAGCTCACCAATAATCTTGGCACTTCTTATAGTCGTGTATCAACCTGTTAATCTAACACATTTCTAAGATTTAAAGCTTCTTTACCGATCTCAGAACTATCGGTGACAGGGCTTTGTTCGTGTTGAGCCTCAAGAGGTTCATTTTGTGTCTAAACTGGATTGGGCTATTACTGGTTCGTCTCTCCTTTCCCTGCTATTATCTATAACACACATTGCCGGGAGCATATTGGGTATTGTATAGAATGCCTAGGCATTATATCAAATGAAAAATATTTCATACATTACCTTCATGTTTTAGGTGTTCTATACATTGCCTAGGTATTGTATAGAATATTTTATACAACATTTTATACAGATTGCCAATAAAATATAGATACAATAGTATTATAAAAAGTGACTTGTTATAATGTTAATATGAAATTATATCTGGTTACTGTAATTTGACTGGCATGTTGATTATATTATACTCTTTCTTGTTAAGCTATTGCATAGCTTCTATCGCGGGCCTTGAGCGTGGAGACCGAATTCAGAAATTCCGTAACGAAAATAACCTAACACCCCCCACTCCGACCGGCACAGCGGTGATACTTTTTAGTTTTTCCATCTATCGATGAATAGCAGAACTTTTAATGACTTTTTGAAATATCACGCTGGTCTCTTTAGTTCAGCAACCCGCCTTTAGGTGGCATTTGCATAAGTTGATAAAAAATGCTATGCAATAGCTTTACCGCGGCAGTCTCCCAGTGCCACACGTCTTTTTTTCTTTTCAGTTAATTAAATGATTTTGCCTTCTCATACCATTTATCCAACAGCCTGTAGGAGTTCTTATAATACGTACTTCTAACATACATATTTTCTAGAGTGTATTGTATGGCTGATAAAAGTTATTAAAACAACATTTTATTTTCTAGGTTCCTTATAATGGTGACCCAGCACTGGTGATGAGAACTCACGCATTTCTTGAAAGACATGGCTTTATAAACTATGGTATTTATGAACGGATCACTCCTATACCAGCTCCTCCAAAAGGAAAACAGCGACCCAAAGTGATAATTATAGGAGCAGGTACAGTACTATAATCTTTATACTGCAATCATGATAGATTTGGTTTGTCATAAAATTAGATAGTGATTTATTAATGTTTTTATTTATATCTTCTGAATATTTATGGCTAGACTCTGAATGAATAGCAAAATACACTTAAAATTAACTTCGTAAGCTCTGGGATATTTCAACAGCAGTATTCATTCTGAATAATATGTAGTGTTGTAGACCGAGAAAAAAATTGGTTCTGTGTAGTTTGCTTCGAATTTTGTACTTTTAGCAACGGTAGCACTTCTTTTAGGATATTGCATCTCATTGCGATATTGATAATTTTCATATTCTGGAAGTTTGTTAAAAAAAGTAACAGCCTATAATCATCTCACTGTAGGGAAAAGGCCTCCATCATTGAATTCAAGTTACCACAGCAATGATGGGTGTATTGGCATAATCACCACGCTTGCCAAATGCGGGTTGGTGATCACAAACCCGAGCAACGTTGGAAATTTCAAAATTTTTTGTTGCCTGACCCGGGATTCGAACCTGGGACCTCGAGATCTTGGCCTGGTATTTAAACCACTCGACCGACGGGGCGTTGTTAAGCATTTATAAAATAATGTATTTAAAAATCCATGAATATTAAATTTACTTGAAAATCTATTGACTTGCTAATTTAAATTATGAGGATAAGTTAGTGAAATGAGTTTGATTTTATTATATTTATAATTTTGTTGCAGGTGTTTCGGGCTTAGCTGCTGCTCGTCAGCTCCAGTCCTTTGGTTGTGAAGTTGTGATTTTAGAAGGTAGAGACAGGGTAGGAGGAAGGATTTGCACCTACAGAAAAGGCCCATATGTAGCTGATCTAGGTATTAACTCATTATAATCCTGTATACCAGCGTTTCCCATTTGCCGGGTCGCGACCCGGTACCGGGCCATTAAAAAAAAATACCGGGTCGCAACATTCCCGCCTTGTTTATAAAATAATACCTACTATTGATCGAGGTACCTATGGTAAATATTCTTCTTAAACTTTTAGTCATTTTCTTGGAACTAGAATATAAATTCTGCACAAAAGTAGCCAGGTAGTAGAGTTTTCTCTTAACCATTGGCCCATCTGCGAACACCAAATTGCCTGTCAAGGCGATTATGGAAAAATCTTATGATTCTAGGAGACTTCATCGTCCCTTCCATTAAGAGTCTATTGTCCCAGCTGTGGATTAATATGGTGAGGATGATCATCAAATTTTGAAGATGATGATGTTGATGAAATAATTGGTTTCTCACAGATAGATAGTTACAAAACTCATGATGTAGGTAATGCTTTTAACAAGTAAAACTTTCTTTTTTATTTTAGGTGCTATGGTGGTAACAGGGTTAGGGGGTAACCCAGTGACAACATTATCAGTTCAAATGAATATGGAACTCCATAAAATAAAACAGAAATGTCCACTATATGAAGCTACTGGAAATCAAGTCCCTAAGCATAAAGATGAAATGGTATGTATTGATCAAAATTATAATAAATTAAGTGTAGTGACCAGTATTGAAAAAGGAATGCTTAAATGTTTTGGACATTTTGAGAGGATGAATGAAAGTAGGTTGACTAAAAAGATATATATGGCGAGTATGAATGGAAATGTTGGAAGGGGAATGCCTCGACGAACTTATCTTGATCAAATCGGGGAAGTTCTAAAGAAAGGTCTGGTCAAGAGTACCCTAAACCGGCGAGCGTGTATGAAAAGATTAATGAATGTGGATGAAGTGAAAGTAGTCTGTAAGGATCGTAGCAAGTGGAAAGATGTGGTCTCTGCCTACCCCTCCGGGAAAAAGGCGTGAGTGTATGTATGTATGTATGTATGATTTAAGGTAATGCTTATTTACTAAATAGAACTCATATAAATGCATGTAAATTTAACCACGAATTATTGCTACTACTACTACTACAACTATAAAATCTACATGTTATGCAACTGATTTGTGATTCTCAAAATTTATTTTATTCAGGTGGAACGTGAATTCAACCGACTTCTGGATGCTACTTCTTATCTGTCGCACCAAGTGGACTTTAACTATTACAATGATACACCTGTTTCTCTTGGTCAAGCTTTGGAATGGGTCATTAAATTGCAGCAGAAAAATGTTAAGCATAAACAGGTATAAATTGATTTCGGTTGTGGATAAAAATTAATTCCATTCCGAAAATCCATCTCTCTCCATTGTTATATTTTATTCAAAAAAGCTGATTAAAAACTGTTCCAAATAATTTTATTTTCTTTTTAGGGTTCCGTACCCAAATGGTAAAAACGGGACCCTATTATACTAAGACTTCGCTGTCTGTCCGTCGCTCTGTCACCAGGCTGTATCTCAAGAGCCGCGATAGCTAGACAGTTGAAATTTTCACAAATTATGTATTTTTGTTACCGCTATAACAACAAATACTAAAAACAAAATAAAATAAGTATTTAAGGAGGGCTCCCATACAACAAACCCGTTTTTTTGGCCTTTTTGGTACGGAACCCTTCGTGCGCGAGTCCGACTCGCACATGGCCGGTTTTATTATTTAAAAATGTTTTTATTCCGTCTAATCTATGAAATTTTGCGAAAAGATTAAATGGTATTCTTTCCAGATCCAGCACTTGAAAGCTGAAATAACGTTACAAGAAAAACTCAAAACTAACTTAAACAAGTAAGTATAAATAGATTTTAGTTCAGTCCTAAAATCATAATGTCGAACAACTTGTGCATATATTTTCATACTTTCTAGTAAATGATATTGCTCACTTTGTTACTGACATTAATAACTTTTCAGTTTTTATAACCACCTCCCTAACTTCGTTGAGGCATTCTGTAAACGAGTCCTTGTCATAAAAAGGTTGAGTGGTTATTTAGGAATAAATAAGAAACGGAATGTTTTACCCTATTAAACTCAAATTTATTTTCAGAATGTCTGACATCCAAGAGTTATTAAAATCGATGAAGGCAGAGAAAGAATCATTGCTTGCTGATAAAGAGAAAGGTGCCACAGAAGACGCAGGCATCTTGAAAGAGTTCAACTTGCGTCGCCTGAACAGGGAAATGAACCTACTTTGTAACGAATACGATACTTTGGTCACTCAGAATAATGGCATTGAGGAGAAATTGTCGCAGCTGGAGACTAATCCGCCAAGGTAAGGCATAAATTAACTAGTTATTTTTAATTAGTTGACCCGGCGAACTTTCTACCGCCACAAAATATTTAACCAACACAGAGACAAAGCAAACAGTCTTAGAAAACAGAAATTGTTCCAGTCCTGACATATTGCTAAATAAACTTACGTTTAAAATGTAAAAACGGTATCCAGTAACATGGTTCTTAAAATCAGGGTACGTAATATTATCGACACTTAAGATATGATCATAATAATATGATGTAAAATCTTCAAGGGTCAAACTTAAATTAATAGATCTCATTAAGAAAGAAAAAATATTTAAACATTAAGTATGTATGTTAAAAACGAGGGGATATCAACAAAAAATATAAGTTACGCCACAGACAAAAGCTGATCTTACCCGTATCTCACCTTAAACTATACTCATCAGGGCCTCATTCCATGTCCATAAAAATATTTAATAAACACCCAGCGTCAATAAAAAATATAAATAAAGAAACAGCTTTCCATAACAAATTAAAAGAACTTTTGATATCAAAACACTATTATAAAAAAACCGAATATTTCAATGATAATTTATAATACAACTAGCTGACCCGGCAAACGTTGTTTTGCCATAAAAATGACTAAATTACTAAAATGGCTTTTAAAAAATAGGAGTTGGTGATAAAAGGGTAAAAATTTAGGATTGTATGTATTTTTAATGCGACATTATAGAAAAATAAAAAAAATTGTCCAAAAATTAAAAGAAAAATGTTAAGGGTGAATAAACCTTATCACTTAGGGTATAAAAAATAGATAGTAGCCGATTCTCAGACCTACTGAATATGCGTATAAAATTTGTCAAAAATCAGTAAAGTCGTTTCGGAGGAGTAAGGTAACTAACATTGTGACACGAGAATTTTATATATAAGACTCAACGATATTAAATACTTATTGTAGTTTATTAGTATTAGTATTTAAATTCGTTGATAAGACTAGCTGACCCGGCAAACGTTGTTTTGCCATAAAAATGATTAAATTACTAAAATGGCTAACAAAAAATAGGGGTTGGTGGTAAAAGGGTAAAAATTTAGGGTTGTATATATTTTATAAAATTTTAATATTTTACTACCCTACCCCTACCCTACTCCTACCCTACCCCTACCCTACCCCTACCCTACCCCTACTCTATCCCTACCCTACCCTACCCCTACCCTACCTACCCTACCCCTACCCTACCCCTACCCTACCCCTACCCTACCCCTACCTCTACCCTACCCCTAACCTACCCTACACATACCCTACCCCTACCCTACCCCCACCCCTACCCTAAACCATTCCCTACCCCTACCCTACCCTTACAAAAAAGACGATAATTGATCAGTTATCGAGCGGGATGAAAAATGATTAAATTACTAAAATGGCTATTAAAAAATAGGGGTTGGTGATAAAAGGGTAAAAATTTAGGATTGTATGTATTTTTGTATGTTGTATCATAAAAAAATAGAAATTAAAAATTTTGTCTAAAAAATAAAATAAAAAATTTAGGGTTGGGACTACACCTAACATTATCCCCGACAAAATTGTGAATCTAAACCATTCCCAGATCCCCTTGAACACACACAAAAATTTCATCAAAATCGGTCCAGTCGTTTGAGAGAAGTTCAGTGACATACACACTCACAGAAGAATTATATATATAAAGATAATAATAACAATAACATATGAATAATTGCTAAATTCATGAAAATGATCCTCCCCTCTCCTAATTGCCGTGCTCTACGGGGCCCATTATGTTATTTTATTTTATTTAATTGATCTACCAACAATTGTTACAATCATACAATTCACAATAATTTCAATTTTCTTCTATAGCTAAATGTACAATTTCTTAAAGGTAAATACCACATGTACTGTACAGTATCACTAAGGTTAATAAATTAGAATCAAATAACAAACAATAAAGGAAGTGGTTATGTACATCACTATAAATCGACTATGGTTTCATAAAGGTGCCTGCGAAATGTATTGAGACTTGAAGCATGTACGTCAATGGATCTTCTATATTGATTAAGAAGTCTGCTTGTTCTGGGAACAAACGAACTTGAGCCCAACACTGTTGTACGTAAGGGTGGAACCAATGGTAGAATTTTGGTTCTAGGTAGCCGGCTTGGTGCTTTGAAATTAAATTTTCTCAACAAATCAGGGCAATCTATTTTATTGTTAAATAGTTTCATCAAGAATGTGAGATCTAGTATTGTCCGGCGTTTCTCCAACGAAGTGTATTTAAAATGTTTCAATCTTTCACTGTATGAAAACCCCCTCCTACACTGCCTTGCCGAGTGAGCCAGATGCCAGAGGAATCTCTTTTGAATCCGCTCCAACCTCAGAGAATGGCATGAATAGTGTGGTCTCCACACAACACTACAGTATTCGAGGACACTTAAAACAAAAGAGTTATACAATAGCCTTCTCGTCTGCAACTTGCGAAATCCTCTGCCAATTCGAATGATAAATCCAAGCATTCTAGAAGCTCTTTTTATTACACTTTCTAAATGAGCCACAAAGGTTAGCTTCCTGTCAACAATCACTCCCAGATCCTTAATATGATCGGCTTCTTGGACAATAGCACCGTCAATATAATAGCTAGATTTGATAGTTCTGTGTTTTCTCGTAAATTTTACGTAAAAACATTTATCTACATTTAGCCGCATTCCATTACATTTACACCAACGACTCAGGCTATCCAGATCCTCCTGAAGAAGTATGGAATCGCGTTCTGTTCTAACTATGCGCAGCAACTTTAAATCATCCGCGTACAGGTACGGGATAGAATATGAAATGCAATCAACTATATCGTTGATAAAAATATTAAACAGAACTGGACCAAGATTAGATCCTTGCGGCACTCCTGAATCTACACTGTATTCACCAGAATTAAATCCATTAACGGTTACAAAAAATTTTCGGTTGGTAAGGTTATTCATTATTGTGTTACATTATGAAAGCAATAAATAATTGAGAATTGAGAATCATGTTACAGAAATGCACCGTTTAGGCCAAACGCGTATATTTGAAAAAACGAGAGTTAATGGTCAATATTACAAGAGATATTAAGTCGGGGTAAAAAACTAGATACTTGGTATAATCGTCATCTAATCCAAACGATGCCCAATGATAAACATAAACAGTAAACATCCTCTAAGGATGTCCACAACGATCGGTTCCCTGCCACCTGCATCCAGTGGCTTCTCGCGACTTTTGCTAGATCGCCGGTTCACCTCGTTCGTCGCCCGGTGCACGATTTCAAAACCTTATCGCCCCAACGGCCATAAGTTCTTCTCACTTGGTATTAATCAATTGCTGTTGCCCGCGACTTTGTCTGCTTCAGTTTTTGCAACATTTTTCACTATGGTTCGCTACTATTGGTCGCACGCAGCGTGATGTTATATAGCCTAGCTCTCCTCGATAAGGAGATCCAACATAAATAGAATTTTTCAATTCGAAACAATACCTTCTGAGATTAGCGCGTTCACACAAACAAATAAACAAACTCTTCAGCTTTATAGTATTATAGATTAAGTCTTGAAACGAGAGTTTATTGTGTTTTGTTAATAATTACATACATTTTACAAATATGTTCCATATTTTGTTTATTGTAGCTCCGTGTATCTGTCAGTGCGTGATAGACAGATCCTGGATTGGCACTTTGCCAATCTGGAGTTCGCGAACGCCACGCCATTGAACACCTTGTCGCTGAAGCATTGGGACCAGGACGACGACTTCGAGTTCACTGGCAACCATTTGACAGGTAAGCTTACTGTAATTATAATAAATAATATTAATATTTTTAAGAAATGCCACATAGGGCCACTTAAGGCCACACAGCGAAAGGAAGGTGTAATAGTGATATTGAAAGGAGAGTAAATGCCGGCAACATGGTGAATGGAGCGTTGCACGCTTTTATGAGCATTCAGAAGGTTTCCGAAAAGGCCCGCCTGGCTGTGCATGGAGGGGTGTTGGTTTCAACACTGATGTATGGGAGTGAAAGTTGGGTGTGGCAGAGAAAACATGAAAGCAGAGTAAATGCAGTAGAAATGAGAGCGTTAAGAAGTATGATTGGAGTCAATCTGAGTGACAAGATTAAAATAGTGTAATAAGGGATCGATGTGGTGTAAAAGAGGATGTAGTGACCAGTATTAAAAAGGCATGCTTAAATGGTTTGGACATGTTGAGAGGATGAATGAAAGCAGGTTGACTAAAAAGATATATATGGCGAGTATGAATGGAAATGTTGGAAGGGGAAAGGCCTCGACGAACTTATCTTGATCAAATCGGGGAAGTTCAAAAGAAAGATCAGGTCAAGAGTACCCTAAGCCGGCGAGCGTGTATGAAAAGATTAATGAATGTGGATGAAGCGAAAGTAGTCTGTAAGGATCGTAGCAAGTGGAAAGATGTGGTCTCTGCCTACCCCTCCGGAAAAAAGGCGTCAGTGTATGTATGTATGTATATTTCCTAATTAAGCTTCTACAAGTAACTTGTATACGAGTACCAGACAATAAGCTACTACTAAGAAGCTTGTACTAAATGGGTACGAAACAACAACTAGGTACTAGAAAGTACAAGACAACTATCTATATCTATCTTTATATATATAATTCTTCTGTGAGTGTGTATGTCACTGAACTTCTCTCAAACGACTGGACCGATTTTGATGAAATTTTTTGTGTGTGTTCAAGGGGATCTGGGAATGGTTTAGATTCACAATTTTGTCGGGGATAATGTTAGGTGTAGTCCAACCCTAAATTTTTATTTTTATTTTTTAGACAAAATTTTTAATTTCTATTTTTTTATGATACAACATACAAAAATACATACAATCCTAAATTTTTACCCTTTTATCACCAACCCCTATTTTTTAATAGCCATTTTAGTAATTTAATCATTTTTCATCCCGCTCGATAACTGATCAATTATCGTCTTTTTTGTAAGGGTAGGGTAGGGGTAGGGAAGGGTTTAGGGTAGGGGTGGAGGTAGGGTAGGGGTAGAGTATGTGTAGGGTAGGGTAGGGTAGGTTAGGGGTAGGGTAGGGGTAGGGTAGGGTAGGGGTAGGGTAGGGGTAGGGTAGGGATATAGTAGGGGTAGGGGTAGGGTAGGGGTAGGGTAGGGGTAGGGTAGGAGTAGGGTAGGGGTAGGGTAGTAAAATATTAAAATTTTATAAAATATATACAACCCTAAATTTTTACCCTTTTACCACCAACCCCTATTTTTTGTTAGACATTTTAGTAATTTAATTATTTTTATGGCAAAACAACGTTTGCCGGTTCAGCTAGTGTATATATAAAAATGAATCCCTATTTCTCTTGGTCATCACATCACGCGTGAACGGCTGGACCGATTTCGCTAATTCTTTTTTTGTTTTGTTTGTTATTGTCAGGAAAATGTTCTTATGAAAGAAAAAATTAAGAAAATTCCCCGAAAAATTAGAAAATTAAGAAAACTTGATCACCATACTAAATTATTTGTAAAGTAACCTTAGCGCTTTTGACAATTTAAACTTTTTTAATGTATGGCGTTTGACATACGATTGTCAAAATGCGTGCTGCAAATATCGTCATATAGGGGGTAAAAAAACTGAATTTTTTCACATGGCCAGTAATGTCGCCTGTTACCGTGTCGGAATACCAACAAAGCTATTTATATACCCACCAGAAAAAAAAAACAAAGAATGTTGTGTATCATGAAGTACAATAATAATAAACTATTGGTAACATATTTTTTATTATACCATTTCGTTATCAATAATTATAGTTCAAGGGAGGACAACGTCTGTCGGGTCCGCTAGTACTTAATAATAAAATAAAACAGATTCAACCCTTTTAGGGGTCTGTCAGAGAAAGTTGAGTTTGCTATAAGGTTGTATCTAACGTCCGTGGTCGACCGGCGCAGGCCGGCCGGTATTGAGGGGTCGTCGCCGGCTTTAAAATTCCGGGTTCGAATCTCGGACCATTTGCTTTAGACAGACAATTTTTACTGGCTTGTGTGATTGTGGTACCATGGTATCGTTGTGTTTGATTTTTAAAATATTAACTTGTTCAAAATAATGTGTGGGCTGCTAACCACTTTTTTGTTATTTTCGAAATTGAGTCTACTGTTTAGTGGTCGTTGAAGCACATGTTTTTTGTGTAACTTTTGTATGTTTATAAACAGTTTGAAAGTAATCTAAGACCTACCCTACTGTTAGGCGTGATTGAAAAAAAGGGAAACTTCCAATATAATAGTGAAGTTAGGTACTTACATAGTATGTAAATATTGTAATCTCAGATGTGATAAGAGTCACCGTAGTGGGATGCAGGCGAAACCTATAATTATTTGTGACATTTCGAAGAGAGCAAATGGTTCGTCATCAATCATAAACCAATCGCAGTGACGACACACTTGATCGATGACAAAACGGTTGATATCAGCACGCTGCATTAGATCAGTTTCCGTCACTAATCATGTGAGCATAGATACTACGGCAATAATTTTAATTAAGTACAAAGATGAATGTATTTACACTTTGGTGGCATTACCAAATTTTTGTTTTGAACAGTCCTTCAAGTACTGATTACCATAATTATAATGAAACAACAGAAGGTACAGAATGTGTATAGAAGATAATAAAATACTACTATTTTTTAAAATTTTGGAATATTGTATGTTTATTCACAATGTAGATTTTTTAGTCTCTTGCATGTATTTTTTAAATTAGCATGCTGGAGTTTTGGGCATACTGTGAGCCAACATGCACTCTGTAATAATAATAAATAAAGAAAATTTTCTTCGGGATGTATGTTTTGTATTGTGTGTAATGTATGTCACCATAAAATTGTAAACTTCGTCAGATCATAATTGAACGTCGATGGATTACAATCTAACAAACCTAACCTAACCCACCGTTAGTTTTAATCTCACGCGTTGTTTTGTAAACTGACAGATCTCGCAATTTTACGGTGATATATAAGTATATTATGTATGTATGACACGGACTCTTCAAATGATCTACGAAGGATATTTTACATCCATCGACGCAGTAGTGAATTTAAAATGATTCTAACAATGAAAATGTAAATGTTCTTAGTAAACTGACACGAGCAAAGTGACACGAGAATGGTTCTCGTAAACTAACTCAAAATTCATTATGAATTCGTTGCGGTTGAACAGTTCTGATTTCGGTACTTACTCCGGGTCGACATCGATTACGATTTGCGAATTGAGGTTGTGGGCAGCCTCCGTTCGCGCCCTAGGGCTCGCCCCGTTATGTATGTGGAATTTTCGAGTTAGTGGACGGTTGTGATCTTCGCAGCGGAAGGCGGCCTCCTGCCCCGAGCGGCGGTTCGTGTCAATAATTACTATCATTTCATCCTACAAATTTCCAACTTCTACAGTCGATAAATTATCCACCGACTTCTGTGAATTGTAATAATGAGCGTTGCAGAATACTCGAGCCCTGCACTTAGCTACTTTACGCACATGTAGAACTAACATTGCGGGATGACGTATCTTTAAATCCTTGAACGTTGAAGTTAATTATCTAGTGGGACATGTTGGTATCGTTAACAATCTTAGTGGCAGCAGAATACACAAATAATGCAAATCATTGGAAAACGTTGTTTTTGCAAGTCTTTACTTGGAATTTTACTACTTTTGCTAAAATGCTTGTCCAATAAAATACATTTTCAAATACTTTGTCCTCCCCCTTCATCTTTTCTCTTATTCCTCTTAATCTTAGTTTTCGTCTACCCGAAGATTATTTGGTAGAGATCGCTATTAACGAGAGAAGATGAATCATTAGTTGGTTTCTCTTGTTTATATATTTTGGTAATCTGATTTTATGCAATGAAAGTGTATTGAATTAAATTGTATATCTTCTGTAATAGAAGACGATACTTATAATTACATTTATATATTACCAATTCGAACTAACTTGATATATAATATCTTGAAAATGAATTTTCCGCGCGCATAGTGGCCTCCGTTCCATTACCAGCAAACTCTCTGAAGCGGCGCCTGAAAAAGTATCAAAACACAGAAATAGTGTTATTTTGTTTTTGCCTGGTACCTTAATGTGAAACAATTATGTACCAATTTCATGATTTATAATAATAAGTACAAAAAAACTGTAAAATTTTGTATACTTTATGTCGTTGAAGAACCTATTCCAAAGTTTTGCAGTAGTATTCAGCATAAATATCTGTTTGTTATAGTTCTCTGATCTTTTATAACAAAAGTTGGCATACGAAATGTGACTTTCAATTTCTTAACACGTTTGAATTTATTGTTGCATCATATCGTCGCTCGGTTACGCATAAAAAGTGTAGAGTTGAAACTGTTCGCTGTTATTCAGTCAGGAGATATGTATCGCGACATCCCCGAGACGCCTCTTTTGTACGTTCGGGCAGTGCGTGCGTTGTTGGCCATATTTCTCGCTGTTCGTTCGCTCAGTGTTTGCGGCGTGGGTAGTTGAAAAATGACATCTTGATTGTTGTGCGTTATTCTACTCATGAGAATGTCGAGTCGGAGTCGTCGCGTGCACCGCCATTGTTGCCGCGCGGCCCGGGGCTCTACAAATTGAACGATTGTTAACCGTTCCATGAAAATGCTGCTATCGTGACTTATCACGGAATTATTGTATTTACCGAACTGACGTATTTTGTTAGAATACGGTACTTTACGTAAGAAGTGATATGTCTAAAGTGTTTTTACTGTAACACTATTACCTATGTGCTGGGGTGCCCTGGAACAATAATTTATCTGGAATACTAGATTCGGGTCAAGTAGGTATTCTATTGAGTTGCGCGATTAAAGTCTTAGTTTACAATGTTAGCTTATAGTGCATAAGTAGACTTAAGTAGGTACATATATTTCAAAACTAGTTAAATGTGTTAAGCGTTTTGTTCGGGAATACAGGCAGAAATATCCCCATCAGATACTACATTCTGTTAATAATTACAACGGCTATAATTTATCTCTTACGAGGCATTCATATATCATAAATAAAAAGTAACAAAGCCACGGTCAAGATAAATTATAAGCTGTTTTGCTGTTTACTAACGACAAATGGCATCTGAAACAAGTCCCCGAGGTGGCGTCCGGGCCAAGCGATCGTTCTCTAGGCGGGCTCGCGGCGGCAACAAGTTTTTGATAACGCCATGCGTGGTGTGAAGCAATAATGAATGTGATACAACTACGGCCTTCCTCATTTATCACGCGGACTATGAATAAAATATCTCGCCGCGCTGCCTTTATAAAGGTTATCCTATAGGATAGTCTGGTCGTGCCGGGAACCTCGCGGTCCATTGCGATCGCAATCTTAAAACCTAGTAATGGTTCTGCTCTCGGCAGGTATTCACCCCTGTTGTCTAGTGCGACAGTACTGCTGGATGTTCTCTCGTAGCATTTTTACTAAATTCCACATCGTAAACTAGTGTAATAAATTGCATGCCATTAACTGAAATCTCTGTGTCAATCTCCGTTATAGTTTAAAGAAAGCATGTAAAAGTTTGTAGCGTTACAAACGCTTGGCTAAAGCAAAAATCAAGTAAGATAGTGGAATAATTTTTTTTCGGTTACAATATACTATACTAGCTTGCTCGCTTATTTGTGCACGTGGAATTTATAAAAATTAAATCTATCCAGCAGGAACCGTAACTTTTTCTGGGATAAAGCCTAGCCATTGTGCTGTTCCAGCTTGATTCGCCCTGATTAAGTAACAAACATCCATACAAACATTCGCATTCATAATATTAGTAAGATAAGATTATGTTGTCAAAATTATTGAAACAAATTATTATTAAATAAAGATCTTACAGGGTCAAAAAGCACTGAAAGTTATTTTGTGGCTCCAGATGTTTATTTCGATCATAATAATCTCTCGATCAAAGTTACGGTACGGTCCCCAAAATAAATCGAGGGTCAGATAACTCATATATGACGTGTTATTTTTATGTGAAGCCTTTCGCGAGTGTTAAGGTTTGCATTCTGCATGACGGGGTGCCAGCCCGACTGCATGTGTCCTGACTCACAGGACATCAATCGCGACGGTGGCGTCGCTGTGTGGATGGAGGTGTCGGGGGCGTGGATGAATAAGCAATGAGCCGACGAATGGCTCTATTAACCCGCCATTGTTCCCCGCGATCGTTCGACTTGCGCAAGAGACACGTATTGTTCGCGTCTCTTAGCTTTCACTACGAGCCGATGACGTCACAAATGCTTACGACCTAAATGCTTTCGGTGTTAGATGTAGTACAATTTGCATTTATCGAGCCTTAAGGAGCACGAATGCACACAAACACGCGGAGCAAAATTCTCTCATCGTGTGAATGTGTACGGAATGTTGCTGTTCGAATGTAGAGAATAGTTTGTTTACTGCGTATTATATTTTTTTTTGTTGTATTACTGACAAAGCAACCTTAATATATAAGTACTATTTTAAACAATTTAGCAATCTACAAAATTTCTAACTCATGTTTTTAAAATCCTATACCATACGGTGACACAGGGTTCTAGGTACTAAAATAAACTTTACATCCTACGCAAAATTATAAACGCGAAAGTTTCTAAGGATGTATGGATCTTTACTCTTTCACGCTAAAACAACTCTACGGATCTAAACACAATTTGGCCAGTGTTAGTTTATTGGCTGGAATAAAATATAGGCTATTTCTCTCTTATCTCGAGAAAAGGTTGTAATACATAGTTTCAAATTCAAAATTCTTCGCGTACTAAGTCGCGGGCTACAGCTAGTATAGCATATCAAAAAAATAAAGTTTATTTCATAAACACTTTACAAAATAACTGTATGTAAGAATACCTGTGTAGGTGGCCCTGCTCCTCCTCCCAAGCATACATTTACCTTGTAACTTATTTAAAGTTATGACAAGCTTTTCAAATTAAGATTTGATATTGTCAACTTTACGTATTTGATCACAATAATTAGTGTTTTGGACGCCTAATGGGGAATGGTCAATTGTTAGATACAAATACCGTACGGACTTGCCTTGATTGAAAATGAACAGAAATGGAATTAAAAGTACTTTCGCATGTGTCAATGCCAGCTCTTGTAAAGCAACGTGTACTTTAAAAAATATTGCCAGGGAGGACAATAAATAACAGTTAGCACAGATAGGAGAAGTAGTTCATCGCGATAGGTACTCGCAACACTGTTTTGCTAGGTAGGACGTCGTCTCACAATTTATGTGGTGCGATGTTGCGGGGCGGTCCTGGCGGCACTTTGTGCTTCTAATTGACAAGTGTTCGGAAGCGATCTAGCGTTACACCTAACTAACTAGTCGGGCACCCTGTTCTGAGCTAATATATAATAGGTACACTATCTAAACACTCGTTTATAAGACCGAAAGATTAGAAAAAAAACACGAAAAAAATAAATAAACAAAGATTAAAACCTGTTTGTTGTACTAAGGCAACAATACTAATGAAAATATAAATACGTATCAAAAACATCTTGACGTATAAATATGTAATTTTGCAGGGAGATAATTTATAGTTAGGAGACGTCCGCTATGTACGGATTTCGGGACAGGGCTGGATTACTTTTTTACTCTTACAGAAACTTACAAATTTGAACTTAGACTTTGTCTGAGGGCTCTTATTATATAAAAGTACTTTAATAATGAAAGTACTTTTACACGTAAAAGTACTTAATATTTTGTGCTATGAGCTATGATCTTCAAAATTTGCAGGGAGATAGTTAACAGTTAGTAAACGTTCGCTAAGAACGAGTTTGCGACAGGGCCGAATTAAAGAGATCTTTGGGCTCTCGTAAGTTGGTATTGAGAAACAGTTATTCCTTATCCGATTAAGATAAAATTTTAGAATAGAGATATTTTGAGACCCTGAAATTTCTTTAAGATAGTTTTTCTTGAAATCATCCCTTATAAGAGTTGACAGTGAGGTGAAAGTGAGTATTGGGATCTATGTAAATATTTTAGCCTCTAAGGAAAGTGATACCTATAACTGGGAGTACGATAAAGCTTCTTCTCAGGCGGAAGGAGTCGCACGCGAAGCTCTAATGAATATACAAGTGTAATTGAAATAGTCCCACTCTATTAGTATTTCAACATTTTTTATAAAATACCAACATCAAAATAGTTTTTTCACTTTTTAATACAAACCGTAACATCTGATCGGTTATTTAGCTTGGAGAAAATCATTTTTCTGTTCTAGATTTTAATGTCGTTGTGTTTTGGTCATTAATGTCCTCCAAAACAGACAATAAGTTCATTTTGCATTCGTGTTTATCTGTTTAAGCCATGATGCAATTATAGCTACAATGCTGAATCTTCAGACAGCGACAACAATAGAATTGTAACTATCTCTGGGATCACTACCGGGTCTGTTGACAACACCGATAACGAACGTGTTGTAGGTAAACACTGTAAACCATGTTTCGATGCGATACCATCGAAATTTAGCTCGCAATGTATTGATATTTCCAACAAGGACAGTATACCCGTCTTTGTCTCGATTGCTTACATTAGATGGAGACACAACCAATGCTACCGCAAGTAAATTCGAACGCAAACCAGCTTATCTATTGCAATCTATTTATATCTGTGGCAATAAAAACCAATAAGCAATTTATAAGAGTGCCAGTCTAGTCTTATTTGCAGTCAGGGTATAACTTGTTTTTGATAATTGCGTTAATCTGGTTGCTTGCAGTAGTGTTGGTTTTGTACCCTCTGGGCGACTGGACTCTATATAATAATTTGCATCGTGTACAGTAGTAGTTTTATTACCAACAATTGGCCATTATCGGGGCGCATTTGCACGTTCAGCCGTCATACTGTTTAATATATTGTTTCTTGGAAGTTATCTCACCATATTTTTGCTATTCACTGTTCACGTTTAGCAACTAGGTAAACAGTGAACTGTCGGATGAATTCTAGCTCTTGTAAGTTATTAAGGTAATCTGGATATCCTTTCAGATTTGTTGCTGCTTCATAGATCATCTATGACAATGTACCACTTGAGTCCCACGCAGAGTAGTCGACTATAGTTCTGGAGATTAGGGTTCAGGGGATGAACGAGGTTGAATACGAATTTAATTTCAAATAACTAATCATATTCATTCAAATTTTGATTATTCGTGTTTGTTCGAATCGGCCTCCGCTTAAACTTTCCTTTCATAGTAAAAGTTGTAATCCTCTTTGTGAACCCTAATTGAATTCACTGTTATGCTAATACTGTGATTTCCCATCTTATTTCGTTAATAGAGGTCTGTGGTAAACCAATTAAAGGGAACGTTTGTGGATTATTCAACTTTCGGTACACGAATAGTTAGTGGGTTTTGCCTGTGCCTACACGGGAAATTAAACGTTTATCTAATCCTTTATGGAAATAGTACGCCGAAGTGACAATTGTAATCCGAATCGGTTATAATTAAACGGAGAGTGTGGATTGGATGTGTGTGTGATATATTTGGTGTAATATGAGCCAGGCATCGCACTGATTTTCGTGTTTACTTACGTTTGATAGTGCATATGGTCCTTTATTGCGCCTCCGAGATGACTTTACATTCCGCCCGCGGACTCGGTCGCCTCTAATGGTGGCGTATTGCGGTTTTATTAACGTTGTTGCCTTGTATACTACATTCCGCAACATCTTGTACAACACACACGCTGATATTTATTACTACTGAGTATTTTATATTACTTTGCGTACCTACTTATATCATCAAACACCAACTTGAGTCTTTTGGTGTTGTAATGAATGAAACACATACGTACAATTTGTAATGCGCTCATGAGCATTTTTACCATTTTTATCCTAGTGTAATGTATAGCGTTGTAAGCTTTTTATAACAGTTACCCAACCAGATTTCTCTACCAGGTAATAATTTTGTTAGGGTCTTAGAATGTACCTACATTACATAGACTGAATCTCTGCGATCTGTTGTAGTTAAATTTAGTCAGGCACTCAGGCCTATAATATTGTTCACAATTTTATGCATATAGGCTATAGAACAACTAAATATGAGCATTTCTTCAGTTTTCTGTCAGTAGGTGTAAGTGTGTGTGAATGCGAATGTGAGTGTGAGTCTTAACGAGTGTGTTAGCTACAAAAATCAGGAACAGTGTGATCATATTACCTACACTAACACACAAAATATTTTAAACATGTTATACCTTCATACCTAAATCCAATATTTTATTCCACTACCACGCTTTGTATTTTATCATTATTTTATAATGAAGAAACTTAAGCTTAGTACTACTGAGGTGAAAACCTCCTGAACAAATTATTCAAAGGATTTTCAAATGAACAAAGAACATGTAGCCTTCGCTTGCATTTCGTTAGGAGTGGGAACTGCGAATAGAGTAGGCATGTGCACAGAGGCGTTAGGGACGCGTCTCGGTGCGGTCGGGCCGACCACTCCGGGCAGTCAGTGCAGCGTGAATTGCGGAAACCCATTCCAGTTTTGCTAGCGCCCGCTCGCTCTAATTCCCTTTTTTGTTCACTGGATGTGCGCAACAAAAACAAATTGTCTCTAAGCGCAAAATAACCTTTTTAAGGTGTAGCGCTGACGACTGCAATCATATTAAAAGATTCAGTCTCGGAATTTTTATATTTTCATACGCCATCACAGTGTTGCCATGAGAAGAAACCGTGTTTTGAATAATTTGAAAAAAGGAATACAACCCGCACCAAGCTGTAAAAAGTAACTGCTATGAATTTTACAGATACTAGTACATGCTGAGTAGTAGATGCAGTCCTATTTTTTTACGTTTGCTAATATGGTTGGCAACAGCAATGCATGTACGTGCATTTTGATCAGAAGGTAAAATAGTTACATCATGAATTCTTTAATATAAAGTAATTGTTATAAACTTCGTTGTTTTGAAGACAAAGTCATAAGTGCAATCAGTACTAATAATGTATCAATTGCAATATGTATATGTATATACATTTTCACATTGTGATTAGAAGATAATATACGTAATATGTGTAAACAGTGCTTGGCTCGCTGTTCTCTATCTATTGTCTAGAATTGTTAATAGTTGGATGATCACGTCTGTCTTGGTCTGATGTCTCGTATTGAACCGATTGCAAGTTATAGATGTGGTCAGTGCTTAATTACCGATTTGCGAACAATCCAAGTGGCAGCTGGTGTTAGTTCGCCCGTGCTGAAGCGGCCCAGATGTTGGCTGGGGCGCAAAATGAAACACGTTAGCGCTTCGGCTGACGTCAGCTCCCTTTTTTGTCGTGCCGCCTGTGGAAGGCCATTTATCAACTTTTTATGGAAACGCTTGTTTTAATTTATGCTTACACTAACTTCCGAGCTCGACTATCTCTCCGACCTCATTTGCAACCACAGCTTTGTTACTGTTTACGAAGCAGCGAGAACAAGCTGTTCCCTGCATTTTAAAACCAACTTTATGTCGCCTGAATGAATGTTTACGATTATGTCTCTTCTCTCAAATATGGCTTTATGTACTCTAGAATATTCCTTGGACGCTATCATCGAGCCGTTTTCTTATCGCAATGACATTGGGAATATAATATTATAAATACATATGTGTTTCCTGGTTTATTTATTTGTTTTGAATCGAAGTTTAATTATTCGGCATATGTTTGCTAATGGTCGAGGAATGGAATAATTAATTACTTCGCCGTACAAGTAAATGCTTATAGTATGTGACTAATTTTTATTTGATTGCGAACTGACAAGTTGTACGTCCGTTTGGCGGCACGTTTTAAAGGTTCGCAATGCAATTACATCTGATGCTTGTCTGGACGCGCATCTGATAAGAAAACTAAAAAACTCGCGGGGTAACTTTTAATTAAATTCAAAAATTTTTCCTCATACTTGGAGCGTCCGCGATAGCATCGTAAGATTCACTAGTGAGCCGCTAAAACGATACTTAATCTTATTTAAAACATTAAGTCGACTACAGTGAGTTAACTTTTGATAGATTTGGGTGTAGCCGTGTTTATTTTAATGTTTAAGTTAACACATAAAGAATTGTTAAGAGGTATAAAACTGGCGGGCACAGGTGGCAGGTCGCCTGGAATTAGTTCTGTACTGAGTTGATGGGCAAACCGCTGGCCACAGGACAAATTTCGCTTATATTAACTTTTGCTCAGAGTAAATTTCTCTCTTCAACTCGCGGCCAGTGCACTTTCAAGTGGTAAAGTTTTAATCTCGCTCCGGCTTGTGGATACAGTACACAAGCACCTTGTGTGACTCAAAATACGTTTTAATTACGCTTTTAAAAGTTACCACTTGCACCGTTTATCATTGTGACTGTTAAGTTACTTTACCTGGAATTTGCTTCGAGGGAATACCTATGCAAATTTTTTAACGTGATTATTATAGGAACAACTTTTATGTTTATAATTAGGGGGTAAATTACCGAGTGTGTTGTATTTATTACGTAACTAATAATATTTCAAAACTGACTGGTAATGGTAAGTAATTATATGGAGTAGAAGAAAACTAAGAATTTATATATATAACTTGAGTTCTAACAGTTGCCTGTGACTTTGTACGTGTGGAGGAGCTACCCCACTTAAAACGTGCATTTTTTCGGGATAAAAAGTATACTTTTTGCCCGCAGCTCTACCCGCGTGAACTACACTTAAATATCGCGCGTGCGGAAACGTGCCCAACAGTAGGAAACCAAATAGCATAATAATGCATAGGTATGTTAATTTTAATACTTCCAAGAACATGTGTACAAAGTTTCATAATGATCGATTAAGTAAATTTCGCTTGAAAGGGTAACAAACAAACTTACATTCACATTTATAATATTAGTAAGGATATAATTCCCATCATTAGTACAAATAATGTTCGCTGTAATAGAAACGGATAACGAGCGAAAGCACTAGTCAGCTGGAAACGCAACTCTATGTATTAATAAGTTATGCATCATTGCACATAACACTTGCATGATGGAGGCTATGGCAGGAACAACTGGCTACTATTGTATCCATGCATATACGAATAGACTATAACCTGCTTTCTCACTACCTAGTTTAGTAGTTTCTTTAGTGTGGATAAACAAAGCAGTGCAAAACCTAAATAAACGCAATGAGCCCATTGCGTTTAGGTTAAAGGCATGATTCGTACTAAGAACGAAATGAGTACAAGCAGTAGACACCGTGTATTACGGATAAGTCTCGATACTCTTATTGAGACTGTTTCTACGTATGCAACGTCATTTCGGCGTGTGTTCCTAAAAGCGAGCACTTAACCACGGCGTAATTCCGGTAAAAGGTTCGGCGGGAGCGCCGTCCATTTCCTTCTTAATGCTTATTTAAGCGAAAAAGTTCGACGATTAACCGGATTGGCGGTTAATGAAACGCGCGACTTAGAGTAATACAGCCGTGTGCCGCCACCTACCGATAATATCACACATTATTTTCACATTTCATTGAGGTGCTACATATTAACCTGTTTTTCGGGTCGAGGCGTCAAAGTTTCGATGCTCAAGCTGATAAACTTAAACTTTTATTGGAGCGTGAAAACGATCCTGCGGCGATCGCTGTACAGGCCGCCACCAGAATGTATTATTAAGTAGCCCTGTCATGTCAGTATGCGATCATTGTTATACATATAAGTACCTACACTGAAAAAAGTTTCGAGTAATAAATAACCAACAATTGTGTAACCTATTACATAAAAATAGTGACTACATAAGTATAGTTCCTAGTAGACAAACTCGGTTTTGTTAAAATAGTTTAGTTATCAATAGCTCAACAAAAATTATTACTTACCAACAAATTTATAACTTAGGGGTAACCAAAGTGTTCGATAAATTTATGTTATGAAGTATATGATATTAGTGTTATGAAGAATAAAACAGTAGTGTAAAAATAGACCACTTGTTATGTTACTACGCATAAAACTGTTTTGTTATAAATAACTACGGGTTTGGTATTTTTTACACATACTTTTTTAGTTATTATTTACAAAATGGTTTCTTCTGTATAGCATCACTATACTGTTACCGTAACCAAACTATTTTGTAATTGGTAACTGAATTATTAATTGAGTAACTGATTAATAATAGCTTTACTCTGAATTTAGTAGTAACAGTACTTTCTTGTAATCTGTAACTGAACTTTTCGGTTAACAGTTACATCGCTTTTCAGTTACTAAGAGTGTTTTTTTGTTTACAGGTTTTTAGCATGTAGCCAAAATAAATATACATATAAGAAGTTTTAGCAAGATTCATTGGCACGTGCCTAAATCTTGCTGAAACTCTTCATATATTAATTTTGACTACAAACTTATGACACTTAAAAAAAAAAACTTGATTTGTACTAATTTGTTATATATTTATTAATTAACGAATTGGTTAATAATATGTACCTCTACTTATATATTCATTAACATTAAACTTTAATACTTAAAATATAATAAATTATACTTAAAAGAAACATTCCTTTATTTATAAAAAGCAAAACTCCAATGATATTTTATAACACTTAAAAAAACGAGTTTAGTGGGATTCGACCCCACGTCTCTTTGCATGCCAGGCGAGTGCTTTATCCACTAAGCTACACAGATATTGGCTAAAGTGTTGAAATTTTGCAAGTGTTTCTTGCTATCGAAGCCAGCGATTTTTCTGACCATGACCAATATCAGAAAACGCTGGCTTTGACAGCTAGAAACACTTGCAAAAATTCGATTGAATGCGAAGAGACGTGCTCGTAGAATCCTTCCTCAGGCGGTCGATTTGATTTAAGTGTTATAACCTTAGATATAACAAGCATGTAATTTATATTTTATGTTATTTTCAAGCATTTACCATGCTTAGTTGTTTCTAATGTGAAACAAACACATGAAAAGGCGGGGGATCCAGTCCAGAGTTCCATTTCCATAAACTTTTCCCTTTTTCTTATTATCGCTGGAGCCTCTTGTTTTGATGGTCTTCATTGCTTTTTTTTGTAGTTTTCTTAGTCGACATAACATTTGCTGTGCTCATTAAGAAAGGTAGCGATGTTAATGCGACTAAATCAAATTGCTCTTCGTGTGACTCTGTAAAATTAATATAAAAAATTAATCGCTCCGAAAAGTTTGGCACTAACTCTAAATGTGGGTATGGGTGGGTGCCATGGGTGGCTAATAATGTCATGGTAACGATATCTAGCGCCTTACGTACAGATAACTTACGCGAATTCAGTTTATTTATTTGTATTTCTAATCTGATACAAAATTGGGCTACTTTTAGAAAAGAGAGATAGAGACTATAATGAGTACCTGAGCATTGAAGCTACAAGTTTCACAAAAGTTCAAATATTGGTTGAAGTTCAAAGTGGACTTCTGACGGGGTTTATGCAACGGAACCCTCTAAGTATATGTTATTGCCTAATTATGTTTTATAGTACTCACCCAATAATGTTGTAATATACATTTCCAGACCCCACGACCGCAGATAATCAGAAATCGTTTTTTTCTGCTGCCTCGTCTGCTGGCTCCATTGTTGTAAGCGGCTGTATAATATGACCGGTTAAATAATTAATTTACTCACTGCACAGGTGATTATCGTACACTATTTCGAAAAATATAGCGCAAACAGCACCTCGCCGCCATGACGCGCAACACGAAAAGAACAGGTTTATACAAGTTTCGTTTGACACGACTGCGGGCGGGTAAATTCCAAAAACGTTTTGTTACGCGCAACATAACTTACCTCACCTCTTACAAAATTGTTGAGATTTTTATTTTTATTCAATTATATTTCATTTGTTTGTAAGAACTTTCTTAAACAATCTTCAACAAAACTATACAATTGGAAACAATTTTTTACTAAGTTAATAAATAGCACTTTAGTTAAGTAAAAAAAATATTTGTTAGGCCAACTTTAGGTAAATGATCACCTTAAGTTTGTTTATTTGTTATGTTACAAGGTGGCAAAACCGAGTTTGACAGTAAATGACAGAAACTTTAGTAGCTGAGAACCAAACTCAAATACAACAGTAGCAGTTGGTCTTGACGTAAACGAAATTTATTTGTAAGTTATCAAAGTTTGACTATTCCTCGGTTATCTCAACTAGTTTTGTTAATTATTTTTTTCAGTGTAGGTAGAATATTTTGTGGGTTACTTACTGAAGAGTGTTTTCTTTAGGTTTCTATAAGAATGACAACCCAGGGAAACGTTCTTCGTTAGTCTCATAAACAAGATCGTTAAAAACTTCATCCGAAATCTTTTGTATGTCATGTCGTTAACCAGATAATATATTTTCTAATAATAAATAAATAATAACTTCA
This sequence comes from Anania crocealis, assembly GCA_949315895.1. Classification (NCBI taxonomy): domain Eukaryota; kingdom Metazoa; phylum Arthropoda; class Insecta; order Lepidoptera; family Crambidae; genus Anania; species Anania crocealis. Next base: position 12,974,197 of record OX438862.1, read on the forward strand.
TAACGATACTCTGAAAATCAGTATCTATACATGTTCGTTACTCTCTGACTTTTCTAACTCCTATCTATCTGTTGACGAAATCCGTTCATATCCTTAATTTATATGCTGATTGAAACTTTCATGGTCACTATCATAAGAGTTAAATTAGGGGTTTAAGGAATGTACCTTGATCATTTTATGGGCTTCCGCTATTTCGACACTGTTGCAAGCGCTATGATCACGGAAGAACTCAGTTCTTAGTAGAATAAGAAGAATGTGTGTATAGGTATTATAAAGAAAATAATAGCCAATGTACGTCCGAATAGGCTATTTATATTTTATACTCGCATACTGCACATAATAGGTAATCCGCCTGTGGTCGTATCCTTCATAAACGGAAATATCATTGCGGGTGCTATAACAGATCAAATGCGATTGAGTTTAAATAACGTTGGTTGTAAAGTCTACTGCGATATTTTTATTGGTTATGCAAAATCCGTTTCGCGGTAATGCACCGGTCAGTGTTAAGCCATGTACACATTTGCATCGCCCTAAAGGATTTTCTATATTCTTTTAAATACTTACATGTAAATTGTATTCGTATTTTAACAATTTTTAAGATTCGCCAACCGTGTGTTAAAATAATTTCAATAAAGCGCTACGATATTAACAATGATTGTTAAAATAATAATATGTATTGCGTTAATGCTAATATTTGTGAAATCATTTGTTCAAAAACAGGTTGACAATGAAAAGAAAAATTTGGAGAAGTAAAGCGCCGCATATTGGGCCTAGTGCGGGCTACATTCAAAATAAAGTTACAATTAATACATGACATATTTCACCCATTGCGTTATATGCCAAGGCACCGACTGTTATATTAGTAGGTAAATGAGTTTTTAACGTTATCTATACATGTGTGCTGCGTAAGAGAATAGAGTGGATCTAATGAGGGCTCTCATTAAATCCTTTCTCATTTCTCAGCACGGCAGAGCGCGGTTTTCCTGCCGTATTGAATTGTGGTGCTGGGCGGGCTTCCGCGGCGGACGCCTGCCCCCGGGGTTCTGCCGTTTTTGCATTTTAACACCTAGGATAATGAGGTCTTGAGCTGTACTTATCGGGCAAAATTCTTTAGAGAATGCACCGCAGAGTTTTAGCATAAAATTATATGGTTTTGAGATCGATACAGAGAGTTGATTCCGTTTTTATAACGGACGGGTCAATGTTGGAAAAAAATGTTTTTCTACATTTTCTCGGGTGTGATTCTTGTGGTATCTTCTTTGTTTCCGATTTCCACAATACGAGTGCTAAAAATAGTTACTTTGGGATCAAAACAATATATGTGATGTGTGGTCCACAACTATTTTATTTATTTATTGTTTCTACATATTAAAAATCTTGTATCATTTCTGTAAATCACATCGATCTGCAGTTTACTTTTCTATCAAACTGTGTATCGTACAGCAGTGTATTATACACAGTGAGTTAGACACCTGCGAGAATAAACAGGTAACTATCGGTTTGATCGAATTGTTATTCGTATCTGTTTTCTCTAGAAACTATCTATTATTCATTGTAAGAGAACAGCTTTATAACTCCATTAACAATTCTACGAAAACGTCCAAATGTTATTTCCATGTATCGTTAACGTAGTATCGTTTCTACGCATTTCTAAAATATGTAGCAATAAAAGCGGTACGGAGCGTTTATTGTCAGAGGGCCTACGTATTGTGACCGTCCTGTTATGTACCAAATCTCAGCCGTGCCCTGGACCTTCATAAACATCCTGAGAATTTGTCGTCTTCACGAGCCTTCAGGCAATTAGGTGCAATAAACCCGCTCTCCCCTCACCCTTTACGACTTTGCCTTTGTTCCTTAAGTCTCTTATTAATTTTGTTTTATTTTCAACAAATCTCACTAGCTCCGAAGTATCTGGTAATGTGTTTTGTTTTCATTGGTAACACATTTAGTTAATGAGTTTGGAACGGAGACTTTGTCTGTCTGTCTGATAAAAGTTCTACGGTCTTACTTAAGACGTTAAAGGAAAAATAGAGGGGCGTAAGGGTTGGAAGCAATGTGTAACCCATTTGTACTTGTTTATCAGGGAGATAAGTGTCTGTGAGTGCGCCGTCGTCCGCCGGTCGTCTCCACTCATTAGTTAGTAGAAAAGATAGCACCGGTCGGATTCTTTCTTTAATTGCTAAACTATCCTCGTCCGAACTGATTTATTGTGGCCATTGTAACTCTCATACTGACGTTTCCGTATCCACTCGCTTCTTTATTCTATATCTATACTAATATTATAACGCTAAAGAGTTTGTTTGTTTGTTTGTTTAAACGCGCTAATCTCTGGAAGTACTGGTTCGAATTGAAAATTTCTTTTTTTGTTGGATAGTCCATGTATCGAGCAAGGCTTCAAGCCTAAAGGCTATATAACATCACGCTGCGACCAATAGGAGCGAAGCAGCAGTAAAAAATGTTGCAAAAATAATCTCGATCATAATAACAGAAAAAGACGCGGACGAAGTCGCGGGCAACAGCTAGTTACAGGACAATATACACTCGCTTCTCATTCAAAATTATTCTACTACATCCAACTTTTAGGAAGGACATGATTCACTTTTACTGCAGTTTGGGCATGTTGTTAAGTTAATAAATATTACACACACTTCAAACATGCGAAGATCTTAGCAATCAGAAAATCCTAACCAGAGCATTCAAACGCCTAACGCACACCCTGTCAATTGTACAACATACTTATTTATTGTGTGACAATCAGAGTTTTTCCTCAGTCTTTTTGACCATGATCATTTCTGCACGTCAACATATTCAAAAATGTTTATGTTTCACTGCGTTATTATAATAAAAAACTAAGTTACTTGAATTTAACTCTTAATAAAAGCATTAGACAAAAACTTAACAAAAACTAAAACTTAAACTTAAACCTAAATAAATAACTTTCAAATGTAGTGAAGTTCGGCTTTTAACTACAATCGTTATCTTGGCAAGCCCAGAAAATAAAATGTACTATATCATGTTTTTCTTTTGTTTGTCACGTTGTTTGTACTGTCACCAGTCAAGCACTAAAACCCGTACAATTAGGGGTAACTATTACAATCTAACTTTTTACAGGCAAAATGGCAAGAAAAGACTGTATCACCAACCTATTATCAAAACTTTCGCCCATTTATTCATCAACTAATTTCGCCTATTATCTTGGGCTATTAAATTTTCACGGAGGTCGAATTATCAGTATCAAAAGGAGCAAGAAAATGTGCACTTAAACTTCCTAATTCCGTTATGAAAGGGATAATAATGTATTGTCGACTACCTATTGTAATAGGAGTATCATGGGGCAACATGGGTTTCGACTTAAGGTATAAGTCGCGCTACCCGAAGTATGGCATTATAAGGGCGTCTAACCACTGAGTGTGGTAAGCGCATTATTGCAAAGCGCGTCGAGCGCGCGTCTCGGGTGTTTGGTGGTAAGGAAGCGACGCTCCTCGAATGTACAATGCTCTCTAAGCTCTCGGGCGGGTATTCAACGAATAAGTGCTTTTCTAGTCGAAATGAACACCGCTCTTTGAGCCTTATTTGGAAAAAGCGGCCCACTTTCCTCGAAGGGAATTACCATACGAGAGAGGGGGTTACCGCGGGTACGGGCAAGCGTTATAAAGATGTAGATTTCTCAAGTGCTTCTTAAGATTTCTTTCAGTCACTTAAGCCATCAGAACCATTTTAGTTATTTTATCGCGCCTGGTAATTTAAAGAGCGTTTACAGATTTTCTGAGCGATTGGCAAGTTTGTGTCATTTTATGATGTCTTAATATGGGTTCGATAAATTAATTAAATGGCACGTGCCTTATGAAACGTTTTCGCATATATTAGTGTGTTCGGATTAGTTAATGTGAATGTTCTGGTTGACAGGCGAAACGCCCAGCTATGCAAATCTCATTGTCTGTAATGCGTGCCTCGGCTGCGTCGCGCCCCCGTGTATGGCGACCTACGCAGCCTCGACAATCTCGCCCTATGAATATTTACAGCAGAGCGCTATGAGTCCTACCTATCTGATGTCTATCACTCTGACCTTTATGTAATCAGATACCACATTCTCTAATAATAAAGTCATACATTTTCGATCAACGTGTAGCAATGCGTATATTGTTTGACGTATCACAGTAATCTATCTAAAGTACTTTATAAAGTTCATCAGCTTTGATTCATCTACTTAACGACGTGTGCTTCGAATGTGTGTCACGTAAGTTTTGAAATTGCTTTTATGAGGTGTTGCGGAATATGTTGATGGGCCTCTCCTGTAAGTACTTATACTCATATTTACATAATTTAATGTAGTTTTTATCATTTGTACTGAGGACGAGTCACAAGTCAAGATTGACATCAAAATATAATATGTTGTATCAATGATTAATCTGCTAGTTGAGCATTTGTGTACGTAGTTATGTGCTCGTGACATTTGTTGAGTGCAACTTTCTCTGCGCTTACGCAATTCGTGATTGACGTTTTTGCTCTCGCGATGGGACGTGCCCTATCACCTATTCAATTGAGCTTTTCCGTGTTAAAAGATCGCGAGATATTGAGACGTCACGATTGATGCTTATATCATAGTGTAACGGCCGTTACATCATTCATGAATTGAACAAAAAGAGTTGATGAAATGGGACTACTCCTCTGCCAAAGAAGTGGCCAATTTGTCCTTACGGTACTTTACCGTGAACTGTATAACCTTAAAATTTGGGAACTTCCAAGACAGAAATTACAGGGTGAATTCGATAACAATAATCAAATGCACACGGCACTTGACACAGAACTGAAGTGTTTAGGTTAAACATTATCAGTTAGTAAATTGGAACTAGAGGCCTAGTCTTAATTGATTATTTTCCCCGTCCTACACGCACGCATAGGCTAGACACACCACAAACTGGGCAATAACTATCAGCGATTTATTATTTAAAAACCATAGATTAACATTGTGATGTTTTTATTTTCAAATTGTGAATCTAAGTATTTGTGTAAAGTAATGTTCCTAGTTTGATTTATAAATCACTCTACAAAGTGATCTGGTGTTCTCACTTATAATAATACTTTTATGTAATCTTTCCGAACCCGAAGACTGGCCTCCTACGCGATAAGAAAAAAGAGTCCAGCTTTAAATTAAGTTGTAAAATGTACCCTTGTCCCAAATGAGGCGATCATAAATCGAAGCTCTAGTGGGGTCATAAGCGGCGGGATGATTGTCGCCTCTCGGACGGACATATCGCTGGCATGTATACGGTTATTAGCCAGCAAACTTGTAAATTTTCTCACAAAACTACATCCGAGATCTTTATCTCGGCACCAACGCGCGATAACGCGACGAGCCAGCGCGATGTGGCTCGCGTCAGTCCCTATTATTGTCACCGCACTCAATTTTACGACCACCTATTTGCCATTTACGACTGATTTAAAATCGTTGTTTGCATATAACAAGCCTTGTCGATTTGATTCGATAACCTTATTTATACAATTTCAATTGAATGTTTATCCAAATTTGGAATTCGTACAGAATCGTGACAACGAACAGGATTTAGATAAATGTACGAGTAATATATGTTATTCTACCAATGACAAAATTAAAATTATCACCGATGCTGCCCATAGGCCTCTTCAAAAAGAGGATTTTGCCATAATAACCGCGATTGGCGGAGGACGGAAGACGCTGCTGACCGTCTTCTCCTGCCTATGAACCTGTAGCCGCCTTTTACAACATCCTTATGAAGAGAAGGGTGATGCTTTTTATGTGTCGGACACCATGACAAATACAAGTTATTAATTAACGAAAAACAGCAAATCAGTTACTCCTAGAACGCTAAATGTTTTTTCCTGCTATCATAGCATCATTTACTTCGTAACGTTTCAATTATTCAAGTTTTTTTTCACTATAAAAAGCAATTTATGGCACAAGTTCCCAGTTATTCTTGTTTGTGGTGAACGCCTACAAACTGCCTAATGGTAGCAATAACTGTAAATGTAATCTCATTACCACACTGCAGCATTCTATTTCCACGGGCTTGTAATGAGAATTTATTTTGTCCTCCACAATCATAAAGCACGCAAACGTTGAGCTTGAACTCGATACTCGGAGCTATTCGGTCCGTAATATCTTTACAGAAGGTGTGTAATTGTGAAGTATTTGCGTATTTATCTGTAGAGCAAATTCTAAGGGCTCTCAAGTTAATTTGTTCTCACTGGAATAACTGGCGATAAGTAAGTAGCGAGATGAGAACTTATTATGTATTTAATGATAACTCACTTGCGTATCCGGTGTGTGTTTTGCATAATGGCGGTGATCGAGTCGGCAGTCTGCGTGACGTTGCCGATGCCTCGCTACGGGCGACTGGAGCAGCAGCTCTATTGGATTGCTCGCCTAAGGTTATATGGTGCATGCTACTAATTGGATTGAATCAATTTCCTAATTTACGCTAAAGCAATTTTATTCCTATTATCTCGCTCAACGTCGTTATGTATAAATTGCAAGTATAACTAAAATCATACTTAAATATGGCCTGGAAGGACTGGTTTTTACTTTACATCGATCGAATACAAAGTTTCAAAGTTACTTATCTTACGGTTTTGAAATGTAACTTAAGTTGGGTGGGTATGCATTTGTATAATATTAAATTGCTAATCTCTGTAATGCTGCTAGTTAAGTCATTATGATAATTTAAATGTTTACATTGCATCCATGGCTCCATACGTCAAGTTATACAGAGTCATGCATTATGGTCACCTGACCTCTCTGCGCAAGTTATCTCGTGTGTGCAACCTCCGAATATTAATAGCCCTAATATTTCTCTGACTGTACCGACCCGACGACACGAAACTTGCTTGACGCGTGGATTAATATTATGTACTACGTAACTTCAAAGACGAACTGGCTAAACAAAGTGTATAGTATACAGTGTGTGTGAGGTAGGGAAATCTTTGAGCTGGTATTGTGTATTCTAATGCAGTCGACTTTCGTGGTTGATGAAACACTTTCTGTAAGTACAGAAACTTAATAACAACTCATAGGGAGAGGTTTGTCACATTACCACCAAACATTGACTTTAAACGAAAGTTATGTCTTATCTATCGAACACTGACATTTAAATACCTATGTAAATAAATAAAAAACTGAAATGAAAGATAAGTTTACGGATTTAGAACGCGTTTATTTTTGATTTAACCCGTCGTTTCGAACCCTTTACAGCGTTCATCCGTTAGTCTACCCGTGACCATGAACGCTGTAAAGGGTTCGAAACGTCGGGTTAAATCAAAAATAAACGCGTTCTAAATCCGTAAACTTATCTTTCATTTCAATGTATAGTGTTCGCGTAAACTCAAGAAAACAGTAAATAATAAACATTGCGAATCGTTGTATTTAACAAAGCTGCGTGCAATGTCATATGTAGTTCTGAGTACTTTTTATTTACTGCTGAAATAATATGTAGGTGAGATGCATGCAATAGCTGTTTACCATGCAATTAAACAGCAAATTGAACGCAATTATTGAAATAACAAGGTGCGATCGTCCTGCACCTGCGAATCGACGCACGCGCTTATTCGCTGTGTTCCCCGATAATGAATACGAGTTAATTAAGCTACATTAGCTAGAACAGTGGACACCACCGCCTCCACACGATGAGAGATCTCGCGGAAGATATCTACGTGAATACTGCTCGTTAACAATCTTACCCCGAGCCTCGGGCGTTTTAGGATTTAGATGCAAGGTTGCATTGCAGCTTTGCATATTGTTGTGGTGCTCTTTAGATCTGCGCCGCGGCGCCCACTGGCAGTAAGGATTAATGTAGTATAATTTTTAAGAAATTAATAATATTATGTAAACTGTTATAATATCATTTAATTTATTGATCTACCAACATTTATATACAGTATTACCCGCTAGATACAGTTAATCTAGCTAGTATATAAAGATTAAAAGCACAATAAATATATTTAGGTAAAAATTGTTTGTATTTTTTTACAAAATACAATAATTTGCCTGAATTTTATTGTTGTAAAAGTTGCTGTTAGTATTGAGAAACAGTTTTTTTTTTGTAATTTGTAACAGCCTATAATCATTACACTGCAGGGAGAAGGCCTCCATCATTGAATTCAAGTTACCACAGCTATGATGGGTACTGGCATAATCACCACGCTTGCCAAATGCGGGTTGGTATCACAAACCCGAGCAACATTCGGAAATTCGAAACTTTTTGTTGCCGGACCCCGAGATCTTAACCCGGTATTTAAACCACTAGTCTTTAGACCAACGCGTGCAACGGGGAGAAACAGATTAGAACAATAAAAATAACTAAAATTCTTACTTATAAACTACCTTCATTCGCATATTGGGACTACTATTTAAGGCATTAAGTACACTTGCTGTAATTACTACCGTCTATTGCTGAACTGCGTGTACACATAATTAACTCAAACATACCTTCTTATATTTTGAAATAGCTTTTCTCTCTCTTTGGTTTACCTAAACCTGCTCAAAAACGTACTTTTAACTTAAAAGGTCAACCAACAATTATGTTCTTTCAAGTCCAAATCCAATATCTTACTTCATAGCCATATTTTTAGATAAAACTTCAATATTAAAATTTTTACTAACATGGCAATTAAAAAAAAAGAAGCTTCTACATTTTATATTCAACTAGCGGCCCGTCCCGGCTTCGCAAGGGTGGACATACAATTTTTTTACAAGGATCCCTGATCTTTTCTAGCACTAAATATAGCCTATGTCACTCAGGGTGAATGTAGCTTTCCAATGGTGAAAGAATTTTTGAAATCGGCACAGTAGTTTTTGAGTTTATTCATTACAAGCATACACACACAAAAATACAAATCTTTCCTCTTTATAGTATTAGTGTAGATAGTGTACATTAGTGTACATGAAACCGGGAAACTTGGAAAGCCACCGCGAATGCTAATGTCTTAAAATCCAATTTTTTTTCATCATCTGCACATTGTCTATGTATATGTTACGGTAAGAGTGAATAATTGAAGAATATTAATAATTATCTATTATTATTAATAATTACCGAAAGTCGAGGTTAAAGTGATAAATTAATCACATTTGTCGGTTTTTATTAATAATTTAACCCTAGTAGTGATAAATGTAATAAGTGGCCAAGGGTTGCGGGGCGGGGCGGTTCTAAGTGCCATAAAAGTCTTTCTTGCAAAAACATTTTTTTTTTTTTATGAGTCTTTAACTGTTTTATTTTGATGTTATTTTTATTGCAATTTAAATGGCAATATATTTTACTTGCATAACAAATATTTGTGGAATTCTATGATAATACTTTTAAAAATTTAATTTGTTGCATTTATAGGTGCTACAGAAGATTTACAGGCAAACCAAATATGATTGTTAATGATTGCTTTTAGGATTCGAGTTGATTTTGTTAATGAAACAATAATTGTTTAATTTTATTTTTGTTACAATTTTATGTACCACGAAAGACTTTCTTGCATAAGTTTGATGGTAGATTTGATTTTTATAAGAATTTTATTGTTAATTTTGTGATAAATGTGCCCTTATAGTTTGATTTATTTAATATTATAGTTCAGAATATATGTGAATTTGTTGTCCTTTCGTTTCAAAGCAAGTACAAGTAACCTTGTTTGTGTGATCTCTAATTAATATAATTGTAAGACTGTGTTTAATATTATAAATAAATACCTGCTGGTCAAAAAAAATTGGGTTTTTATTTATTTTATAACTTTTACCAATATGTGTCGTGAATTATTAATAATTACTACTAAAAGTAATAAATTTCGATCGTTTATTCACATTTACCAAAACATGTGGTTATTATTAATAATTTTGTAAAAATATTAATAATTTTCAATTAATCAGATTTACCGTAACATATATATTAGCTACATAGAATGGAATAGGTACTCAAAAACTTACCGAATACGATATTTCTTTTGCTTTTTCACTGCGATGTTATTTTGCTACGAATTATTCATAGCTAGTTTCTGTCGTCTCTATTACTTAAAGCTTGACATTACTTTAATATTTGTTCACTTGTGATTCCAAAGTTCCAAACATCATCGGAATTGGTTTGATTATCATTTTGGCGTATTGCGGTTACATATGCTAACGAAACTACCCTTTATGAATTCAGTCAGGATGTTATGTTCGTGCTAGAATAATCATGGAAATACGAAATTTACAGTTTTGTACAAGTTAACAAATAGTGTATAGGTAGGTAGGTTTTTAAACTACTAGACCGATGCGAAGTTAATAATAATTTTGAAGTTCCGCATAGAACGTACAATGGTAATGCTATATTAACCTAGATGTTGCCTGGTAGAGTAAAAAATATCATTTATCATGTACCTAATATATAAATAAAAACTGTATGCTAAAGTGATGATTGAAAGAGTAATGTTAGAAACAGATGACAGAATATGGGATGTACAAGCGGGATTCAGGAAGGGAATGGGATGTACGGATCAGGTCTTTTCCCTACGATGTATTACGGAAAGATATTTGGCAACAAACCAAAAAGTCTTTTGTGCATTCGTAGATTTGGAAAAGGCCTATGGTAAAGTGGTGAGGAATGAGTTGTGGTCGGCATTAGCTGTGCATGGGGTGAGCAGTAAGCTGATACGGACATTGAATTCCCTCTATGAGGATTCTGGTGCTTGTGTCAGGATAAACGGAGCGTACACTGATTGGTTTAATATCCAAAAGGGTGTTAGGCAGAGATGTGTAGCGTCTCTGTGGCTGTTCAACCTTTTCATGGATAATTGTCTGACAGATCTGAAAGAGAGTGATTTTGGTCTAAGAATGAATGAGTTACGCGTCAAGTGTCTTCTTTACGACGATGATCAAGTGTTACTTGCATCGACGGCTAAGGATTTGCAAGCGTGACTATTATGAATGAAGCTTTGGAAAAAAAGGGAATGAAAGTGAACGCAAAAAAGACGAAAGTTATGGTGTTTGAAAAGGAAGAGAGCATGACAGAAGTATTTATTCGGATTGGTGGTGATGAACTGGAGCAAGTGAATGAGTTTGTATACTTGGGGTCGATGTTTACTAGGGACGGAAAGTATGAAAGTGATATTGAAAGGAGAGTAAATGCTGGTAACAGAGTGAATGGTGCGCTGCACGCCTTTATGAATAGACAGAGGATTTCTACGAAAGCTCGTCTGGCTGTGCATAGAGGGGTGTTGGTTCCAACACTCATGTATGGAAGTGAAAGTTGGGTATGGCAGAAAAAGCATGAAAGTAGAATAAATGCAGTAGAAATGAGAGCGCTAAGAAGTATGTAAGGAGTGAAATTGAGTGACAGGATAAAAAATAGTGTGATAAGAGAACGTTGTGGTGTGAAAGAAGATATTGTCACACGGATTAAGAAAGGGATGCTTAGATGGCTTGGGCATGTAGAAGGGATGAATGAGAGAAGAATGACTAGACAGATCTATAAGACGAGTGTGAAAGGAAACGTTGGATGAGGAAGGCCTAGACGAACTTATCACAATCAAATCGGGGATGTTCTGAAGAAAAGCCAGGTCAAGAGTACTCTAAACCGACGAGCATGCATGAAAAGATTGATGAATGTGGAAGAAGCGAAAGATGTATGCCAGGATCGTAGTACGTGGAAGGCCTTGGTCTCTGCCTACCCTGTTGGGAAGGAGGCGTGATAATATGTATGTATGTATATAAATAAATATTATAAATAAATAAATATAAATAAATAAATATAAATAAATAAATATAAATAAATAAATATAAATAAATAAATATAAATAAATAAATATAAATAAATATTTTAAGACATGCCTCACTGGGCCACACAGAGCCATCAAATTAAGCTACTGTCAACTACCCTGTCGTATGGGGTATTAGACAGCCGATAAACTTAGTACTTAAATATATTTTTTTTGTAAATACATACTTATAATACATAGAAAACACCCAGACCAGTACAAACAGACATGTTCATGCACACTAATATTTGTACTGTGCGGGGATCCAACCCGCGACCCATGGCTCGGAAGCAGCGTTTACTACCGCTGATCCAAATGGTCGTCATACGAAAAAGTCACCGTTTGATTATACCAACAAGTCGCACTATTGGTTGACACATCTCTACAGATATATCAGCGCAAAGCAATCTAGAAGTTTTGCGGAATCGCGAGTTAAGTTAATAATAACAGCAGTTTAACTTAATAAGAGAACCGATAAACTACGCGAATGGAGCGATTGAAGGAATAATTTAATTATTGTGAGTCTTTGCAAGCGATTGGGATAGGATAGGATATCGGCTTGCCATGGATCGCATTCACGTGTTAGTAGAAAACGTATAGCAGTAGTTAATTTATTAATAATAATAAATTAACTACTGCTATTTTTTTAGACTTGTCTAAGGCTTTCGACGTCGTGCCGCATAATCTTTTACTAAATAAACTTGAGGTCCAGGGTATCAGAGGTCTACCTAATCAATGGTTGTCATCCTATCTACACGATCGAAAACAGCGTGTTGTAATAACAAGGATACATGATAATGAAATGAAGGCTCATTACTCCAAATTTAGAAATAATTATTATGGCGTCCCACAGGGCAGTATACTGGGCCCCATCTTATTTGTTTTATATATAAATGACATAGTTGATATAGTAGAACATAAATGTATTTTATATGCTGACGACATCTCAATAATAGTGACATCTAGCAAACTTTATAATTCAATTATTAGACATGAAAAAAACGTGAACGATACACTTGACAAAATTATTCAATGGCTGGAAGATAATAATTTAAAAATTAATTTAAATAAATCGAATTACATACAATTTAATAAATCAAAACATGACAAATATAATTTTAAACTTAATATTTCAAAAATTAAGGAAGTATCGCAGGCAAACTTTTTAGGCGTTATCCTGGATCAGGATCTTAATTGGAAAATGCATTTCTCTGACCTTTGCAAAAGAATGAATAAATTCGTATACGCTATTTACCAAATTAAAAACATTACTGATAGGAAGACTGCTATTTTATCATACCACGCATACGTAGAGTCTGTACTTCGCTACGCTATCGTTATTTGGGGTAATAGCACAGACAAAAACAAAACGTTTATTGCACAAAAAAAATGCATAAGGGCAATATGTGGGATTTCACCAGAAAACTCGTGTGAACCACACTTTAAAAATCTTGCTCTTCTACCAATGCCATCTTTATATATATACGAGGTATGCAATTTTGTAACCAAACATAGGGATTTGTTTAGTAGGTCCTGTGATTTAAAAATTTTTTTTATTTTTTTATTTTTTTTTATTTATTTCTCCCACAAATAAATTAGTACAGGTTCACAAGGTACAGGCTGGTATTGAACATTATGAATTATCATAACTTACGAGTACTAATCAGCATTGTGAGAGCTGGCGCCTATGATAGATTTTTAAGAAGAAAAAAAACACAAGAGTACGCAGAGAACCCTATAGACTTATTCTAAAAGACAATCCCAAGTCATCAAAATATAATAAAAGTTGCCTAGCTATGTGCGTTAATATTTACAACCACATACCAAATGACATAAAAACCCACAGTGCCGCGGTATTTAGGTGGCATTTGTTCCGTTGGCTCAATTATCATAATTTTTATAGCCTTAAAGATTTCTTTGACTTTAAAATAAATAAGAGATTTCTTTGACCACGTGCAAATATTTGCAATAAAGGGACATTTAACTTTAATGAGAGCATGTTGATGATAATGACATTATGTATTTCTTAATATTATTTTATTTGGATCTATAATTTAACTGGACATTGTTTAACTTCTAGTATATTTTTATTGTGACATTTGCATGCTAATTTATGTAGCCCAATATGTGCATCGATATTTTTAATTAAGACCTTGTATATACCATATTGAAGCAAATAAAGATTTATGATTTATGATTTATGAACGATTGATTGCATCTTTCTATGTAAAACTAGACCACGCACGCTTGATCGCTAACGATATTTTCACATATTATGCTACGATACATTAGAAATTAATGTTTATATTCTAGTCTATTAACTTTATGACACACCGACTAATAAAATGACAATCGTTTGAATCTTAATTATTATCGTTTGAATTTAATAAAAATTAGGCATTACATTTATTACAAATATGATCTAAATTGTGGGTGTTAAATCATTTAATGCATGCGTCGCTTGCTTCTCAGTAAGTGATATTGTAATGATGTATTGTTTCAGGTAAGTGGGCGTGGCGGAGCTTGAGCAAGCCAGCGATGCGACCACCGATACACTTTTGAGACGCGATGAAGCAATCCTTCTTTGTGAGTTATGCCATAGGATCGTTATAGAATCGACTCCGCGCCGTCTCACAACCGGTGAGACTGGTGTATGTTTGCCCTTTAAAAGTGCTAGTCAAAGGTTATTAAATGTGATCAATAGGTCTCTATCCTTCTTGATTTACGCTCACGAAGATTTTTCAGTGTTGTCTGTTTACACAGGCGCTAAATTTTCATCAGCAACGAAAGATCGCTTGGGGGAATATTGTCTTTAGCTGAATTATGTAAGCTCGTGCTTTGATATGATAAGGCGAGGGAGCGATCGGAGCCGGTACTCTCATTGTGTTGGCCATAATCTTGCGTATCGCGTAGGACTCGTGTCGGAATGCGAGTTTATTTTAATATTTAATAACTCCCGGGCGGGCGAAGATACCGTCTGCTCGGAGGCGATTCGCTGCTCGTTTCTCCACTGTTATCGTTCTGCTTTTGTGTCACGCTTTCGTTCTTATTCGTTTTTAATAATCAGGGCACCGATCAGTGCACCCGGCCGGTAATGGTTGCAAATCGGGCCAGCCAAGGACTCTAGCTAAGTACCCTTCAAACAGCTAGGTACTTACACTCTACAGAACTTAAGGTCACATAATCTTTGTAACGAATGCAAGTTTTAAGAATAAGTTTAAATGTACTAAAAATGCAAGTACATTTGATACGTTTTGCTTAGAAAGTACTTATTGTTTCGCCCGCAAATAAATTCTGCACATAATTACGGGGCATCACGAGAACGCGCTAAAGCCAAGGATTGCGCCATCAGTTTCTTTGAGCTGTTAAATTTGACGCCTCCCTACATAAATTGCTAGAAAGTGCGGCGTGCGCACGTGACGTGCAAATAAAAATACTAATTCAAGTGGGAATTTATCGTCTAATTGTTTCGAATTTATGATTCCGCCGGCACATTGTTGTGAGGCGATAGCTGCAACCGCCCTGCATAAAGTAGCGTAACGAACGCTCCTCGCACTACTCCGTCGGACGTCGTGACCGCCATATTTACTCTCGCAAATTTTTATACTGCTCGGATTACTCTTTATGTTGCAGATTATGCACCTAGCAGTGATTTAAGTATTTGTCTTATTCCCTTTTTTTGTCCTTTTTTTTTTCTTTCATCCTGTCAGGCTTAATGTGATTATAAAAACGAACTGTCGGGCGACATGATATTAAACGTAGTACGCGTTTCGTACTGTTAATATTTTGTTAGTTAGTTTTGTGTTTTAGTGTTAATAATTAGGTTCCAATTTAACTTAACAGTGTCTTTTTTGCATTTTGCAACATGTCAGTATCAGAGCTGCGAGTAGGAAATTGTGCTTACTCGAAGTTAGGTGGACAAAGTAAATACATGTGATACATATATTTAGATGTTGCAGTTTGACTTTATTTGCTGTAAGTGTGTTTATGCACTTCGTGAAGTAAGTTGGCGCTCGGAGCGCGAAGCCATTATCGGTGCAACTTGATGAACTATGTGGTGGTTCACAACTCTCTTTGCCGTCAGGAAACTGAGTTATATTCGCTGATTCGCTACAATTTGTGCTGGGTAACTGAATATAACTTGACGTAATACGTAAAGAGCTTTTTTATTACAAGGTTTTATGTCAAATATATTTAGTTCCAATTTCTTGCTATGGGTATGTGTAGGAGGCGGTAATATTCATATTTCATACTACGCGTCTTTTAGGTATTACATTTATCTGGCGAGGATATTATATTCATTTCAATAATTTCAGCCATGATAATTCATTAGACGTGCGATAATTCATTAAGCGAGCTTTTATCGTAATGATGGCCGTGGTCGGTAGTCGGAAATAGGTCAGCCGAATCCGGAGCGTAATTTTTAATCTTTCACGGTAACACGCGTCTTTCGTTTCTCTGCTCCTATTATTTATTCTCTTACTACTTTAGGTTTTATTTACGTACGCGGGGGACGCTAAGTCTGCTGACAGACGTAACAGATAAAAGGCGTGTCCGTGGAATTGCCCGAGATTTCGGTGCTTTTTGAATCCCCGCCAACGATATATTTGCTGTCTGCGTTTCTCTCGGCGCCGTCGATACGGAAGGAAACACTTCACTCCGAATTTTTTTACTACCGCCCTCCGGAATTGATTAAACGTGAAGAATTTAATGTGGCGCAACGCGGATCGAGCCTGGAGTCGATCGCGAAACTGGCGTGGGAAAAGGGCCTTTATTGAGTATTTATGGAAGCAAAATATTTCGGGAATCTCGTTTATTGCCTCCCTGTCCGTTCGCTTGTCAATTTCATCTCTGTTTAATCTACGCAATCAATGTGTAACGACTCGTGTGATATTGTATACTGCCTAATAATTCTCATTTGTTCCATGCTCACATATTTTGCTGAAATGAATTTTAATAGGTTAATCCAGCATTATATTTACAACGCAGGTAAAATATGTTATTAAGATAAACGATATTCATTACCAATGATATTCGATAACTTCATTCAGTTTATAATAGTTACGTGTGTGAGAACATACTTTAAACTGGTCTGCGTTAATTGTTGGTATTAATTGCATTTGCGCTACTTTATAAGTGACTAACAAATTAATAATGGCCTTTGCTATAAATTAATAAGCAATAGGGCCATTTCTTTTCCTTTCACGTCAAATTACTTCATTACCTACAGTTGAACATTCTTTGTCGCGTTGACACATGTCAGGACGTCCGGTCGTTTCGTTTTCTTGGTAATTGTAGATGACTTCATGTTTTGAGGAGCGCTTTCACACAATTTGGTAACAGATAAACGCATGGCGCCGTTCGTCGCACGGTTGCCGGGCGGTTTAAAAACTGCACGCTTGTTAGGCACGCCGCACCGTTGCGATCTGTCAGATAACCCTTGGGGATGACTGACAAACAAATTGTACGTCAATCACGCACTACATGTCCCTAGTTGCAGTCCAAACGAAAAATGCTAGTTTTCTTTGCCATTTAGATACACCTTTGAGCTCTGTTTGGGAGGGCTCCATATTATCTGTATGCCTGTGATATGCCTAATCTTATATATTATAAATTTGAAAATTTACTAAAATACTACGTGCTCTTTTTTCTTGACATTGACATGATTAACAAATCGGTTTAGGCACACATTTTCTATCACGGGCTGTTAGATGAATCAGTGATATAACATGTTTATGTAATCCTTTGAATTTGAACTGTTTTCTAAGCCAATAAATATTCCACGGTATTGTCACCACACTACGTTTGTAATTTTGTAATCCTACTTCCTATCAGGGATGATATGATTTAAATTATTTGATTTAAATCAGTGATTTTGATCGCGATTAAAATCAAGTGATTAAAAAAAAATCGATTATTTAAATCAGTACTTTTTTACCACAACAGCCAAAAAGTATCAAGGAATTTCCCCCGACATAAACTACGGCGCAAACATACGTGTGCATCGCTAATATGAAAGAATATTTTCAGCATGCAATTTGGTGCACAGCAAAATACGGGATAGATTAGGCACCGAGAAGGGGCAGCCAAATTAGTCTTCCTTCTGAAAGAACTAAATTCAAACAAATAGGTGACTGCGGTGAAACCGAAATGGGTCTACCATTTCGGTTTCACCGCAGTTAATTTGTTAATGTTTTCTTTTTTTATTTGAATTATTATTTTTTGTCAAATAGGCAAATTAATATGCTACTTAGTTTTTTTAATAAAAGGATTGCTTAAAAAAAGAACTAATATGTTGATTTAACAGAACAATTAGTTGTTTTTTTTAAATAAACAACTTACTTCCATAATGAAAACGATGAGTTAAAAAAAAAAAACCTGATTAAAATCAAATAAATCCGATTTAAATCAAATGAATCTGATTTTTTAAATTGTTTTGACCAAATGAATACCCCACTGAAGATTTCAGATCTTTCTAACCTTTTTTTTTTTGCATCTATCCTCAAGTCATGTACCTAAGGTTAAATTTGCATTAAGTAGATATGACACATGACATAAGCTTCTTATTTTTAAACTTGGACAGTTCGTCATTTTTGTATGGGCCTGTATCTAGATCTTAAATTTAATATTTTACATATAGTCATTTTATCGCTAGTAGCTAGTAGGTAATTTAAGAAAAACTATTTACACTGTCGAAACCTTTTTACCTCTAAATTAGGCTCAAGTTATACTAAAAGTGTAAAATTTAAATCATATACTATGAATTGTATTTTTCTTCGTCAATCTATCGGCTATTGATACTTACTATAAGTAGGTCTGTAGATATTGTAACACTAGTACGAAACTTCTTAGCGTTTATGGATTTACTTTTAGATACTCGGGACAGTGCCAGTCCTGCGACCTACTCTAAGATTAGGACGGCCTTCCTTCGGACGTCTGTCAGCGCCTCTTGCCCGAGTAGCCTTCCCTGCCTATATTAGGTGCAATCCTAAATTTTCTCTAGCTCTGAACTAGTATTTCTGTTTGATATGCGTAAAACGTTTAAGTAGTTAAATTAAGTCATATTATTTTAGCCCTCTTCCCTAAGAGGGGCATGACTTTATTGCTCAAATCTATATTTTCCAACGGGACGAAATCAAATTCTCAATATGTTTTATTTTCACTCGCAGCTCATGACATTTGGTTAGTATGAGTATGTTTTTGTTGTAATTTCAGATGTTTAATCATCTCTACTTGCACCTTTAAACAAAGCTAATCAAGAATAAATCTTACAACGCTTGTCTGGTGCATCGTTTGCCGAATTAAAACGGATTCGAGGGGGTCTTAAGCTGTCTAAATACCTGTCAATCCATTTAAGTTGGCAAACGATGCACGGAACACACTGTTATTGGAACGCTGCTTATATTGGGATAACTTAATAGCTCATTATACGTTGCTGCAACCCGTCTATTGGGATGAGTTTAGACGTTCTCGGATAATTCTCGAATATTCGGTATCATATCCAAGGGTTGCTAACGACTCGGATCATTTACCTTGGGATTTAAAACAATTCAGTCTTTATGTCGATAAAAAGCAACTGGATTATAACACTAATCATTACATGAGAAACTTACAGTATTTCCATCACTTGTATGAGCTAGCCTAGTTTAAATGTAACCTTACTGTATGATGTTTGATCAGAGTACATCTCGCTATTGGCAGAGTCAACGACGTAAGCTTTGCTGCAGTTCAATTTGCTGTACAAACGACTCCTCGAAGTTGCAATATACCTTTAGTTAGAATCGTCGAATATCCTGTTGATCCGTTGATAACAACAGCTTTCAAAAAAGGATCAATGCGATTTTTACGAGCTTGATCGATTTCATTTGAATCGAGTTCTATTACAAGTCAGAATCGCTGTATAGAATAAAGGTTTTATTGGAGCGGAATTTGCTTTGTAAAATTTAGATTTCCACAGCATTTTCATGTTAAAAGATTAAACTGAAACCTAGTTCAAACTGCAACAGTGAAAAGCAGTTTAAACAGATTTCAAATATGAAATATTAGTACCTACCTACATTTTTACTTTTATGCTGCTATGGTGCAAAAAGAGAATCACGAGTTCATATCGGTCATACTACCTAAGTTATGGTTAAACATGTATGAAATAAATTTCTGTATTTGTGATAATAAATTAATTAATTTAAGGGTAATTGCTATTGAACATGTACATTTTCGTATTATTATACTGTTGTTTGTTTATTTGATAGGTTGTAAGTAAATAGCTCTACCATTAAAAGTTAATAACAAATTAAATTTAAACTTTAGTTTGTTACATTTTGAGATGATGCAGATGCAGAGATCAGACGATGAATATAAATATTTTTAAATTCACAAACCAAATCCTATGCGATCAAGTCTTAGAATAAGCTACCTACGAGCTCTTGATGTCAATAAAATTAGGAAAGCTGGTCAAATTGAAAAGTCGCTTGGACTAGAGGGCAGGATCCTTGCAATGCAAAGAAACGATTATCCTTTCAAGGACATTGCTATTAAAAAAAACGTTTCCTTTTTCAATTTCCTTACGCACCGGCCGTCAGCCGTCGTTGATCTTCGATTCGCTCGATCATGAAAATATATAGCTTCATTCAACCGATCGCTATCGGGAAAGCTCCTTAATCGGTTTTCTTTTATATGAAAATAGACTTTCAGATTTATTACACCATTTTGGTTGCTTTCCAGTTGCGAAAAACGTGATATACGTCTGGTCGGGTTCAAAATTGCACACTAAACAAAAATTCAACGACGCTCTGGTCCATATTTTAGACGGAGCGCCTCTTTCGCGGAGCTGCTAAAATATTGGCTATGAAAGAAAATTGCTTAGGGAAAGTGCGGTTGCGCTGATTTCTTATTTCGTATTCATTGTGCGTTGAAATGGATCACGTCGAGTCGGGATGTCTCAACGCAGAACCTACCGGAATTTATGAACCGACGATACTATAACACGTGACTTAAATCCTATAGACTAGCAAGTATTCCTCATTATTTTTCCCTAAATACACTACCATACTTCCTCATGTAAGGAATAATTCGCTCGTTTGGGCGAAATGCTATAAATTGTCGTTCAAATAAGTACAGGACGTAGTGTGTCTTCATAAGGCAGGTTAATTTGGCGAGCGGCCGCGTCACGGCGATAACGCAACACGCATGCTAGTACGCAGA
Organism: Anania crocealis; assembly: GCA_949315895.1. Taxonomy (NCBI): domain Eukaryota; kingdom Metazoa; phylum Arthropoda; class Insecta; order Lepidoptera; family Crambidae; genus Anania; species Anania crocealis. Next base: position 12,995,146 of record OX438862.1, read on the forward strand.
CGTCTTTCTGAATGTCCAGTGCGCACACGCAACATAAATCTCCACGGGCGAACATGAACACAGTTTCAGTTCCAGACCCAGGACCACGCTACGGACAAAGATGCGGCCTCAATACGACGAACTTTAATTCATGCAAGCTTGTTGTAATGTAATATATCAAAGTCACAAACACAATAAATCATAATTCATACATACAACAATGGTTTGTCAAATCAGCATCTCGTTATAGCCCCGTCATTCACTTACCTAATTTATACAACGAGTAAACTCATTATCGATAGAACATTTAATATCACGCCGTTGGAATCCGATGTATCAAAATAACGATATGCTAATTCAATTATACTCTTGAATTTAGCGTAACGAGGCGTTCCCTTATGGGTGCATCAATATTCGTACTCGCCCACGTGGCGCGCGTGGGACAGGAGAACGCGTACGTTTCTCAAAATTTTCGCTCGCACCTTCCATGTAATCCTTTCCGTACACTTGCCTTATTTTTTTCAAACTGCCCGTATTAAGTTTCACCACTTCTTAATGCGCACTACACAATCGACCCGGTCATTTAAGTATCGTTTTTCGAAATCACGCCGTTATAGCTTTCGCGTATAGGTGATAATGGCCTGCGATTTTAAATTGAAGTGTTTTTACGGTACGGCAAAATTAAAACTCCGCTGTAATTTTGTAGGCAGTTTATAGGACCCAGCTTGAATTATTTAGGTTAATTATAACCGGAGGTCGGCGCTATAATCTTACTTTAATTTAAAATTAACGTCGCCATGTGTTACGGTATTTTTTAACCCTCTCTCTCTGGGGATCTTGTTTGGATAATATTACGGCAAGGTACCGCTTGCCGCGCCTGTAAATGGCCTAACGCAGGCAGTTAATTTTTGTGGGCGAACGTATATTTTTTATAAAACGTCCGAACTTTATTAAAGCAAATATTAGCGCGGCTCCTATCATTTTATGTGCGGGTGTTAGCATCGTGTTGATATTTTATTTACTTTATCGCCGGGAGCCCAGCCCATTCTGTACGTAATGAAGCTCAACTCTTTCGCAGATTTTGTCGGGTCAGTAATTAAACACATCTGCTACACGTGCAATTGTATCTCTCGATGCGTGTTTTCATATTTTCAGCAAAACATTTCATAGGATTTTTGTGTCGCACGCGGGGCCTTTTGTTTCGTTGCTATTGCGCAATCAAATAATATTTTTGCTGTATTTAAGCCGTTTAGCGTTTTGAAGACAGATCGTGATAAACTGAAAGACCAATTTAAAATCCTAAAAAATATTCTATTACTAGGTATTGCACTGACTTCGTACGCGTGGAATAAAAATTTTTAATTATTCCAAGGGAACCGTTTATTTTGTAGGTATAAAAGGTAAAAGGCCTTTGTGCTTTTTTCTGGAATAGCACATATTCCCTAATCTATCTCCACGCTAAATTTCATCTAGACCCGTTCAGTTGTTCGGGCGTGATTGAGTAACTATTATCCATCCAAACATCTGCATTTATAATATTAGTAAGATGATCAGGCGTTCCTTGGGCCTTTACTGTATATTTTGAAACAGCAAATAGACATTGCAGTGCCATTTATGTTCATTGAGATATAATTTTTTGTTTGAACAGCTTTGACAAGTAATAATAATTAATATTAGGGGTTAAAGTATGAAATTGCCGTTTTAATAAATAAATAATAAATATTTAGGACATGCCTCACTGGGCCACACAGAGCCATCTAGTCCCAAATTAAGCTACTATTAAGTACCCTGTCGTATGGGGTACTAGACAACCGATAAACTTACTTATATACTTTTTTTTTGTAAATACATACTTATAATATATAGAAAACACCCAGACCAGTACAAATAGACATGTTCATGCACACAAATATTTGTACTGTGCGGGGATCGAACCCGCGACCCATAGCTCAGAAGCAGCGTTTACTACCGCTGATCCAAATGGTCGTCGAATGGTTTTGTATGGACGAAATCGAGAGAAGTCATTTTTCCATACTAACAATTTTTTAGTTTTTTTAAAAACGCCTGAACCGTTTTCGATGCAATTAAAGGTGAGAGTTAGGTGGTTATAAAGCTACGCATTATAGTGTTTAAATTTCTGAAAATCAAAGTATATAATACAAATATACTTGATTGAAGCAAGAAGGTCAGCTGACACATTGTAAGGGGTCTTTTCAACGACTTCCTTTGAAGTAATAGGCCTAGTGCATTTTTTTTAGTCAAAAGTTACTTTATTTAGTTCTTGATACAATACAAAAAGAATTACGCAATAATACGACTATACTTAAGGGCTATAATAAAAATAAAAAGTGAGAAAATAATCGGCAATTTCATACTTTAACCCCTATTATTACAGATGACAGTGCATTTTTATTTATACAGTATCGCATTTAGTCAGTAGAATTATTGCAAGTTCAAAATATATGGCCTGTCTTCTAAGATGTAATTATGTTGTTATTTTGAGAATATTACAGAAACTGTCATTACATAATAGATATTGAGAATAAATGATTTTAAACTTTCGCGATTTGAACACATATTATTTATAGTACACTAACGGGTCGTTATGTCTGGATTGCACCAAGCCGTGGTCACAGGCTGAGTCGGCCCGTGACCACGGCTTGGTGCAATCCAGTCGAAACGTCGGGTAAATAAATAAGTATATAAACCTTTATAATATTTAACGCGATAACGACCCGTTAGTGTACTATAAATAATATTGAGAATAGTGACATGATTAGGGTTGTACTGAAGAGCGTGTGAATACATTATTAAAAGTTATAACAAACCAGGAATAAGGACTTGCTCGGTTTGTGTTTGAATGCACTAAGTTCCGTGAGACGTAGGTGTTATTGTACTTATCCTTATCCCAGGGACCATTGTGAATTGTATTCCGACTGTTCGCTCTGAAACATACTTCAAGAGACCACTCTTGAGTGCTGCACTGCACTTATTTATGAATCACTGTACTATTAAGAAATGACTGGTGGGAGCTAAATGATTATTATAACTCAAACTAGAAAGCGTTTGAAATGCTAATATTTTGGTGAATATGATATCTACAGTAAAGAACAGTTAAAACACATTACAGATAGGCCATCGTGCATCGAAGGCATTAGTAGCAAATGTAAGTATTTGTCTCTATATAAAAAAACACATGGATAATGTGTCTATGACTTCTTAATACGAGTATGTCATGTGTTTATAAATCTGTAAGTAAGTAAAAAGTAACAGCGTATAATCATCCCACTTCAAGGAAAAGGCCTCCATCATTGAATTCAAGTTACCACAGCAATGATGGGTACTGCATGGCATAATCACCACGCTTGCCAAATGCAGGTTGGTGTTAAAAAACCCGAGCATTGTTCGAAAATTCGAATCTTTTTGTTGCCCGATCCGAGGATCGAACCTGGGGCTTCGTCCCAACTCTACCGGATCCCATCTCTACCCGATTTAAAATTACCTAACAAAAAATCCCAACTCTACCCGATTTCATTTTTGCTAATAGAAAAAAGTATGGGCACAGTTAAAACGAAAAATATAAAAATTTTAGGTATGAAAAAATGTTTCAATCATGATATTATTATGATTAAGATGACGATGTTATACTTGCAGTTCAAGTAAAAGGATCATAGTTGTTATGAACTATTAGCAATTTTTTCCTAAAATAAGATAAAAAAAACTACGTTCCCACACCCAACACAATCTGTGATTTTGCATAATTAGTCAATTTTAATTAATTTTTTTTTACGGTTGTTTCGTTATTACGTGTTTTGTTTAAAAATATTATTTTCATTATATTATTTTAAATGGCGATTGTTCTAATTGATGATAAAAATTATAAATTATAAAAAAAAATATGTCGTTTAAAGGTTTTTCATTTTGACTGTACTTTTTATCATATCGGGGAGAGTTGGGATTTTTTGTTACCTAGGTAATTTTAAATCGGGTAGAGATGGGATCGGCTAGAGTTAGGACGAAGCCGAACCTGAGACGCCGAGATCATGGCCCGGTATTTAAACCACTAGACGGGGCGTTTAAAATAAATCTGTAAGAATAAGTAAAAATATTAACGCAACTTTGTCCTTGTTACCCATAAACATGACTCAAAGCAAAAGAGGTGTTTCACAACAGGTTTACTACTAAAATGGCACTCGCAAATGTGAATAATTACTGTTTATCTTATTGTCTCGCAATTTCTTTTGGCTCTCACGGCGGGGTATCAGATCGCGCGGAATCCTAGTGAATTTAAGCGGCAAATTAAATGCGACACATGAATTATGAATAAACCCTGTTTAATTGCTGTTGGACGTCGTTATTCATGTGTATTCAAACGTTTTCTTGTCCGTACAAGTTGTAATGAATAACGTCGCGCGATTTGCGCGGTGGTCCCAGATCGGTGACCATGCTCCCGGAGGCTCAGCAACTTCTCTAATAACAGTAATTAACTGTGAGCCATCCCGTTCGATGCTAACGTACCTAAGTGTGGGGCTCTACGACTTCAACTCAAATATTATGATATCGATAACTTAGAAATGCCTCTCCTTGTGGTGACTCAAGTAATCAGTTAAAGCTGTCATAAAATAATTTGAAGATAGACAATACGTGACTTTTAAATATTACTCATAATGAGAATAATTATTATCTTCACTTTCAAATTTTATGAAAACATTGTGATATTCTCTCGTTTTCCTGCGATATTAAAATATGGAGTACACTAATTATTTCAAATTTTATAATAATAGGGTTAACCGGAAAAGATGCTGAGATAATTTTATCGATACCGGGTCCCGCCACTATTTGGATCGGTTCGAATCAACTTGTCGTTGCGGCGCGAACTAGCCGATCGCAATCGGCGCTTGTTAGCCGCCATTATGAATGCAAATTAAACAATTATAATACACGCCGATCTACACTCGGATAACCCGATGCGTCTGCATGTGCAACCGAATTGTAACATTTTTCGTTGTTAGATTTTTATAACGAAAATATACTTGAGGTCTGTAAAGTTTATGAAGCATTACATGCAGGATACATTTCAGCATTTATGATTAAATTAATGAGAAAAAAAAATGTCGGAAGATCCTTCTATAAACATTTAAATGAACAGAAATTACTACTTTGAAATTGATCAGTTCTTAAAAATCATTGTTACTTTTAAACTAACTGCAGTTTCGTCGTTATATCTTTAATTTGATATGCTATCCAACCTAAATTTAAAATAAAATTTAGACTATCTATGTTTAAAAAAATTATTGCCTACATTAAAAAACTTACTATTCAGCCTACTGAGTTTACTCATCCTGTATATAATACCTGTCTATGATTCGTAAATCATTGAACGACTCTAGTTATAAATTTAAAATATAAATAATTAATTGAAAGTATGAATTTCTCACTTATTGGTGGCAACACTCCGACGCGTCTGAGGTAGTACCAATTGCGTGACCATCGTTACCGTAGCCGTTCGCACGCCGATGAAATGCAGCGTTTTACATACTTTGTGTGTTTAAATTAACTCCCACTATTGATGTTAATAAGTATATTGATGCCGAGATAACGGGAGCTGCCGTGGACCTCTTTTTAATGCAATTTATTATCATATCGTGGTATGGTAATAACTAGTTTTGTTTTTTGATTTCTTGTATAGCGCATGCTTGTCCGCTATGATAATATCTTTTCGAAGAAATATTGCACTCGCTATCTTGAATTAACTATATTCATATTATATTAAATAGTATTCTTACAACTGGTAATGGTGATGCCGGTGTACGTTTTAGTTTTTTTTTTAATAAATAAAGAGCTTGCTCTTGACAACATACTTAACTACATATACGGTTAAGAAGAAGCCCAAGATGGAGCGAGCTTACCCAGAGGAACTGGTTCTCCCACACACCAGCGGAACACAGAAAAACTGTTTGGCGCTGGACTCCGGCAGGAGGGTGGTAGCATCCAGGCGGCCTCTTACGAAGCCTACCACCGCAGAGGGATCTGTTAGCCGTCATCATTGGTTAGAAAACCAAAGATGCCGTTGCCCAGGGTTGACCACTAGGAGGTAGATCCCACCACCCCAAAAAATCGATTGCATTTTTGGATCTGGATTATCTACCCTATCTTGACTTAGCCCTTTTTCCCGTTTCTAGTCAGAATTCGCTCTATCGACTCTTATCTTTAGCGATTTTAGTCTCATTCTATAGGTCGACGTGTAAAAGCACCAAGAGGCATATTCGGAAAATACGTTGTTACTTAGTAGAACTTTTAATGTCTTATCTAAAATGAATCTGTGTTTATCTCATCAGTTTATTTACAGTGTGGTAATAAATGTTAATCGAGTGTCGAGGCTGAGTAACGGGGCAATCGGTAGGTTCCGCGTGACGTTGCGGTCTGGCGTGGATCGCCGCGGAATGTCGCCGAGCTCCACTCCTAATAGAGCTTAATCAACCTCCTCGCCTTTCATCCAATCTCGTTAGCGAACTAAATTGACTTTCTTATTGCGCGCAGTTTCTCCCGCTTACACTACACGATCTAAGTTTATAAACCTCTTAATCCGACGTTATAGTTGCAGCCGTGGCACTAAGAGCCGTAACAACTGCATTTGCCTCTAAACAAACACGCTTACTAAGTGTATTACCTACCAGCACTACACATAGGAATGAGCTCAACTACTTAGCAAGTAGGCGCTTTGCTACTAGTAGAGTGCTTTTGTATACCCTCAAGATGGTCTCCGATGGCTGCCTTTCGAGCTAATTTGACTTGTATCCTTCATTAAATAGGTTCTAACTCAACCTGCCACGACTACTAACTCTGAAGGTTTCAACCTCTTTAGTAGTTACACGGTATCTCGCTTTAAATTAATTATTAGATCGCTGTTTCAGTAAGTTGGGCATATCTGGCGCAATGCGTTTAGTTAGTTAACATACACGTATAGTTAAAATCAGGTTTTGTACTTGAAATTTACGACCCTCTATGGGATTATAGAGTAAGGGACAGGGTTGAGTCATGAGCAAGTTTAGTAACGTATAGCTATCCCATTGCGGACAGAGATATATCGACATCAAAGCCAAGATATTTTATTCTTAGTCGTATTTATAGGTAGATTTTCTTGCCATTTTTTTTGACTTAATGAATAAAAAGTTATTAATGATAGTGAATTTTCATTATAAATGTGAAAGTTTAGATGGATGTTTACTTAATCATTTCATAACGACTCAACGGATCTTGATAAAATTTGACACAGTGAAGGCAGGACAGGACATAGGTATAGCCTACTTTTTAACCCAGAAATAAGTACGGTATCCCGTGGGATTATTACAAATCGTACAAAGTCGCGGGCTGCAACTAATTTAACATACAATTAAATATTTCAGGTACGGTTCCAGTATTTCATAATGACATCCTTGTTTTAAGGTTTTACACTGGTCCATCCCTAACATTGCGGTTACTGCTTACGCACCGCCCCGCTACGGGTTAATCGGACATTTAGAGTAATTCAGTCAGGACATGGGTGCTAATCTTATTATTAAAATGTATAAACCTATGGGAAGTTATTTGGCAGAATTGGTTTAACCCTTCCGAGACTTTAGACAAATTTAAAAGTGATACAAATATTTGAATACGTGATTACGTTCAAGGTTATTTTATGATGGGCTAATCTGAAATGAATACGCAATATGAAATCGTCTCGAATTTAGAAAATCATGGTTACAAATGTGTATGTAATGGACAATATTGATCCGTCGTAAACGCAGTGGCGATAAGTCTTTATGTAAACAAGCGCTCACCGTAGGTGGCCAGTAATTTCTTGTAGCTTCCTATTTAACTCGTTAAATTAACATGAACCAAGTGATTCCATTAAACGCACTAATTACTCTGTCATATTTTTATATATCAATTTACAATTACTTAGCCGTTTTTATTTGTCAACTTTTAACATCGCAACTCACCAGCTTTTAATCAAGTGTATTTATTAGTCATCGTATATTTTATGTCATTTTACAAGCGTCTGGCCATAAACAGTTTTTATAGCAGCTCCTAACAAGCAACGCGGCCGCAAATTGAAACTAACCGCAAAGTCATTTAATTCGCCGTCACGCAATCTCGAGCTTTCCGATTATAGTGAAATTATTCTTAACACTAGTTTAATGCGTAAGTGCATTTGTGTTTCGCATCTGATTCTGAGATTTAATAATTCTGTCTGTAAATAATGCTGTGATAAAACTGAATAAGATTGTTTTAGTACTTCCTTGTTGCTGGTGAGATATTGAATGTCGCGTCAGATAAGCGATGTTAGTTAACATTCGCGCGAATCATTGAGTTATGGGCATTGTAAGCGGAGGAGTGGGCCCCCGCTGGGACCACCCGCGTTTGTTCGCCCGGCCCGGACGGGTGCTTTTGTTATAAAACACTACTGCACCACAAGTTATTGGTTTATTATTCACTTATACTCAATGCCAGCGGAACCCTTGACCTGTGCTGTGACATATCACGCATTTCAGTCCAAGTCCATTTTTGAGAATTGTCACATTTAAAAACAGTAGGTTCCGTAAATTGCAGTACATGTAGGTAGCAAAGTACATCACAAAGCAAATGACTACTTCTAAACACGGATGATGATTTGTGGCTAGGCCTACTAGTATAATAAGTATAGCACCGTCGATATTAAAGGTCGTGAAAATTAGATGTATGCGAAACCAACCGGTATGGAGATTCTTATAGGGAGATCTGTATCCAACAGTGGACAACGTTTGGCTAAGTAGATAATGATGATGATGAACTCTGCTTCACCGAAAATCAAGTTTTTTAGGTAGGTAATATACGGATTCATAGTCTGTCTGTAAAATAATATAATCTGTTGAATTGTTCAAATGTGAAAAATCAAAGCGAGAGAGAAGTTTTTTCTGTACTCTTTTATTTATTGCTTATGTTGTTTCCTAACGACCTATATTATGTTACTAGCTCAATAATATTCGCTATTGGCACTATGTCAGGACCCGCTACTAACTAATCCGTGTTCAATAAACAACAGTGCATTATAGATGAGATATTCAGTGATAATAGTGGATTTACTGCAACGACCAATGCCCGCCATAACCGTGGTTTGACAAACGGTAAACAGTTCGCCGTAGATACGTCACGTAATGTTGGTTTAGGGTGCGTGCACACAATACGCGGGAGTGAATGATAGCGGCATGTATGCTTCGAGTTCGTTCGTATACATGTACGCTTTATTTAAACGGTTGTTTTGCAAATCGTTGTCGATTGACCTAAAATAATCTTTCATGTCTTGTAGACTGGTCGGTCAGGTGATTTTACTCACTATCTTCTTTCATTGCATTGTACCTTCAGCGGCAATAAAATGTATCCAATTTTTACAAATGTGTAATGGGAATAGTACGCGGTCATACCTTCTTTTATTGCCTAAAGTTTACATTTTAAATGATCATGAATGAATGATCATCATAATGTATACAGTTATTGCGTTTTAATAACACGTCTTCAGTTTTAAAAAGGAGTTTTAAAAAGTGCAAAAGTTTATGTATGTTTTTATAACGCTCATTGTACAACTACAAACGTTGATCACGTAAAATGCTGCTAGGGGTGACAAATAATACCGTTGCAGTGTTGTTTATTACACTAGTGTATGTCTTATAGTCGATGTATTTAAAATTTTCTACCGCCCGTGTTATGAACATACCTCTAATCTTGTTAATGTGGCTCTGCTACAGCTGGTATCGACGTATGAGCTTTTACGTCATTATGCAAATTGAAATTTGATACGCTACGATCGCATAGTGTGCTACGAGACAACTTGAGCCTTTGTTAATGCTGTTCGTATTATGGCTGGAAATGTTTAAGTGGAAACACTACGGGCGAGAGAATTGAAAAATAGGTATTTGTAAAATCTATTGCTGTCGCGCAGTGCCAAACGCCTTCACCGCAGAGTATGATAGAGACAACTGCTTCTTGGACCGAAAATACCTACTAAAAGCACACCAAATCAACGTTTCGTAGTCCCCCGATTACTTTTCCAAAACTAGACCGATTTAAATACTTTTTTCATTAAAAATTAAAGAAAAGCTTTGGCCGTGTTCGTATGTTATCCTTTTTTTTCTAAAATTTAGCCAAATTTGTTTTCTGGATGTTTGAACACAGCAGAAAATCTAGCGAATTTTTTCGATTTTTGAGGGCTCATATCTTTTTTATTAATTAATTTATGAAAAAACAGAAAACATAGAAACATGCTAATAGTGGTCATAGATTTTTGTAATTAAAATTATTGCTCTACTGGGTTTATCCAGGGAGGAAACAGGGGACTACGTTTGTATGGAAAAACGGCCCTTGTGTTTCCTCTTAATTGGTCAAATTTGACCGATATTTTGGTTCTGGTTAATCTATATAAAATTTCAGTCTTACTAGCACGCAGAACCAGAACCAAAAAACGAAACGCTAGGTCCGAGGGGTCTGACGAACGCATTCTCATTAAGAGATTGCTAAAAGTTTATCTGACATTAGTGGTGACCCAAGAGCTGGCAGCTAGGTACCTCGCACGGCGACTGAGCATCGTGATCCAGCGAGGTAATGCTGCCAGTATTTTGGAAACTTTACCACGAGGACCATTTTTATAGATTATTTAACTTATTTATAAGTTGTAAATGTTTTAGGTAGTTTTTAGTTTTCTTATATTATTATTTTAATTATAATCGAATATGTTGAGTTTTTTTGTGTATATATTTATAATAAATATTAAACGCAAAATACTAGCAGTACTATTACTACTAGTTAAAATTAAATTGAGAGTTAAAATTTGATGACTTTAGTTAGACTAATTATTTCACCACTATCTTGTGTTTAGTAATTTATTATTTAGACCCATTGAAAAGCTTTTGATGATACAATTCAATTAATTAATCCGCCCTAACTTTGAGGTTGAGTATTGATTAAGTCTGCAAAAAATAGAGTAACTATCTTCAGTGATTTGTCAATGAGGACGCAAAAGCAGGTGCGTTGACGCGTACATATTACGTCACGTTGGAAAACGTCGAGCACAGGCGGCGATGCGCGACAAACGAGCGCCCACCGCGTAGCAAACGCCACGGTGACATATACTCCGCTTAATGAGAGCCGCCGTTGCGGTAATGAGAAAGAATATCCTTACCATTAGCTTGTCCGTGGGCAATTAACCGGCTGGATTTTACGGATACATCCGTTTGTTACCCGCTAAATAGGCTTAGCTAGTTGCGGCTCAGACAACCCGAAATTCCTACTCCTCCATACCTATCCTATCAATTCTGGAAAGGAAGGAAATTTTCCATTATACCCACCCTTATTCTCAGTCGAGTTGCTGTTAATTAAAAACACCGTAAAGGAAAGTAGCTACAAAAATTTTACCGTAAAATGCGCCATAATAAAAACTGACGATATTAATTTTTTATACTTACAAAAAACTACGGTCGTAAAAAGTGGGGTTGTTCGTGGTGCCGTCGAGTAAACTGCAAATGAAAAAATTACCAACTCTCCAAGAGGTTGAAGTGTTAAAAAAAGTAATGGAAAAAGTTAACAGTCCCTTAGAGGCAGCCAAATAATTTAATTTCCTTTACGAAACCGAGTTCAAGTCAAATAATGACCCAGGCATATGGCGTCTTTTCAATAGAGTTGCGTTCAAATAATTATTTTTCAATAGAGTCTCGTTCCGTTAATTATTTTTTTGTAGGCAACGATGAATACACATGCGTGTCATCTGTATAAATAGCCGTATTGAAGGACTTCGTCTTTAACGTCGCTTGTTTTTTCTACCTTATTAAAACAGTTAGATTTTTTTTATTTGCGTAAATATAGGTTTAAGATATTTATTTCATTTATTAGAAATTAGCTGTTGCAGACTACGCGACTTAGTATGGGTAGAATTTCTAATTTCAAACTATCTCACGAGAACTTTACTTTTTCCAGGATAAAAGTAGTCTCCTAAAATTATTTATCTCATTGCTAAATTTCATTCAGATCCGTTCAGCCGCTTGATTGAGTTACAAACATATTAGTAAGATTTAAAACACAGGGGTGTTGTTCTAAATTGCAACACAGATTGCTTAAACAGATCGGCCTATGTTTGTATTGGAATAAATTGAAATGACTTTTCGGTTTGTGAATTCTTAACTTATAATGCGAGTTGTGGGTTTTTTTTTCAAAACTTATATAAGCTACTTAGAATGTTAGTCCAGTGAAGTGAAAGGATACAAAGTAAAATAAAAAACACTAGAATTAATTTGTAATAAAATATCAGTCTCTAGCACATAGTAATTTATAAATTATCTCACACCAGCAACAGTGATGAAGATTTTTTTATACAATACAGGTGCGGTGTTGTAAAGTATAATTTGTTTACGTTAGTGATAAATTGCTTCCATACTCGGACAAATTGCGGCATTGAGCGACAGTGTTTTGATGTCGCTTTCATGTTTAAATTAGAGGCTGGTTTAGTTATTTCATCAGCATCATCGCGTATTATTGGGGCGCAGTGATTGTAAATCGCCGCGGCTATCAGCTCGTTAACGTTTTTGATAGATGACGCCTGGTCGTTTGTTGGATTTGTTGTAACACGCGTTGCCGTGTAAAAACACACGGATCGACAACGGGATACAAATGGACACTCCCCTCGGCTATTTAACTTAACGAGCCAACATATAAATAAGGCGCACTAATATTTTATCGTTTTAAAATACGTTCTGTCGAATCATTTCGCTAGTTGCTTTCCGATGATTACAAATAAGCGATATCGTCCATCATTTGTTATTTATTATGAGTTGCGAAATCATTAATCGCTATATAACACTTAAACTGTTGTCGAAAATATATGATCTTTTGAAAGAAATCTCCTTGTCATTTGAAGTTTACTAATTTACCAACTTTTCTCACTAATTTAAGTAATGTAGAAATTGAAATATATCTCTGTGATGGAAATACATTGATTATTAAAGTATAAAAGATATGTTTATACAAGTTTTTTTTTTATTTTAGGTTTTGAAATTCTACTATCCTTTTAATTTACATAATTATGCACCTGTCAGATTGCGCACCTCCCCATTTTTTCGTCGGTTGAAAAGTATCATCTGAGGCGCTGTTGACACTAACAAATTTTGAAGTCATTATTCAATAATCGTGACGTGTAGCTTATAAATTTCACTGCATCGTTTTACACTTTAGCACTTCGGTACGATGTGAAGTGCCGCCCAATAAGACAACAGCAGACTATTTTGACGAAGGCCGGTCACGTTTCGTCGATGCTCGCCATGAGAATATTTGTTTTTTGTTGTACGCCTGCCGTCGAGTAAAAATTGAAGAGTAATTTTACGTTTTAACCGGTGTCTGCCCCCTTTCGTTCCGCTCGCCTTGAGTGATGGTTATCATAATTGGTGTGAGGGTAGGTGAAGAGTCCGTCGCCTGGGAGATGGTGGTGGGCGTGCATTTATTCTGTTTCGACACTGTTTTTGTTACGCACTGAAAACGCCGCTACAGGTGACCTATGTTTAGCGCCTGTAAACTACGATCATCGATCATCTTTGTTGAAGCTTATATTGGGTATATGCAGGTGAGTTGGGCTCTCTGTGCGTAAGAGTAAGCACACTACATGGTTTGGCCGTCCATGTCTGTACATTACATTTAACATTCTAAGCGAGTTTAAAAACCGATGAATAAGAGTGTGACCGAAAGACGCTTCCTCGTCGTTCTTACGTCAGTACGGCAAATATTTGTATGGATCTCGTATTCTCGTTGTACTTGTAGGCTTGGTATTAATCTAACCCATTCCAGAGTAGTAGATGCCAGTTGTTTATTATATTTACCATATTTACAGTATGTCACACTGTCACTTTTTGACACTACAGTCTACACATTTAGTGTAGACTGTAGTGTCAAAAAGTGTACTGGATGGCAGATAGAATCATCATATTAAATCTATGGATAGAATGCAGGAATGACATCAAAAGCGTATATCCTTTCGACCCATATTATTTCTTCTTTGTCTTCTTCTTCTATTTTGTGTTATGTAAAACATTTTTTAGGGAAAATAATAATTAGCAGAACATACTTTAAAACCTACTTACAATCCACCAGCCATACAGGTATATACATAAATGGTGTATATTAATATTTTAAAACTAAGTCTAAGTAGTTTACTTAGCGAATGAAATCGTTATCTATTTAACAAACATATTTCGCACGCTAAGCCTTAATCAAAAGTCGCAGAAGGCTAGTGTAGTCTTCTAGAGACTACGTTACAAATCTTCTATTGAATTGTTTCAACTCAGTGCGACTCAGTTCCTTACTATTAAATCAACAAAGAGGCTTAGCAATATTAAAGACCTGAGCAACATAGTACATCAGTACAAGGTGTCCAACAATTACAATCAGAGTCGTAGCTCGAATCGAGTATCACCATTCTGTTATCAATGCGCACATGTTACGAGACTGGCTAATACAATGGTAAGATTAATAACGCGGACGTATCTCGGACCGTTATGCGCCGGCGACACGAGTGATCACGGACCAACAAGGGCGAAAGAGATGGACCGGATAATAAAGCATCAGCTCGCTGCCTCGTAACTCAATACCGCCGACGTAGAAATTGTTGGTTGCGAAGCTCGCAGAGAAACGCCGTACGGATGGTAATTGGCGAGAACCTCTAATCGACGCATTTCAATAATAATACGCATGCATCTAACTTTCGCGCTGACAGTTTGAAAGATCAACGAAGGTGGTAAGAGAGTAGAAACGAAAGTAAAATTGATACTGTCATGGTTACGTCAGACTGTATTGTACCGGACGTAAGTCTTACAGTTGTTATAAATTATCGTCTTCTTCTTCATTCTTCACATTTTTAGGGTTCCGTACCTCTAAAGAAAAAAATAAACTTCATTGTCCGTTACCGTTTTCACAGGAAAGTTGTAAAGACTTGAAATTAATACCAAATAAAAATTCTGCGGTCCCTTCGAGCCGTGAAAAAATTAAACCTTCGACTTAACGTTATCTTTAACGTTAAATGACGAAATAAAAATATATAGCTGTTAACGTCTCATTTCTAGAAAGTACTGTAAGGGAATCACAACCTGTAGGGTATTTACTTTATTTGATATTTTTTAGCAACTTAATTGCACTTATAATATCAGTATATAAACTTGAAAAATGTCCCGCCTGTGACAAAATTTTTCAAGTTTATATACTGATACTGTAGGTAGGTATTTCTCACATCCTATTTTTTTAAAAAGGATTATTGTAGCACAAGTGTAGGAAAAAATCTGAAAACCAAAAATTTCTTGTTACGTTATATTATCATTATTATCTTATCTTTCAGTATTGGTGTTGAGGTGGTCGAATGATTAGTGCGCGAATCCGACTTGTACTTGCTCAGATTTTTGAATAATCATAGATCATCCTGATACAAATGGTTTTTGTTTATACAAGAGATTAAGTCACTTAAAACGGCAAAATTCTTATGAATCTTAAAATTATTTTATTTAAAAACAGAGCAGTTTAAATAGGATCTTGCTGTTACAGTTTTTTTATCAGTTAAGTTTAATCAGTTATTAAGTTTCATTATTTATTCCTTATTCGATAATGTAAGATTATAAATATACCTAAATTAGTTCAAAAAACTGTTAAAAAGCTCCATCGTTACATTAAAAATGAACGAAAACTAGGTACTTTGACCGAGCGGGGCTGGCTTTTCTATCACTTTCGGCGCTGCCGTACCCTTTAAAGGCAACGATTGTGTTTGCTATCTAACAGTCACATTTTTATTATTATTTATACTTCTTTTAGTAGAGTAGCTATAAGAATTACAATTGTCAATGAAGTCACCTATTATATTGCAAACGGTAATTACAAATTAATGCATATTCATCTTTTAACAAATCAATTATCTTTTGATTTATGCGAACGTCTACTCAGATAAAATATGAAGGACCTGTTACGATTGCTCCGTGACTGGCACGCACGACACGACGCCTCGTGGTACTCAGCCAACGGAAGTGATACTATGCTGAATCGGTTTTTCATGCTTACCAAACTTACATAATCGTCATCGTGACAGTTTTACGAATGGAGATTCAGAAAATTGTATGGCCGATTTATTGTTTAGTCGGGTATTTTAAATGCCTCATCAAGCGACGATACGTCATATAAGCCATATTCTATTTGGAAAAGCTATAAGGACTAGACACGATATATTATCATAATGCTTAAACTGGCCAAAACTGGTAATATTTCTTCTTAATTTTGCCTCTTTAGCTGTAATTTAGACATTTTTACAACGTTCACGCTTCCAGCAATATTTATGTGGTGAGTTGCAAACGTACTGCAACTTCCTAGTGTATTGTTTCATGTAAGGTGTTAGCGACTTGTTTATAAACAATAGCAATTGCCTTAAGCGCTGGGTTACGCCTGCTTACTGATTATCTACAATGTATTCAAAGTAACCACGGTACAAAGTGCATTCTATGCTGGGATGTATTTTGGTGGTAAGTAATTTAATTTGATAAAGTATTAGGGATTAGGTACTTTATCACTTCGTGAGGTCGTTTAAAATTTTTACTTTTTAAATTTTATGCAGAATTTAGTGCACTTGGCGAACTTAATTCTAAAGAGCATTGCCTGTGAGATTCTTCTTCATGAATAAATAATTGATTCTTTCAAATTCACTGTTGTCATGTCGCATCCAAACTAAACAACTGTATTCTAGTTTTGCAATAAAGACGACACTTACATGAAATCAATTAGAAAACATTGTTCAGAGTCCTATTGGTCATATGATAAATAATATAAACGTCAAATAAACGTAATTGGATTAGTTATTCTATCTTTCAACGTCTTCATTTCCCCAAGCCTACGTTTGAGTCATCAGGAACATCATAACTGTATAATTGTTAGTTGAAAATATATGTGGTCATTGTATACCGAGTTTAACTGTTGAATGGCGAGGAGGCGCGGCAATTAGCCGTGCAGGTGGTGAACCCTCTGGCCTTCGGGCCCTCGGACCAAGAAACCAACCCGTACATTCCCATTTGCATATTTATTGCCGACACGCTTCCTTAACTAGGACAAATCGACCGGTTGCACATGACAAATGTAAATTGTTTCTATTACTATTCGTATTGGTTTCGCTGCGCGGGACATATGGAATGGTATAGGTTCTCCGGCATATTGAACACGCATTCGCGCCACTTGAAAAGCTTTTTAGAGATCCGTACCTTGAAAAGATTAACGTTGTAAAGATTGGCATGTGATATTGCATAGGTATATAAGTTTTACATAAATTACACCCAAGTAATTTAAAACAAGGTTATATTTTTTACATAACGTCCCTGTAAATGATTACTTCTCAGCAGCTTCTTCTCGGAGATAGCTTACGTTAAACCCGAAGAAATATAATAAATTATTGCATTGGTTTACAACAAATAATCTTTTACTCAATGCAAATAAAACAAAATGACTGTGTTAATATTACCATGCCCAATGTAAGGTTTGCTGCCACTCATATAATTGTTAAAGATGAACCACTAAACTCTGTAGATTCTACTACCTTTTTAGGTATAACTGTAGACTCTCATTTGCAATGGGGTGCTCAGGAACTGTCTGGGAGACTTAGTTCTGCTGCGCTGTTAGAAAGATAAAGCAATACTGATGTTGGAATGGCAAGATTAGTATATTTTAGATACTTTCATAGCATAATGTCATACGGAATTCTGTTGTGGGGCTCAGCGGCAGATATTGAGTAAATTATTATATTACAAAAACGTGCTGTACGGGCTATTTTCGCCCTTCGACCCCGTGACTCGCTAAAAGAGCTATTCACAGAGATTAATATACCTACAGTGGCTACTCAATATATTTTCGAGAATATTATTTATGTTCGTAAGAACCTACGTTTATTTCTTAAGAAAAGTAACGTTCACAATTTAAATACCTAACAGAAATAAAGATAAACTTGCCGTTCCAGGCTTCAAACTGCGAAAAGTAGGAAAATCGTTAATGGGAAATTGTATTCGTATTTTCAACAAATTACCACAGGGTATTGCTGATCTCCCTGTACATATTACCATCATATGTCAAAGTTATTCTAATGAATAGGAGTTATTTTTCTGTTAGAGATTATTTAAATGGTAGATATGCATGGCATTAAATTGTCCTAGCTCGTACTTGCTTAAGCCTTTTGTAAACATTTATGTAAAAAGAAGCTGACAATAGTGACCGAGTTTCTTGCGCTTCTTCTTCTCGGCACTAGCCCAATCTTGTCCCGAAGCATTGGTAGGTTTAAATATTGGGACCTGTAAAAGCGCCTTCTGGGGCCTATTAGCAGAAATAAAACAGATTTTAACAGATTTTAAAATAAGTAAATATATAATATTCAGTTTGTAGTAAGTACAACAATGTACTCAACCTTTAAATCAAACATTCTACGGTGTACGGGATGAAATTTTTTAACCACAAAATTTTTGTAGGCGGTCAGTATCGTATTTAGAGCCCATTTATGAAGTTAAAAATGTAAATCAAGGTTTCACCCGAAAATATTTTTCGCAATATTGTTTTTAATTTTGACGGTCCTAGGCCTGCTAAGTTATAAAGGGAAAATCAAAAACTTATGATTAGTATCGTAATGAATAAATGAGATGCGCGTCGGGTATCAAAAATTTGAGATTTTTGGCGGACATTTTCTAAGTGCTTTTATCTTGATATTTTTTATACTGGGCTACCAAAAGAAAAAATACCTTATTTGTTTTTGTCTCGTAGATTAATAAATTTAAATTTGGAAGGTGGTTAAAATTTCACCTGTATACAGCTGCTAATATTAGGCTGATAATAATAATGAGAAAATAAAAGTAGAGGTCGTCAAATTCTATAATTAAACGTATGCAAGCCCGGTTCGAACTTGACTACATATTTTTTTATTTTGTACGCGTGCTGCGCACATGTGGTAAACGGTTAAGTGCGACATACCCGTAGTTTAATTTGGCTTGCTTCATCTGATATCTCAGAAACCAATTTTGATGAGCTTCATGTTGACACCTGCTTCGCACCTGAGCCATGCGGTGAGGTGTGAGGCGATGACTGACGAAAACAGAATACAGGTGTTGCAACAAATTAAACCACGATCAGTCACTATACGTTTTGAATGGAACTATAATCTCCGTGTTTTAAACAATTTGAGATGTAGGTATGCAAAAAAACTGTACCGGAAATTTGGACAAAATAATATTAATGTTTTATTCAACGACATAAATTATTGTCATGTTTTTGCAGCATTATAAATAACATTGTTATTTATTCCGTTTTAGTTCATTTACATTTTCAATTCATTTATTATTCCATAAACAAGGGTATTATAAGATGTTAGTTACAAAAGTTTTAGTTACAGCCATGTTTCACCTTAGAGGTATATGAATATATTGGATTATTATTATTTGTCATGCTAAATGAAGTACATTTATTTCTATTTAATTATTGTCACAAATATTACAGTATTAGTATTTAAATTTACAAATTAATTCTAAATGAAAGCTTGAAATTGTTTTATATCTTGTCATCGAAGAAAGATCTAATATCATAATAAGCTTTTTCAGCTAAGAAGCCACTGAGCGCAGTTTTAAATCTATTTTTATCATTAATTGATCTAATATACAATGGAATTTTATTATATATTTTCGATGCCATGCAATTTACACTCATTCTTCGGAGAAGGGTTTTGCATCGGTGGGTATTTTGTTACGCCAAAGCTTGGTCCGTGAGCATAAAGCCTTAAAACAGAACACAGAACGTCGAAAATGAATGTCAGTTCAAACATATAATTCACCCCCGCCTAGTATATTTGTAATTTGTTGCATAATTCATTGCTTTACTTACTTAAACTCCAGATGTACCTAGCTGTTATGTTGTAACGCCAAGTTGTAAGTGTGAATTCATTGGCCTCTCGGATACGGAGAAATTATTTTGTCGTCTTATACCTTTATCTGCAGGCGCAACTAAAAAGTTTACACTTCCTGCTTGCTCCTCATTTCTTATACAAATATATACAAACAATTCGCAAGCTTCTGTGTTTGGCGAAGTTCTCACATTGCTGCCGTGGAATCCTGAAACTAGGAGTGAGTAGAATGGATGCCTCGCCGTGAATTTACATAGGTTGCTGCACCTCGACCGTGATTATGTTGAACCAACGAGTAAAGATCATTCCGAAAATTCATTCATCTGTCTTAATTCATCATCTTTATTCGACGTCATCTACACTTTCTCGAAACGTTTTAATGATGGCCAAGATAATTTTGCGTATTTTTTTTACCGTTATTTCATATAATTATGTACCTACACCGAGTTCCTTGAACCTCTGCTTTATTTGGTGTTCTTTGTGATTTTGTTAATGTAGATGGATTACATACATTCGTCGTATTTTTGTTTTTTTTTGTTACTTTCAAATGTGTATTATTAAACTATTCCGGTGTAAAAAGTATTTCAGGACTGGAGTTGGTGAGTATAAAGTAAAGATTTATGCTGATATGGGTACAATACACCAAGTAATTATGTGAAGATATGCAGTTTCGATTGCAAAAAAAGCTTTTGGTTTGTCAACCTTTTTCTAAATAACTTATGGTTTTTTGTAATGGATTTAGCTAAGTATTCACTTCCATCTCAAAACCCATTCTAAATAGAAACCAGCTCTAGAGGCGCGAGGCTATAACATTATTTCAGAACACGTATCCCGTTTTGATAATCTAATGCAGAAGCGCTATAACGCATTTATCGTTTCAATTGTGTTTTACTATGTAACGTCACGTATGCAATTATAGCGAGCTATAATACCCGAACGACTTGTAATGTGTCATATGATGGTGGAATTTATTTAGCAATAAAATATTAATTATAACTATTCAAGTGAACACATACTTTTAGATATTTGAATTCTACGGGCTTCCTGATTGAAAGTGTTTCTAGGAAGGTGTAGGAAAAGCTGTTTGGTTTTGTTTTTTTGCCTGCCCGTTCAAAAAAATATAAATACTCGTACATATAATACTTACCATAAAATGTACAAAAATCTTAATTATACATTTCTTTTTTTTATCTCTAAGTAACTGTTTTTTACAACTTCTAAACAATAAATTAGCTGTCTGATTTATGCGATCAATATTTTCTTCGTTTCAATAAAATATAGATGCCTATTTGACAAGTCGCTGACAAACAAACTTTTCAAAGAAATGTTTGCTTCCCCGATTGCTTTTCTTTTGAATTCATTGAGCACGCTCCAAGTGTAAATGACAAAAAAAAGACATATTTAGAATTTTTCTCTTATTCCTCATGAATGACGCCGCGTTGAGCGTTTGAAAAATAAGGTGCCTCATTGTCAGCCGTTGAATAAAAGTAAATTTTCTTTTCAATGGCAACGTTGTTCGGTGCTCGCGGAACATTGTCGCCTCTCGTTCGCCGTCGTCGGGTGCCGGTACATGCCGGGACAGTCCTATTCAAATGTCAGTGTGAAGTCCGCCCGCTGCCCGCGCTCCGCCCGCGCCACCTCGCAGACACTGAAAATGTCACACGCCACACAACGCAATCAATTTCGCATTTGTATACATTGATACTGGTCGTAACAGATTTATCGGATTAATGAGATTTACATTATCATTCAACTTGCTGCCACATTCTTCGGTTTCGTTTATCCATGAGTTTTTGTAACAGTAATGAACTGTACTTATGCTGTGCGTCATTACTGATCCGCCGCTTTCAGTAGGTAAGCAGTAGGAGAATATTTCAAGTTATTTTTAGGATATTAATATTCGAGAGCAGTAAAGTAAGTTAATTTCCAGTGGTTTTGACCAAAGATGATGGCATGGATAAAATATAAAAAAAACATACAAATATGACTTATCCGGTTATCTGCTTTAAGGAAAATTTAATCTTTACATGACAGAAGTTGAAAGAGCACCCGAAAATATGAGGGTGCTCATTTGATGAGGACATTTTCGGTCGCTGATTGTGTCTCTAATTTTTTATTTTACTTCTGTGACTGTCGTACGAAACTGTCTTAGTCACTCGCACCAAATGTCGAACTAATTGCTTTGCACTACGACGAGGCGCTCTAGACGGTTCCGTCGTCTGTTTATTTAATGTTTATTAGCAGGTAATTGACGTAAGCGACGAATGAACCGTCTAACTTTACTCATTTGTACCATGAGTGTCTCAGCTGATATACCGATTTTCAACGTATACATTTTCAACTAGAATTTGCTACGTAGTAGTTTCTCAATTGTACTTTAATCGCTTAATTCCCAAAAGCTGATTACTCATTTCCCAAAAGGGACAAAAGTCCTTTTTGGGAATTAAGCGGAAAGAAGAAAACGATTAATCAACTTCTTACATTCTTATTCTCATCCAAGAGCACAAGAAATATAACCTTAAATGTCTGAAAGATAGCTTCGCAGTTGCTGCCAACCAATTGTCCCTTTTAACCGGCCGGCCTTATTAGCATGGCTCGATCGCTTCGCTCTATCTACCTCGGATTGATACATTGACGGTAAAGGTCTCTTTAGTGGTTCCAACTCCACTCGTAATTAGGACGGCTCCCCTGACATGACCGCTAACGTTTGATCGATTGTTTGTATTTCACAATCTACAGATATCGCTCGAGTATTGTTGCTCTAGCGATATACCGTCTACACCGTCTACACTGCATTCTCTACGGGATTGTATAGATGAGGGGTTCGGCAACAAACTGGATGCGGGTAATCGCGTACTCGCTATCGCAGTTTAACGAGCCACGATTGTTTTTCTCAGTTCTGAATAATATTGAGCTTGAGCGTCCCCTGCTATCTGATGGTGATACTTTCGTTGGCCGTGCGGTACTGTTAGCTGGCTAACTTACAAATGAACGGTGTGATTATGGGCTCGGATCTAACTTGTTGATAATTTAAATGTTCTCGCAGCAAGCTCCGCGCGGCCGTTGCGATGGCCATGATTAAACCCGTGACTTCCTCTTATGGCGAGCCTATATCTGTGCTTTTTGAATAGAATTATGGACGCCGCTATTGCAAATGAACTTTCAGCTACATTGTTTGCATAGATCTTTTTCGTTTTAGGATGCAGAGACTGATTGTTTGATACTGCGGAGATTTGTATCCAATCAGATACATTTGTGAGTTTCCCATCCGCATGGTAACATAACAACTCTTGTTGTTATGTTACCACATTCCTATGTGTGTAGTTATTTTTTTATCGAAAGAGACTTTAATAGGCTTTTTGCTATTTTAGTATTACTGCCAGTTATGTTAAAAATCTTTTATCCCTTTTGTCGTTTGATGGCTTCGTATAATCAGTATCTACTTTTGAGGATATGTGGTTACAGGCGTCGTGTAAGTTTTTACATATAGTAGTCAATCCCTAAGGCACGGAACCGGCACTTATGCTTACGGACGTGTGTATCGTATAATTCAAACAGATCTCCCGTCTTAACTAAATCTTCAGCGCTTCTCGGAGTCACAGAGGGAATGTATAATGCAGCGTGATTCTACCGCTTTGTTGTTAATATAGGGAGGTTTGCCGCCAATCACAGCTTCGCGTAACTATTGAGTTACGCTCCGCTTTAATAATCATTTGTTAGCATCATCGTTAATACATTAAATCCAAATCTAATCTGATTGGATTTGATATCTGAGCTAAGTCTCTCAATTAAAATAAGATCGCCATATATCACCTTTTGAGTATGTAGTAAAATGTAAAATAATCGCAATCAAAATTTGCACCTTTCACTAGCAAACGTAATGTCTACTATCTACCTACCTACATGAACGCTGTCAAGTGTTCGAAACGTCGGATAAACCAAAATATGTAAAATATACGCGATTTTAAATCCGTAAACTTATCCAAACATTTTTAATGTTGAACGAGAAAATGCTATCTTTTGTGGTAGGTCGATGAGCACTTATGCCTATCTATTATCACGTGATAGCCAATATTGAACCATATGTTATTGCTGAATATTCTGACTCCCAAATTGTTTAAAAAGTAATCTATATTAGTGTCCCTTGCTGTCCGGAGGCCCTCCCGCTGCGAATTCGATGCGCGCCTCCGGAGCCAAGTTAACTGCGCTGTAAGCGATATGGATCTCACGTTCGCCAACTAAATAGCGGATAAATTAGCTAACCGAGTTAAATTACTGGACTAGCCCGCAACCGTAGACTTGCCGTATTAATAATTACAATTATGACCGAATGCAGTATTTTACTTTTAAGGTAACTTCATAAATCTTAATCCCAACTAACCAAAAAGGTCCGATTGGACTAGTGGTTGGATATCTCAATTAAAAACAAGAAGTCTTTGATGTAGTAACCTGGTTTTTAACCGACTGAAAAAAGGAGCTTTTAAATTTAAGTATCTTTTTTATATATCAAATTTGATGCGTTTGAAATAGAATTTCCACTCTTAAGAGTAGAATAACAGTTAAAAAAGCTATTCAACAAATATTTCACAAAAGAAACGCCTAGTATAATGCTATCAGAAACAATCGTTATGCGCCAACTCAAAAATGTATTCTTTCTTTTTATTATAACAATTTTTTTAGTATTTTTGTTACACTCTATGTGGCTTTTGTACGTTTTTTTATCCATTGTACTCTGTCTATGATAAATATTGTTAGTATCGTTTATACTTAATGATCAAACGAACTTACCTGTACGTGAAGTTCGATCATAATTATATGATCAGCTTCATTCGACGCGATTAGCTTACATATTGTAGTTGAGCCCCCACGCCTCAGCCTTCACACAGTTGTTTCTAGAAAGTAGGGGAAAAAGAAAAAACCCTACTGGCAACATTTTTAACCTTGCAACCCTACCATCACGCCACCGGCGCGCTCATTTTGTTTAAAGCTAGGTAATATTCACAATTTTGGGTGGGATAAATGGCACTTTATCTTTGAGAGGGTTCTTATTAATCGCGTCGAATGAAGCTGATCATATAATTATGATCGAACTTCACGTACAGGTAAGTTCGTTTGATCATTAATTATATTTCACAGCTTCATTCTTAGCGATTAGCTTACATATTGTAGGATGTTTAGAGATAAAACTAAATTGTGAATCACAATATAAATTAATATATTTAATAACTGAGAAAAAAAAATACAACAGATATAAGAGTAACGTCGCTTAATCACATTTTAATGCTGTTCATTATTGGAAAGAATGGCCCGAGGAAATTGATTATTATTGGGTACAATATCACGACTATAAAACTTTGCAAAAACAGATGAAGACTGACTCCAACCTGCTGTTTTGCGGATCACATCTAAGCTAATTCCTAGTGCGTTAGCTTTGGAGGTGGCTGCATGCCGAGTACTATGCGCGGTGAAGACTGACGTATCTATACCGCTGCTCTTTAGCGTGTCTTTAATCCAATGGCTTAACCTTTGAGACGATATTTTACCATGTGGTTTTCTATAGCTAATCAACAAGTGGTCATCATCTGATGAACGCAAGCTTCTAGTTTTTTGAATATAGGAAATTAAACAAGTAGCTGGACATATACGATAATTTTCATGGAAAAAAGGCAGATTTAAAACCGGTTGCTGACCGTTCAAATGGGTAGTTTTTATGCGATCAGGAATTTTAATTATGATCTCTGTATTTTCTGTTATATATAAATTACTTAATTTAATAAAAAAAATTTAATAGGCACAAAGTCTGTACTCGGTGTGCAGTCACGAGAGCTAACAAGGTTGTTAACTTTTTTGACAATGTTTCTACATTAAGAGATTGATTGGGCCATAATTCAGCTAAATGATTCAATATTTTATTTGGGTCCCATGTTAAATTATATTTTGGAGCTGTGGGTCTTAATTGAAAAACCCCATTCATGAATCGTTTTACACTTTCATCTATGAGGTAAGATGATCCTAATAGTAAAGATATCGCAGACTTATGGGAATTAATTGTACCCTACTGTTGTGACCCATTATCAAAAAGAGTAGACAAAAAATTTACTACATTTGCGACAGTTGGTTGTAAATAATTAACACTATGATTTACAATATTTAAGCCAATTCTTAATGCAACTGTCATACTGTTTATACGTATTTAAAGTGAGAGAGGATAGTATAATGTTAATTGAACTGTCATTTAACGATTTCTGTAATAATGATCTCCTGATAATTTCACGGCAATCAAGGTTAATGTCTTGCTCAGGTTGTGGGTTGATCTGAAAGGAAATTTTAATAATTTACTGCTGGAGCCAAACTCTATGAAATCTGATACTGCTATCTTCTTCAAAAGTGGGTACCATGCTTGCGTAGGCCAGTATGGTATCACAATTATACCCATAGCTCTATCTGATATTATTTTTTGTAATGTTTTTTGAATAAGGGCAAAAGGTGGAAAAGCGTAAAAATATATTGCACCTGCTAGCGAACAAATCAATGCTAGGAGTACCAAAGTCAGTAATGATCTTTTGGAAAGCTTTATCACATAGCTCCCACTCTGTATCAGTGAATTTTTTGCGAGACAGGTGATCAGCATCTTTATTATATCGCGTATTTATATATGACGCGAAAATTATTATTTTACGTTCCTCACACCAAAGCCATATCTCTTTTGCAATTTGATTTAAATGCGAGTAAAAAATACTTCCCATTCTATTTATGCATGAGATAGCAGTAACATTGTCAATCCTTAGCAATATTTCACAGTCATGGTAATTTTTGGTAAAAGTTTTTAATCCGAAGAAAGCTGCTTCCAACTCCAAGATATTAATATGTATATTTGACTCGTGGTCTTTCCAAAATACATATGTTTCTTTATCACAACAAGCCCCCCAACCGCAGTTAGAAGCGTCGGAAAAGATTTCTAATTTGAAATCATTAAATCTGAATGGATTACAACTTGTTTCTATATTTTTAAGCCACCAATTAAAATCAAAAGCTAAATTTTTGGGCAAAATTACTGTTTGATCATAATTAGGATTATTCAGAAGACATAAGTATTTATATCGTTCGAATGTTTTCGTATATAGCCACCCATATTGAATACTGGACACACAGATACTAGAAGACCTACAAGCTTTGCGCAATCGCGTAAATTGCATTTTTTCATAGAAATAAATTTTACCAGCATTTGTTTTGCTTTTGTTATTTTATTATCAGGCAATTTTAAAACCATATTGTAAGAATCAAATATAAATCCGAGAAATTTACATTGCTGACTTGGTATTAAGCAGTTTTTCTCGTAATTAATCACAAATCCTAGATTTTCGAGTAGGCGCTTTGTGTTTTCGACATTTTGCTGACATTCTAAATATGATCTACCTACACAGAATATGTCATCAAGATATATTACGGACATAAAACCATTAGATCTCAACAGTTCCATGACAGGCTTTAACATTTTTGTAAACACATAGGGCGCTGTTGAGAAACCAAATAGTAGACAGTTAAATTCATATAAAATGTAGTTATATTTGAACCTGAGAAACTTTTTATGGTCTTCATGTATGGGGACCAAAAAATATGCATCTTTCATGTCAACAGAAGCCATATTAACAATCCTTAGTAATAAATTTTGACTCTGTTCTATAATCCTCCATCTTGAAATGACAGGTTTTAACGAATTTATTTAAACATTTTAGGTTCAATATGAATCTTTTGTCACCATTTGGTTTAGGTACCAAAAACACACTAGATATAAATTCGTCTTTAACATGTAAGCATTCTGAGATTGCTCCCATTTTCAGAAGAGAATTAATAGAACTTTCGAAGTCGTTATACTCAACTTTTGAATTCGAATGTACACAAGGCGTATCAGTACGAAATGGAACGTCAGTGAAAGGAATTTTATATCCCCTTAACCACGATAGAGTAGTCTGATCGTCAGTTATTTCTTCCCATTTATTTTAAACGGCCAGAATAAGAGGGTACCTCTAACATCTCCTGGTGTTCGGCATGGCTGACGACCGCTCCGCCGCCTCCCGATGATGACCCCGCTGTTGAAAGCTGTTGGCTGTCGATAGACGTTGGCTTTGACGAGTTTTTGGTATGTCTGACTTGGGAGTGATTTTCCGAGGCATTGTCTTGTTGTTTAAACGATTCGAAGTATTCTTGATGAAATTATTTTTATTAAAAATGTTTGGACGCGTTTGACTGTTCTTTTGTTTGAGTTCAGCAGCGGACCTCTTTACTGACTTAGCCGACTTGAGCTTTTCTGAAACGTTTTCTCCAAACAAAAACTGTTTAAAATTAGTTTCATTTAATGTTTCTTTAAGTTCGGGATTTATTGAGGATATAACAAAACCACGGCGTGTCCTGGTATCTGTGAAATGACTATCGCATAGAAGTCTGCATGCGTCGCTTATTGGTTTTAAAATAGAGGTATAGCTTTCTTTTGATATTATTAACTCTATTGCTCAATTAAGCGCAGGTATAGCTACAGAAAGCTGTTTTTGTTTAGCCACAAGCGAAGCGTCTCTCTTGACCATATTGTCAGCTAAAGCGACCTTTACCTCCGGATTAAGTAGTGGTGAGACCAGCATGTCACAATTTTCCGGAATTAAATATTCAGACATTAATTTATCTTTTAATTCCTTTTGTAAACCCTTTCCAAGGATTTCCTGCCACCTAGATGCTAAATCCTTATGAGTTGGTTTTCCAAACTTAGTTTCGGATTTAAGTGCGTCACCAAGCAAAGCTAGAATCTCGCTGTCTAGTTCCGAATTTTCCTTAGAAGTATAGTGTACATCTACAGGGTCCAACGGTAAGGGTGCGAGTTCTTGCACCATAGACGTTGAAGCCGTGGGATCGATTTCATTGTGATCTGTATCGATTCCTAAAACAACCATAAATGTTGTTAAGGTGTTGGTAGGTAAATTGATTTTATTAATATGACAGAGGTAGCCCAGTTTGCGCCTCGCATCACAGTACTTATATCGATATTAGGTACTAAGATACTAATAAATACTAAAAGGTAGGTATGTACCTACTGTAAAAATGACAGAGATAGCCCAGTTGGCGTCTCGCATCACAATTGTTAAATAGTTAAAATCCAAAATGTATGTACCTATATCTATAAATAAACCATTACGTAACGTGACAGAGGTAGCCCAGCTGGCGCCTCGCATCACAACGTATTTTCTTTGTTAAAAAGAAATTGAAGGTAGGTAGGTTTAACATGGCAACGAAAAAACCATTGCATTTTTGTATTCACTAATGAGCTATTATTAGACATCTACTACATTATGCACACAAAAGAAAAGGGTACTATTGGTACTGACCTTCATTTTTCGAATCCGAGTCGTTATCACTTTCACTATCGGAATATATAATTAGCCTTTTGTTCTGATTTGTGTTTCCAATTTTCGAATTTTCTTCTTTATCCTGTCACTGCTTAGTTCGCGTTTCCTTTTGTTCGGCATAGTTATAAAATTTACGGGTAGTAACGTTGAATCCGGAAATTAACTGCAAGTGTTTTGTTGCGCGTGCGAAGGCTTTGGTACAGCAACACAGAATGAGCGCACCGGTGGCGTGATGGTAGGGTTGCAAGGTTAAAAATGTTGCCAGTAGGGTTTTTTCTTTTTCCCCTACTTTCTAGACCACAACTGTGTGAAGGCTGAGGCGTGGGGGCTCAACTACAATATGTAAGCTAATCGCTAAAAATGAAGCTGTGAAATATAATTAATATTATTGCGTATCCTCCTCAGGTATCTTCATGCAACCTAACAAATAAGCTAAGAAGTTATTTACGTAGATTTTTGTAATTTATTCACTACATATATTAATCAGGGTTTGCACATTGAAATACTTATGTTTTCACAAAGAAGCAATCATCGAAAGAACACTAAGTCAAAAACATATCCGAACAAATATACCGCTATGTGATAATAAAAAAAAAACTTGTTACATTATAAATGTATGAAAAGTGAATTCAGGAAATGCTACCTTTTTATAATTTTTAAAGACATCAAAGACCGTATTTGTTAGAATAAATAAATTGCACCTTAGTACATTGAGTAGGTAGGTTCAAGAAGAAGGTAGGTACTTATTTTGTAGATTTAACATTGTTTAGTAGCGTAAAATAATAAATAATGGTGGCCTTATTTTGTATTATTTCATTCAATTCACATTAATGTCAAAGTTTTGAAAGGCCGCTCTGGACGTTATAGGAATTTATTGTGGAGCAAGAGGTGCTCATAAACGTTATTGGATGCCTTTGTTGTGTCCACGTCACATTCGTACAAATGCTTCTGGTACACAATGGTTCAGGACTCTGGTATGAGCGAGGGACTTGACATAGGTAGTATGAGTGGGTACCTCTAATATGACATCTTCGTCTAAATAATTTTCTTGTATTTCATTAATAAAAAATGGACTTGATTTGTGTTTTTCAGTTTTCTATTGACCGTTTGCCATAATTATGCAATGTTAAAACAGTAAAAATAAAATCATAATGTTTTTAGCCATTCCGCTGTTTTTCATTGAACGGACAAAAGTTAAAGTTAAGTTAACCTAAGAATTTTTTAAGCTGTTCGGAAACAGGCTCTCGTGTTCAATGCTCTCCGGGTTTCCTCCCGCTCAAGTTTTCTGCCTGCATAAGTGATTCCCAGATTCAGGCGACCTCTGGTCCCGTAGTGTAGCCCTTCTACTAGTTTAGTATTGCTAGCGATGACTTGTTATATGTTAAGGCTTGGACGTGATGTAAAACATTTTAATATGTTAAAGATAGAGGTGGTAAGTTGCTGTAGTACCTACATAATTATGAAAAAAAAAAGTTGTGCGTGTACTAGTGTACACACGTAAGAAGTGAAACATCTTTATGGCCTTATTTTTAGAAAAATGATCTACATGCAACTTTCCAGAAATTGGTTAAATTAGTTAAATTGGTTAAATTGGTTAAATTGGTTAAATTGGTTAAATTGGTTAAATATTATTTCACTTTACCTTTTTGCTATCGTCTGAACCAACCGTGGCAGGGGCAAGAAAAAGATGGCGCGTAACCGAAAAATGTGACGCTGTGAAAATGTGACGCTGTGACGCGCAACCGAAAAACGTGACGGTAAATTTTTTCCAACGCCGATAAAGAAGTTTCACTACAAAAAAACATTGCTTTAAGTGAATGTTCCGGCCGTTTTAAAAGTATATTCCGGCTTCTGAAGTTATCATCACTAGTCAGTTCACCTAATATTGTATGGTATTATTAATAGCTAAAAAGTACTTAATGGCTAAAATATTTCTTTTCACGTTCCTCTACCTGGCATTCGGAAAAAATGCTTAATTATGCAATCGATTCGATGCTATATCTATCTTCAAAAGAAATAATTTACTCAAGGATGTTAATTTGACAATTAAATTTAAATATTCGTAGGTTCGGATTTATGATTCAGATCACAATATCATATATGTGACAATAATTTTAGGTTACATTGTGTACACTCTTTGATGTAGCTTTGGGAAAAGACGTAATTTCCTTGAACAGTGTTTGCAACAATTAGGCAGTCACTAGTATGAGATTCAGACCTAGTATTCAGCCTAATTTAATTTTACTTACATAAGCCTTTTTTTGTTAAATTATTCTCCCACGTCCTTCCATTTTATTTTCATTTTGGTAAACTTATTTTTATAGAGGTGATCTAATTAAATTTGTTTAAACAAGTAAGTACCCTTATTATAAACTACCAATCATCTCTTATTTAAAAAAATCTTATGAATATAAAATTTTATTTTGGCTGCACATACATATAGTTCGATTCTGCTGTACCTATTCATAGTCATGGGTACTGAGAATGCTATTATCAAAATACTTGTATGTTTATTCGTTGAATTTATTTAGTATGCTTTTTAGGGTTCAGTACCCAAAGGGTAAAAACGGGACCCTATTACTAAGACTTCGCTGTCTGTCCGTCTGTCCGTCGCTCTGTCACCAGGCTGTATCTCAAGAGCCGCAATAGCTAGACAGTTGAAATTTTCACAAATTATGTATTTTTGTTACCGCAATATCGACAAATACTAAAAACAAAATAAAATAAATATTTTAGGGGGGCTCCCATACAACAAACTCGTTTTTTTGGCCTTTTTGGTACGGAACCCTTCGTGCGCGAGTCCGATTCGCACTTGGCCGATTTTATTACGTACTCTTTTCTACGTTGTCTGAAAGTAAACCAATTGGCATAGTAGAGGTATGGTGACTGGACTGAATTTGTTTTTTGTGATTTTACATGTCCATGCATGAGTTTATTGGAAGTCGTGATCTGCAACTTAGAAACTAAATTCAAGGTCTAAATGGAAGGTCGACCTCTGACAAAGCTTCCTCTGACGCCCTTTATGCACTTGTCGTGCGTTTGACTGGTTTCGAATTCTAGCTCCTCTTCGCGGAAGCGAGATCGAAAGGTCCGATTGTCTAAAACACGACGGTAATGTTCAATCTCATGTGAGATCGCATATTCCGCCACTAGCCACTGCTGATATTTGCTAATAGAATAAAGGTACCTGTTTTACAGTCCGTTAGCTTCATTAAGTCTATCCTGGATGCAAACAAAAAAAAAACGAAACAAATGTGCATAGGTAATACAATCCTCTATAACATTACGACGACCATTTGGATCAGCGGTAGTAAACGCTGCTTCTGAGCCATGGGTTGCAGGTTCGATCTCCACACAGTACAAATATTTGTGTGCATGAATATGTCTGTTTGTACCGGTCTGGGTGTTTTCTATGTATTATAAGTATGTATTTACAAAAAAAAGTATATAATTAAGTTTATCGGTTGTCTAGTACCCCATACGACAGGGTACTTAATAGTAGCTTTTATTAGGACTAGATGGCTTTGTGTGGCCCAGTGAGGCATGTTTAAAAAAAGTTGTGCGTGTACTAGTGTACACACGTAAGAAGTAAAACTTCTTTATGGCCTTATTTTTCGAAAAATGATCTACATGCAACTTTCCAGAAATTGGTTAAATTGGTTAAATTGGTTAAATTGGTTAGATTGGTTAAATTGGTTAAATTGGTTAAATTGGTTAAATATTATTTCACTTTTGCTTTTTGCTATCGTCTGAACCAACCGTGGTAGGGGCTAGAAAAAGATGGCGCGTAACGGAAAAATGTGACGCTGTGAAAATGTGACGCTGTGACGCGCAACCGAAAAACGTGACGGTAAATTTTTTCCAACGCCGATAAAGAAGTTTCACTTCAATATTTATTTTGTTTATTTATTTATTACATAGTAAAGTTCTGTATTGGCTCAAACAAAAGTTCGTAAATACACCTACTTCTAGTGAATAACTCGATCATCTTGAGTGCGCTGAAAAGTATTCCAGCTTTAACGTATCGAGTTATTATAATTCTTTATTTTTTCATTGAAAATTCGTGATGGATCGTCGCAAAATCTATGATTGATTCGTGCTGTATTATTCGTAGCTTTTATAAGCGTGCCGACGCTTTTCGCGGTTACGGCTTCCGCGCCCCTTCAGTCGCCATGATTGATTGCCTCGCAAACTTCATATGTTTGCGAGATAATTTTGTATTTCAGCCGTAAACAGATTACGTGTGAAAAGAATCATCGCTTCCTCGAGTTCTCTCGGCACAATTTCACTTTCACGGTGATACTGCGGTTTCGTCGCTTCATCACACATTCCCATGTCTCCTCAATATTTTCTTTTTAAGTTCCGATATCCGCAATTTGAAAAGTCCCGCATGCAACTATTCAGATATATTTCCGCATTAAAATATTTTGCAAGATATTATTTATAATCCCGGTGTCAGCGAATATAGAATTCCAATTCAGTGCAATTCATAACGATTAAAGCACGAAACTGATACTGTTCACGCGAGAAACGAAAGTGAATGACAGTTGTATCCATACAGCCTTAGAGATTTATTGCTTGACCTCCTTTTGGAATGTCTATGGATTTTGATGTTGGTTAACGTGATACGTAAATAGGTATTTATTATTAGTCTTATAGGGATGTAATTATCGTTTCAAAAGGAAATTTAAATAAAGCATGTTATTTGTCATTTCACTATTGTATCTTCAGTTTTTACCATGTTGTGCTTCTATATGCTTGGCTGGTTGAAATATTTTACTGATGTTTGTTTTAGACGGATGGGTCAATGTAGAAAAAAAAGTGATTTTCTACATTTGCTCGAGTCTGGGTGTTTGTGGTACCTTCGTTGTTTCTGGTTTCTAAAATACGAGTGCTTTAAATAGTTATTCAAACTGGGATCAGAACAATGTATGTAATGTTGTCCACATAAATTTATTTTATTTATTTACTTAGTTGGTTTTTTCACACTGTACTATACGTACAGTGTGAAAAAAACCAGCTAAAGTTTAGTTTGGGTACTTACTACATTCGTCATAATATCATACATCAATTTGTGATTTAGTCACTATCCATGTGCTGATTACCTACTCGATTAGTTGGTAGCTCGTTAAAGATAGACTATCTCACGCTATCGCGATCGAGAGCAAATTGATTTGCGCACGCGCACCCCTACCAATCGGTTGACAGCACTGAACGACGTTGATTGAATACATCCAGGTAAGTCCGACCTAGTATTGCATGTTTTGAATTGTTCAGACATAAAGTCAGACTTTCTGTCAGTCCCCTGTTTATTTAGATTTAACAACATCTAGTCTGTCACAACCACTGGCTAGTTCAAATGTGATTTATGAAATAGGATCAATTATACTAAACCAGTTTTGGGGATTGTTATAACACTTTCAGTAGGTACAAATTATTGCTTTACCGGAATAATTTTAGGAAAATACCTAGTTAAGAAGAGACGCATTCCACTTAGAGCACCCGCCCGAAGATTCGTATGTACGAAAGTATTTTTATTAATATAAGTTCAAGTGATTTTTATCGATATCTTTCATTTAATAACGTCCTGTCTATCAAGTTACATATTAGCAGCCAGCACTAGGCTGCTGTGTTGTAGGTGCTGTTCGTGGACAAAAATGTAAAAAGAAACTTGAATCCACGAAGAGCACCATATATCGATAGATGCTCTTCGTGGACCAGGCCAGGTGCTTTTCGCGCAGGTGCTATTCGGTCGGGTGCTCTAGGTGGAATAGGTCAGTTAATAAAATCAAGTCGTGACCAGTGTTGTAAAAATTATCCGAATGTTGCAAGTGTACTAACTATACATAGTACTTATTCATGATTAATTCGTTTAACATTTGTAAATCGATTTCATCCGAGTCATAGTTTACTAAAATATTTGGTATCTTTATGGGTATCATTCATTGAATGTATTAAATTAACTTTTAACAAAGTCGTGAGCAGACACTCGCAACACGTGTACTTCTCAGTTGCGTCACGTCGTCGCTTTGGTTGCACACACGAACTTAATTCTGTTCCATGTCATAGACGACAATTACCGTTCGTAACGACTTCCCACGGCTACGGCGTGTCCGCGAAACTGGAGCACCGCCTGAGCGCACGGTGACACATAGAACACTCAAGGGAACGTAATGCCGGCAATTTAACAATACTCCAACCAAGCACCGGTTTAACAAGATCCTCGAGCTGCTATGATGAACGAGAAATCCTAGCCGGAGACATCAGTTTGATGGCTCTTAACTCGTTGGTTGCTGGCGCAGTTCTGAGCCTGTGGTAGTTTCATAACGTTGTGGCATTTGCGTGAGAGGGCCGTAGTCGCGTCGTTGTCGTACAGCCCCTGGGCTTGTTTTAAGCTTGTTCTTCGGAATATTTCGACTGCTGCCTGTCTACTGGATAAATTTATTGTTAACAACTAGAAGAAAGGGCAACTGAGTCCTCAGCAGAAACGTTGGAAATTACTCACAGGGGCCTTATTCTGCTATTTCAATTGCAATTCGATCGTGATTGAATTGAGCGATTTTGACATTTAGCCCATACTAGAACTGTCAAAAACCTGCTATTCAATTACGATTGTGATACGATTTGGTTAGCTGAATTAGGGGCCTGATATATGTATATACAAAAATAGTTTATTGCTATTATTACTGTTCTACGAAACCTGGACATAATTGCATCCGTTGTTTAGTTGAAGTAGCTAAAATTGTATTTTGATGTTATACCGCTGTTTCATATTGCTAAATCTATTTATAATTATGTGATTCTCAAAATTTTATTTATACCTCAAAAATCTGTGTAATTACTTCGGTGTCGATGTTTGATGGATATAATTTGCCACTTCGGCTGGCTTCAGTGAGTCAGTCGGGTCTGGACTAGTTGCCTAGTAATTTTGATTGTGCCGTGACTTGATTTGTATGTAGGGCGGTTCTGTAGGTCTTACAGGCGGAGTATTTTGTGTCTATTCACTGTATGTACGTAAGCTCTTTTTGTACATGCGTAACTCATGTAACTGTTCCCATTAAACATGTTGCCAGTAAATTTTTGTTTATAACAAAAAAAATGTTAAATGTATTACAGCCTTATCCTGTGTCATTGCATCTGATGTGGATTTGGTTATCTAGCGCTTATAATGAGTTGAAGCCGACAGAGGCCCTACAGCGGCCGTTAATTGTGATAACTGATTCCGAACGTCAAAACATGCGATTGACAGCGATACATTAGGAACTATCGAACGATCGCGCTGCCGACCTGGGAGTCGTAATTTTTCACTGTCAGCACCGAGCCTAAACGTCCGCGTCATCGTTTCGACTAGTGACTGTCAAAAAATGTTAATGTAATTTTCGCAAACACGAGGGTTGTGCCAGTAAAATATTGTCCGCGGCTAACCTTACGCAATGTTTACGTTTCGAAGGACACCTTGTTTGCTTTGGTATAATTTCGCTTGATAACTCGCGCCCTTCATCAGTCTTTGTCGCTTTCATTTGTTTATACTTGGTTGTTGTGCTGTCGTGTTTAACGAGAGTTATGATTTTAATGCCCCGCTTAATACCAGTTGCTAGTACTCGCATTTTAACAGCTTACGCAATCATGTGATTGAAAACAATTGGTGGTCATGCGGTTTGTTGATCTGGTTTGTTGTGCGTGTCGGTCATGGCGCAGGAATCCGTTCCTGTGCATTGTTGCCGTAACGGCAGCGGCGATCTCGCGATAAAGCTGGATATAATCGGGTTAGGCACGCTGTCGCTCACCGGACTATGCACTAATTGCCATGGCTGTGTGTTATGTGGGTCGCAAAATGGCTGCTAAAATATCGCTTGCATTTGTGCGCCCTCTATAATTACATGAAACAGATCGATATTGCGATTACATGCTCTTAGTATTATGATACGAGTCTTTAGACATAAAAGTTTATGATATCGTTTCAGTTTCGCGTTTTGCAACCTAATAAGTTGCGTCAAAGTTGCGACCTTAAATGGACGACACAGGGCATGAAAAGCTACCAATTTATTCAATTAATCTAGTAGAATATTAAATTAGCAATATTGTCCTTTTAACATTATCCTGTGAGCGTGGTCCGGCGGACCCTGATATTAGACGTACAAATTGATCTATAGCCAATTCTAAAGCTTAGTTTGAGCCTTAGAGCACTGTAAAATTTACATATACATTACGTTTGCTCCAGTTTCTATATTACAGTTGCGACATCGTCTTATATATTCGTTGGCGATTTACGTCTCCATTTCGATTTAACGCTGATCTTGCTCTATAGGCGCAGTTATTTCTAAAATACGACAGTGTCGCAATATTCGATCTCATTTGAACTAAAATTTAGTAATGTAATCTCACAGTACATAGTGGTTGTGCATCAGAAAACACAATATTTTGAGTCTAGTTCAAGTACGAGGGCGGGTCAATAAGTCCGTGACTTTTTGAATTTCTGACCTCTTTACTGAAAAAGCAACACTACTCCTGTCAACAGGTATCTGTCAGTTGATTCCTATCAAAATTTGAACTTGCTGCGTCAGTTAGTTTGTGTTTGACAGCTATTTTTATCAGACTACCCAGTAATTTGAGGAAAAAATGGAAAAAGGTGAATTTCGTGTGCTTATTAAGCATTATTTTTTGCGAAAAAAAACCATTACCGAGACCAAGGCTAAGCTTGATAAATACTATGGGGACTCTGCACAATCGATTTCAATGGTAAAAAAGTGGTTTACTGAATTTCGTTGTGGCCGTAAAAGCACTGAAGATGCCGAACGTCCTGGACGCCCAGTTGAGGTCTCTACACCCGAAACAATCGAAAAAATTCACGATATGGTGTTGGCCGACCGAAGATTGAAAGTGCAAGAGATTGTGGAAGCCGTAGGGATCTCGCATGGCTCAGTGGTTTCAATTTTAAAAGATCAATTGGACATGAGAAAGCTTTCCGCAAGATGGGTGCCGCGTTTGCTCACAGTTGACCACAAACGCAATCGTGTAACAACTTCACAGGAAGGTTTGGCGTTGTTTAATTGCAATATGGAGGAGTTTTTGCGCCGTTTTGTAACCATGGACGAAACATGGATCCATCACAACACACCAGAGACCAAACAACAGTCAAAACAGTGGGTTTCTAAGGGTGAATCGGCGCCAAAGAAGGCCAAGGCGGATTTGTCAGCCAATAAAGTTATGGCGACTGTTTTTTGGGATGCACGTGGGATAATCCACATTGATTACCTTCAAAAGGGAAGAACAATCAATGGGGAATATTATGCCAACTTATTGGACCGCTTCAATGACGATTTGAATAAAAACCGACCTCATTTGGCCAAGAAAAAAGTTCTTTTCCACCAAGACAATGCAAAGGTGCACACATGTGCAGTTGCCATGGCAAAAATCCATGAATTGGGCTATGAATTGCTCCCTCATCCACCCTATTCTCCAGATTTGGCTCCGAGTGACTACTTTTTGTTCCCAAACCTGAAGAAATGGCTTGGTGGAAAAAGATTTGACTCCAATGATGAAGTCATCTCGCAAACAAAGGCCTATTTTGAGGACCTCGACAAATCATATTTTTTGGAAGGGATAAAAAAATTGGAGAAGCGTTGGACAAAGTGTATAGAGTTCAAGGGAGACTACGTTGAAAAATAAAATGATTTGTTTATCAAAAAATCTGTGTTTTATTCCAAAAGTCACGGACTTATTGACCCGCCGTCGTATCTAGTTGCTATTATACTTATTAGTTCTTATTTTTCTTTGTACATTGTAGGAACGACCTGTAACATGCACGAGCATTGTTACTCACGCGCATAACCGATGTTTGAAAATGAAATTGAATTTGGTTCTGCATGACATTTATTCGAGTGTTAACCCGTCACGTTGGTTTTCTCTCCTCTTCGCTCTCTTACATTTGTTTTTAGTAATGCTAGGCTGAAAAGAGACGTCACGAAGTTTGCAAATCCCTGTCGAGGTAAGCGATCGGGACCATTCGTGCTATGTAAATTGAGACCTTTTATTTTCCCATGCAGCTGAATGTTATAAATGCTATTGTGGGCCGCCAGCAATGAGAACGCTTCTGCCAACACGCGTGCTTCGTAAATGCTACCGATACCGATTAATTTTCGAAATAACGTTTTCAATTTTAAAGTTCAGCAGCGCACGACTCTCTAGTTCTATGTTCATGATTTCGATAACTATGTTTCCTCGTATTACCGCTTGTATTTCCTTGTAGATTTATGTTGATACATTTGATATTGATTCTATGATACTTATCTTGCAAAAGGCGAATACATGAATGCATAAAATAACTGCATAATGTTGTTATTTTTCACATTGTTTCTTTTACTGTATTTGTTTTTTGTATCCCAATCTGATACGCTACTGTAACAATTATTAAACGATTAGAAATGTTTAGGTTATCTAAATGTAAAGCTGAATCGATGGCTTCGTAAGCGAAGAAGCTAAAATTGAATACGGGGTACCACAGGGCAGTGTTCTGGGCCCTACGCTATTTCTAATATACCTCAATGATCTAACAAACCTCGAGCTAGAGAATGGTTGGGTATTCTCATACGCGGACGACACAGCTATAGTGTTTAGGGGCACTTCCTGGGAATCAGTCTTCAAGGACGCAGAAAATGGTCTGCTCAATGTAGCTAATTGGCTTAAAACTGCCCTGCTCACCTTAAATGTTACCAAAACTAATTACATTTGCTTTGCAATAAACAAAAGACCACAACCTGACTCGTTTCGTAAACTTAAGATCCATTACTGTGATTGTCCTAATGATACAAACTGTGGATGTTCAGAAATTGAACGTGTTAAATCGACGAAGTACCTAGGTATAATTCTAGATGAGCGTCTATCGTGGGATCAACATATTGATCATGTAAATGGCAGAATAAGAAAACTAGTTTGGATTTTTAAAAAACTAAGGCATATTACGACACATAAACTCCTAAGTAGCATTTACCTTGCACTGGCTCAATCGGTTACGGTTTACTGTATACCTGTATGGGGAGGCGCTATCAAAACAAAAATGATAAATGTGGAGAGGGCTCAAAGATGCTTACTCAAAACAATGTTTTTCAAACCATTCAGATTTCCCACTGATGAATTGTACAAATATTCTAAAGTTTTGTCAGTCAGAAAGCTTTATATCCTGGTGACAGTCCTAAAAGTACATAAAACGTTACCTTATGACCCTGCTTTACTGACTGGCAGGAGACAGGATAAACTGGCTCCTGTTCCCTCTTGTAGAACCGTGTTTGCAAGGCGACAATATTATGCCCAATCTGCCACCCTTTATAATAAGTTACACAAATTCTATAATATATACAGCTTACAATACTATAAGTGCAAGAAAGTATTGATAGTGGGTCTAGCCACACTCGGGTACAACGAGACTGAAATTTTGCTATCTAGGTCTGGACTTTAGGTTTTAACAGTGAATAGTAGTTCAAATGTACCGATCCCAAGATTTCCAATAATCGCAGGGCCAATCTGCATTAACTCTTAGAATTATTATTCTAACTCGAAAATTTTGTATCCTTCATAATATTTATATTTTTACACACACACACACACACACACACACACA
Source organism: Anania crocealis (assembly GCA_949315895.1). Classification (NCBI taxonomy): domain Eukaryota; kingdom Metazoa; phylum Arthropoda; class Insecta; order Lepidoptera; family Crambidae; genus Anania; species Anania crocealis. The sequence goes on from OX438862.1 coordinate 13,036,082, forward strand.
CACACACACACACACACACACACACACACACACACACACACACACACACACATGCACACACTCCTGAGGATGTTGTCTTGTTTACTTTTTCTTTATTTTTATTAAAGACTAATATACACTGTCTTGTAATAGAAGAGCGGGGCCTCCTACCACAGGTGCTTTATAAACGCACTTACTAGGTAGACCCCAGCCTCAGATTATTGTTATATTTTTAAGTGGTAAAAGAAATAAACGATTTTAATTTTAATTTAATTTAAAAGCTGCGATCGACTGAAAGTACCTACCTACTGTTGGAACCACTCTGGTGACTTCAATTTGTGTTCTAGCTAGGCAATCAAAATGCAAGGACATAGACCGTAATTACCATAATATTGCTACAAATGCATTTTATGAGATACTTATGACATTTATGTGGTGGATTTCAAAATCGACGTTATTGTACGTAGTTGTAAATAGACCAAGGAACAAAAAATATTGTCAAACCAGTGCAAATATTAATTTCTGTTATTTACTTTAATAAGCAAGTACTTAGTCAGTTTTAATAATTGGGGCTATCAATATCCGTCACGTATATGCATATTTTATTTATGACCACGCATAGCTCTTGACCGATTTCGATGTTTTTTTTATCTATAGAGTAAAGCTTAAAGTCGGTCCCGTTTAAATTTGAAAAAACCGGCCAAGTGCAAGTCGGACTCGCGCACTAAGGGTTCCGTACCAACTTTAACTGAATTAGGGGTCCACTTACGTCCACTTAGCCAAAATACCACAATATTTAATAAACGGCAAAAATAAATATTTGTGGTTGTTAAAAATGTGCTCTTTCTCAATAACGACCGTTTTGAACTCGTTCAAACCAATTTTCGTTGAAAGTATTTGTTACGATCTACATTATGTATTTTTTTCAAATTATCACTTGCTTAGTTTAATAGTTAGAGGGGGGGACACATTTTACCACTTTGGAAGCGTCTATCTTCCAAATGTTAAGGTAGACTTCGGAGCAATGCGGCTTGCGGCTTGCATCGTGCGACATACGTCACTTGCGGCCCATTATTATTATTAAAATTAAAAATATTGATGCCATTGAATCCATAAAAAATAGGAAGAATCTATTAAAAAAACGAAGTCTACCAAACCAAGAGATCTGAAAAGATATAAAAATTCAAAATTGCTAATTAAAAAAAAATATATATATGTAGTTGAATCGAAAACTCTGCCAATGATTTGAAATCTATTGCATGGCATGTGGAAAGATGAAAGCCCTTACTTCTTATGATAATAATTGATGCTACAATTTTAAATGTAAGATAAATAAACCAATATATAATTTTAAAGCTATTTTTATTTAAATTTATATAGTTTTAAACGAAAAATTTAAAAATGTCATTACCTATTACTTAATACAAAATTGCGATAAATAATAATGAATGATTACGTAAATTGCCATTACTTTGTATTTATTATTTAAAAGTCATTGCGAGGTAACTATCCCCACACGAGGCAAGTATCCTTCTATGTATTTTTAGATTAGGCAACTATCCGCCAGAGAAGGCAACTATCCCTTTTTTGGGAGGTTCGATAAAACCGGATTTGCTTAAAACCTGTAATTAATTATGTTCATAAAAATAGGCTAATACTATAGACCAAAGACCTATGTTTTGATACACATGTTGCATTATTCTTATTAGGAACACATTTTTTCATAATAGAGCTTTTTCAAAAAGTGGGGCAACTATCCGGCTTTTACCCTATACCCCTAATTTTGTGAAGGTAACAAACAAATAAAATAAATAAAATAAATATTTTAAGACATGCCTCACTGGGCCACACAGAGCCATCTAGTCCCAAATTAAGGTACTATTAAGTACCCTGTCGTATGGGGTACTAGACAACCGATAAACTTACTTATATACTTTTTTTTTTGTAAATACATACTTATAATACATAGAAAACACCCAGACCAGTACAAACAGACATGTTCATGCGCACAAATATTTGTACTGTGCGGGGATCGAACCCGCGACCCATGGGTCAGAAGCAGCGTTAACTACCGCTGATCCAAATGGTCGTCGAAAACAAAAACCACAGTTTCAAAATTAATGGCTGATTTCACGCTTTATTAAACGTTACATAAAAACGAAAATCAAACCATGCTGTGTGCGTTTGTAATCAGGGTTTCGTTGTAATCACCGAAAGCGTACCAGGTCTCCGTCCAGAGTTAAGGGGCGGGCATCGAGTAGGCACACAAGTGATTAAGGCACACAATCAGTTCTGCAGTTCGGCGGGGTCTGCTCTTTGAATTTACGATGTGCCTGACCGACGCTTATCGCATGCGAATGATCTGCCCACGGCCACGGCGCACGGCCCGCTCCACACACATATTTTATTTTATTCTCGCTACTGTGATGTAATGAGCTGATAAATGGGAGAAAACCACCAATTAGTGTCGATGAATTTATTGTTTCTACTTAAAACGTTGGAGGGCCACGTACTTAATCTCAAATTGCATTTTTAAATTTGTTACTTTTTGGTTTAAATCAACAGTTAGATGAATGCAATTACACGGATTGTCAATTAAGTGTATCTCGATTGAGATTAATGGTCGCGCAGGTAAGCGACTTTTTTGTTTGAATGATTTTTTGTGTGTCCTGCCAAAGTTTTCGTATCAACAACGGAGTCACTAGAGTATAAATTACCGATGAAATTGCCTTGGTTTTGTTATATTTATCTCTTTGCAATGTTGACACAGATTAACTGTGAAGCAAACAAAAATATAGTTACTTTATTTGATGTTTTAGCAACTTAATTGCACTTATAATATCAGTATATAAACTTGAAAAATTTTGTCTCAGGCGGGTCTCTCGAACTGAGTGCGAGGAGATGCGGGTTCGAGTCCCGCCTGAGACAAAATTTTTCAAGTTTTATACTGATATTAAAAATATAGTTCCCATTCAAATAATTTTCCTTCGTAAGATAATAAAAGCAATAATCCTTTTATTTACACGACCCCTAAATTAGAGATAGATCTGATATAAATCGGTTTAAAAAAGGAACGGGCCGATTAATGTGATTGCCGACCATTACATTTATTTAACGAGACTAAGCGAGCAGGTGAAGTTATAATTCTGCATTAATGAATCTATGATATTATAAAGAGCGTTTGGTTTTTTATCTAACTTGTCGTTAGCGATTCATTAACACCGAAGACAGATGTAAGCAATATTTTTTTAACCATGATATCTCACGACTAAAGGTAAACGTTAATGCAACTGCGTCGTGGACAATAACTCTAATGTATTACACAATATCTTATTGAGCGACATCAACTGGGATAAAGACTCATCATAAAACTGTAAATAAATAACAATCTTTGTTGATTCTTCGCTTAATACATAATTAGTCGTACTCTTCATGAGTGGAGACCGCGTCTCAGCAAACCTAGTGTAGGACGCCCTCAGGCCAGGTGGAGTGATGATTTGCGCAAGGTGGCTGGCAGGAGCTGGATGCGAAAAGCCGGGGATCGACCTAAGTGGCGTGCAACTGGAGAGGCCTATGTCCAGCAGTGGACTGCAAGGCCTGATAATAATGATGATGATGATGACTCGTACTCAAAATGTATTCCTTCATGTAGCGTTTTTATTTGTACATAATTTTTACCTTTTAGTGTGGTGCCGGCCCTCGTATACTGCGAGGTGTCGTAAGAGGCGATTAAAAGAGTACTGCCAGACCTACGAAAACACGCAGCATCATCTTATCTCTACCATTGGTCAAAATGCGATCGCCAACACCTCTGCTATTAGTTTCGATTACAGCAAAATTCCTTTTGGAGAGGCCGGTGTCTAACTGTTGACTATTCTAGGCTGGTGATGGTGATAAATTTTTATTCATAAGCTTTAAGTTAATAAACATAATTCCTAAATAATAAACAAGGTTTTTGAATTTAGCCCTGGTGATGTATGTGTCGTACAAGATAAGATAGTTTTAATACGAAGAGAGACGCCTTTCACTAGACTTAAATATGTTTATGTTCAGCGTTTATTATATCGTCAAAGTTTATAACTCCAAACAGATGCTGATAACTCCCACTCCGCTGCAATTCACTCATCGAGTACAATTACGCACAAAATTGTTCAATCAATTCGTTTTTATTGTTTGGAATGGCGAATGACAAACTGGTGGGCGAGGTCACGAGTCACGGGAGCGGGTGCGTGTGACGCGGCCGATTTATCTCGCTTCATTACACGAGCCGCCCGCGCGTTTAATCGGGCCGCGGGAGGCGCTCGGCGCAATGCATAGCGCTCGCGCATTCATGTTTCTTTGTGAATGTACTGGCAAAGCCATAATTGTTTTAGTATATTTGAAAGTATGACGTAAAAATAACACTTTTTTTGAAAAAAAATTGTCGTATTTCGTGGTGGTCGCAAAACTAACAAAGTGAACCATGAAAGTGTTTGAAATATGTACTCTGTCTTGGATTAGCTTAATAATATAATAGCAAGATAGTGAAAACAGCTTATTATTGTTATTAAACAGCCGTAGTAATTACATGTTATTTATATGTTTAAAATTAGCAACCAATAAGTACTTACGTAAAAAATATAGTTTTTTGCATACACCGATGTGCTCACATATACTAACAGGTCTGTTTCTTTTAAGATTGGTCCCTTTGTCCATGTCACGCAACCGCATGCCACATCGATCGGAATCGTCCATAATTAAATATCTCATGCACCCTTTAATAAACCAATTTATTTGCTTTTCGTCTCTTGCACTTGAATTAATTAAGATTGATGCGGTATGTTTAATCTTAAACGCTGAGCTGTTTATTTACATGCATAAATGATGGCCGTTTTGCAGGAGTGAACGACCTGCTTGGTAAAAAAATGGTTGCCTGTAAAGTCGGTTTTACGGGCGAAGATTTTACGTGACAACGTCTTTTTCTCGGTAGAATATTTATTGATATGAATATAATTAAATTGCACAATAGGAACAAGGAATTGAATGAAAATAAGAATTGCACAAATTTTAACTATAGAAAATCTAAGCACTCCACATTTTCACTACAGACACAGCTGACGATACTTTAACCACACGTGTGAACTTGTATTATGACGCTTTCTTGTTTTTCCAACGCCAAGAACGTTCGAGAAAGACAAAGACAGAGACACAAGCATGCGCCGATTCAATGCGCCTAATTCTCTAGTGCTGCGCGCGCGGCAGACCGATCATAGTTGAGTGGGAGAGAGACGCAAGGCATTCGGCGGGCCTCTCTCTCGTTCGGTGACTCATCGTAACGTTACCGAGCGTTACACTTTTTCATAAGTGACTCCCAGCCGCAACCTAATTTAAGACGTTGTCACGTCAAAAGATTACTGTGAGTTGGTTTAACTTAGCCGTTCGCAGCAGTTACAATTGACGAGCAATACAAAAGACTTCAACGCGCGTTTAGATTGTAAGCTTTTTTATATAAATAGCATATTGCTGTCAATAATGATAGGTTAATTTAGTAAATAATATTGCAACTACATAGTAATAAAAATGAATAAAAATGAATGAAGCAATAAAAATAATAGTAATACAAATTGATTAATGTTGTCAAAACTAAATAATTCTTAATGTTTTATTGATACCATAACGATATGATTTTTTTTAAATGAAAACGTATTCGTTTATTAATTTTATGACGTACACATTGCAATTCCAGAAATTAAGATAAAACTTGATGTTCCAGATTGCAGACTGAGAAAAATGCGAAAGTCCTTCATGGGAAACAGCATTCGCATTTTGATCAGTTACCACGTTACCACAGTCTTATTGCTGAACTCCCTTATGTGAAGTTAAATCAAATGTTAAAATAATTTTATTGACAAAGGGATATAAGTAATTATATAAATGATTAAAATGTTTGCATTTAATTATCTTAGCTCGCTCTGGGATATATCTTATTCTAACAAAACACAACAATTCTAAAAAAGGCTAACAATGACAGTGACCGAGTTTCTTGTGCTGCTTCTTCTTGGCACTCGCCCACACTTGTCCCATTTCAGTGGCAGGTTAAAATATTAGTACGTGTAAAATTGCCTTCAAGGGCATTTTTCCCCGACTACGACAAAATCAACAGGAAGAGTTTCGATTTTTGGCGCTAAGCTACTGAGCCGATTTTGGTTAATGAGGTATCAATCGATTCCTTATTATAGTCCGGTTAACATAGGCTACCTACCTTTTGATAAGAAGAAGCTAACGCTGGCTTACAACGATAAGAATATGCTTGAAAAATTTACGCCTATGACGTAGTGTCTCGGTGGCTTAGTGGTATAGCGCCGCGCCTGGATTGCGAGGACATGCGGGTTCGAGTCCCGCCTGAGACATAATTTTTTATATACAAATATATTAGGGACTTAGAAAAAAAGTTTTAATTTTTTCAACTTATTTAAAAATAAAATAAATTTTACTGATTTTGCTGCTTTACTGAACTATAACAGATTTGTGCATTTTGCTTTCTATGTTTGCGATGATGCTTTCGCTGCTAATTAACATCCCTAGTATTTTTTTTCTTATATTAGCCTCTGAACAAAGTGCCTTATAAAAATTAAGTCATATTCTCTTTTAACTTTTTATTATTATGATTATGAACACTAGTAAATGTATAAGTTGATGGGATTTAAACTCGTGGCATTTAAACGGTAGATGTCAGTAGGCACTGCGTTTGAGGTGTTCGCGATTATTCACGCCAACTTACTTAGGATCTGAGCACTGGCTACGAAACAGATACTGGTTTTAATGACCATTAAGTAGGACTTTATTGTATTTACATTAGGACTGCTATTGAATAAATGGATGGTAAAATATGCTTGGGAAACAGTAGTCCAGGGGCTTGAAGTTTTAATAAGAGCACGTCACACCAGACGAGATCGGGTTTTAAATTTATCCGGAGATTAATAATCCAATTGAACACCAGTCGGTTTGTACGCTTCGTTTGTATGCATGTCAAAATTGAACGCTTAAAAACGCATACAGCAATACATTGCAAAATACGAAACTGTTACATTATTAAAGGATCCATGTTCAGAGAATAGTTATCATTGTAAATGTAAACTTTTGCCGTTTAAAACATAATGTTTTCGTGGTGGATATAATATTTAAACGATCTTCTTTATAGTTAAGAATTTTCTTTAAACGAGCAATTCTTGTACAAGTATTGCTCGTAGGCTCGAATTGTAGGTGACGATTAATCGATCTAGCTAGCTTCGTTTTTAGTAAACGTCGTTTAACCCGTGTTTTCAAGCAATAAGAAAACTGAAACAATATCATTAGAATGCGAAGATACATTTCGTTACTATCTACAAGGTCATAGCTTAGGTGTTAAATCGGGTTCTAGTTAGAAGACCCCGGTTTGAATCCCAGATAATTATTTTTGCCCATTTTTGCCCCTCTTTTTGCAAGTTTTTTTTCTTTTTGTTTTAACCCCCGTATTTATAAACAAGTAAAAGTAATTACTTGACTAAAAGTAATTACTTGAGAGACAATTTGTATGCCTTAATCAAGAAATTACTAGAAGTTATAACTACCAAAAGTTAGCATTTCTAGCCAAATAATATGACTATTAATGGTGACCAATTTCTTTCACTTAAGGACTAGGTATGAACATTTTAAGTTATGACTTTCTTAAGCAATAAGTAATTACTTCTTTATAAATACGGGGGTAAGAATGTAATTCGTATCTAAACGGTTCTAAACTGATATTATAATTGCAATTTAATTGCTAAAATATCAAATAAACACACCGAGCTCCGGCGGGTTCGATTCTCGGATAGGTCAATAAAGAACTACGATGTCTCTGGTCTGGGTCTTTGTGGCCTAAAGGTAAATCAGAAACAATACATACGGATCAGAATAATGCTATCGCTTATTCTATGCTAGCAGACCCCCCCAAAAATCGTATCGCTTCAGAATAGCATTTGATTTTGCATTTTAAATGTCATTTTCATCAAATATGGTAGCTCTTCAACGTTTTTAATACTTAATATCGTATTTCTGACGTAGATAAATCCATAATCATTAAAATCGGTCCGGCATTTCTCGAGTAACTAACACGAATTCCTTATTAGGTTACTGTGTGTGATAGTATATGTGTTAAGTAGTATATTTTTAATACTGTTTAAAATAAATAAGATAAAATATGTGTCCATTTTTGTACTCAGGTATGTAATTGTATTTTTTTGTTCGTGAACATCCGAAAAGAAACCTTTTTATTTTATTAATTCCATGATTTCATTTATTATAAGTATACTCATATTGTAACAGATTCCTAAAAGTTATATGTATTTGCTAGTGATGACATTTTATATTTTTGAAGGTTGGTAATAACAAATGAACAAACTCCGTTAGTTCATTACGCAAATATACAATTGGACATTGGATCATGGTATTCAATCAAATACAAGAAAAATGCTAACATCCTTTATTAATAAAGAAATGTAATTGTAACGTCGTAAAAACGCCGCCATTTTGTTGGCGGGAGGGGTCACACCGACCCCGCCTTACATTTCCGCTACGGGATAATTAAATATTACCCCACTATTGAATCCCCACCAGCAGTGCACTCCTGCTTGCTTCTTATATTCTTTTGTGTTTTTTTACGACACAAAGTGGAATAAAGAAAAATCATAGTTAAATAACAGCTTTGCATTTAACATAGTCTTGGCAGTTACGCACTAGTAAGTGATTGTTGTACAAATTTTAATTGTAATAATGTGTCTATATTTTTAACGATGGCAGGTATAAAATGTACCATACATGAACAAACTTGAAAATTGACATAGAAACAGAACTTGATATCAAAACGAACTTAGGTTCGGCGTAGTAGGCACAATAATGAAATAGCAGCACCGCTTCTATTCCCATGGGTGTCGAACGAAGCGATATGAGTATGACCAGCAGAATACGGGCAGCATCGATTTCTCTCCACTATTAGCCAAACTGCGATCGCCAACCAGTAGCCAGTAAATGAATTATGAATTAATATTTAAGACATGCCTCACTGGGCACCACAGAGCCATCTAGTCCATTAAGCTACTATTAAGTACCCTGTCGTATGGGGTACTAGACAACAGATAAACTATTTTTTTTTTGTAAATACATACTTATAATACATAGAAAACACCCAGACCAGTACAAACAGACATGTTCATGCACACAAATATTTGTACTGTGCGGGGATCGAACCCGCGACCCATGGCTCAGAAGCAGCTTTTACTACCGCTGATCCAAATGGACGTCAAATCAGTAACCAGTGTCTAGCAGTAGATTTAAACTTGGCTGATGTGAATAATGATAATTAGGTTTTAAACATTTAAATAACATGTGTGTTTAATAATTTTCGACAAGATCTTGTTTATGGCTGAAATCTTACGAAGCATTTTGAGAACTTATGCAGTTGCAGCCACTAAAAATTCAAGTGTTCAACCAATTTGAAACATGGCTAAAGAACATTATCATCCTTTATATGATATTTTAAGCAATTAAATTACAATTATAATATCAGTATTTAAACTTGAAATATTATGTCTCAGCCAGGAGGGACTCGAACCCGCATCTCCACGCATGCCGGGCGCGGTGCTTTAACCATTTAGTCACAGAGACACTAAGTCATAGGCGTCAATTTTTCAAGCATATTCTTAACGCTGTAAGCTGTAATTATCATCGTTCATAACAAATTAATAATATATGTATTTTTGTTACAGGTACTTGAAATCAGAACACTGCTTGGATTTTGTAAGTTTCTATTGATTCAAAGATGTTTCAAACAGTTTCTTGGAGCATCGCAAATGATATTGTTATGATAAAATACGATTCCTAGGAATTAAAGTATTGACTGACTGAGGATTCGAAACAATAAACTTTCGCTTACTGAACGATTGCTCTTTTGTTAAACAATCAGTTAATATAAAACAGCATCAAGGGAAGTCCTACAAACGAAAGGCTGTGGGTTCGAGTACCAACAGAGGTAGTAGAAATTTTATTCAATAAATTGAATTTTCAAGGATACTAATGATAAACATCGTTCGATCTTCACGAGATTTTCCTGTACGTGACAATAAACTAACAAACGTAAGATTTCTGTACATTAGGATCAATTTAATTGCATAGCGCGAGGTAGTACCTATACAACAGTGCCTTTGATTTAGAGCAAATTGAACCTCGGGATTGGCTCCCGGGACCGTCTCATTTGACGCTGCAATGCGTCTGATTGTCTCAACGCCAAGGATTTATAACAACGGATGTGTGTTTGAGTGTTAATAGTTTTCAATAATTATTTATATTTTCTATAAAAACAGACCATTTTTATACTACTAGAAGTAGTATAAAAATGATCAGACATTACTCGTGCCTGCCAAAAATTACCTTCAGATAGAGCGCAGAACAGTAGCACTGTGGTTTTCAACAGACTTCATTTAATATCTAAATTTGTTGCCAGTTTTTATTTTACGGTTGAACACAGAAACGATGACCGAATTTAAGAACGCCGTAGGTGCTACGCCGTAGTCTATTAAAACAATACAATTGATGCTAGTGACAGGGGTGTGGAAAAAGGGCGGTAAAACACGCGCCTAACAGATGTCTAAATCGAAGTTGCCAGTTAAGATGAAGATATTTGAAGTGTTTTTACTTGAAATAAGTTGTATTTATTTTTGCGCTGTTTATACAACACGCATTTCAGTAACTTTTAAAAATAAATTTTAAAAACATCCCGATCACAATTAATCAAAAATTGTGGGAACCAAAGTTACGTCCTTTCACTAACCGCACAACAGCTCTTCCCACTAATGAACGCTTTTACCAATTATAATTTACGTTTGTCTAATTATTGCAAGTACTTTTAGCAAAATATCGTGGCGAAAGAAGTGTTACATTACACTAAGCCAGCTTTCATTCGCTAAATGTAAAAAAATAAGTTATTATCAATGAGTGCCCGTTTTACTCGTCAGATTGTATTGTCGTTTAATTTTACCTAAGTTACTCGTTGTAGTTAAACCAGAGTTACCATTTGCCGTTATGAGTAATTTCATCAATTCAACTATAGTTTTTCTTATTCAAGTTCACTTTTAGTTAATGCAAAAAGAGTATTAAATTATTATGGACATGGATATGTCCAGAAATTTGATTAGTGCTATTAGATAGTTGACACTTCAATCAGTTTGTCATCCTTTTTTTGATCTATAAATGAATTCCTGCTATAGATTTTGTATGGCAACTTTGAACTATGACGTCTCAAGTTACCGTCCTACTCAAATAACCTTACTATTTATTTATATAGCAGCAAATGCAAAATATTTTTTAACAAATAGTTGGAATTTTGCCGAACTTTCAAGCTGTGTAACGTGCCGTTTTTTTTTAATTTATTTTAAAACTAGCAGCGTAATACAATATTTATAACTTAACGTAGGTACTACTACAACGTTAGACTAATAACAGGTTTTACCGTAATTGACCTAACGTCTAACAATGTGCAAACAGTTTTCAATATTATTTGGTGATGGTGTCAAGTACCCAATTTCATAGTATACGAGTATAACCTTAAAGTAACTTTTATTAAGGACTATCTAACGAAGCATATCTCTATTCTAGACTTTGATGTTGTCTAGCGAGCTTCCACCGATATAATTAATACGGTGTCGAGGATTGTGTTTTAACTCCCGTCAAGAGTAATTTAGTTTCGGACGCACTCTGTATATTGATTCCTTTTGATTCCTGTTCGGGAGCTATTAATAGTAGGAAAAACACCACTTCATATAAGTAAACGTAATCGATTTTGTTGATTAAAACATAGGCAAATATGAAGGGTGAAAATGTTATAAAAACCAATACATTTTAATATATTAAGTGGCGGTACACCTATTTTTAAATGAACGTTGATGAAACATCTATGAAAAGCTAGATCAAAAATAAAACTTTGAAGCCTAGAATTAGTGTAATTTTTTAAGATTCCAGGATAGAGGAACAGAAAAAACAATTTATTATAATGTAGCGACTAAGAGTAGAAATAAGCCTGAAATACTAGACTACTACTAAATCGAAATCGAATTGGCTATATTTTATGTATTTGGCGTGCTCTTCGTCGATTTTTTAAATTAATGCATTTACAAAAAGTATTGAATCAGTAAGTGCCTCAATGTGACTGACTGCTAAACAAAATCCTCATGCTATTGATTTGGCTTAATTTAATCAGTCCGTCGGAACCGTCATTGTATTCGGGATAAAATGTAGCATTTATACTATTCCAGCTTGTACTCAAGTTCGTTTCAAATTTCATCAGTATCCTACCAGCCGTTCTAGCATGGTTGAGTAAACAAACATCCATCCAAACATTCACATATATATTATTAGTAAGATTAGTCAGATTTTATTTTGTCAAAATCAATTCAGGTAAAAAGTTTAATAGAAGATACATATTTGAGAAATAGGTCGATAATTGGTGCTGTGTAAATCAGATTACAGCCAGCAGCGTTCGGCTCGTTTTAATTGCGCTTCCCCCGTTGATTTAGAGCAAATTGAATGCTTCGAGCCGCTCGCATCTTGAGTTCCCGAGCCCGACATCTCATTCGTCCGATCCCAACACCTATCAATTAACTAGCGCTCGTATTGAGTACGCAACCTTAAACCAGCCTTGTTATTATACTGAGAATCCGTTCACAACATCTTTTTAATTAAGCGGAAAATATCAACAAATATTCATTACATTCTGAGGAAACATTCCGTCTCTACATCTACTTGTATGAATCTTGCCTCTTTGAGTGTGTATTAGGAGAAAATAGCCATTGTAACGCCGATCTAATGTACATGTGATGCGAGTGTGAATTAAATTAATTGTGCGCGGTGTCGGGTGAGAGATGGTGGTATTGTCGTCTCGGCAGCATTTCGCGGGTAATTGTGTGCATGAATACTTAATGAATGGCAGATTATTTTGGTACTGTCAGTTTATTGCGATGACAGCACAATGAGCCGCATTCGGTTTGTTGTCGGCTGACATCCTCGATACCGTTCACTGTACCGCTCATGAAATTTGCTGTCATGATCTTGTTTAGGATTCCGTATTCTAAGGCACGGAAATCTTAGTTTCGCCATCCGTTTTTCTATCTCTCTATCTATTCGAGTTTAATCTCATGGACGGTTCTGAAAGGCTGTAATTTAGGATGAGTGTAGATAAAATCATGCCAAAATAGTCGTAAAATTCATTTTTAGGGCATCTCGTCCGCCTAGTTCATTGGATTTAAATTTTTCCCCATGTTGTGGAATGCCGTTGAATTTTTTTTTAATATTGTGGGTTAGTGAACGCCTCTTTTTTATTTAGGAATAAAAAAATAAGTGGGTGTTAGGTTTAAAGTATTAATTAACTTTTATTAGAGTCCAGTATCTCTGCCAGCCTCTTCAAACTTCTTCGTGGATTATGGAAACGAGAAACAAATTTATAGCAAGAAAATATATAAAGAAATCAATTTGGAAACTATAATCTGTTTTAGTAAAAATAATCAAAAATACTAAGATTAAATTAACGAACGGTATAAAATTATAAAACAACAAAATTAAGTCCGTCTGCATTCGCGACGTACAAATACGGAATTCTATAATGCGCCTGGCCAGACACTCGTTGACCGGTTTTTAAAATAGATATCTACTTACATTTAGTGATAAAAAACACATCAAACCAAATAGATTTTTACAGCGAGAGGATTTGCCAAATTAATTTATATGGTAGACGGATTTCAATCTAGAGTTATGAAAGTTTAAGTGTTGTTTTTTGACTCAGTCTGGTAACGGTTAAATATTTAGATATATTTTATATTCATTTATGAACATTCAATTGACATGTTCAAACAAATATTGGCCATACAACTCTCCTTACCTGGCAACGTTACTACGCGTCGATATTCCGCAGAACATGACAAACTAGTGATTATTAATGTTCGCGGGTTTTTGCTGATATTTTTTTTTAGAATTGAAGCAATTAATATTTAGCGCGGTAACTGTAACTAATTGTACAGTGCTGCCGAGTCACATAGCGAATTTCAGAAATCGCCGTAGCATCAAGGCAATTCAAAAATTTATATTTATACAATCGAATAATCGATTACAATCGTTCTTTTTTGGGCAGTTGGCTTTTTACAAGTTTTCATTACGAACAATACTTACTGGTTGGATTTAATGGATCATATTGTGTTTGAAATAGTGAAAATAATATTTCATGACGACCAGTCTGGTTCAGTGGTAGTCAACGTAGGTAGCCATATGCCGCGAGTTCGATCCCCACTGTTCAAATGTTGTGACCATGAACATATCTGTTTGTAAAATAAAAAATAATATTAGTTTCCTTTAGTAAACAGATACAACCCGTCCTTCGTTGACAAGGACACGTACAAGTATATATCGACATTTCGTCACTTTTTTTTTTCGTTCACACAAATTGCAGTCGGTACGTTAATTGGTCTGAATTGGAAGCGGGATGACTGGATGTTTTTGGTTCTGCGAAGTGCGCGCGACCTAATGATCAGTTGTGGGGTAATGTCGGGAGTGCGCGCGCGCTGAGTCAGCGCAGTTGAACGGTGGCGGCTTAAGCCGGCGCCGCCAGGTACCCGCTGACGGTTCTAACACAAAATTACCAAAATTAGGTGGGTTGGCTTGACACTGACAGTTCAGAATCAAAGTGCATAAGTACTCTTATTATGTACTGCATTTGTAGTTAGGTCGTGTTTTGCTTGTGACATACAAAAATAAATACTCCAAAACAAGGAATTATTTATTAATTACATTTTTACTCTTTTTTTGGTTAAATATTCTTTGACTTCTAATTCTATTGGAACTAGCAAAGCACGCAAATAAGTGTTAAATTAAGTCGAACAATTTTTTTCCTCGCCTGGTAAATAAAGCTCCTTTTATACTATGTACTTTAAATTCCCAGCACGCACGCCTCCTTGTTTGATTGTATTTCACTTAATCCATCCGTTCCGCTCATTCTCTATGGTAATTCATCGGCTGCATTGTTTTATTTTCGTACAGAGCGCCATTAAACTACTTGCATTTAACTATCTGCCACGTTCACGCCACTGTCGCTCTTACGTGGAGGGTAAACTGTCTACAATAGCGTAAATTTGACGAATGTCGGTATCCTCTCGTAATATGGAGTGCTCAAGTCGACCCTACGTATCCGGTTCGGCCACTCTCGTTTGCACCTTGTCAGCGCTACTGATTCTATCTTCGTCCCTAATTGCTGATATTCCATTAAAGTAATAAATACGCCTCGCCTTCTCACCTTCTCATTAGTCTGAGTTGATTACTGCACTCTGCTGTTTCTATTATGTCATGAGTGGTTAATGTTTGACGAGCGTTTGTTCGGCTCTTTTATTTAACGATCGTGAGATTCGGTGTTTACTTTCACAGCCGTGTAAAGATGGTTGTCATTAAAATGAATGAATAATTCTGTAAAGGCGTGAAATTGTTCTCTGTATCGCATATTAATGGACTACATCGCAGGACAGAACTGTCAATGAAGGTGTTTACCTTTGACTCGTTCTTTATTTGTTAGCGTATACATTGTGGTCGTACTGTCACAACAGGGCGCTGAACTACTTGTTTATTAAAATTATTGTATTTGTCAATGGTTATTTATTGAATATAATAAATTTAATAAGTCGATTATGTCGCTAACTTAACATTATACCTTTATTTATTATATTTTTTAATACATTCTTAAATTTAAAATTACAAGAAAATGTTAGTTGCATTTTTAAACAAACAATATAATAAAACACCTGCTTCGATAGGTTTCGCCCTTGATTCCCGGACGGGTCAGTGTATAGAAATAAGTTATTAAGTTAATTTTTTCGGGTCTGGCTGTTTTTGGTACCTTCGTTAATTTGGATTTCCAAACAAGCAAGTGCTTTAAAAGGTTACTACTTAGTTTGGGGTCAGATTTCAGAACTTTATGGGATATTTGTCCACATTTATTTATTTATGTAACACCATTGGCAATAAAAAATACATTGGATGAATACTTTCGCGTTGCATTATAACTGTTAATTATAAAAACGGTACTGAACACGATATTCACTACGCAAGTACTGCTGCCACTTACTTCTTGACGTTTCAGTTGCGTTACAACGGCCGTGGTCAGAAAGTGACTGATACCCCGGTATCACCCCCTTTCTTCGTCTGCACTGGCGGGCTTGTGAATCTTCTGTCACCCTCGAATTGCCATTTAATATATTACTTAGAAGTGATGTTGGTGTTAGTGCGACACACTACACTAACGATATCGGGTCACAATATACATTATAATATTATAGTAGATACATCCGGGCTAGTTTTTAACGGTTGCGGTGTGTTAATAACTGGATTTTACGCTGAAAATAACTGAAATCGACTTTAACGCGATTATATTGATACATTTTTGATTTCAATTGTAAAACGAGAACTAAATAGATGTAAGTTTTTGTAGTATAAGGTGCTGAAAACCGTTATCTTGCCTCGTTTCAATAATTAAGAATTGCTAACTCTATTCAGAGTTTCAGACAGGCAAAAAAATTTGGGGGTCGTTCCGCATTCAACCAGCGATTTTTCTACCGGTGAATATTTTTTCTACTTTCTACCGGTTTTTATTCCATATTATACCGGCAATTTGATAATTCCAGTTTCATCCGGCAGTTTATTCTTTTTTCAACCGGCAAAAAATAGGTATATATAGGTAACTAGCGACTTCGTCCGCGTCAATTTCTGTTATTATGATCGCGACTATTTTTACAACATTTTGCACTGATGCTTCGCTCCTTTTGGTCGCAGCGTGATGTTTTATAGCCTAAAGCCTTCCTCGATAAATGGACTATCCAACACAAAAAGATTTTTTCAATTCGAACCAGTACTTTCTAAGATTAGCGCGTTCAAACAAACAAACAAACAAACAAACACTTCAGCTTTATAATATTAGTAAAGATAAAACAATAAGATCAGGTAATGCAACGTAAATATTCAAATCAAACAGTAAGAAATGTTTATATATTATTGCATTTTTCTCTCTTGCAATTATCTAGTTTTTCAAAACTATAATATTTTTTCTTAATTTGTAGATTTTGTTTCTAAATAAGCAAAAATATATCAAATTTTTACTATTTTGATAGCATTATAATAACATGTTATGTAGGTAAATAATATACGATTTATTAATTTACGATCCTACATATTTGTTTTATTTAATGGTTCCTCTATAGTTTACTTTATTTTCCAAGTTGTCGGTTAAAAGTGTAATGATTTTTATTGACCGGCAGAATGTGGAAAAAATATTCACCAGTCGAAAAATGGCAGGTTAAATGTGGAAGGGTCCAAATTTATAACTAAGTTATACCTACATTTCATAATAATCAGAATAGTTTTTTTTTTCTTATTTTATTGTATGACACAAAAGGTGTCTATGTCACACTTTTAAACAAGTTTTATAAATCTACCCAAATTTCACTTTTATTGAAGTCATTTCTCATTTCGGCAGTATGGTCACATTTATTTTAATAACCTGTAGAAAAAAAAATATTTAGTCAAAACCTTTACGTTAACTCCTACTAGGATCATAAGACCGTCGGTGGTCGCAATAACAATTGATTTCTATTGTGTCTGGAATTACATACAATCGATATAACCTTTTGCCGACATTTTCAAATAAAAAAACGACAATCCTATATTTTTTTATGAATGTTCTCTTGCTTCTGAGTCCTAGTCTAGTATGTTTGAAAAGATGTATACTTACCTAAGATTTGTTCTCTTATTTTTGTTTTAGTTCGAGCGTACATTGTTTTCTAAGAGTACTACTTAAAAGATGTCATAGAGAACGTTAATCTTAATTTATGTGGGTGATAATGTAAATATTTTTGTCAAATATCGTGCGTTCACACATTGAGTCATAGACATACTCCTGAGTATACGCGTAAGTTCTCACGCGCGGATCAGATTGTCACGAGAGTGGGTAGAGAGGAACGTACCGAAAATTCGTCTTGCGGTGTAAGTGATTAGCGGGTTCAGTGGGGGATAAGAAATTAACTTTAGATTTAAACTAGATAAAACGGTTTCGATGCCTTACTCTATAACACAAAGCTTGTATATACGGATATATCTGCCCCTTTCAGATACTTAAAGACATCGGTATGAGTGTTAGAGACCGATGGATTCGAAAATACGGACATTGTGTTGCGAACTAAGGCCTCAGAAGTAGGTTAGGTAAGAACGAAACAAACAATTGTTGTGTGTCAAAAGTTACTATTGCCTGGCTCCAGGTGATTTACAACAATACGAAATATGTCAGTATACAAACGTTATGTTACCCATAAATGAAGTATTCCCACAATATGCTTACAATCCTGTTTACCAGAGCATCTGTTCAAACAGTAGCCTCTTTCGCTATTCACTGAAACAAGTTGCGATAATATCTAAAATATCCATCTAGTAATTTATTCAAAGCTACAAGCTCATCACTTAGCGAGCCGTCAATCATTCAACATTCTTGGAAAATGAGCGTTACTCAGCCTATCGCTTGGACCCTTACTTAGTAATACACTAGTTGGTACACTCTGATCACCGCCATCAAACTCACGGCCGTGGGTTGAGTATGCGTGTAATGACACGATCGCTACAGCTGATAACAATAGATAATCACGTCAGCCTTGACTGGAATAAAATATTCGCTGCTCAGGCGTGAACTAATGTAACATACTATAGTGGGCAGACAGCAGTTAGACCTGATCTATTTCGGTTGGTGATTGAATTATTCTTTATTTCAAAGTCATTTGAATCTTCGTGATTCTGCAGAAATGTATGAGCGAATGATTTACTTCCACATTTAGTCCCTTCTGATTATGCCCATCGTCTAATTAATCACCTTGCCCTGATTTGACATTATTTTTCATATAGATAAGGTTTTACTAAGAGTATTTAATAGGTATCCCTCTATCCATACTCTAAAAGGTTTTAGAAGGATGTCACAAAAAAAAGAAGAGATTTACAACAAACGTTGTAAGTATTTTTTGCCTTACATGATAAATAACCCTGCAGTGCTTCATGACGAATTTAGCAATTGTGAAGAAAAATCACAAATTTACAAGAAATGGTACTTAGGCGTAATTAACGACGCAATCATGTCATGGTTAGGGTAACATTTTTGAAAGCAAAGGTATCATATCCCTAGTGCAAAGGATATATTTTAGTAAGATAAAATAAAATGCGAACATAGGTTCGCATTTTTGTCTTTCTTTTAAAAACGGACTATTCCTAGTTTTAACAACTTTCAAAGGCAGCCAAACTTACAGTCGTAACGTGTGAGCCATCTACCGCCTCACCTAAAGTGCTTAACTATATTGTTGATTCGTAGCAAACACATGAAGAGAAACCATCTTCAAGTTTTAAAGATAAAAAGCTTTGAAATCAATTTCACGAGATAAATGCAAATATCCTGCAAGATTATACTCTATACTCCCTTACACTACTAATTAGATGTATAAATCCGTTTAAGGGTGGTTAACATACAAGTCGTACATAATATTTGCATAGATAATTAAGCGAAGAGCAGTTTTTGTGTACCTTGTAAAGCCAACTTTAGGTTCTTGAAGAACGAGTTTGACATAATTTACTAAATGAGATCGCTTTTGTATCTGCGAGTTTGATGATTTCACTTGAAGATAAAACAGACATTGTACTTATACGAATATATTGTTTAGAAAACGATGCATTGTAGCCTAGGTCTTATTTACTTTATTACTTTTACAATAGTTACTATGTGCGTTAACATGTATAATTTAACCTAGCATATATATAATAATCTTAAGAGGACGTCACTCATATGCAAAGTCTCAGACTGTCAAAGGATGAATAATTTAATATTAAACTAGGCAAGCTCTATAGGGGAATGCGAGCCTTCTCCGGGGGCACTTAATGTGGGCCTCGTTTAAGTAAACAAGGTACAAGTCCCTGCGAAGGCACCGGGTCTTGTTTTTATCCGTCTTAGTCCACCGCTGCACGGTTGTTATCTTGTTATCCTATCTCGGCGAGATTGTGCCTTTTTGTGCACCTGATGCACTCGATATATGCACATCTTTGTTGCACTTTGAATACCAATTGAGTTCAAGCATTCGCCCACAGTGCCGCGTCGTGAGTACGGTGTCATTCATTTGGAAGCACAGCAGTTTTTTATTGTGTTACATCTGGATTGATTTTCAAATAAATAATATCAGTGTTACAATAAGACGTCTACTTTCAAAACGTGATTTAATGTTAGTAATATGAGATACATTTCTAATTGATCGTATTTTAATAAATACACGAATTAAAGTTTATTGAATTTTATTTTAGTAACACAATTTATGTTTTTAGTAAGTTTCTTTCTTCTATTAGTAAACTTTTCAAATAAAATAGTGAATTGACACAAGTAGAGGAGCGTAATCTACATAATATTAGGTTTTACATATGAAGGTATTTTTTAAATATACTTTTTATTTCTTTTAATCAAAATAGTACTAATGCTGTCGGTGCATTTCTTCCATTCCAGCGGGGTATTTTGTAATGCACTACCTAAATAATGGCGCTCAACAAAATCATCAAAAGGCATTTTGTTCTGCCTTTTGGATATTGCTTCATTGTCCTCCCAAGAAGTTGCCTTAATTTTGGAAACCTAAATAGGAGATGCTAGCAATCAAACAAGGCAGGGACGAAGATTTTTGAGTAATGCTGATGCCATTTTGTAAAAAGCTGCTTTTAATTATACAGGCACTAGATCTTCGATGACCATAAATTTTTCAAAGGTATGTTTTTATTTGGGGCACTGCCTAGGCGCTGAAACATGGTCTTGCTAAAATGGTAACATCTTACGATTAATCAATAATCTATGTTTCAACACAATGGAAATGAAAAACACAAGCGGTCTTTGGAAACAGAAAGCAAAGTAATCTGGAGATGTTCCGCTTAAAAAAAATGCTATTTAATTTGCACCAATTTTACTTAAGATAAAAATTTAAATGTCAAAGAGTAGCCTCAGCACCCTAGCGCCTCAAAAAGTTTATACAATTATTTTTTAATACAAATTTTCTGTTAATTAGTAAGGTAAACCATAAATTGCTTTTGAAGTCTGCGGCCGTAGTCGGTATAAAGTTGCATTAAAGTCGTTGCCATTCCGCATTAAGTTCATAATAAAGAGCGAGGCGAGAGCGTTGTGGCTAGAGCCCTTTGTGAGGTTCGCTGGAGGGACTATCGTCTGACTCGCCGTTGCGAATAATGTAGAAAATATTTTTCTCTCCTCTACTGCTTACGGAACGCCACCAGGCGTAGCCAACCATTTTCCGCAAAGTTAAATTCTCATTACTTTTCTTTGAAAGGGAGTTAGCTTTTATAACCGAACAGCGACCGGGAAAACTCTATTACAATGATGGTTTTTGACAGGGGCGCCCTGTGCACCGCCGATCCTTTCAGCTGCCTTCTTTTATTCACAAACAATTACAGCGCATTAAGGGACATTATGAAATTGGAGCGAGCGCGGACTCGTGAACGTTTAATGATAAGGCGGACGCGGCGGTGGCTTTAGATCGCAAATCTCCCTTTAAGTCGACGTGCGAGCAATGGCTTCGATAATAAAATTAATTATGAAATTTATAGCACTGGCCTGTGGTGCGGCGGCAGTTTCTTACTTGAATGCGTTTGTCGTTCGAATGTGTACCGTCTTAATCGACAATTTACGAATGCTGTTTAGCGAATGCGGAACGAGCCGAATGCTCTATCCGGTCATAAAAGCTGACTTAATTCGAATTATTACATCTTGATACATTATTATTGTTATGTTCCAAATGCTTAAAGTCTTTTATCGTTTTATGGTGTATTATTTTTTAAAATTTAATAGTAATAAATATTTAACATACTTCACCTAACATACATACATACATAAAAACATAGTTAACTTTATTAAAGTATTTTGATCATGGCCATACTGTCGTTTGTGGTAACAGTAAATTAATTACAACTAATTGTCGAGTTGCAACTTAAAATTGAAAAAGTAATAAGACCCAAAAAAGGATATTTCTATTAAAAGCGAGAAAGTATTTTAGTAATTAATGATTCAATCAACTAGTATAATTTTAACCACGACCGAATAACTTTAAGGTTGTGAGTTGATAATAATTGTACACGTGTTTACTAAATACTGTTAGTGTAAAAGCCTTTGTGAAGCATGATAAACATTAAATAATTCTGGTCAAGTGCGAGTCGGACTCGCGCACGAAGTGTTCCGTACCAAAAAAGGCCAAAAAAACGGGTTTATTGTATGGGAGCCCCCCTTAAATATTTATTTTGTTTTGTTTTTAGTATTTGTTGTTATTGTGGCAACAGAAATACATGACTTCTGAATATTTCAACTGTCTAGCTATCGCGGCTCTTGAGATACAGCCTGGTGGCAGAGCGACGGACAAACGGACAGACGCACAGACGGACAGACAGCGAAGTCTTAGTAATAGGGTCCCGTTTTTATCCTTTGGGTACGGAACCCTAAAAAGTACTTCACGAGTTTCAGTAATACAAGTAGAAAATACACGGTGCATTTTAAACCACGTTATGTGACCATTATGTATAACATCTTGGCAGTGTTATTTAAACTATCAATATATATTTTTTGAAAAATATTAAATATTAATTCTGACTTTTAATTTTGTAACACGCTGTGACGCGCACATACGTATTTTTTTGCTGCAGCGGGGTCCCGGATGGATGAACTTTACACAGCTACATCCATGAGCGTCACTGCATATACGAGTATGTTTCAAAGGAAATAGCTGAATCAATATTTCATATTTTAAGAAAGAAAAATTTTGGTTAAAAAAATTAAAATAACATTAAACATAATAGTCATATAGCGTTGGCTTCGTTCTACAGGTGGTTGAAATTGCACTGTGTGTATTTTTCGACAATAATGACCCTTAATAAGTAAACATAACCATATCAGCTCTTTCATTTTTATTATTGACCCGATAGCACCACAGAAAGCAATCATCGTATTAACATGAGTAGTTAAAGTGAATTGACTGATTGCTTGTTCAATATAGCCGCTCTTACTTAATCACTCTCTCGAATTGATGCAATTAATTGCCCTCTAGAGTGTTGTTGATACTATCAATCTAATGATATTTGATCTTTCGGTAGTGGTATAGATATATTGAAAGCTTTTTAATGATTTGTTAGCAAATATCAGTCTAATGATGAACTAAAACTCAACAGAATACTGATATATATAAAAGAAAGTCGTGTTAGTTACACCACTTTTAAGTCGAGAACGGCTGGACATAATTTTTATGATTTTGGTGTTTTTGGATTTGTCTTCGACGATAATAGGATTATAAGTGATAAAAACATTGGGAAGTTAACGTAAAATAACTTACTTAGAAACTTTATTTCTTCATACAAATTTCTAACACCGCCATATTTGACAACAATGACATTTAAAATAAAACCAAATATTATTCGGAGGCAATACGAAGTTCGCGGGGTCCTCTAGTACTGATATAAAATATGTGTAATGGTAACAAAGGTATTGAATACTTGCTTGAAAAGTTTACTTTAAATATTAAGAACTTACGCTTGTACAAGAGCTGTGTATTCTTTAAAGGAGGTAATTTCTTTTAACACGCTTGTGCAAGAGCTGTGTATTCTTTAAAGGAGGCAATTTCTTTTAACGAAACTCTGTCAAGAGAGTCGCCTAATGTTAGTTATTTGGTATAGAGCCGACGAGCGTCATTTGCATAACGCATTCGCTAACAAGACACGTTCGAGTACAATTGCGTTCGCGAAAGAACCCTACTCAAACAACCCATTTCTATTTTAGCTCACAACCGCTTGTTTAATGTTCGGCCCGTACAACCGCGTCGGCTAACACTTAACGCTTTTTGCATACGAAAGCGTCCAACGTTTACCTCCCAGTGTCTCCTGTTATTATGCTACTCTGTATTCAGGCCGAGCAGAGTTGAAGGTCGCCCTTCTGGCCGAGATAACGAACAACTAGCTCCTTTATCCGTTTATGCATACCCTCGGTCTACCACTTGTGTTTGTGTTTACAGTTTCCCTCCATACTTCATGCGTGGAACGTCTCTAATGAGGGTGATATAAACAACATTTCGAACGCATAGAAAGTTGATCGCATCGGGGCGGATGAAGTATTGCGGGCCATCAATCCCGTGTCAGTTAAGCCAGGAACCCATCTCCGGCGAGTCTCAGCGTGCGTCATATAAACTGACCCGAGTAGCCTAAATAAAACGTTACGCCGCCACAAAACGGCCCATAAAAGAGCAACTGCGTAAGACGTAAATGCTTAGATAAACGGCTACACTTAATCCGGGAGTTAGAATGTTGACAAGTAATGAACGTGATCAAATATAAAATAGGACTGGCATTTTATACCATTAATCCATGT
This sequence comes from Anania crocealis, assembly GCA_949315895.1. Classification (NCBI taxonomy): domain Eukaryota; kingdom Metazoa; phylum Arthropoda; class Insecta; order Lepidoptera; family Crambidae; genus Anania; species Anania crocealis. The sequence goes on from OX438862.1 coordinate 13,060,554, forward strand.
CATGTTGAATGTATTTATAACAAAGCTAGCAGTTAATAAGTCAAGCTTGCTGGCGGCCGGCCGCTGCACACCTAGTGAAACGTCTAATCATTGTGTGGGTCGTCGTAATTGAAGTGGATATTCTTTCCTTTCCTTTTATCTCAATTTATTCATTTCAAGCGCAGCGATCGCTAATGTTGCTGTGACCACTTGTCAGTTTCAATAACTAGGTGCACGTAAATTAGATTGTGCACCTGTTGGAATGAAACTTATTATTACAGTGTTATCTAGAGCGAGTGCGAGTATCATCTTAATATATCCGGCTCATTTAGGCGGTGGTACGATGCCTTACTGACGGCTGATTATCAGTGATGTTTTACAATTAATGACAAATTGTCTCTGTTAGGGAGAAATAATTAGTGGGCACGATAGTTGCGTGACTAGTCGTGATGGATAGCGTGCCTCAGATACGATCGCGGCTGCCGCCGAATTTCTTGAGAAGCTTATTCACAAGCTCGGGGCGCCCGCGCTGATAGTGCCTTGTAAATTATCGAATTATACCGAACTCGACAGCCCGTACCTATGCGTGTTTATTTAATTTTAAAAGTATTTGTTCCTATTACAGCCGGACGACGTTCCATACGTAGACTGTGGGAAACTATCAAACACCAACCATAACGCTGTTGTTAATTCGTGAATCCCAAATTGTTTGTGGTCACGAATTTAATTTGTAAGTGTTGAGTTGTTAATGCACAAATTACCTGCGTTTTCGTACTTACATGAGAATTGAACGTTGTTGTGTGTAATAAGCTACCTGGTATAACTTGTTATGTTCCTGTAGTTATGCTTGAAAACTTGTTATCCAAGGGCTTTATTAGCCATAGCGTTGTTATATAAGTGTGGGTATCTGTTGGATGCGGCATCGCGGTCATAAATAACGCATACGTCGTGCACGGTAGCGCGCGCGCCGAACGATCTATACAAATTAAAGAGACGCCTATTACTCATATTGAAAACACTAATTGCGAGTGACGATTAATGAATCATTAGTTAGTCCTTTGTTTATTGATTCAAAAGCAAAGGGTGCTGCTAAATTGGAATTTTTGACATTGATTAATCGAATTTATGTGCATTTATTCATCGCAATGTACGAGTATGCGTAAGGCATTGTTCTGGGGAATATCATTATAATTTTGTTTGAACAATAAGTGGCACTAACATGCGTTGCTCAAACCTTAATCAATAAAGGAATACACCGCGAATAAGTAATCAAAAAGTTCATCATATGTTTTTACCTATGACATATTGCGATGAACTTTAGTTAACATCAACGCCAATTATAAATAACGTCTTGTCTCAATACGAATGCGGTAAATCGTGTTTGAATGAGCAAATACTCCTTCGCTGGGCCGGGGTTGCTCAATAGCTGCACGTATTGTGCCGATTCCAGGGACCAAAGTGCATCGGATTGCCGGTTACGAACCAAATTATGTACCGCCGTAAACTGGATCAGCACTCGCTCAGCCCGCTACGCGCAGTGTTGCAAAAGAAACACAGAACAACATTTTTTTTTCTTTATTTCTCTTAGTTGGTTAATAGGAATAACAGCGTATTGCACATAATCTTATCTTATATTATATAAAAGAAAGTCGTGTTAGTTACACCACTTATAACTCGAGAGAGGCTGGACCAATTTTTATGATTCTTGCATTTGTTTTTGGATTTAAAGCCTTCGTCGGGATAGGATAATAGCTATCAAAAATATTGGAAAGTTAACGTCACATATAAAATGTTTTCCGACCACGCCATATTTGATGTCGTTGACATTAAAGACGTCAAAATGAAATAGAGGTGCAGAGTGGTGCAGATACGAAGTTCGCGGGGGCCGCTAGTAATAATAAAAATAAGACGCCTATTTATCAAATTTTGATATACATATAATTATATGGGGTTTCCTTAGTTTTTTCGATTATTGCACAGTTAATAATTATATCAAATACCAAAGTCCACAATAAAGAGGTAAACTTATTTTGTAGGAAAAGTTTACACAAGCTGTGAGAATTAGTAAGGATAAAATACATGTTGCTTAGAACTAAAAAGTCAAGATAAGTCAATATAATATCTTTTTCATAATAGTAGGTATCCTTATTTAATAGTGAACTAAAGCTGCCTCTGACTTTTGAGTTACCAAACACTCTATAACTAGGTCTACAAACAAGCTACTTTTTGTAATAGCTTAGTAAAATTTCATAAGATGTAAGTTTAGTTAAAGTATCAGTCAAACAAGGTTACGTATAAATGTATAGTTCTATATTAATCAGTGACTTTAGCAAATGTAACTATAATACCCAGTGTAATGAAATTTCTGATGAAAGCTCGTTTACACCACCAATCTTGGCAACACGTAGTAAACTAGGCATGGGGTTCTAGTTGTCGGAAGTATAGGTTTTTAATTTTTATGCATGCTTCATGGTTTGAGGTTTGAGTATAACCTTACCATATTATGGGATGCGGAATCAATCATGTAGTTGCTCTACATAATATAGTTTATAAATTGCTAATTACGATGTTTATTTGTTTCGATTCATCATCATCAGCGCACATAAGTCCAATTCTGAAAATCGCTCTGAAAGAGGTTTTTGTTATGATCAACGTTTGAAAGGTGACAATAGAGATGGTGCTGCTCGGTCTTCTTCTTACATTACTCCTTTAGTCGCCTCATTCGACACAGATACGATGAAAAGGAATGGTGCTAATCTATTTTTGACCGTCACCACTCGGGGAGCAATTAAGCGTAGGTACCTAAATATGTCTATTGTTATAAAAAGCGTCTCTTAAAGGTTCGTCTAATAGAATTACTGACTTAAATTATAGAATTAAGATTAAAACAATAAGCATAGTAGTGCAAGGTCTTTAATGTCAATGGTGTTATATTGGTGACCTCAGGTGAGTCACGAGCAACTCCTAATCAGATAATTGCTATAATATTTTCTATTGTCGTTAAATTCTCGCTAACCTTGACTCATGACAAAATTGGTACCATGCGTGACTATTACCAATACGAAGGATAAAATCTTTATTTTCTACGATGATAAGTCTCAATAAAGCGTTCTCACAACATTTCTCTTCCATATAAGTAAAATAATAAGATTTAGGTCAGAATTACGGCGGTTTAGTATCTATATAAAGGCATAATTATCTGTGTGAGCGATCGCGGCGAGCGGACACGAACAGTTTTTGCTGTTAGTACCAAAGTTGAGTTATTGCACGTCACGCGGCCGGTCGATGGGCCCCGAAAGAATTATTGCAAGTCGCTGGATGCATCTCCCGTTTCGCACGCCGCCTCACATTGTTATTAAGTTCAGAGGTCGCTTTGTTTATGAGTCGACGCCTTTGAAAGGTAACACGACGGTGCGAGTGAAAACATAGCTCCGAAGACGCAGATGACATACAATTGATAGTGTAAATATTGCTCTTAAACTGTGCTCGAACACTTTTCGCTGAGATTTAGGTCCCGTATATTGCAAACATATTTATGGGTCCACTATTGTATTCACATCCGACGTTCAGATTTCATGATTATGTTTAATGTTTTTTTTAAGATTAAGATTTCTAGTTTACCGCCAACTCATTTGCCTAACACACAACGTCATATTCTTTCGTTTAATGTTGATCTTTGTGTGGAGGACTTTAAAGTAAATAAGCGATTGGGAAAATAGTACATCTTCAATTTTTTTGTTAACCATGCATGTACCTACTGTCTTACCCGCAAGGTTCTTCAGGTGTGTCTCAAATATGGTATATTCATACTTCATTGAGACGTTTATAATGTATATGATATATACAAAATATCTCGAACGAGCCTTCTAGGTAAACCCAATTCTAATAACATCATTATGACTGCAGTCTACACGAATATTTGTGTTTCAATCTACTACTTAAGAAATCATGGGACCATAATTTAACTAAGTGGGATACCTTTGGAATTTTAATCAATGTGACAAACATGAACAATACAATGGCCCTAAAGTTTCGAGTGTCTTGACTCAGACCGTTGCAGCGTGCATGTACCATTAAAGGAAGCTTATCTTCGAAATGGCAACGCTAAATGTCGAACTCGTCGATACGAAATTCTAAGGTCAGTTATGATTGCCTTCTTAATGTCCGATTGCGCGAAAGTCTAGTCACGGTTCGGTCGAATATTAATAGCAAGCGACATGTCCCTGCCAAGACAATTCACTTTCGATGGCGGTCGTGCGGCGTTCGGCCCGCGGCCCGAATGCTCGCCATACTTTGTGCCACTATCTGGATTATGATCAACGTACCCATTGTGCGCGGTTACCTATTGCACATCGGACCAGCTGTTTGCTTATTGTCTTGCGTAATTTAGTGAAGTCGACCGGATGATAATTTGCTCGCCCGTTTGAGCTTTCGTTATCGTCGCGAATACTTCGTGCGTGTTTAATTTAATTTTCTTGTTCGACTACCAGTTGAGAAACTAAATAATTAAAGGTCATATCTGAGATGCAGACAAACTACTCTTATTTGACGACTATTTGGATCGTAGGAAACGCTGCTTTTGAGCCATGGGTCGCGGGTTCAATCCCCGCACAGTACAAATATTTGTGTGCATGAACATGTCTACCTATACCTATGTACTGGTCTGGGTGTTTTATATGTATGATAAGTGTATACCTATTTACAAAAGAAAGTGTATATGTAAGTTAATCGGTTGTGTAGTACCCCATCCGCCAAGCTACTTAATAAATATGTAGTAGCTTAATTTGGAACTAGAGAGCCTTCTAGTGGCCCAGCGTGGCATGTCTTAAGGTATTATTATTATTATTTAGGTACTACAACCAGTCCAAGAATGATCTCAATATTGTATCGTTCAATGCAAGTAGAAACCAAAACCGTGATACGTTAGAAGTGAAATTAGTTCATGCCGCACGATTTGAACTTCGGAAAAGTATGTGTACACACGAGTTAGCCTTATATGCGCGGGTGGTGGCTTTGCGATTGTTTATTTCACCAACCACACCATATCCGGTAAAATAAGTCCGCATGCCTTCCAACCACAAACAACTTTAGCCAGCTATCTCTAATAAAAGACTACCAACACGCAGGGATAGATAACAAAAGAAGATTAGGTACTGTTGTTGTAATGTAAGTAGGAGATGAGGATTTGATTGAAAAACTGGTTAATCTATTCTTTAGTCTTTTGTCTATCATCTATTGAAGACAAACTTAAAATTACGCTATATTGTTTTAAAATGTATAACTAAAAGTCATTGCCCAAATCCAGCACTCTGAACTAAAATTGTAGTGTCAAGAAAGTTTTCATAGCAAAAAAGAAATAAGAATATTTTATACTATTATTATTTATACTATATTTTATTTTATTATATATTATATACTATATATATATTTTAATTTAAATTTTTGATTTTTTAAGTTTTATAAAATAATTTAATTTTAATTTTAATTTGTTTTGTATATATGTTTTTTTTCCAGTGCCTACTGGGCTCCCACTGAAAATCAGCGTCGCAATATGCCTTAGGCTGTTGCGACTAATGCTGAGTGGGGGCCTTTTTGGCACATTCATTGTACCTAATTATTTTTTTTCTGTAAACTTTTTTTCGAAGTGCCAAATAAACATTTATTTATTCATACCTTTTTGCTATTCTAGTTCTATTCTATTCTACTAAGATTCCTTTCGGGGTTGGATTTTTTTATAAAAAATAGTTTTTTTCCTGTTTCCGTTTGACTTTTCCTTAACATTCCCGCCATGAGGTTAGGTATGTTGTAATTTTCTATGAAAATAATTCCACCCGATTATGATTCAAAACGTCGCCCATAAGATAGATAATAATTTTTCGCTAGCAATAAATCAAATCTATGCTCAAAAACATGTTTTAGTCGTTAAAAAAATGCTTTATATTTGTATTTTGTGCTTAACAATTAAAAGAACACAATTAATTTAGATAATCATAATCTTATAATCGATTAACCATCGGTTAATGTCACATCACTTTTATCTCATAATGACAGTGACATCTGACATTGTTCGTGTTTGTATTTTTACGCATTGAGTTGTTATATTTACCAATATTGGGACTACAAAATTAAATGTACACGCGAAGAGCACTATTCATAGGCGTGCGTGGAAATATCCATTTTGGCCTACTGCATATAAAACTTTATCAAAGGTAAGACTGATTGTCTTCTTCTGCAAAATTGCAACCTTATCTAGGAGTACATTTTCCCTGACCTTTTATAACCTTTATATTAAAATGATTTTTGATCAATATCTCCGAACTGCGGAAACGAAAATAAACATAATTTGGTAGGCATATCAAACATAGGATTACATAAGCAAATAACACCATTTTCATTGTGACTAATATATTTAGGTCAGTACATGCATCCATAGTAATTTGGGCAATCACCTTTAAATTGTGTAATATAAAAAAAATATTATGCAATGTAAATTCGGAAATAGAATTCAGATTATTATATCAAATGCCACAATATTATAAACTATCGGTTTAGTATCGAGGTATAATCATAACGTCCAATAAATAATACCCAGAGTAGACCCTGTATCAGATCGTATCGGGGCAAGTTGGTTATATTAAGCTTAAAATTGTATTCTAAATTATCTCTGTTGTTTGATATGCTACTACAAAATTAATTTATATGTTATCTATATTTCATAGTAAATGCCCCAATAAGTATAAGGAACAAATATACTCGTAAATATTCAATCAGTTTTAATTTGTTTGCCCGTTTCAAACATATACCTAATACCGCATAAATAAAAGCGCATTTATATACTACTAAACGTCTGTATTCTTACACTATTTCCTTTCAAACTTTGTTTTTGTAAGCCAACCACGATCTGGGTGTCTCATTAACTGCCTGGTTGGCATTCCAATAAAGTACGAACCTTTTTTTGCAAAATTCTTGACTACAGCATGACTACAGCAGTCCGATCTTATAAATGTGGAACTAAATAAAAAATAGAGCAAACAGGAACCTCAGGGATATCTGTTAGTAATAAATTGTTATCTAATGTATAGAATGCCTATTTGATGACTGCCGAGGATAATAGCGCTAATAACACTCCTAATCAAGCTATTAATTCTCATCAGGTATAGCTGTGATTTGTTCACTAAATTGATTAGTGTTGATCATAACTTCATAACAATGTTAGAATCTTTATAATCTAACTACACTAAACTTGGGTGAGTTTACTTCAATTCGTTATTAGCATAAAAAAATAAAATGGAAGCCACTTTATGTAACGACTATAAACCCTAGAACTATATCTAAGTAGTATTTTTCAGACACTGTCGTCGGTGTCTTGTTAAGTGCCAAGTCGGCAGTCTAATAAACCACGCACCGTACTATGTGAAATTCCTAAGTAAGCTGATCCTCTAAATGAGTAAGGAGGCGCACCGTACCGCTTGGTCACGCGAACCACCTGACACCACCGCCCTTTGTTACACCTCACTAGCGGTCGTGAGTTGTCCAGATTCCGGATTCATTCCATGTTCGATGCATTTTATTGCCGTATTGACTGACCGCCTTGTCGGATCGGATGCGTTCCTATTTGTTACCAACTCGATCTTAGAAGTAGTCGATGTGCTATTGTATTCTATTTGAAATGTATTACATGGAAACCGATTTGATGTAACTGTTTGTTTTTGAATTGAATAAGTTTTGATAAAAACGATTGCGTTTCAATCCTTGAGCAGGTCAAGAGCGAATCGCACTTGCACATCGAGGAATTTCTCGTCTTGGCAAAAACTAGTGAAATATACTAGGCTGTGTGTCTTCGGTGAGTGGTGACCGAACGAATCTGGAGTAGTTGAAGAAGAAGCAGTCAGCGATCTACTACGCCTATAAAAAAGAAAAAAGGGCAATTTGTTAATCTCTTTGTAGGTTGCAAGTGTTGTACAGAAGACGTATTGCCATTTTTAAAGATTTTTAATTTGTATTATTTTTTCTTTTCAAAACGATTTTTGGTCGCAATCAGTTATGTTTTTAACACAATAAGTCTGCGTTGAGCATACCTTAAAACTTACGACTTCTCAGATTTATGGTGGACACAATTCTAAGTTCCCAACACCATCGATCATCGGCGTTATAATCCGGCACCAAGTCACGTGTCGCACTTGTCGCGAGACTGATGGACGCTCGCGCCACACAAAAGGTCCGGCACTTTTAACAACGTGAGAAGACCCCCAAGTTACGCTTAACGCTACTATGTTTGCAAGTAAACATTTACTGCCGATGATTCAGATTGTACAAGCACTGGCACGAATTCGTAACGCTAGCGTATGTATGAAACTTAGATTTGTAAACAAATCATATCGTGTCAATTTAGCGTAGCAAATTATTGTGCGGAAAGGATCTCAAAAGCGTGAAAGCTATAGTTATGTTTTAATACCAATTGCCTAATGAATGTTTGTGAAGTTATTCAATTTATATTGTTACTAGCTACTACTACTACTTATATTGTTATCAGCTATATCGCACTCCCAGTTATACTAACGTAGAGTTTGGTTGAAATTGTGTTAATCTCAATCTCTTATTCTCTATACTAAATTAAGAAATCGTTTCTCCATATAAACGCTCACCACCTTTTCACCTCTCTTTAAGGGATGATTTCAAGGACCATTACTTTTTTTCAGGGTCGCAAACTATATCAAAGTAATCTTTCCTCCTTTCGTAGCATTATTTAAGAAATATTGTGTTACATCTACTGATTATAAGGCTGATTATCGAGTTACGCGTTTGAAAAGTGCTGTCCTGTGTGCGTAGTTGCGTTAAAATGCACGGGTAGTTGCGTTTTATAATGACACTAATTCTAATTTAAAAAAAAACACTGTCCAAGCAACGAAACTAAAACTCGCACCGCGCTCGCTGTTCGACGCGTGTCGTTCAGCGTTACTGTGAAACCAGCCTTAGTATCGATCAGAGGCATTTGGTTGTTATCTGGTACGAAGACACGTGTCTTGAGTCCAATAGACTCGCTTACAATAGGATCGTCGGTGCATTTGACTACATAAGAACAAGTGGCATAGAACCGCAATAGTTCGGTGGCAGAATGTAACGTTACTTGAAGCAGACAAAGTTCAAATAAGACATTACACTGTTTAACGAATGTCATCAGTTTATTATCGTGTTAATGTAAGAGATGCAATACTTGTCGATTATTTAATAGAGCTCGTATATAGAGTGAATCGAATAAAAATGTTAATGTCAAAATTACATCTCTCTATTCTTTAAGTATGATCCACATTATCCGCTAGTTAACTTTGAAAAAAGAACGATAATAACGTTAACGTTACGCGCTTTAATTATCACTGGCATAATGAAGTTACTGTTATAATTTTATTACACCAACAATAAGTGGGTCGTAATAATGTGGAACATTGTAGACTCGTCCCACGCACCGCGCGCACCAGACGTGGATACGACCGTTAACCGGCGTAATTGCCGCTTTTGTCTTTGCTGCCGAAAGTGAGATGCTCTTTGTGCTCACCTCATGCACTGACACCAGCTTCATTGTCATCGACGTCTCTGTATAAAGAACTCATGAAAAAACCTCTTTTACAATCGAATTCTCTTGATCACCACACTCATATTTTTTAATGCTAACAAAGCGAGGTGCATATTCCGATGCAACTTGTTATAATTTTAAATCGATCCACAGATTAGATTGCTAAGGCAGAAATGGAACGCAAAAAAGTAACGTTCGAGTAAAGGGCAAGTAAAACTCAGCGAGCTATTTATCTTAAACTTATCGGAATACGGCGGCGTGTTCGTTTTTCTCTTTCGTCCGTATATACTTTGAACTGTGTGTTGCTTTTTTTTTTTTTTTGTAAAAACAATGATTACCGCGTTGTCGGGCGCGCGTCGTGCGAGAGGGATGCGATGATCGTTTTGCATGGAACGAGGTGAAACCATCAATTTGTACCAAGCCGCGCCAGAGGTAAACGTGTCGATCTCGCTTAAAAGAGCTGAGGTGGAGCCCACTTGTGCGGCTACACTTTGTGCTGGTTTGTAGCGCGGCTGCTCGCCGATGTTAACTCGTGTTGCATTCCCCGAACAAGCGCCCGAGTTCAACTGGGCTAGCACAACAATATCGTACTGCGTCTAATGACATACCTGATCCTTTGATGTTTTACACCCAGCCTTTCCAGCGTGTGCAAGGATATTACAAATAATAAGTATTACTAGAACTAAAAGTTTACAACTATTATTCTGAGCCGGCTTCCCGCACTCTGGCATGCGTTCGGCGTGGTCAGTTCTGAGGCGCAATATTCTCAGCGGGCGGTGAGCGGTAACTATAAGGTTTTAGCTTCATTTTTCCACCTTGCTTGCGTTTTTACATGACCGGCCGATCAAGCCTGTTTCGTATAAGGAGGCGTGGATACAAGAAAATAGCTATTTTACAAACAAGCTTTTGACGGCGCTAAAAAATATGTAGCGCAGCGCCGTAAGTCGGTAATCAATTCAAACGAGCTTCATTGTTTCACGAACGAGGAAGGGCAAGGGGGCTCGTATATGTCGATATCAGCGGTAAATGCGATGCGCTCCACTCTTCGATGTGAAATTTTATCGGATCAAACGACTGTTTCTATCGGTTTATGTCTAGTCTACTAGCTATGGGCGTTCGGAGTCCTCTTAAATGTTGGGTATGCCTTTCCTCGTTGCTTATGTAGCAGTCAACTATCAAGTTGTATGTTTTGTTAAAGTATGAAATTAATTTGTGGTAGGTATTTGCGGAATGCCCCCGGAACGCGAGATCGACGATAAATACTTGGGTGGAATGGCGACAATTCATAATAATTTGTTGAGTTAACAGGTTTGGTAGTCGCGCCACGGCGGGCCGGGCCGCTGCCGCCTCGTAATGAGCAACATCTGCGAATCAATGAGGTCGGTGCGCGTTTTATTAAGCGCCGCGATAAATTTGCATCGTCAAACAGCGACCGCGGCGGCGCGGCACGTTCGGCAAATAGAATAAATACGTAGCTCCTCCCGCTTTCATGCCATCCTAAACCCCCCTGATACAAACACAATTTGCTCCTATTTATGTCCTACCATTTGAGAGCGTTGTCGTCATATTAAACACTGGATTGTGTTGGGCCGATTATGGCACGCGCCTCCGTCTGTTATGTCCACAAGTCCAAATTTTCATGTTCAGCAGAAAAGCGTTAACCTATTGTCTGCTCGAATCGTGCACGCAGTTACACAAATAGTTAGTATTTTTAGTTAAACTTACAAGTAAGGGGCTAATATCTTATTCTACTGAGTGTGTACCTACCTATGACTTTTTGCGTTTGCTCATCATAGTATAATGTCGTTGTCGGTAAAGTAATTGTCAGTTTAAAAGTTCTCCTGATAAGGGCTTGACAAAGTGGCTTACCCGGCGGCGGTATAGGCTCACAGACTGACTCTCGATTACGCACGCCGATTTCACAATAATTGCGGACAGCTCCTAAAGCTAGTGTTATGCGAGGGTCAGTAGCCATCGTAAAATTTCACGACCACTTGTACCCGGACAACGCCAAAGGGAATAACTAAAGCCTTTGGTGAACGTGCAAACGTACAAACTTCGCTATCTCTGGCCTTCAATCCTATGCCGATATGACGCGGATACTGGAATATAGTCTCAATATCTACACGGAGCAATATATCCGAATGTTCGTATATAGTATGCGATAGCCCGTGAAGGTTCAGTTGTTCACGTTGCAATTAGTATTGTTACTATAACATACATATATTAGTTGATATTTTATTAGGTAACTTTCATATGTCAAGGTTTAATGACCCGAATAGATTTAGAAAAGATAACTGGCTCAATAGTGCAGTGTGAGAGAGACGAGAGATGAACTCGATCCAAATCCGTTGAAGAGTTCAATAAGCCGGGCTTAACATTGATCTTCGATCCGGCGATTACGGACGACGGCGTTGACGGATGTCAGCTTAAACTGTCTGTCACCCGGCCAGTACAGACACCTACCATATTAATCTCTATTCTCGCCGAGCAACACGTGGATTTACGCGTCGACGAAAGTAATTTATATGCAAATCATTTCAACCTTGACGATTTCGTGACTCTAATATGGCTGACATAGACCAAAGCTCCAAAGTCCCGGGGTTACACAGTAACGGTACATGCATATTTCATACGACTGCTTGAGATAGTTAATTATGATATAAAATTATTATCCTTGTAATTATTCGCGGAGCGATAACGAAATGAAAACGATTTAGTGTTTAGGAAAGAAAGTTGCTTAAAGTCTCACGCGACATGACTAAAACATGCTTTTTTGTTGGGCCTCGGTTATCTCAAATTAATATTTCACTAATACCGATGTCGCTTGTCAAGAAACAAAGGCCTCGGCGTTGTTGGGGCGTCGCGATCGCGAGAGCTCTTTGTGTGCGCCAGAACAATATTACTGGCGTCTTGATAAATAGGAACAACTGTTGAGGCAACAATGCAGCCTGTAACGCGATACCAGCCCGATCGACCACTGGATTAATGACCGCCTCGCCTAAAAAGAATGGGCCGTAATATTTATTATCAGATAAGCGTCCGCTACTGGGCAATTCGTGTGTCTCCCGCCATTATACAACTCGGTTGCATCTCCGATGCATTAGTCACCTCTTGCACGGAGATATCAATTTATGAATGTTCATTTTTAGATCGTGCTTTTGTGTGGTACCCTCGGATTCTCCTATACATGTGTCACACATCTATTCCTTTTTGTTTATGTCGCACCTATTTCTATTTTTTAATCTTTTTGTTTATGTCGCACCAGCGTAAAACACAAGTTGTTACAGCAATATAAATATTGAATAGTTCGAAATATGTTAAAGCACCGATCAATTTATATATAAAAAAGTTTGGGTGTTCAAGGAACTAATCAGCTCGAACCGCTTTTATATTATAATAGTTAATGAAACGTAACGCCCACAAGGCTCGGGCCCATTGATCTTAGCGCTGTAATGGCCGCATCGAAAGATGTGTGCCCGCGCACCTAAGCTCGAACGAGAGTCCCATCTTCCTCGATTATAAATTTTAATGTGGATATTTTAGATGTTTTACGACCGAAACCAATCAATAGGTTTTTGGGAGTATTTACAAATACAGTAAAAAGTCAATTGGTGCGTTGATTAGCTGGTATGCGGACTGATTTGTGTGTATTGACATAAAATGTTTATACTCTTTCCTGTTTTGAGGCGCCTCTTTGTATTTGGTGTTGTTAATGTTTTTATTCATTTGGCACAATAACGGTAAATGCTATTTTAAACTTGGTAAAATATTGGCAACTACCGCAGTTTAATCCCTCGATCGTGAGTTATTCCAGACACAATTAAAATCAATTGTTATCGCGGCACGCGCGTGCCTCCTGGGGGTTGAGGGATTAAATTGACCAAAAGTTTTTTCCTTTAATCATAATTATAATTATTTGATAAGGCTTAATGTTTGAAATGTTGTCCTGCTTACATCCCAATCTTATTCGTTATACAGTTAACTCGATCCTAATTTTATAAGCTAGAAGTAAAATTTCATTGACGGTAAAATAATAAGCTTTAAGTGTCGAGGATATTTAAAATTATAGTCACTTGCTATAAATGCTCGGCCGCATAGAACCTAATGTAAAGGCTGGTAAAATAATATATATCGAAGAAAGAAAAAGAGTTGTGTAGGTATGGTATGAAATACAATCATAACTGGAAAATCCGACAAGTCTCAGTTACAAGGGACTTATCTTTGCTCCCCGCTGAAATTTATATTCCGACGATGAGATAAATGGTGTAATGCTAACAGTAAATTAGTCAGAGTGGATAGGTAAAAGGTATAAATTATTTCACATTCCCGAGACGTCACCGTCCGAATATTCAAATGTAATCGTTATAAAGACATTGATCAAGAAGCAACGGGTTACGCGACACTCCGGTTTCGCTTTCTGATTGGTCTCTGATAACGTGTAATATTCGGAGTTATTTTTTTCGTCTCTCATAATTACGATTTATATCTTCGGATGCGCCTTGTCGCGCTGTTGACTTTGCGGGCTGCGCAAAGAAGCTTCGTGTTTCGATGATTTATTGCCTTTTGTTCGGTTTAATATTCCGCTCATTTCATTATGCATTTTAAATTACGTTTATCACCCGTGAATCTTTCGTCTTCATCCTCCTCATCCTTCTAAATGGTCTCTCGTTCATTTACCTCCATATAATAAATATTAACCGAACTATGCTTGCGTTTAAATGAAGTTAATGACTGTGTTAGTGGGTAATATTATGTTAGCGCGCGTTTTACATAAAGCGCGATTATTATTTACATACCGTATAAAAAAATATTTAATTAATTGTGTAAAAGTTTTATATTTTGACATGTTCATTGAAAGGCATAGTTAATGGCACTGATTACCACCTTGCTACTATGCACTAGAACCTATTATCTTAGTCTCTTGCTAATATTATAAATACAGTTTGAATAGATATTTGTTACTCATCACGCAAAATAGCAAAACTAATCTAGGTATATTAAATTTAACATTGAGATAAACATAATATACTGTTTTAAACTTTCATGGTCACTATCGTAAGAGTTAGTTATTTCGAGATTTCTACCATGTACCTTGTTTTTTATGAGTTTCCGATATTTCGGCACTGTTGCAAGCGCCATGATCGCGGAAGAACTGATGTCACTGCGGGTGGGTGGTTGTTACGAGTAGATATATCGATCTACCCTCCGTCGTAGTCTTTTATTGCACTCGACACTGGTACTATTGTTTTCAAACTCACTATTCACTCGAACCTGTTCTCGACACACAACACTCACAGTATCCGATCGCGAAACATTAGTTTTTGGATTTTTTGGTTATTACAAATTTTAACCACTGGATTCCAGACACACGACAATTTCATGGCGCTTGCAACAGTGCCGAAATATCGGAAACTCATAAAAAACAAGGTACATGGTAGAAATCTCGAAATAACTAAATCTTGAGATAAACATAGGCTAAAATTGCCCACAGGCCTCATTTTCCTGGTAAAATGTAATGGTGTGAAAGAAGATATTGTCACACGGATTGAGAAAGGGATGCTTAGATGGTTTGGGCATGTAGAGAGGATGAATGAGAGAAGAATGACTAGACAGATCTACAAGACGAGTGTGAAAGGGAACGTTGGAAGAGGAAGGCCTAGACGAACTTATCACGATCAGATCGGGGATGTTCTGAAGAAAGGTCAGGTCAAGAGTACTCTAAACCGACGAGCATGCATGAAAAGATTGATGAATGTGGAAGAAGCGAAAGAAGAAGCGAAAAAGGCCAGGATCGTAGTAAGTGAAAGGCCTTGGTCTCTGCCTACCCCGTTGGGAAGGAGGCGTGATAATATGTTTGTATGTATGTATGTATGTACGGTTCCCATAGAATAGATTCAGATTTTAGCAAATTTAAAGATTTCGTTTAGCTTCTGTTTTTTTATTATTATGTTGCAAACATAACGTTGACTTTTTAAACGAAGATTATTCATAGAAAACGTATGTCGATTGTGGATCACAAAATATACCTAAAATTGAAAACTAAGCGACACAACCTGTGGCGCCAGCACCTTAAAAGAATAATTTCACCTTCTTCTCTTTCTACGGGTGTCGTAAGAGGCGACTAGAAGAGAACCGCCAGAAACAGACGGGCAGCAGCATCTTCCGTCCACCGTTGGACAAACTGCGATCGCCAACCCATCTCAAGCGTTACGATTAAGGCATAAGCATTCTTTTGGAGAGTCCTATGTCCAGCTGTAGTCTTATAACCTGGTGATGAAAGTAATGATGAAACAACCCAAACTAAGCAGAAAACTTCCAAAAATCAAAAAACATACTTGTATGTCCACATAAACCCTTGTCTGGTCTGAGCTGGTCATCACGTGGTTTTATAGTAGCGACGTACGTACGTACGGTACATATCTAGCGAGAACTGGACCAAGATGGTCATCAATAGAAGGAGAATCATCAGTTTCAGGGTTTGAAGTTTTATATATGCCTAGCTTTTGCCCGCGGCTTCGCTCGCGTTCAATTCGGGGTAACAATAAAATTTCACGCCCTATTTTAAGGGGTTGGGGGCGGATTCCCAAAAAAAATGATTCACGATTTTTTTGTTAGTCACTAGTAGTCGGCCTACCAATTTTTAGCTGTCTACTTTGAAAATTGCGGAATGCTCCATACAAACTTCCACCCCCCATTTTAGGGAAGTGGGGGTTAGAAAGAGGCAAAAAAGTAGCCTATGTCACTCTCCATACCTTTAATTATCTCCATTAAAAAATCACCTAAATTCGTTGCTCCGTTTTGCCGTGAAAGACTGACAAACAAACAGACACACACACTTTCCCACTTATAATATTAGTGTGTATATTATGTATAGTATAGACAAGGGCAAGCAATCTTTGATTAGTTCCCATAAAGACAAGTGTAGGACGCGTCCAATGGACGAAGCGAATCGCTGCGCGCCCAATTCCTCCGGCGGGACAGAGATAAACAAAAACTTATTGTTGTTTATTTATCATCCGTCCTACCATTGTGTGGCCTCTTCCGATATCTCTGATGTTGCTTTATTGATTTATTTAATATAAAACACGTGCTATAACTCACGCACATATTTTAATAGTGTTTGTTTTCTAAGTGTATTATTTTTCACTATAATTTTCTGTGCTAAAATCATACGTTTAATCTTAAATATCGGGGGACACGGCAGTGCCCCCGCCAAGTCGAGCGCCAAGCAAACACTGCCGTACCATCCTTTACTGGAACCATTTCGCCGCATTTTCAGGCCCCTATTTGAAAACCTCTGGATGAGACCAGAACGTAGAAATTTTCGTCATCCAGTAAGCTATAATTACATACTTTAAATCCAAAATTTCAAGTCTGTAGGTCATTTAGTTCCGAAGTTAAGCGAAAGCAAAGTTTCGCATTTACGACACTCACTCACTCACTCATGATCAGCAAAATAGAACTAGTACTTCCCATAAACTCAGAGAGCTGAAATTTGGTACAGAGTTAGGTTTTTGAATGTGGAAGAAGCGAAAGATGTATGCCAGGATCGTAGTAAGTGGAAGGCCTTGGTCTCTGCCTACCCCGTTGGAAAGGAGGCGTAATAATATGTATGTATGTATGTATGTTAGGTTTTAACGGCCACATAAAGGGAAAACTATAAAAACTAGTATAATCGAAGATCTGGAGTACCTGGTGACCCTGATTAGAAAACACAAGAGCCCAACCAAACTATAAGAGATCGACACACCGCCTTTACAAAAAATATTCAACTTGGTGGGCCGCTTCATTTGGTGTCAAAAATCGAAGGTCTGAAGTATCTGATGAAGAACCCTCAGCTGGTCTCAGCTGTATTAGAGATATACCCCCTTCTACTAATAATAATATCCAGCGTAGTGGGATATATCTTCTAATTTTATCTAGCCTACAGCGTCCCACTGCTGGGCGAATGCCTCCCCTTCTGCTTTTAATCCCTCGATCGGGAGTTATTCCAGACACAATTGAAATCAATTGTTATCGTGGCTCCCGAGTGCCTCCTGGGGGTTGAGCGATTAATACGCATATAAATAAAATTAAAGGAAAACTCTTGATAAGACTAGACTGGCTTTTATACTAATACTTACAAGTTCACAAGAAGAAATAGTCGAACGATTAACTTTATTCTACTCGAACATTACACAAATTGTTTATTAGTCGCAATAACAGATTGGTTTTCTTTCAATAAATAATCTGCTTATGAATGTTGATAAGACACAATTAATACATTTCAGACTTGGTAATCAAGTTACGCATCTAGGTGTGAGTAATACTATTGACGATCTTGATTTAAGTGAACAAAATAAAGTAAAATTTCTCGGAATTGAATTAGACAATAAGTTAACTTGGGCATCTCATATAGAACAACTTTCACAGAAACTTGGTGCAGCAACATATGCGATTAGGAATAATCAAAGAATTAAGAGGTATGAGAGCAGCAAAAAACGTTTACTTCGCGTATTTCCATTCATTGATGTCGTATGGAGTGATGTTTTGGGGCATAACAGCAGATGCTCATAAAATCTTTGTCTTGCAAAAAAGAGCTGATAAATATATTTTAGGATTAAAATGCAATGACACTTGCAGGGATAAATTTAGGCAATTAGGAATTATGACGGTAACTGGTGAATTTATACATATATCAAAGCATTTTATACATAAAAGAGAATGTTAATACGCGTAATATACAACACGATACAGGAATCTGATAGCACTTCCCAAACATTGTCTGGTTAAATAAAGGAAGAGTTTTCTGTTTATGGGTATCAAGTTTTTAAATAAAATACCATCTGAAGTAAGAGATCTACAAGGTAATGAATTTTGTAACAAAATTAAAACAATACTTATTCTTAAAAGTTTATTATATATTATGAATGAAGCTCTTTCGGATAATGACATTTTTAAATTCAAATTTTTAAATTAATTAATTTTTAAATTTTCATATCTTTTATTATTAGTTTTTTCTAAAATTACTACATTATGGATTGCTGATTCGTATATTTTATTGACATTTTATTATTCTATTTAATAATCATGTTGAATTAGACATAAAATATAAAAGTATAAGTAATTGTGACGATTGTATTTTAAATAAATAAATAAAATTACTACTAATTTTATTTATCCTGCTTTTTTTTACTACATAACTTTTAAAATTGACAATGCTCCTAGATTGCTGATATTGTTTTAATTTTTAATTTTATGACATTTGATACATTAATTATGTTAAACTTGACATTTAAATTATAACAAAAATATGTGTCTATTTGAAATTTTAAATTGACGTAGGTATCTAAGTGTAATGTTAATACGAAAATTTGAAATAAATAAATATGAATAAAAATTAAAAAGAAAAAAAAAACGTGTCAAATAAGAAAATCTAATAAAATAAATCAATATACGTTTCTACAAAAAGAAGTGAAATCCCACCAAAAACATTCTGTAAAAAAAAATGGTTGCCTGTAAAGTCGGTTTTACGGGCGAAGATTTTACGTGACAACGTCTTTTTCTCGGTAGAATATTTATTGATATGAATATAATTAAATTGCACAATAGGAACAAGGAATTGAATGAAAATAAGAATTGCACAAATTTTAACTATAGAAATATATTTTGTATACTAAAACATTGTACATGTAAACTTAAACTTAACTAATTCCTATTTGAGTGATTTTGTTGAGGATAGGACGATGATAGGAGAAATATGAAATGAAAGGAAGTGTTTCTGCTGTAATGTGTCTTGCGAAAGTCAAGTCTTTTTCCAACGCCAAGAACGTTCGAGAAAGACAAAGACAGAGACACAAGCATGCGCCGATTCAATGCGCCTAATTCTCTAGTGCTGCGCGCGCGGCAGACCGATCATAGTTGAGTGGGAGAGAGACGCAAGGCATTCGGCGGGCCTCTCTCTCGTTCGGTGACTCATCGTAACGTTACCGAGCGTTACAATTTTTCATAAGTGACTCCCAGCCGCAACCTAATTTAAGACGTTGTCACGTCAAAAACTAGCCAAGTCTCGATGGAGCTGCTTGTTTGTCTCTAAAAAGTAATGAAATCTAGACAAAGTCGTGCCAAGTCTAAGGTTCCTTACTGCGATTTCTTTATTTATAGTTAATGTTGTGTGACTTGGCCGTTGAAGGGTACACAAGGGTACAAAACCAGGTGCTCCATGACACCATTGCACCAATCTGTCGCCAGAACCGCTACCGATTGACGATCAAAAATTGCCACTTAAGAAATGTTGATTTAGTAACCAGTCAATTGTATGCTTGATAAAGCTGCGTATTTCAATGATACTTATGTACAGACGGAATTCTAATCATTGATAGAAGTTCGTCTGTACGTCTATTTTATGTAAGATCGGTGGTCGATTTGACGCTTCAAAAAGAAGAGAGCAGAAGTCAGCATTGTCAATGGTGAATGCATGTGTTGCACAATCAACAACAGCCTAAAATGAGACACTAGCGTCCAATTACCAATACCAGTATGGGCTATTATCTCGCTTAACAAACAGGTAGTTATAACTGATATCATTACGTGTAAACTAAATGGACTTGTACCCACTAACATATAAAAAATGTTCAACGGCCAAGTCACACAACATTAACTATATATAATAATAAAGAAATCGCAGTAAGGAACCTTAGACTTGGCACGACTTTATCTAGATTTCATTACTTTTTAGAGACAAACAAGCAGCTCCATCGAGACTTGGCTAGTTTTTTACAGAATGTTTTTGGTGCGATATATTTTACGAATAGTTGAGCTAGTAATTATGTTCATGGTGTTTGCTCTGGTGAGAAAGAAGTTTGACCAAGGATTTTATTGTTGGCGATTTATAGGTCATTTCGAAACGAATAGTCATTACAAATTCTTATTACAAAACTAATTTACACAATTAAAGGAGCAAAATACTAAGATCAAGCAAACAGAACCAACTGATTCCTTATCTTACTAGTTTATAAATTCAAAATTTATAGTTTTTATTACCTTCTGGCACAACCAAAGCTTTTATTTGTATTTATTTTATTCGTTAACTAATATAAACGTAGAGCATGAGCAGTTCTAATTAATACCTTTTTCAAACGTAACTAGATCGCTGGTTAGTGTGTGACATCGTTTCAATTTTGCGCTTCACAGTCTCGGTTTTTGTACTAAAAATCCATTTTGGCGTTAGACAAGGGCCCGGCCGACTCTCGCGCCGCCACAATTAGCGGCGATTGGTTGCGGTGCGGCTCGGACGCGCACGGCCGCGCTTCCCATAGCCACCTGCGGCTGTGACACTTGGCGCTGTCACTGCCCACTAGTGCTGTTACTAGTCGTCTAAACGTCCCAATTGTTTGCAGCTACACACACTACACGGCAAAGGAAGTTTTCTACTTTGTTATTTAGGGGTTAACATGTACCTATAAAAAGCAAAAAAAAAAGTCGGTAGATGAACATAGAACCTCCTCTTTTTTTAAGTCGGTTAGAGACTAAAATCTTTTTTACTGCTTACTTGAGGTATTTAACTTATCTGCAAAACTCACATTTCTACACCCAGCGTTTTAAATTGAGTGTTAATCAGTCAATTATTATTAGGTACAGGGAGTATAACTGTGCGTGTAAATAGTATGCGTAATGTTTATACGTGCTTCCCTATTACAACGTATAGATCAGCTGTCATAATGGTGTAATGATTATGATCAGTAAAAGAGAGATCGGTCGGGTGATGCCAACGAGAAAGTTTTTACATTTGAGCTACAGAATTAGCCACTTATGATTTTTAAACCTTTCTACCAAACACAATCTTTAACTTTTGTAAGCACCTGATATTTTTTATACAATAAGAAGTACATAAAATATATCAATCAATTTATCCAAAAAAAACTATCCCGCCATCGAAACGATAAAAAGTTGACTCCAACATTGCGTCACATAGTAATTATCGAAGTATCGTTATCTGAATTGTCCCGTAAATCTTAATAGTGCGTAACACCACTACTGTTCAACGGGTTTAATTAACTTTTTGTCTTGACAATCCGCCGACATTCCGGACGCTCTTAGTCTACTGAAACGTTGGTTAGATAACGAAAGTCTTTCTTGTCATTTTATGGGAATTGAGCTCGGTCGGATTCCGATTCAGTCACGTTCCCGTGATGCTATTCTCCTTGCTCACTTCAGACGCATCTTTGCGGAACGTTTTTGTAGTTCAAGTTAGCGTAGCAGGTGACCAAGCAAACACTTATAAATTGCTAATCGTAAGTTGGAGTTGTTAATTATTCCGCTCATTAAAGTTTTGGTACACATTTATGTACATGTACATCATATTTTCCAGCGTGATACAAAAGTACTGGCTTACCGCAAAAAGCGTGTTCAAGAAGGAATGATAACATTGCGCTTGACCGCAATGTGCGAGTTCAAGTTCGCTCGGAACGCGCAGACGGCTAGTTGCGTAAACGCATCTACTCGCAGCCATCGCATCATACGTCATGACTCATCAACAATGTCAGCACTTCTATGCCTCATTTATATAAATAACTTGAGTTCTCTTCGATGTTTATTTATACACTTTACGACTTGTCAAGTGTTCCTACGCTTCAATGAAAATCCTCTATCGTTGATTAAGTGTCCATTTATCCTCACCTTTATTGCCGTAGATGATATGCTTTTACATTGTGCGTTTGTATTCCAACAAAAATTTCTAAGACGTCTACCTGTCTCACCGATACACTAACATTCTTATGCAAATGTGTAAGATTGGAGTCGAACAAAAAGAACGATTAATCGAAGTCAAAAGTAAATCGAGCGTGCGCCGCGGCTCTCGGTTCGCGCGCTGCCTCTTTAATTGCTCTTTGATAACCGGTAATAGTGGTATAAATGCACCCATAATAGTTTCTTCCATTTATATTGATCGCATTAATGCCGATCGCGTTTAAAATTTAAACGTTCTTTGTGCTGGTCGTCCCATCTTGTCCCAGTGAGCCAGCGGAATAAAGTTCACTATGAATGGACTCGCACGCATCTCGCTCGCCGTACACTCGTCGTAACCTGAGATCGAGGCGTGGGTTTAATTCGAATCTTGGACGCATGTCGCCTGCTTGATATCTTTACGATATGACCAGTCTTGTGACGTACTCACGCATAGTGTAGATTGCTGTTACGAAGTTAATTCATAGTACGAAAGTCAATGACCTATCTACATTGAATAAGAGATACCTACCAAATTCCTAATAATTATATGTATGAATGGTAGACTCATAAAAAACTCTCGTTTGTTCAACAAATGAAACATTCATAAGAATTGCAATTTTAATTTGACTGCAGATAAATTAATATTTAAACTAATTTCAATTTAATGTTCATCTCCAACACCCCATGCAAAAGGTGACTAATATTAAATTTGGCGCAATGAATTTAAGTATAATTTGGATAATTTCTGTAGTATTACTAGTATTCCACATAAGAAACCAATATTTATCAATTTTTGTTATTAAACATGTATGATAGTCACATATCTTCGCTGTCAATCATGAAAAATATCTTTTCTGAATCCCGCGATTTCAAAAAATGCACAAAAAATACTTTGATTGTGTAGACTTTTTAAGCCTAATCTAAATTAAATCTTAGGTAGTCAGAAAAGCTTATTATTCGGTTGATTGATTGAGGCATTCAATGCAGGCATTTATTATGTGGTAATAAATAGATACTTCCATTGATTATTTGATTGATTATTTTGGTATTTATAGGTTTGGCAAAAAACTTGTTAACAAACAGAAGCAATAAGTTATGTATTCTTGTTTGACAGTATGTATTCGCGCTTACAATTAAATACCCGTAAATCTTACTGAACGCACGCGTTAAATTACGATAAAAGATTAAAAAAAAAAATGTTTTTTCATTGCATGAAAACTAATGAATATCATACTGTAAACTTTGATTATTTTTTATTTGCACTGGTTTATTTATTGGTAACTGTAATTGCTCCTCCAGCCGAGTATTCAAAGAAACTCTTTCAATTTAGTTTTCAATGTTGTACAATCGACTCAGCATTGATTAAAGGCGTTTAATTGCTTAAATAAATATTACTGAGTTTGTCTGATATTGACGGTCGCAAATCTGAAAGGTTATTAATTTTATTAAATAATATCACAGCAATTATTTTTAACTGCAAGTGTCATTACTCGGTGTGCAACCGTATATCTCAGACTTGGAAAAAATATACATTTACACGACTATTGCACACCGTTACACTAAAAGCAAGTAAGCTAAGTCAACTAACTTTAAGCTAATGAGCAACCTTTTTGTGAAAACGTTCCGTAGGTTCAATTTAAAATGTTAGTGGCGGGCAAAAGTTTTATTGTGTCCGTTAGAAAAAGTTACTGCGTACAAATTTGCCCTGCTTAATTTCTCTTGACGTCGAGTGGAATCGTTTACGAGTTCGGGCCGTGCATTACTACATTTTATGGTTCCCAGTTAAATAATGCGCAATGTTTTTGCGTGCGTAACGCCAGAAAAGCGTATATCTCGTTGCGTACTTTTTATGACTTTCAGAAACGTGTCTCGTTTTACTGGGAAGTGCGAGAGTTTATGTTTTGCTTTTATTTACTTTTATTATTGCGATTTATGATGTCCGCATAACGAGATCGGAATCGAAATCGGAGTCGTTGAGACGTGTCAATTACGCCCGTGAGAAATTGTATAAATAGCACTTAAGAATAGAATCCGTGGAAAATATTGTACCACACGTTTTTTTTATTCTTGGACAGATTATTTATTAAGTTGACGTATCGTTGCGTTTAATTTAAATTATGATTGTGTTGTTTTTTTGTTGCTTGTATCTTTAAATACTAATGAGAGACGCTTTTGAGTATTAGAAAAGAAAAAGTTGCAATGTATTCGCAGTTAAATCCATTCAAATCAATTCATGTCTTCGTGTGTCGTTTCAATTGAAAATACCATTGCAAAAGAGAACACACTATTCTTAGAACTGAATAGATCGCACTTTAATTTGCCTTCTACAAGCACATTGCTATTCGTTGTGAAGTACAAGGTATCCTCACTTATAATTAAATTACTCAGAGATTATTTTATTTTCAAGGCAAAAGCAAAATTGCTATTTTAGTGTTGTGTGTTGTAGTTGTTAAATACATGTTTCTTAAATTGTGTTTACAAATGTGTTTAAACACAGGAATATCAGACAAAAGTAAATCAAATGTTGACTTATTTCTGCACCTAGTATTACTTGTTTGTGCCACAAACGTTGTTACTTGTATTGTAGACAACATAAATTTTGAGTGGTTTTGTGTGATTTGCTTTCTATGTGGCATTCCAATCAGTCGAGCTACTGCTGAGCGTATTGAAGTCCAACTTCATCTAGCTTTGTTAATAAGAATAGCAACCTTGTTACAAAGCTTACAATATGCTGTTGTCTTTAGTTTCGCAGAGAGAAAGACAATATCTATGAGAAATGGAATCTGCTTGTAAAATATATTGTTTTACCTACAGGGTTTAGTTGTTTTAAGTTCGCTTTGTTATAATTTGTTGGTAATCTAACCCGATCTGTGATATGATAGTACTCTTGCATTATTTGGATTCACAAAGTTTTTGAATTGATATTAATGTTTACGAATAGTTCAGTGTACTTATAGTAATTGTTTTTTAGAGTATGTTGAAAAATTCTGTCGTTTGGAAGACACCACAGACTGTTTTCTGAAGCCTTAAATCCGTACCCAATGCTTAGGAAAATAAATGCAACGAGATTTCTTTGGCGCATGGCTCGTCAGCCGGTATTGACATGTGGGGTGACATGCGACCGAGCTCGCGTCTGCGCTAAGATTTTCCAACCAATTTGCCGCATCTGCTCCCCACTGCACTGTGCACCTGCCCTCTTTTTTACTCAAATCTGCCACGAGTACACACTCAGCCTAGCTCCTTACGAGCAAGCTGCTTTTAATAACATGTGCCCAACAGATAACTTACGCTCTCGGGGCTTCCAGCGATATGGCATTTTTGCAGCGCACCACCTCGGTACCGTCTCGAGAATGTAGCACGCATTTTAATATCGCTTCTGCTGAGTCGCCCGCCCTCGTTGTGTCAGACACGAGAATACATCCCGCCACGCTGCCGCAACATTTCCCCAGTCGGGTACTCGCCTAGTTTTGAACTCGGTTAAGCTCAACGGAATAGCTATTCTGAAATTTCAGCAACGCATATGCAAATGTCAGCTCTCGACACTGATTGTACGAGTGGCACGGAGAAAATTCATGCATTTACATTAAATTTCACCGAAATTGGATCCCGACTTCGTAGTTTATATACGAGCACAGTGTGTCACGCGTGCACCGCTCCCGATATTTACGATTTTCAATCGCATGTGTCGTACTCGTTGTACTACCAAAATTGTTTAGTTGGATATCTGGTATGACTCTAATGCACATTCCTTTGCGGTTTTGACACAAAATACCATTTTCACGATTAATTCACGAAAAAATACTAAACATTTTCAAAATTTCAATGATATAACACTCTCCTCAAAATATATCGATTGCATATAATTTTTAGGTTACTATGATTACATTAAGAACACCCCAAAATTAATAAATTAGTATAGACCGAAAAAAATCATCAAGAATAATATAATACGTCTATGTGAATTGTGAAGTCGTGCGTGCTTGCCTCAAGTTTTTCCTTCCGTCTCATATCGCTTTTAATCAAAGTTGACCAGTTATTGCTGCTATTATTAAAACGATACTGCTTCGCTTAGCGGATTAACTAATCGAATGATTGTTCACCAGGAGCGTTCGCCCGACTCGCCACCACTTCAACCTCGCGTATAATGAATGTAGGCTACATTAATTATTGCTTTAGTGCCACTTTTATAGCTGTGCCTTTATCGGCCCATGTAAGATTACGTGTTCAAGCTTATTACTATTGATTTCTGTCTTGATGACTCAATCTTACTTCATTATCTTCTTAACGTTTTAATGCACATATTTGAATACGCATTACATGTAAGTATTATAAGAATGTAACATCTGCCAATTTCGAAAAGATTAAGGTATATTTTGTATTTGAGTTTAGAGTTTAGTGAGATATTCACCTTTATGCAATCTGTACGGAGGTCCATACTGAAAATGGCAATGAGGAAAGCCTGTGGCGAGCTAATTGTATCAACGTTGCAAGTGGGACGGGCGTTGTATCCAAGGGCCGCGGCAGGCGCTCGAGTCTAGGAAAGGCAATAAATTGGACGCGCAGATCGATCGCGGCGCTCGCGCACAAATCAAACGCGCGGAACAACGGGCCACAGCTGCGGGGGCGATCGTGCGGCCGGCGACGATTATCGGCTAAACCAACGTTTGTGCCCTGTGAGATTTCCGTGGAAATGCTATGATGGCGGTGCAACGTTTGGGCATCGTCTCTGACACACAATAATATAATAGGAATAATACCGATAGCAAGATTCTCATTGGTTTTAAAAGTTGAGTAACTTTTTCAAAAATAAATTTAAATCTTTATAGCTTGTACTCGTATAAACTTTCAAAGAAACCTACAAGTACATTGAAGTGTAACATTATATGATTCCGAGATTGTATTTTGTTCTGTAACTTCACTTTAGTGTATTCAATTCGCATCAACATCGTTATGTAGTTTATACCCAATGTAAAATAGTTCATATTAAAATTCACTTTTTTAGCGTAGTATGTAGTATGTAGGTATCATTAACTTGTGCTTATTGACCATAATAATATCCAGAAATATGGCAATATATGTTAGACGTTGCAAGTTATGTAATATGCAAGACAACACAAAGTAAGCCATGTTGTCCAAGTAATAGCTAAACCTAGTGTTATAAGTTATAAGCCATCCTTTGATATTGATAACTGGTACAGTAACATTTGTAAGCTTGATTTTTTTTAGAATCTTCTTACTTCCTTGAATGCTGTTGTTTGCTTTATAGCAGCAACTAACATATTTTATCTAGGGATGATGATAAATTTAATTTACAACTTTTTCAGATCACCTGTGATGCTTGAGTCTTATTACAACCAGTTTTGGTTCTGTTACCACTTGTTTTGTAATTGGATCTGTATTTTGGCACTTCAATTTGCCCGTGAAACGTAACGAACGAGATTTAAGACCAATCTAAGCCAATGGAGTGCGTATTAGATATCGTGAACCTGTTTCTTATTGAATGTTGGTGGGAAAAAAGTATGAATGAATGTGAGTTTTTGTTCACTTGTCACTGCGTTTCCGGCGGTCGCACGACGATGCGGCGGCTGCGTGGAGAATCGGCGTACGCGTCGGAGCGTCGCACCGAGTCGCCGAGGATAGGGTTAGACAGCACTCTAATGGTGCGAACAAACCGCAGCCACGGTCAACGGTCTTCAAGTATTACTACTAGGTAGTATTGTCTTGACAATGAAAGTTTGTAGTAGCTTGCTCACGAGTACCAAGGCCAAGAGCTGAGCTGTTATTATACAAGTGTCAATCGTAACGGAGTATGCTCTAGTTCGCACGAGTTGTCAATTTTTAAAACACAGCTCTTTTTCTTTATTCTTTGAGTTTGTGGAAACTGTGCCTCAAGAAAAATAGCAGCGACCTCTATTAAAAAGAAAAAAAAACTTGTTTCTGAAACAATAACAAATTGCTTTAAAATTTAAAAGATTCAATGATTTTAATGAACAGCATTTAATTTATTAAATCTTACTAGAACTTTGGGAGTAGAAACTTTACGTCAAAACCGTTAAATTACATACAATGTGTGTAGGTACATCGTAGGTTCCACAGAAAATACATTTTTGTTAAGATAATCAGCAGCAATATCAGTAAGAAAATGGTAGCCCAGGTGGCAGCAATTCTGAAACCCAATATATATTGTCATGATATAAAAATCTGTTTAAAAAAAAAATTCGTGGTCACAAAATTTTATGTCAAAAAAACTCACAAGTTAAAACAAGATTGTAGGGTTTTTCTACCTTTTAAATCAGCTAGTATTCGTAGCTTAAGCTAGGTAGGTAAAGATTTAAATCTAACTTGATTAAAATTTAATATCTGCTGAAAATGTGTTTCCTTTTGAAATTTCTCATGTTACAAAGCGACAACCCTAATCGTTTGTCGCTGCCGGGACACGCTTCACCGGTCATTACCGATTGAAAAACGAAGTAAAATGACCGATCATCTCGCGACCGTACCGTGAATACAGTGATGGGCCAGGCCCGTTGCTTGACTGAACACTACAGTTTAACCTTCGAGTGATAATCTACGAAAATGAAATAGATTTTTTATCGTTACATTTTTCAAGACAACGCAAATCAGTTGCTTATTTGATACACATTGTTTAAGTTTTGCTCCTTGGATAGTTAAAAAGACATATTAACATCTTAAACCATAATACTGAAAACAAAAAAATATGTGTGTGCTGTCAACTGTGACTACAATAATTTTCAGAAATTGTATCTCTTGAATACTATACCGAAAAACTTGGTTAACTGCAAGTAGTTGATGACAAATTCTAACTGTTGGTTGTATCACTGACACACTTACTACCTATATTCAATGGTTGAATTAATCCTACAGTAAATAGGTATGCGATTTTGTAGGAGATACATGGAAAATATATTTACAAATGCAGAGCAAAATCAAACTAACAAAATTGTACAGCATTTCGAATAGTTGTTTTTAAATCAAATCTCACAATGTTAAATTTGCATTTTTTTCTTCTATATTAAAAGTATTAAGAAAATCTATTTAACCCTTAAGCGCGGCTAAAACACCCTTTCACATTGTCCCCGAAATAACTGATCCGAATGCCATAAAAGTTGTCGACAAAAAAGCGCAAAAGCAGATTGCCTATTGGGTTATTACAAAACCGTTCGCGTAGAGTGCTCATCATGAAGTGTATTCGGAGTGAAAATAAAAAACAGTGAGGCAAAGCAACAGGTAGCAATTAGGCGGGCGGTCTTGAGTGGCGGACGCGCGACACCGCGCTTTGACGGTACTACACAAAAACCGAGCGCCGTTTCGTTAGCCGCTACACTCACTTTTTGCGAGGCTCTGTCGAGCTCCACTTTGACTTTCACGACCCCTATATTTACGTGTGCCATTTCAGATACTGTGTTTTGTTTTGAGTTCTTTAAAATAAGGAATTTTAATTTCAATCGTAACTTTCATCAATCGCAACGTTATAAGTTATGAGTATGACTGTGCCAGGGATTTTTTTAATACTTATTTAGGTCCAGAAGTAGAATCTAAAGAGAGCTTTTAACTCTAAACCTTCTAGAAAATTTATTCGTTTGTATAATCACTCAACCCCCAGGAGGCACTCGGGTGCCACGATAACAATTGATTTCAATTGTGTTTGGAATAAGTCACGATCGAGGGATTTGCAAGTCTGATGGATATAAATGAATCTATTAAAAGAAAGTCGTGTTAGTTACTTCACTGATAAGTCGAGAACGGCTCTACCGATTTTTATAGTTTTAGTTTTATTGGAATTGTCTTGGTCAGTAATAGAATAATAAAATATAATAAAAATATTGGAAATTTAACGTAAAAATTAACAAAGAAACTGTATTTTTTCATACAAATTTCCAACCCCGCCGTATTTTGATGACAATGACAATCAAGACGTCCGTACTTCCTTTAGTAGCTTTATAAACATATTGAATTGATGACGTAAAAGTAAGGTAAGTAGTAGGTATCTATTACTAATTTGTAGGGCAGCGACGTTCTCTATCATTATAGAGTTATATTTATTAACCCTGTATTTGTTGGCGTGTGTGTAAGTTATCTTCTTTGTTTCCATGATTTAAAAAAAAAACAAGCTCCCGAAATAGATAGCTATTTAACGGCGGAGAAATGTATGCGATCTTCTTCTTCTTAGCGTGTCGATGGAACACGAGAAATTACGTCGTAGCAGCCCAGAATTCAGCCACTTGTATTGCGGATCGACTGCAGTTCATTAAATCCGCTGGCGTGCAGGTGTTGGGGCACGCCGGGCACGATGTTAAGTGTGCCATAGTTTGCACTGCAACGCAAACACAGTCCACATCGGAGCTTGCCGAAAATCCCCACCTGGCCATGTTCTCCTTACTACGACCAACCTGAGTCCGAAGCCTGTTTAGGGACTTCCAGATCGGCCATGGTAGATCATGTCCAGGAGGGAGATTATCGTTATTTCGTATTTATCGTTATTTCGTATTATCGTTATTATTATTATTAATGTATGTGATGCTGTCCACGTTTATTATATGATAATATCATTCCTACCTAAAATTTGCATTTAAAATATCAAGCCATGTATTTACGGCTAAAGTGCGGAACCATGTTAAAATCATAGACGACATAATTGTCGGAATGATCCAGTTTTTAAAAGTACTTGTGGAGCTATTGATTAGTTACAATTTTATGACACCATAACAAAACAGAACAATGGTGAGATTTAGAAAAAAAAAACCTTTTTATATTAATGAACAGTATAGTAAGACAAAATGGTGTTACGTTGAATCTTTGTAGGACGTTTAATGCATGGAAATCTTCCCTTCCGTTCTTACGAGAACAAGCGAGACATACATCATCATCGCTGGCTTTAGTGGCAATAATACTTGATATAAACACCTCACCGTACGATACAAACTTGACAGCCAAATGCATCGCGATAATTTACGATCTTGAGTCACTCGAACTGCTTATCGATTAAAATTCGAATTTTTCACAAACATTTCAATTTAACTGGAAATTGTATTCAACTGCTATAAATCAGGCCTGTCCCCCGGCTTCTTGCGACAATTTCGGGAAGGGCAAATTTAATGCTTAATTATGGCCTTGGTCGCTGTGTTTTATTTATTTTACTTAAGAAGTTATCTGCCCAAAGCGCGACCATAAATTTGATCATGCAATAATAATTGAGAAGCAATCCTTTTTAAAGCTCCTTTTTTTCGTTTCGTTCATTTGCGCTAAACTGAAGTGAACCCCAAAAATTTAAACAGCAAGAGCTTCCAAATGTTAAAAGCTTGAATAAAATAATTTAGCTTAAACAATTTCGAACAAAAATATCGGCCGCTGTTCACGCAGTACGCCAAATTCCATTGAAGGAATTTTAATTTATAATTTGTCACTTAATTTTTGGGGTTTCGGAACGCTAGTGGTAATGGGAAAGCATTTGCCGATGCAGTCGCACGCTGTCCCACCGCACTTTAAAATTAGGATTTATCGTAATCAGCAACATTGTTGAGAGAAAAAAAAACAACCCACAAAAATTGTAAGTACCCAAGTAAAGCGCTATATAGTCCGTGTTCGTTGACTTCAAAGTCCAGTTAGTCGGGCGGATGAGCGTGTGATGCAGTTTTAATGACATAATCCAGATACCGCTGACTCGATTAACCCGGCTACCGGCGCAGTGGCCGCTCGCTAAACACCTATCTTCACGTGCTCAGTTACCAGGGCCCATCTAGTGCCGTATTAGTTATTATCTATCGGATAACCGACCCGAGTGAAGCTGGCCCAACTGACGTTTCATCCACTTACCCGAGCCTCCTCGTTATTGATCATTTACTGTGATTACGTTACGTATTTGATACATATAACATAGGAAGTTATTATAAATGTTGCATAATCTTTGCAATTACTTTTCACGCTACAGCAAAATGTAAGCAGGATAACTGTAAGTATCATTTGAAGGGTTATGGCGTAGTACAACAAGCCTTTTATTATCGTTTACAGTAAAATATAGTTATGGACTTAGGCGGTCTTTTTAAACCTTATCAGATAAAACTTCATAACTTCACACAAAGCGGCGGCTTCTGTGTTGTTATAATTTTCATTGTTCTACTACAAGCGATGTGATAACACGTGTATGTGACTTCCACTAGGGACTAACTTGAGTTTATGGTCAAACTTATAAACTCCTAACATCATCTGATAAAACTAATCAAAAACACTGGGTAAATATTCAAAGAATTTTTACTTGACAGATGAAATGTTGAGGCACTAAAACTACTTCTTCAGTAGCTTTATAGAGAAGTAGTATGCCATCAAATTAAAAACGCGGGACACATTTTATATGAATAATAATTTAGTTTTTGTTATTTTATTACCTCAAGATTTACTATCCGTAGTAGGTATAACATAGTATTTATTGGGTTGCATTTTATTCGAAAATTTTATATGGGCCGGTTTTAACGCGTTTTCTTTTAAGACGTTAAATATTGTGTTATTTGCGGTGCAAGTTGCTCGTATATATCTCAATTGGTGGTGACGCAGCGTTACGATTAAGTCGCTCAAATTTAGAGGACGTGATACTTTAATCTTTAATGTTGTAATTAGTAACGTGTCCGACTGGACGTGCGTTAAACTGGAGTACCGCCCATCGGCTCACGATAAACGTTTTAAAACATTATGCATTTCGCTGGCTATTTGTCGATTATTATCAACTGCGTTCTATATTTCATTGTAGTGAGTGGCATCGAGGAGTGTGTTAACGAGGTAGAGACGAGAGATAAAAGAGTGAGACATGCATGACCTCAGGATCAGGCCTGTGCCTCTATACCAGGGCCCGTGCTGAAATATGTAGGCAACAAGTATCATCTACTAGGGCATTCTCTTTCTTTTATTTTTGAATATAAAAGAAAGTCGTGTTATTAATATTATTTATTATTGAATACGGCTGGAACAAAGTTTATGATTTTTGTGTTTTGGGATTCGTCTTCATCCGGAATAGAATAATAAATTAAGAATTAAAAATTATAATATATAAAAAGAAAAAAAAATCTTCTACCACTAACCCTTAATATATGTAAACAACAAAACAACGCTTGCCGGGTCAGCTAGTATATTCATTCAAATATTCATTTATTGAATACATAATATAATTTTATAATTCGTTTTTTTGATTTATAATTTTATAATATAATTAGTATTAATGTAAGAAATAATATTTTTAAAGTTTTGAAACTGTTTTTAACTAAGACACTGTTTGTGTCGACGAATTTATTCAACGCTGTTTTTAATTTTGTACCTAAAATATATTTTTTTAGATATCTTACAATTGGTTATGAGGAGACAGCTTTTATACATGTTTTGATACCTTTTTTTAAGCAATAAATTACATTTGCATTTTTATTCGAGGAATTGTATTATGAGGGTTCTACGTTTGCGGCTAAACTACTGAGCCGACTTTTGGTGAAGGTGGCATCAATCGATTTCTTATTACAGTCCGGGTAACATAGGCTATACATTTTGTTACAAAAAAAGCTACGCAATATTTATGCTATGACAATATTTTGGGGTAGGTACTCTGAAAAATCAAAGAGTGCCCAAATGGAAGAAGACAAAATTCTGAGTACAAAAAGTTTTAAACAATGCAGCAAATATACAGACTGATTTTGATTACACTTTTTAAAATATCTTTGGATTGAGTTCATTTTCGACTGACCAAAAAGAAGATGTTCTCAGTTTGACGCATATTTTTTTATGTAAAAATTTCACAGGTAAACTGTATACGAATTGTTTTAGGTCGACAGAATATAGTTCAAAGTCAATAAATTTTTTTTTTCTTATCTTCAAAAAATTACATAAAATTGAACCAACGTAAAGTTTAAAATGAGCCGCCAATTCTGAGCTAGTGCCAAACAATCATGTACCTACCGACTCAAAGATGTTGTTTTTTTTCACACTTTTAGCCATATTCTTAATAATAGACCAAATTATTTTTTACCTGTTATCTATCTATACAAGTATGTATATGATGATGTTTACTTAATTCCAAGATTTGTGAATAAGTAATAACAGAGTGCACTTGTTTTGCACTAAACTACGATATTGAAAAACATTGATGACAGCAACTATTGAGATGAAAGTATGCTGCTAACGTGTTTGCGTTAGTAATTACATACAGAAACATCTGCAACAAAGTAGTCAAAAGTCTTAAGGACAAATACTATCAGGAACAACTGCTGAAACACAAAAATAATCCTAAAAAGATCTGGGACATTGTAAAGGACGTAGGTAACCTCAATCTTGTAAAAAGCTCTTCTGAAGAACTCCTCAGTTTAGATAAAGACCCTATTGCAGCACTTAATAAAGTCAACACTTATTTTACATCTGTACGTCATAACTTAGCTAATGAAACTCTCAGTAAAATTAAAACGACAGATACCATGCTAGCCAAAACTGCTAAGAAAACAGATCCACCTATCAACTCATTTTGCGCTGTTCATACAGATCCTATGGAGATAAGAAATATTATTTTGGGTCTTAAACAGGATAGTTCACCAGGGCTGGATGGCATTTCAACAAAATTTATTCAACATTTCATGAAATACTTGACCTCTCCAATTGCCTACCTGTGTAATTTAAGCATAGAGAGTGGTAATTTTCCTGCAATATTTAAAAAAGCTGTAGTTTGTCCAATTTTCAAAGCGGGGCCAAAAGATCAAACAACTAACTATAGGCCAATTTCTATCCTTTCAACGCTCAGTAAAATACTAGAAAAAATCATGAACAAAAGACTAATTTCATTTCTTGAAAAGTTTAGGATCCTAGTTGATAATCAATATGGGTTTCGTGAAAAAGATCAACTGAAGACGCAGTATTAACGCTAACGTCATGGATAACATCTCACACGGATAACGGGGACAAATGCATTAGTGTTTTCCTTGACCTTCAAAAAGCATTTGATACGGTGTCCATTCCGATATTGCTGTCAAAACTAGAAAGTGTCGGAATAAGGGGAGTATCTTTAAAATGGTTTGAGAGTTACCTTACAGGCAGAGTCCAAACAGTTCGCGTGGGAAGCCATCTTAGTGACCTATCTAACTGTTCCTACGGGGTGCCACAAGGCAGTACGCTGGGACCTACCTTATTCTTGATATATATTAACGACCTAGGGAAAATTGACCTAGAGAATGGTAACATGTGTATGTTTGCGGATGATACAGTACTTATGTTTCGCGGTGCTAGTTGGCAAATGGTAACTGAATCAGCTGAAAGAGGACTTAAACAGGTTACAAAATGGCTTGAAGACAGTATTTTATCAATCAACATCCAAAAAACAAAGTATCTCTGTTTTAGCAAAACAATGGCAGGTAGTCCTAAGAATAATCTTAAACTCAAAATTCACATTTATCCATGTAATAGAGATGTAAATGTGAACTGTTCATGTATTGATCTTTTAAAAGCAAACAATATACGATATCTAGGAGTGGTTATTGATGACAAATTAAATTGGCTAGATCATATTAAAGTAGTACAACAGAGAATAAGAAAACTAATTTACGTGTTTAAAAACCTTCGGGGTATTGCCAATTTGCAGTTGCTGAAACAGATCTATCGGGCTTTATGTGAAAGTATAATAAGGTATTGCATTCCGGCGTGGGGAGGTGCAGCAAAATCACATTTGTTAATTGCAGAACGGGCACAACGAGCGGTTTTAAAAGTATCCATGTATCTCAAATATAGGCATCCCACAACCGACATCTATAAAAGACTTAAAGTACTATCTGTCAGAAAGCTTTATGTATATGAATGTATCCGCAGGTATCATCGCTCTGTTACGCCTCAGCAGAATGATAATATATCTAGGAGGGAACGCTCCCATGTTCACACTGCCAAAAGTCAATTTGCACGCAGGCAGTACACGTATAGGGCCTCACGATTATACAAAAAACTTAACAAAATTAAGAAAATACAGAGACTAGGTAATAATGTATTAAAAAAATATATCACGGATTGGCTTAATGACCTTGATTATAGTGCGGTTGAAAATTTGCTGACAAACACCGGTAGATAAACACACACACACGCACGCGCGCGCGCACACACAGACACACACACACACACACACACACACACACACACACACACACACACACACACACACATTCACACACCAACACACCTTTTATTATTATTATTAATTTTCTTTATAATGATTATTTTTTAAGTACTACTGCACAGACATTGTTGTGTAAATCTTATGGGAGATGACACCTGGATTCCACACTGCAGGCATATGCCTATTTTGGAATACAGGAGAATCAAAATAACTTTTGTAACCTGTTTTTGTGAATAAATCATTATCTTATCTTATCTAATTGATTTTATCTCCCTTAAAAACAACATCAAACATATACACTAATTGTCTGTATGTTCAATTGTGGTCTTTATGACAATTAGTGTATATGTTGAACTTAAAACTGTTAATAGTGTACGAAATTTCATGGTACACGGTAACACGCGTAATAAACATTGTACTGCCTTACTCCCAATACAGTCTGCAGTAATTGCTCTCTTGAACGAATCGTTTATCATATTAGAAGATTGAAATGGCTTCGAGCGAGAATTTATTTCATTCTAATTTGATCTTTGTTACATAAATAAGTTGCACGGATTTGAGTTGGCGAGCGTCAGCGTGATGAATTTAATCTCGCCTACCATTCCTGTTTTTATTGAACATCACACTTTAAATAAACTGTGATTAGCAGCTGATTTAGCGAATGCGGTCAACGGTACGATCAAATTTAATTGCAAATTAGCCAACGGATTGTAACTAATTTCCACTGACCACGAATATTCTATTGATTGATCATTACTGTTTTATGCGCTTCGGTGCTATTTGTATTGTTTATTTTGGTAAATGTACCTTAATTGTGTGTAATAATTCAACTAACCATTTTCACTCACGTAGACAAGAAGACAAATGTAAAGAATTTCTTTTCATTAAGTTTACATTAACAACACGTGTTACCGGAGCGGTGCGGTGAGCCGATGAAACCGAAGGCAGTGCACAATAAATCAACACAGTAAGACTGTATTTCTTTCGTAATCAGCTCATATCGGTTCTCGCGGTTGTGCCCGTCTAATTATTGTCGACTTTTACGATCCACCTAACGAGTTTTCACTTGGAGTCAATCACGGTTTTACGACATACACATTTTGATTTTTTAATTATTTGGAATATTTTTAAAACATCTAACAAAAGCTTAAATTAACAATCTCTGACTCACGTTTGATAGGTTCGTAGATCAATTTTAAAACACCATAAACATAAAATGGATTTGTCGTATATGTTGGTTTTTGATTCATAATTTATTATTGTGAAAAAAAAGTAGTCATTAAATTCGAAAACGATATTTGCATGAGGTGTTTCTTTATTTTATTCGTCTTGAAATCGTTGAATATTAATTTCGTTTTTTTAACGACCTGTTATTTTTATAATGTTAGAGATATCGTAATTTTAGTATTAAAGTAATCTTGAAGTAGATCTATTTACATAAAACAAAGCTAACAGTGACAAAACTCATCAGATTGTGTTTAGTTACATTGGCATATTTGTGATGGTATCGGAATGGAATTTGGGTTAGTCTTGGTCTATGTCGACGGGTATATGTTTTATGTTGAGAAATCGGACTGTCTTATCTTGAGATATTAACATATTGATTGTGCTCCCCGTATTGATGTGTGACAGACAAGTCTAACTGCCACTACGTTGTGTTGTGAACTAGTTTGTCACAGCTAGAGATGTACTCGGATGTAGCAGTTAAATACTTGTTATCCTGTGTGTGTCATTGATTATTATAGGATTAAAACATGTTCCTATGATACTCGTAACTAGTCACTATTTCTTAACGACTGACAAACATGACTTAATGGGCCTACTTGTAACATAGTTTGGATATAATAAATACATAGGGTAGTAAAATAATACATAAGCTATAGCTTTTAAGCTTTACATAAAGATTGGGAGATTTTACGAGATTAATGTTTATGACTGAAGGGACACGAGTGCTTAAGGTAGTACAGTTCATTTGATTTTTCGTACGTATAAAATCGTCGCAAAATTTAACTTAATTATTTAGTAATGGTAATGGTTTGCAGTCCAAGGCGTGGGTATCGATTTGCATTCACGTTAACAACCAACAACACTAGAAACGGACGTGGCCCGTTCCACATTTCTCACATCGGCTGATCAAGTTATCTCTATATCGAAGCACAGCGGAGATGTAGCCGATAACGGCCCCCATCTGCTCAGCTGCCGAGGTGTCCGAATATTAGGAGCGTAAGCAATTTGTCAAGTTCGATGTACGTTCCCTTAACGGGATATACAAAAGCTGTCCGCCTCAATTTAACTTCTGAATAGTAACGATTAATAACACACAAATTCAATATTGATAAATGCATAAACTACAGTTGTTATTGAATAAAAATTGTAAACTAGTAGTCTTAATGCTTCGAAGAGCACGAGGTGGTATTCGTACAAAAAATATACGAATGCAGGAAGCAGATCAGTCGTTGATTCAACTGACGACGACGCAAATCTACAATAATGATGCGACAAGTCTAATATTGGTGACAAATATATAGCTGTAGGCATATGAGACGGAAAAATTAAATTGCGAAAACAGCGGGATGCTTCGCCGTTCATTTGAATAATATGAATCAAGTTAATGCTAAAATATTAATTTCAATACATAAAATTCTAATACGACAAAGTGTTAACCATAACCTGTGGTGATATTATGCCACCCTCAGATTATATAAAGAATTATATGATCTGAGATGCCACCCTAGCATAGTTTGTTAAAGGAATCTTTTTACTAGGTATCTGTGTGTCTTGGTATGCTAATATATACGCATTTCTATTCCGTTGGCAAGATGTCAAGCCCGGCTATTGTTTTTCATGTTATGGCAGTGTAGTTCACATTAGGTTTGCTTATTGCTAAAACATAAAATGTATCGAGCGAATTGATCGTGATGTGACAAACATGACGATGACATCAGAAAAACTTGCATTTTGTAAATAAAAAAGTGTTGTTTTAAACTGAAGAAACACATTTAAATAGGTAACACTTATTCGTACTCTATGGAGGTATGGAGAATTGGAGACAGCGGAAGATTTATTGAATCATAGTCAGTTGTCAGCACGATCTTCCCACTTCGTTATCGTAAAACTTGCACGTTCCCTGTCTGAGATTGGCAATCGTTAAAGTCGTCCTGCTTGCACAATGTCACATTCATCTTAATTAGCATCGAAAAAGTAATCTCTGGAATATATTAAAGGGTTGCTTTTTTATTTATTCGCCAATTTGCCTCGTGTTGTTCATTATTTCATTCGGAACCGTACAGCGGATTGGCGGACTCATTGGCGGACGGCAGTGTTTGACAATTTATGAAGCAATCAGTGTTTCTTACTCCATGTTTATTTGGAGAGAAATATTTATTTTATCTCTGAGATGGCGCTGGAAATTGTTTCGGAGGTTGCTTAATATTCATTGATCTCATCTCACGATTTGTTTACGTCGGTGCGCGTAGGCGCCGAAGTGGTCAAATTAATAGGCACCTTAACCCGGTGCTGACCGGTTCAGCTCCCCACGGCTTGACGAGGTGTGAAGACGCCGCACTTGTATAGTTTCACATACCGTGATATATTCCAACTGGGAAATTCTATATTGACCTTTTCCTCGGATTTATAAATGGAATGAATTCCATTACAACAAAATAACATTAAATTCAAGCATATTCTTATCGCTGTAAACCAGCGTAGTTTCATAAAATGTTCGGAGCTTTGCTCTCTTAACACCCAAAAGAAGCATTCTTACAGATGTTTAATTAATTAAATAATTAATAAAATTTAGAAATGTGGACTCGTATTGTGGAAATCAAAACAGCGAAGGTATTTCCAACACCCACAACCCAAAACTCCGAGAAAATCTTTTTTTCTACACTGACTCGCCCGGGAATTAAACCCGGGTCCTCGGAGCAGGCTACACCTTGAAAACCGTTTTGTACGCCACTCCGCCACGGACGTCGTCAAGTTTTACAGTCAGTTAAAATGAAACAGCCATTTAAATATAAAAGTAAAGTAAAGTAACAGCCTATAACCATTCCACCTGCAGGGAAAAGGCAATTCATCAATGAATTCAAGTTACCATAGCAATGATGGGAACTGGCATAATCACCACGCTTGCCAAATGCGGGTTGGTGATCACAAACCCGAGCAACGTTCGAAAATTCAAAACTTTTTGTTGCCTGACCCGGGGCTCGAACCTGGGACCCCAAGATCTTGGCCCGGTATTTAAACCACTAGACCAACCCAATATATTGTATGATATTTTAGCAACTTGATTGCAATTATAATATCAGTATCTGGACTCGAGCCCACATGTGCATGTATACCGGGCGCGGAAGTTTTACATAGTAAAACAAAAATTAAGTTACATACGTTTATTTCTTTTAATTTTAGTTTCTTTTTTTAATATATTAACTGTATTTAATCTTATCTTTTGTTTTATTTCTTTTTAGGGAATAATTATAGGGAGGTAGGTTCCCATCTCTATCTAAATTTTTTTTTGTAGCGTTGCAGAACCTAGGTTTCTGAGGGTATTCCTCTTCAAGGGTACCCCAGATATTCTGCTACGTTATAATAGGTATTACCCAAAGCTTATACAGTGAGTGTTAGACAGTCAAGAAACTTAATAATAAACTTTTTTTTAAATTACTAAATAAACATAGGAAATACCCAGACCAGTACGAACAGATGTGGCCATGCAAACAAATATCTGTACTGAGCATGTATCGATCTCGCGACCCATGGAAGCAGCGTTTACCAACACTGAACCAAACCGGTTGTCACGAATCTGGTGACTCTGGTGCTAGTTCTGAAATTTAGCAGACTAATGCTAGTTTTAAATCAATTTATTACCTAGACACGATCATCTTGTATAGCTGACACATGACATTTGTTCTTCGTGATCACGTTGACCTGCAGTTGAACTTTTCTTGATTCAACAACACAAGTCCCGTAGAATATAAGATAATTGTTTGTGGTATTATTTGTTGTGTTTACAAAGTATAAGACTGGTATAAATATGGTGTACATATAAAAGCGAGCAATAATAGAACGAACGAGTAGTGGTAGTTTCCTGTTACCCATAGTAAAATATATCAATCAAATTATACTCGTAGCAGGAAACAAAATACTTAATTTCAGGAATACCACCAAAATTTTTTTGTGTGAAGTTATACTCGTATACTTCAATAAAGAGATTCGTACACAAAGAAAGTAATTTGAAGTAAAAAAAAAGTTATCCTGAAAATGTTTAAAATTAAATAATTTGAGGTTAGAGCAGTCGTCCAGTAAGACGAAGGTTGTGAATGCAGGTTATACCTAAAGCATTGGAATGTTTTATTCAAGGAATTGTATTTTTAATTTACACCAACCTTTTCGAAGCGAAAAAATATTTGATACATTTATGTGATGCACATTGAGGAGAAACTAAACTTAACTAATCGATTAAAACCGAAGTACGAGTAATATACCGGTTTCTGCACGGTCTTGACAGATTTTACGAGTATAATATAAAAGATGAGCTACTCTCAACTATATAACAAAGCGATGTGATATTGCGTAAATGAGTAAATTTTCAGTATACTTATAAATAAATAAATAAATAAAATAAATTATAAGTAAATAGTTTTTCGATAGAAATTAATTTACGGTAAGTCGGTTTTGGTTTATTTTTTTGTGTTTTTTGTAAGTAGCCTATGGCTTCAAAATAACAATAAATTTCCATTAACGTGTTGAAAAAAACTCCGAATCTGTCAAACATAGTCAAAGTTTGCCCGAGTGGCAACCGCATGAAATCAGTAATCTCACAGGTATCGCCTGTTTAAATCGTAATATCACGAGCAAATTACATTATTATAATAAACTGAAATCTTCGTTGAGTTGGATATTAATCCGTGCATCCGGATTTCTACTGCTTTCTGTTATATGAGCGATATTTTATTTTCTTAGTGACCAAACCCAATCAAGTGTTAAATGAAATTCTTTCTGTGCCACTGGAACGAAATAAAAATTACGATTACTCGACGTGCGGGTCGTTGTATGAGCACCGATCGCCATCTGAAAGAGTATAGCTTAGATCTTTATCTAGACGAAGGAATTCAAATTAAATTAAATTACTCCAGGCAAGTAAATGCACAAAAGTATTGCTGGAAGAAGGCGAACTAATTAAAAGTTTGCTTCTGTACTAATAATTCGTTTGACTGTCAAAGTTTTGCGTCGTTAATTTTAATTAAAGAAACGCGGAGCGAGTTTGTAACAATATTAAAGCATTGAAATTGGTGATCCGCTAAACTTCGACATTCTGTTCGCGGATGACCGTCCATTCGTTTTAATTAACCCTTCCTGGGTCTCATCTGCTTGCTGGGGAAGTTTCAACTTTTTTGCGAAGTGCCGCGACCGCACGATAAATCAATTATGACTTGGAGTTGCTATGGCCCGCAAACTGTACGACACTCGTGCCCCACTTGAGCTGAAATTATTAATCCAGCCCGTTTTAGGGCGTTTATACTTTAACTAAAAGTACACTTACCACACAATTTTTATAAAGCACACTTTAAGACTTGGAAAGAGTCCATTAAGCAACATGTTTTTAAACTTTCTGTCGTTCAAGTCTTTTAATAGTGACATTATGGTAATATATTTATTGCTAAAAATATTAAAAATACGTTATTTCTACGTACTCTACTTTTAGTAACTACCTTATCATATTACTTTATTCAGTTATTCTATGTATGATCATCAGTTAAATTATAACTCTATTACCCAGATAGAGAAATAAGAACTGAAAGACAACTACAATACTTAATATACTTTTGATTGCGTAAGTACTGTGTTGAAATGAATATTTATATCTACATTGCTATGTGCTAATTCGGTCACATAATGTAAGATCTGCGACAAAGCGGATAAAATTGTCACGTGGTCGACTTACTGGCTGGGATTATCTTGCAACCTGTCGAGCGCTGTGTATTATGGCCAGTCATCGTGTCAATTTGTTCTCGTAGTGCCCAGCTTTAATACAGAGTGTGTACGTATTTGTTTTCTCACTCAGTTACTCTTTTATTCTGATTATGCAACAGAAAGTAAGGGACGATATTTAATATGTGCAGAACTAATTTTAAAACTGACTTAATCAAAGAGACTTGTTGTTCAGTGTTTTGACGAACTAAAAATCCAGATATAGATAAACTCTTGTAACCTTTTTATAAGGAATAATATTTAGTAAACCTCAAATGTCGGTGCATATGTATCATTAGTATACAACTGATTTTGTAGTCATAAAAAATAATACGAGTTTATCTGACCTAAAATTTTTAGTATCTATTTATTTCAGCAGTTAAGTAATGATTTAGTATAATATATATATGAATGTTCTAGACCCGGTCCTAGTTCATCCCTGCTGTCTTGCTTCATTTGAACAATCAAAAGTGATTTTTGCTTAGAAAAGAGACTTTTGACTTCATGTTTCTCTACGCCAAATATTAACGCAGCACATCCCTCGTGTCCACGTATTAATCTCGGTTGGTTTCTTCGTGTCTCTGATTAAGGCCCGCCGTGATGTATTTCTTGCGCGGGAACCTAATGGAAACGCATACGTCAAGTGTCCACCTTATTGGCTGGCGGATTGGCTTAATGGTGCCGAAGCTCGGATCACAGTAAATTTCGTCACCCTCTTATATTTTTTATCGACAGGCATTAGTCCAACTTTACTTATTTTTTCTACATGACATGGAATTATTTACCAGTGCCACAATAGAATAAAGTAGCCCATATTAATCCAGGGAACCGATTACTTGTCCGAAATTTACTTGACAGAATTTCAGTTGTCCGAAAATTATAGACCCACATTTCATTTGACATATTTTAAGTCCATCGAAATATCTCTTGACATAAGTATCATTTTACCGAACTACGTTTCATCGATTTTCATGATAACTTTTTACTGTTGGCCGAAGTTCCTTTTGAACTTTTATCATTTACCGGATGGCCTATTTGCCATACGTTCACTTGGCCTAAATGACATCTTTCCGAATATTATTAGGCTACAATTATTTATGTTTTACCTTCGCCGTGGTACTTGTCTGCCCAATACTAGAGTGTAATTTAAAAGCCGGAGGCGCGGAGGGAGAGCAGCCTTCGCCCACTGTAACTGATTGCGCCTTGTTACGTAAGGGCAAAGAGGCTGCACTTCCCGCAGCGCCGGAGAAGAGAAACTCCTAATACTTTCTTGCATGCTGCATGCTTGCTGGTATGTTGCATGCTTGGTGGTATGTTGCATGCTTGCTTGCATGCTGCACGCTTGCTTGGCTGCATGCTTGCTGGTACGTTGCATGCTTGCTGGTATGTTGCATGCTAGCTGGTATGTTGCATGCTTGCTTGCATGCTGCACGCTTGCTTGCATGCTGCATGCTTGCTGGTACGTTGCATGCTTGCTGG
This sequence comes from Anania crocealis, assembly GCA_949315895.1. Lineage (NCBI taxonomy): Eukaryota > Metazoa > Arthropoda > Insecta > Lepidoptera > Crambidae > Anania > Anania crocealis. The sequence continues at coordinate 13,105,400 of OX438862.1, forward strand.
TATGTTGCATGCTTAACTACATTACACCATTATGAAACGCTTTAGTATCTACGTAGAAACAATTTCACCATCGAGTTCATTAATGAATTTGATGTATTATAGTATTTTTGTAAAAATATGACAAATATAACAGTGGTGTAATAAATGTTCGGAAAAAAATACTTCGGAGAAATGTTTTTTCGGCCAAGCATAAGTTCGGTAACAAGTTTTTCGACTAAATGAAAGGTCGGGGTAACGATAAAAACGAATTGATAATAGGTCAACTGATACAGAACGAAACGTTATTTCGGCAAAATGAAAAAAGTCGAAACGAAATTAGTGGTAAAGTTTTCGGTAAAATAAGATTCGGTAAAAAACAATTCGAACATAAGATAGGTGCTTACCCATTAATCCATTTATCAACTCCTTTTTTTCTCTATCTTTGTAGTGAATGGCTATTTGCATATAAATATAAGATATGCATGACATTAACATGTGCGGCCTTTTGATTGCGGGTTATCACCGGCATTAGCAAGTCGATTATTAGGTTTATCATAATAATATTTTAATCGTTCGCACACGCGAGTTCGATTTCTCAGTCCTGATTTTAGCAGTTCCTCTTATCTGCTAGTTAAATATTAGCAAAAAAAAATCTATTCGTTATTGAAGGTAGGCAAGTAGAAAGCAAAAATAAGGCAATAATAATTAATAATACACTTCAATGTGTTGCTCTTTTAAAATTTAAGAAAAAGTGTAGTAATATTTATGTCTATGTGTCACGCTGAAAATAAAGATACCTATCGGAACGTGATTAATTGTTGAATATAGTTTTGTTAACTGGCTAACGGACTAGAAGCTTTTTTTTTACTCAATACATCAATGAGATGTCATTTTTTGTTTAATACACACTCCTTACTGACAATAAACTATTACCGTGCTTATCTAGCAACAAATAGAGGCGAGAATTGAATAAAATATACTTGAGACAAGAAGGCACGACGCGACGCGGCCTGTTACTCACGCGTCAGTACAGAATAGCGCCGTGTGTCATAGTTCACTATTTTAACAACAATTTATCATGTCTGTATCGTGCGTAAATTTTTTGTCGGCCACAAATAATATGCGATGCTGTGCCGTTAGCTTGTTCGAACAAACTCCATGATCCTGATGCCTGTATTCACTATAACAAACCATTGCAGTGTGAAGTGATTATAAATATTGAAGTTAGTGTACCATTCTCTTTCGTCCTGTCAAATATTTCGTCTAATATTGGCAACGTTGGTCTAATATACTTTTTAAATTATTACCATGAAACGAAACTTCTGAGCATTCATGGACTCACCGTGCTGGAAAACAAGACTAACCCGCCATCTTGTTGTCTTAAAAGGTACTCAGGTCAGCACCATAGGACTTGCGACCCAGAAGGTTTAGGAGAGCCTTCTTCTTTTGCCCTAATAAAAACGCAATGAGTAGGTATGAGAAGTTTTATAATCATTGTTGTGATTCTGACCAAACAGAGTGCCATAACATTAACAAATTCTTGTTTACATAGGTACATTCTCTATGCTCATGTAACATAAACGAAATGTGTTCTTATTACGTGTTGTTAATCGTTATTAATGTCATTCCTGGGGTCTCATATTTGATATACTTAATGGACAAACATACGACTCTATTCATTTTGTAACTAAATACTGTTTTATCGTTTTCCAAACTTTAAACAGCTTTGTTCTGACTGGTTCCTTAATTACCTGTCGGGCGCCAATCATTTTTGGCTTAAGCCTAATGTTATTGAGGCTCAATAAATATCGGAATTTATTTGATTTACTCTCGAGCTTCAGTCAATTAATTAACTTTATTATCGTGATGTAGTCTTATAAGTGTGAATTGTGGGGGCGTTATGATGAAAAAAATATTTGATATTTGCGCCCATAAATGAATTTAACGTACCACACACCAAATTAAATTTAATGGTTTTTTGACCATTTTTCTACGGGTTTATTTAGGTATGTGTGAAATATTATGTACAAAGATTTTATACATTTTTTATGTTCGCCTATTATTTTAAATTAGGTACTGATATATTGTAACAAAATGTAGAATATTTATTTTAAGTCTAAAAATCTTAAGAAGAACTATTAAACGATGCAATATTTATTGTGATTTGCATATAAATAACTTAATTAGCAGACTTTTATCAAATCAACAGATCGCATACAGCAATGCTAATTTAAAAATGTTTGTAATAAATTAAAAAATCTGCCTTGAAATTTTACAAAAATATATGGTAAGATATAAAACAGGAATAGATAAGAAATAATAAATCACTTTTTATTTTCTTTAACGACGTCTGCAAAACCTAATTAGCCGTTTTTATAGAAGACAATACAAGCTTACAGTAGCGAGGAGCTTCGTGAAGTAGCGACATTACGGAGTCATTTGTTAGTATGTGTTCTACTGATCGTAGTCGATCAAGGGTACGACTTACGCGCGTCAAAGTAGGTCAGTGTTGCAAAACCGACTCCACTTCCTTGCTTTTTCCCGCTGTATATTCTGGAGCTTAGAGTATGAATAAGTTCTGGAGCGACTAGAACATATTATGCGTATAGAAAAAATTTTTTGCCAAGTATCGATTTCGTTTTTTATTTATTTAGACTTTATTGCACATATATAAATAAAGTACAAAAGGTGGACTTAATGTCATGTAAAATTCTCTACCAGTCGACCGGTGGGCAAAACGGAAATGTTTTTGTGGGCGGTGCGACAAAGGTACGAGAAAGATTTGGTTATGTTAAAGTGATGATTATGGTGCCCGTCTTGTTCCGGTAGTACTCTTTATATACAAACGAGAGGGATGAAGGAATCCTATTTTGTTTTAAGCATGTATCACATAGAACAGTAGTGGAACGACCGGCTATGTATAAGCTAAAAATGATCATTCTAGCCGCAGCCTGATCTTTAAAGACCTAGATGCCGACGTGCCATCAGATTCCGCATGTCTATACTGCGGTAATCAGCAGGAAAAGTATAGCTGCTCAAGTATTAGGTAAGTACCACTTCGTCAAAAAAGCTTTTGCTAAAATTTAAATTGATCACTAAGGATGCTGCTAAGGACTGTAGCCAGGTCCCTAGTTTTGTATAAATAGTTAATAGCAAGTTTAGTGTCGCTTTTCTGGAATTTAAGTGTTATTCATTCAAGATCATTGTCTTACCACTGAAATGTTTAAGTGAGAATCCTTCGCGTCGCTCAACCATCCCGCATAGCATAGTAAAGAGCTGACAGTAGCAGTGGCCGTTCTCATTATATAGAATGAATCGGCGCGGAGAGTATAATGGCGTCCGCGTGCAAGGCAAATTATACGCCGCGCGATGTCATTGTGGTAAATAATTCACCCCTCGGCGTAATGGCTAGCCGAGCTCCTTAAACCTCGCTTTTTAACTTCAGCCGGTTCTCGCATTTTAGATATATATTTTGTTGCGTGGACATGAGCGTACCTCAACAGACTTTAATTTGTTATTAATAAATAAATTACTCTTGTCTGTGCTCATAATTGACTTCCTAAACCCAGAGATACGAGTAGCCATAGATTATTTTTGTTGTCTATGGGTTGTGTTAAAATCATTATGTGTATTCAAATAGGCACTTGACTACTTTTGAACAGATAAGTGTGTCTTCGGTTTATCCGATAAAGAAAGAGATCTCTTCATCGTGAATAGTTCATAATCTTTATAATCGTTTGTAAGCTAAATTTAGCTCCCACTTGAAAACGTTTAACGTAATGATGATACTGCTTTTTCGTGCTTTAAAGTCAAGGATTTAAATTTCAATACAATAAAAAACAAATTAATGTGGACAACATCACATAGATACATTGCTCTGCTCCCAAAGTAAGTAACTAGGTCAAAGCACTTGTACTGTAAAAACGATGAAGATAACCCAAACACCCAGACCCGATAAAATGTAGAAAAACACTTTTATTGTACATTGACCCGTCCGGGAATCGAACCCGGGACCTCGGAGCAAGCGATAGCTTAAAACCGGTGCGTACGCCACTACGCAGCTACGCCGCGGAGTTCGTTTGTTAAATGCTTTTATTGTTTTTGTTGCGCTTTCTAAAGTGCGTTATTCAATAATTATATTATTTCGTATCTATAGGACTTCCTATTTCACGTAAGTTTAAGCACATGAATACGAGCCTATTATGACGTTCGTGGACAATCACTAAAACTGAACCCTGGTTTTTGTTTACTGCTTACTTCTTTTCCTTTACATGGAATAAAAAAGTTTTGAATCAATTACTTTTTATAAATTAAAAAACAGGTAGGTATTATTAACAGCCTTCAGTTTTTAACTAGGCGTATCTTTTTTATGCCAGTTATTGAATATTTTTCTATGCAACTAGAGAAATGAATTTTTAAGTAAAAATCCATGCCTTAAATGGGTATATGTATTATTTATGGTATTCAGTTGATATTCTGTAACTGATTTACGTTAGAAAGGACATCGGTATGCAGATTTGTCCTTCAGTATTTTATGTCAGAACTAGCTGTTCCCTGCCACGCTTTGCTGTGGCACATTCTGATTGAATGGTTTTAGTTTTTTATTGTTTTTTATGGTATTTTTTCGCGGTCGCGGATAAATAGATAAAAACAATCCTTGATGCGGATTATATATCATGCTAAAATTTCAGCTCGATCGGTGCAAAACTTTTTGAGTTTTTGAAGCGTACACAAACCAACATAACATTTTTATATATATAGAAGATAGTAACAAGGATTATTTCCACTTTCTTTCAATTTAGCTTACCTTATAAAAATACTGAAATGTCAACATGTAATATAGTATCAACAGTCATCAGTAAGTTGTTAATTATCGTAATTGATGAACACTAAATTGCTACGATATTTGTTGATAAATGAACTAATAAATGTTATATTTTACTCCTGCGATGTTACAAATTGATACAGCGGCGATACTTTAGTACATATTTTATTGTTAATCCAAGCGGTGTGTGCGTGCATTAAACCCGGTATCTATCACGTCTATATAGATGCAGTATCACGGCGCGCACCGATCGTAAATGTCATCTGAAAATTTATATTCATTACGATTAGATAGCACACCACAATGGCCAGGCCATTGTTGGCCGTCGCAGCACCTGATCGATGTATGATATTGCGTTTTTATAGTTGACACACGGCCTCTTCCAGTACTAGATTTACGAGCCGACACGCGACTCTATACAGAAACAGTAGGATATGTGTTTTCTATTGCTGCCGCACATTAACCTTTTATGACAAGTTAATTTATACACCGCCTACTTCGAGCTTCTACTAAAGTATAACGTTACATGAGCGTCAAATGTGAAAAATGTTACCTCGTGTACAAGTTTGCCAAGGATGTGTAATCGGTCAGTACAAAAGTAAGTAAAGTTACTTGTTTTCATCACGGTACCAACAGATGGCGTTGTACCGCGTTAGCTCGCACTATCGTTTCGATTTTTCGGATACACTATATATTAGTTGGAAATGTCTGACCCACCAGGTACTTGCATACATTGCATGACACCTCAATAAATGTCTAAATGTGTTGAAGGCTTGGTCTTTCATTTCTCCATGTCACCTCGCTTATAGGTTGAACATGGTCCTTCGAGCCGGATGTACTAAAATATAGTACTTCTGTAAATTTCAGAGTTCCTGGGCGGGGAATCTCATCACCGTACTCAAGGGCGGCAGATTGTCGTCAAGGGCGGTGTCTACGGCGGCTGCAAGAGGAGCAGTCGAGGCGGCGGCGGCGGCGGCGACGGCGTCGGCGGCGGAACCAGCACGCGCCGGAATCAGCACGCGCCGGATTCAACGGGGAGCGGCGGCGGCGCACTACGGGCACCTGAGTGCGGCTACGGCAGTGCGCGCGGGGTGAAGTGAGGTGATAAGTGCGGGGATTAAACTGTGAGTAATTTCAACATACTTTAGACAGGGACTTAGAAAAATTCCGTGAAGTTTTGGACTTGTAAAATTTTCGTGATCATTTGGGACTTAGAAAAATTCAGTGACGTTTGGGACTTGTAAAATTTTCGTGATTATTTGGGACTTAGAATAATTTGCTTAAAAACGACGAGACGGGGAATCCACGCTCAGTTTCACTCAGAATTTAAAACACTTAGAAAATTTTAAATTTTGGACTGAAGTTTTAAGAAGAAACTAATACAACTTTGAAAAATGGAGGAATTAATTAGATTACAAGCAGATATTCAGAGTCAAATAAATCGGGGCTTAAGTAACTATAAGAAAAGTCCAAAAGAGAGATTGACTGAAGCATATTGTCAAACTCGGTTGGAAGCATTAGACCAACAATGGAAGTTGTTCACGGACAATCATATATCTATAGTAAGAATCGCAGATTCGGAGAATGACAGCTATACGAAATATATGAAAAAGGCAATTCATGAAACTACGGAAGATGCTTATTTAGAATATAAGAGTGCGCTTAGGTTAACTTTAAATAAATTGTCAGTTTCAGATTTAAAAGATTCCGCAAAAAATGTTAGTAGTAATTATAATGTAAAACTGCCGGAAATATGCATTCCTAAGTTTTCTGGGCAATATTCCGAGTGGCCAACCTTTAAAGACATGTTCACTTCTTTGATACACAATAATAATTGTTTGGGGAATGTTCAAAAGATACATTATTTGAAAGGCTATTTAATCGGTGAAGCTGAGCAACTCGTTAGGCAAATTCCAGTCTCTGCTGACAATTATGCGCGCGCCTGGAGTTTGTTAAACGAGCGGTTCAACAATAAAAAGTATATGTGTCATTGTATAATAAAACGGTTACTGAGTCAACGTAATCTACAAACTGAAAGTGCTTCAGGTTTGAAAGATTTAGTGGACACGTCAAATGATTGTTTAGATTCATTAAAAAATTTAAATATCGATGTAACAACCTGGGATATTTTAGTAATTCATATTTTGGCGCTGAAGCTAGACCCTGAAACCAAAAGGCAGTGGGAAATTTATGTGAGCAGTAAAGTGGATAGCGACAGTTTGCCAACATATGAACAATTTAAATTATTTATGACGCAAAGATATAGGGCTTTGGAATTTATTGAACCGAATAAAATTTATAAAAATGTAAAGGTAGATAATAATCAGGGTAAATTAAAATCTTTTCATGTGACAAGAAATAGTTGTGTTTATTGTGGTCAGGAACATAAAATAAGTTATTGTTCACAATTTATAAAAAACAATGTAAATGATCGTCGTGATTTCGTTCAGCAAAAGCGACTGTGTTTCAATTGTTTGGGATTGGATCACTCGGCTAGGGATTGTAAAATTACAACTCATTGTAAGATTTGTGGGAGACTTCATCATACTTTGCTGCATCTGTCTGGGTCATCTGGAACAAAAAACAAAGTTAGTGTAAAATCGGGTAGGTCAGGCGAAGAACAGGCTTCGTCAGCGGTGGTTGGTGGTACTCTTGCGGAAGAAACATCGGCTGTTCGCACGGAAAATTTAACTTCCTGTTTTTCTACGGGTAAAGCGGGTAATCAAGTTTTATTGGCCACAGCTGTAGTCAAAGTTGAAGATAAACACGGGACATGGAAATTAGTACGCGCTTTGCTCGATCAAGGATCGCAGGCGTCATTTGTTACCGAATCAACGGTGCAATTTTTAGGTTTAAAAAAGATACATACAAGAAACATAATTTCTGGTTTAGGAGAAGATAAGAAGGTCATTTCCAGCTCGTCGGTAAATATCAACTTACATTCAAGGGTAAATCCTAAAATTAAACTTACGGTTAAAGCTTACGTTCTTAGTACAATCACCGCTTTTCTTCCGATGAGAAAAGTGGTTGACTTGGAAGGGTTGGATTTAAACGGAATCGTCTTGGCAGATCCTGAATACCACACTCCTAACAAGATCGATGTCTTGTTAGGTGCTGATGTATACGGGCAGGTTTTGCAAGAAGGGTTACGGAAGGCAACCCAGGGACAAATAATAGCGCAAGCAACGGATTTAGGCTGGATAGTGTCGGGAACGGTTAAGGATATTGAAGAACGGTCGGATAGAGTAGTTGTAATGCATTCAATGATAGATGAAAACGAAACATTAAAAAAATTCTGGGAATTAGAAAACGAGCCAAAAGAAAAGAATGAAAATTGGATGGATGAGGAAGAAATAAAGTGTCAAGATTTATATAAGAATACGGTAAAAAGAGATGAAACAGGACGATATATAGTAAAGATACCTTTTAAAGTAGATAACCCTCAAGTGAAAAATTCGTTACAAATAGCAGAAAGAAGATTCAATTTATTGGAAGAAAGATTGAAAAAAAACGACGTTTTAAAAACCAAATTTTCTGAGGTGATGGATAATTATTTATCATCGAACTACATGGAGCGTGTCGAGGATGAGGAAATCAACAATCCTGATGCAGTATATGTGCCAATTCTTGCAGTCATAAGAGAAGACAAAGATACCACACAAGTACGGGTTGTGTGCGACAGTTCTTGTAAAGGAAAAGATGGCATATCAATTAACGATTTAATGATGAAAGGTCCTGTACTTCAAGATGATTTAAGACACCTACTGATGCGGTGGAGAAAACATGTATGTTGTTTAGTGGCAGATATTGCTAAAATGTATCTCCAAATAAAAGTCACAGAACTGGATACTGATTATCAACGGTTGTTATGGAGACCAGATCCAAATTCGGCTATACAAGTATATCGAATGTTAAGAGTTTCGTTTGGTTCGGCCTCAGCACCATATTTAGCTGTTCGTACATTACACCAAGTTGCGTATGATGAAGGGGATAACTACCCAATGGCAAAAGAACGGACGCTAAAAGACTTCTATATGGATGACATGATGACTGGCTGCGAAACAAAAGAAGAAGCGGTAGAAATGTACAGGCAAATGAATGAATTACTTCAAAAAGGAGGATTTGTATTGAGAAAATGGACAAGTAACAATAATGAGGTGTTAAAGGAAATAGAAAAAGAACAAGGAAAGGGAAAATGGGAAAACACGGAAACGGAAGATTTAAAATTAAAAATAAAATTAGATACGGTAATGAAAATACTCGGACTTACCTGGGACAGAAGAGAAGATGAATTCAGATACTCGGTTGAACTCTCGACGCTATGTGAACCTGTAACAAAACGGAAAATATTATCAGAAGTGGCTAGATTGTTCGACCCTTTAGGTTGGCTGTCACCGTGCATTATACAAGCTAAAATACTCATACAAAAGCTTTGGCTAAAAGGTTTGGACTGGGATGAACAAGTACCGTCGGACATATATAAGCAATGGGTGACTTACCGAAATGAGCTGCCGAAACTGAAGGAGTTCCAGATTCCTCGATGGATGGGTACCACTAAAAATTGTTACATTGAATTACACGGGTTCGCAGACGCTTCAAATGTCGCATACGCAGCGGTTGTGTATGCACGGATTAAAGATGAAGAAAACAACATACGGGTTGTTTTGGTAACGGCTAAGACTAAAGTTAGTCCGATTAAAATTGTGTCGATTCCTAGGCTTGAGTTGTGTGGGGCAGCTCTTCTTACAAAACTTTTAAACGAAGTAGCGAAGGTGTTGGCGATCGACAAGAAGCATGTATTCGCGTGGACAGACTCAACTGTGGTTTTAGCCTGGCTAAACAGTCATCCACGACGATGGAAGCCTTTTGTAGCCAATAGGGTGTCGGATATCATTACCACTATGGAACCGTCGCAATGGGCTCACGTTAAGTCGAAAGAAAATCCAGCTGACGTGGCCTCAAGAGGATTGAATCCATCTGACTTGTTAAACTGCGAACTTTGGAAAAACGGACCGGAATTTTTAAGAAGAAAAGAATTGAAGATAAAACACAATAAAGATTTAAATACAAACATAGAAGAAATCAGAGTACATCATGTAGCAACAAAAGAAGAAGATATTATTTGGAAAAGATTTTCATCGCTAAACAAATTGGTCAGAGTAATTGCATATTGTAAAAGATTTATTAATTTAGCGAAGACAAAGGAAAACAAACCTAAATTTGAATCGTATTTAACTAGTACCGAATTGAGCGAGTCATTGAATATTTTAATTAAGAAATGTCAGGAAGAAAATTTTAAAGAAGAAATTATTGATTTGGATAGAAAGAAGGAAGTTAAAAATAAAAGTAAACTTGCACAGTTGAATCCGTTTTTAGATAAAAATAATATGTTAAGAGTAGGTGGACGTTTAGAGCAATCTAAATTATCACAAGATGCAAAACATCCGTTCATCTTACCTAAGGATTCCAGTCTATCTAAACTAATAGTTGAAGAAGCTCATAAGAAATTATTGCATGGGGGTCAACAATTGGTACTGGGATATATAAGAAGTAGGTATTGGATTATTGGGGGAAAATTACTGATAAAAGGGATTATTCGTAAATGCATTACTTGTATCAGACACTCGGGGGTTACTAGATGTCAATTAATGGGTCAGCTACCGGAATCTAGGGTAACGCCAGCTAGGGCATTTTTAAATAGTGGTGTGGATTTCGCGGGTCCGATTAATATAAGAACGTCTAAGGGACGAGGACACCATTCATACAAAGGGTACATATGTCTCTTTGTATGTATGGCTACTAGGGCTGTACATTTGGAGGCAGTGAGCGATCTTACTGCGCAGGGGTTTATTGCTGCTTTCCGCAGATTTGTTTCTCGCAGAGGACATTGTTCGCATATTTGGAGCGATAATGGTACGAATTTTGTAGGGACATCTAAAGAACTAAGTAAATTATTTGTAAGTGAACAGTCTTTGATATCTTCGGACGTAAGGGAACTTTTGGCTAATAATAATACAACGTGGCATTTTATTCCGCCTTATGCGCCTAATTTCGGGGGGTTATGGGAGGGGGGAATAAAATCTTGCAAATTCCATCTAAAAAGAGTAATAGGGGATAGCACATTGACGTATGAAGAACTCTCTACAGTTTTATCACAAATTGAAGCCTGTTTAAACTCCAGGCCTTTATCTCGGATCGATACAGATGGTGATACTTACACAGTTCTTACGCCTGGCCATTTTCTTGTAAGTGAACCACTATTAACTATTCCAGATCACAATTTTGAAAATTGTAATTTAAGTTTGTTAAAGCGTTGGCAGGTGACCCAGAGAATGCTGCAAAGTTTCTGGAGCAAGTGGGTTAAGGACTACTTACATCATTTCTTGCAACGGTATAAGTGGTCTAAACAAGTATCGGAGCCTCAAGTCGGGGAAGTAGCACTAGTTAAAGAATTAGACTTACCTCCTGCGCGTTGGTTGATAGGTCGAATAATTGAGAAGCACCCTGGGTTGGACGGAATCACGAGGGTGGTCACGCTTAAAGCTAAGAATACTGTTTTTAAAAGGCCAGTTTCAAAATTGTGTATTTTGCCAATTGAACACTAGCGTAGTTGTGTTTGATTATGTAAACTCTAATTTCATTTACATTAACTTTTGTTAACTTACTACTAAGCATAACTTGGAGCAATGTTTAAATGTCGTGTAAACAAACTCGTTTGTATTAATTATTGCTGAAATGGTTTTGTTTTTTTTGCTACCAAGTTTGCATCAATATTATATCTATGTAAAACGTAAAATGTAAGCATATATTGTCATTTCTTCACGGTGGGCGGCATTAGATTAAGTTAGGGAAATTCATTGTACAACCAAATTCAAAACTTCTTTTATCAGGTTATAAATAAGATAAAAACAATATTGTAATTGTTTTGGTGGGCGGAATGTACAAGTTTGCCAAGGATGTGTAATCGGTCAGTACAAAAGTAAGTAAAGTTACTTGTTTTCATCACGGTACCAACAGATGGCGTTGTACCGCGTTAGCTCGCACTATCGTTTCGATTTTTCGGATACACTATATATTAGTTGGAAATGTCTGACCCACCAGGTACTTGCATACATTGCATGACACCTCAATAAATGTCTAAATGTGTTGAAGGCTTGGTCTTTCATTTCTCCATGTCACCTCGCTTATAGGTTGAACACCTCGGTTCAATCATAAACTACGCTTTTGATTCCAGACTTCATTTTAAAACAATAAAAATGAATATGTATTAGGAAATTTTAAAACAGTTAAAGATAACTTAAGTTTGGTATTTGTAATAATGGGGCTGCATGGATAAAATAAAAAAAAATCGTTATACCAACACATTAAATCAAGATACCAATACTTAAAGTAGAATATTAAAAACTTCGTTTCCACTATCATATGAGTTTATTGTTTCGGGACTTCTACTATGTGGAACTAACCTGATTCTTCTGTGATTATGACGCTTGCGACAGTGCCGAAATATCGAAAACTTCTAAAAACATATTTATATATACATAGTCAGGTCATAAGTTCTGTCACACAATAAAAACTTTTGAATTTAGAATGCTGGCCACAAAAAAGTTTATTGAATTCGAATTTCGAATTTTTCATGAAAATAAAAATGTGTACTTTTTAGAATTGTCCTCATTTTTAAATATGGAGTGGACACTTAAAGAAGACCGTCTCGCGGTTATTGCGTTGCATCGTTGCGGTTACGCGCCAATTTTTCGACTTACTGAGAAAGTTGAATATAACCAAAAGATTCGTTTATCGTACCATAAAACGATACAATGAAGACTCTAGTGTAGATGACAGGTCAAGAAGTGGTCGCCCTCGCTCTGTTAGGACTCCAGCAGTGATAAAAGCTGTGAAGGCGCGAATTCAAAGAAATCCTATACGTAAGCAGAAACTGTTGGCCCTTCAGATGGGGTTAAGCAGGACCACGGTGAAAAGGGTGTTAAATGAAAACTTAGGGCTTAGGGCATATCGAAGAAAAACAGGATATCGTTTGGACGCTCGTTTAATGGACCTGAGACTGAAGAGAGACGCTTTGTTGAAGCGGTACGCGGGAAAAAAGCATCGGGAAATTCTTTTTTCGGATGAAAAAGTTTTCACCGTGGAAGAGAGCTACAACAAACAACGCAGGTGTACGCACACAGCAGTGAAAAAGCGAGCAACCGTATTCCGCGTGTCCAACGAGGTCATTTTCCATCCTCGCTCATGGTTTGGTTGGGAGTCCCTTATTGGGGCTTAACTGAGGTACATTTTTGTGAGCAAGGCGTAAAAACGAATGCAGTTGTGTATCAAAATACAGTCCTCAAGAACCTTGTGGAACCTGTTTCTCATACCATATTTAATAACAGGCACTGGGTATTCCAACAAGATTCTGCGCCAGCTCAAAGAGCGAAAAGCACACAAGACTGGCTGGCGGCGCGTGAAATCGACTTCATCCGGCACGAAGACTCCTCCAGTCCAGATTTGAGTCCGTTAGATTACAAGATATGGCAACACTTTGAGGAAAAGGCCTGCTCAAAGCCTCATCCTGATTTGGAGTCACTCAAGGCATCCTTGATTAAAGCAGCCGCCTATATTGACATGGCCCTCGTTCGTGCTGCGATAGACGACTGGCCGCGCAGATTGAAGGCCTGTATTCAAAATATGAATCTATGTTTTATTAAGTTCATTTTGCTATATAAATGGTTACATAAATAATAAACATGTCTAAATTATTTCATATTACACATGTGACAGAACTTATGACCTGACTAGGTATATTGAGCATAATAATATAACAAAGCGTTTCAGAAAAAATAATTATTTACTTTATTTTATTTCTTTTCGAAAACCACTAAGGTTTGTAATGACGCAAACGTGAGTCGACATTATTTTGTTGTATTAAGTTAGTAAATAATATTAACATTACAATAGGATTGAGTCGATACATCATCCATTATTCTAAAACTTACCTACTGCATTAAGTATAGATTTTCACAAGATTCCTTATAAGTAAATTTGAAGTTTTTGTTTAATGTTTTTTGTTTTTAAACTACTGCGCAATTCCGGGGGCAAGTTGTGTGATAAGTCGAGGAATAATGTAACCTAAATGTAATGTAAATAATGTTGTTCGTTTTACCATAAATGTTGTTTGCACGGCTAGTCTGCAGTTTCTGACTACTTACTACTAATACCTACGTTTAAATTACATCAAACAATTGATCTTTGTTACACAGACAGTTTACTATTTAATGAAGACAATATAGCACCTAGGTATGCTGCACTATACTTACAGTATTTCCACCAGATTGGCTATATGCCAGTGAAAAATTACTAATTCTTTCTATAGAACAAATATTTATAGCCTTAGAATGTTTTGTTAAATCTATCAAACACAATTACAGCTGCACATTCAATGTTTTAGTTCTTTAGTTTAAGTGTTTACGATGTTTCGAAAAAGGGGATATAAATGCCTACGAGTATAACAGTGATCAATCCTGCGAATGCGCGGCCGCGTACGCACAGCAATTTGCGACTCGGCTCAATATTGTCGATTTACGAGGATCCATTTTCAATTTTACGAGCTGAATGACGCGCCCACTTAGACAAGAACTCTGATTCTTTGGTGCAACATAAACGAAAGTCAGCTGGCTCTACTAATGACTCGTAGTGCGGCGGGTCATATTAAAGCGGCAGACTGCAATCCATACATTAGTTCCTATTCGTTGTAACACCACTACTAAGCTGCCTTGACGTCCGTTGAAATTTATATTACAACGAACGTAGCTCAAAGCCTGGGGGCCTCTAGGCAACATTTCTTCAAACCTTCGCCTTAACATTAATTTCTTGATCTGTTAGACAGAGTAATGAGTTACGTATTCGGTGTTTCTATGAGGGATTTGCGATCTTCGAGAGTGGTGTTCGATGTTAAATGATAATAAACATGAAACCGCACATGGCGACGCGCCGTATCGCACTTTGTCTAACGCAGCGCTTTGCGGAAAGCTAGCTGTGCTGCGGTTTGCGATGAATAATCGCATACAAAACCCGACTCACAATGGCCAATGCGAGTGTTTAAATGCCCTATTAAATCTTACGGCCTGCGTAGGATTCTGTGGGATTCAATTACGCTTTGTGCACGATGAAAGGCGCCGTAGTTGAACGTGTAAACTGAGCCGCCCCAGCGAATACATCCCGACACCTCGCGCTCAATGAGCCTGTCACAAAAGGTGCAAACGAAATAAGAACAGCGGCGCAACGCCGGGGGCAGATTGAATAAATACTAAATTAAATAAGAGCAAATAAAATCCGATTAAAAGCGTCTCAGATTCAAGAATCCGCGACAATAGGTTGCACGGCTCGCGTATTCCAGCTCCACTTCTGATGTGAGATTTCAGAATCACTCGATCGCATTAGAAATGAGTATATTCTCGCGTGTATTGTGTTACAAATCTCGCGCAAAGCGAACAAGCGCTTAGTTTTAGCTAAAACCATTGTCTGAACACTGCATTGTTGTTAATATCGCCCACATTAATAATTTGCTCATAAACAACAACAGATACGAACGAAATGATAATATGCTTATTGGACTTCTTGTGCTTGAGATAAGACCGCTTTTGCACATTGCAGTTTATTACGATATGGTAAATTTAAATTATTCCAAACTAGTAGTCTTGTAACTAATTCAATCTTTATTTTATTTAATGTTGTATTTTATGACAAAATGCACGTAACTTCATGAAATACACAGTGAATATTCAGCGGTTTGCATACTAAGTAATTTATTTATTTCAGTATTTAAACTTGAAAAATTATGTCTCAGGCGGGACTCGAACCCGCATCTCCTCGCATGCCGGGCGCGGCGCTTTATTTATTTTGCAAAGCATATACTGTGACAATATGAATATCATTCTTAATTTACATTTTGTAGTGCTGCTCTAATTAAAGGCTACCACGACATGCATAACTTATCTAACACGTGGAAACCAACATAAATCCTATTCCACCTTATATAAATTAAATCGTTTCTTTTTCCTAGATTAACGAAGACATATGTTCAAACAGTGAAGATTTAAATCTGCGTTGCGAATAAGACATGTCAATGTCAATTTGACGTAGACTAAATAATAACGTTTTTCATTATAACGTCAATTAAATAAATTAACACTTTACTAAAAATTTAGATTTATGATACAGCTTTTCAACGATTGCGTCCACGTCTAACTATGGTTATCATAACGATTCTCTCACGTTAAACAAACTATAAAAATATTAACACAATCTTATCACATAATTACACGTGAGTGGTCTGTATGGGCGTATTAAAATTATTATCGGCACTTGCCCCCCGAACGTTCATCGCAACATAAACAGAACGTTTTCTATTCGGAAACCAATTATCATTTACATATCATAGACGAGGCACCGACACACGCTGGCACGCAGCCGGGGTCAATACATTTACCTAACTGCCAGATTATGTTGACCCTCCGCTCTTCTCTCGCGTGCTATGTTATTGCGTCATCCTAATACAAATGGTAACCGAGATAGAGGTCTGTCGGAACTAGTCGGACCTCGACTAGATTGGTATATAGGTGCATACGTGGATGCTGTAAGTACCAAAACAAGACGGCTAACCAAATCGCCTTTGTTAAGATTTTATCTCGCCGTTAAATACTTCTAGCCATTATGGACCATCGCCCGTCTCGGACCTCTGGCGACCAATTATGCTTGTTATCGTTTTGGATGTTTCGATTTGGGAATATGTACATGAATTGCTTCTTTTGTTAGTTATTAATTTTGTTCAAACATTTGTTTTGAATGAAATTGATACGCCGCGTCAGTAAAGTGTGTTTTGAATTAATGGAATTGCCAAGTATCTGTAAGATTTGTGTGAAATGTGAATGTCTTAATATTTAACTGTACCATTTATCATTTAGCTTTCTTAACAAGCTACGTTTTAGGTAATAAATAATGCAAAAAAGCTACAATTGGCTCATTGTATTAACTCAAAACCAATGTGTCCTAATCAAAATAAGAGACAGTGCTTCTTTAGAAAAGTTATTTTTTATTTCCAAATGCATTTTTATATTTACTTCTTTCACAACTGACTTTTATACTTCGAGTAAGTTATGGGCAAAAGTGTTCCACTTCTGCTTAAAGTGATTTTTGATAAGTAATTAAATGATCAACTTGGACCACTTAGTGTTAACGGCTCGACCTCGCTTGTCAAATGTACCGGGAGAATGTTCGTAAAACCAGCAGTAACTGGTTGTGTCAAATGTTTAATTGATATACTGATGAATATTACGTTTGTAAACATCCGAATGTAAAGTAGGACGCGCGTTTTATATTTACTTTTGGTATTATTCGTTTGTTATTGGCTTTAACTGAACTAGGCTGTGACATTGTCCCAGATTTTTAATCATCACATTTAGCAATATTTTTTAATCAATAAGTTGTACAACTTATTGCTTCAAAGTAATAATTTAAGAGATACTTGATATATAAGAATGTTATTATCGTGAACATTATTTAGCCTACATTAAAGTTTTAAAAATATTGATACTAGTTATGTTTCAGAATAACCTTTAACAGCTGTAAAAAAAAATACAATTTGATTGACGATTGGTTGTAATATACAATGTATTATGTGCAGATAATGAATATTCAATATGTATTCATAAATAGGTATGATGTTTAACGCCAATTATATACATCTATTCATTCTTATTTTACCAGTTATAATTAGAAAAATCCCATGCTTCGTTCATTGACTCTTGTTAAAACTCACACACACCAAATCAACTTGGGTGAGTGATCTATTTATAACCAGCAGAATTTTGACGAACCATGACTGATGCAATTAACAATCAAATCTTGAATATGATAAAGCAGAAACAAATAGGGCCATTGAAATAATAGCCGCTTGTTGTAAACATAATTGAAATAAAAATTTGATAATCAAATTAATCTCTTGCGGGCAACTTAATTAACGTTGTTGCTCATAACAGTGTATAATTTGCGTCAAAATGGTTGCGCGTCCAATGAAGATGGTTAGCGATGAGTCACAGAAAAATACTTCATACCGAGCACGTGATATTGTTTGGTTTCCGTAATAGCTCGACTGAATAACAGATTGCGTCGTGTAAAGCTAACGAGATAAAAGTATTAAAGTATTAGTTGCTATGCGCAATCTTTCAGGTTAAAATAACCCCTAATGAATATTGCAAAGATCATCTAGATTACATTTTTATCTTATTTCATAGCCGCGACCTAAATTTATTCCAGCTTTTTTATAGTAATGAAACAACAGTAAAAGACACGATCGTTATCGTTCGACTCTGATTACGTTACTATGAATGTAAGAGCACGTTAGCGGTACTGCGTTGAACTCTTTTGTACCGCGCGTACATCGGCGTAGGACCTTGCATCTAACAAGACTCAAGTCCAAACATCGAACGGTTACGGAACATTACACGCTCTAGGATATTAAAATGAGACAAATTTATTGCCGCTCTCCGATTATGCTTTCGATAAACGCGCAGACCGGTGATTATGATATCTCGTAGTTTAATCGTACGATCGATACGGAGTCGCGTTCCGTTTTACACCAAACCAGTACCAATAAAAAAGAAACTGGTCGCGGTCGGGTTCAGACAGTTTACGTTGGAAAATCAACATGGTGCTATAGAGGGGCTAGACGTCGGAACTCTGTGCGTTATCGGCCCAATCTCGCTTGAACAATGCATCGAATGTTTCAATATAGCCCCGACAGCATTTTTAACGTTTCATCGGCGGTGTAACAATCGTAAAATAAATTCTCTACGCCTTCTCAGAGCTCTGATTAATGTTGAACACAGCGCAACGTCGCGTTCATTTTTTCACCTCCTCGTTGTTCACAATTTACTTGGCTCCCAAACCATTCATGTGTAAATAATTACTCATTCGAAGAACTATTTATAGATTCTGAGATTAGAAGAAATATTGATCTGACTGTTTTAACGTTTTAATAGTTTACATTAGCCACTAAAAATATTTTACTAACCGACCTTGAATTGTTTTAAGAAAGCGTTAGAGATTTCTCAGATATTATGAATAAAAATACTTGAATGCTCTTAAAAAACAGTCGTTGTCGTTGATATTATGCACACACTAACTTAAGTTTTTTAAAGCTTTTGTTTTTGAATTACAAAATAATAATTTAGACGTGTTAAAGCAATGCTATACCAGACAAGCTATCACCGATACTTGTCATGCGCTAACTCAAGATTATTAACTCATTTCATTTGTAAAAAGTTTTTATTACAATTGTAGGTAGTACAGTTTGAGAAACAGTGATCTAGTTTAATTTATATCGCTTGCCGTTTGTGACGGTCGTACGGTGATTTTGTATTGTTTGAACAGTTCCGTGAAAATGTTCGCGAGCCTCAAGCAGACTAGTATATTCTCGTTAAGTAGAAAGCGCGCATTCCTGACTGAGTCACATTCAAATTATTCGTGTGAACGAAAAATTACTGTACTGTGATATGGTGGTCTCTTAACTAAGCTCAGTCTTTGGTTTGCATTTTTGTAGGAGTAAATAGTAAGGTGATTATATTATAAATATTTTAAAATTGCCTCTTTTTAACTGACCGCTATTTTTCTCGTAAATTCATTCAGTTTGATCACCACGAGTCAGGTAGTGTGGTAGTTCAAAAATTATATCCTATGTATACTTGGTTGCGTGTAATTTTATTGGAAAATCAATTGTTGATATATTTCTTATAAATTATATATTCCGAAACAAAGACTTAAACTTTTTTCTAATAATGTGAATTGTATTGCCATTAAAATTTAAAGCTGCCTATTGTAGTAAGAGCATTGCCAGCAAACAAATTTAAAATTTATTTATTTAACTGGCTTTTAAAAAACTGTTTTTACTCAATTAAGAATTTTATGCAGACTACAACTCATGACTTGAAATTGATATGATAATATGATTATGCGACGATCTAAGAAGTTAATCTAATTATAAGTAATTTTGACATTGTGTTATTATATTATTATTGTGTGTACCTATACTGCTCTATTTGTAATTTTAATTATTAATTTGTTTTAAAAGGATTGCAGATGATATGATGAAGATAGCGAAAGATGTATGCCAGGATCGTAGTAAGTGGAAGGCCTTGGTCTCTGCCTACCCCGTTGGGAAGGAGGCGTGATAATATGTATGTGTGAAAAGCTTAAACACGGTATCTAAAATAAAACAAAATTAAATAAAATAACCACATACTCAACTTTATAATACTTTTTTATAAGTTAAATTAATGAATCAAAGAATAATTTTTTACCACCAGGTAAAATCTCTAAATTTAATTAGTAGTCCTTTTCTACATGGATATATTAATCCAAAGATAAAACGGAAATCGAGGTAAATCGGAGACAAATAGATACCGCGATAAATAAAAGTATCTTAATCAAGTTTATCTACACGAAGTATCAGTTTTTTTTCTAATTAATCCATTTGGACCGGAAGTGCTAGGCGTATCGCGTCCAAAGATACGGATGAGAAGGGTTGGGAGACTCCTTTATTATATCCCTAACGAGGCGAAACAAATTGAGATGTATACCTTCGAAAGGTCAGGAGTGAGTTGCATCTATGTCAAGTCTTGTTATTTGGTTTTATTTATAAATTTTTGTTATTTTTGTTAAGCTTACTGTTATTAGTTTAGATGTGGTTTAAACTATTTGTTTAGCACGTTGGAGGCAATCGAAACTTACAATCCCGTTTAATTAAATATGAACGATGTATTTACCTTAATTATTTTGTAATGTTAATGATCTAAGGTGATCTTATAGTTCATGTATTAGTGGATGAATAGTTTATAAATTACACCTAAATATGTAATTTAACATTGAATTAAGAATTTATACCCGACTGCACCATTTCTCGTCGTCTTCGACTTTAACTACTATTAGAAACCACTACCGTTGTCAAGTTTGATAAATGAAACTTAAATTACGCTCTATCTAAGTCAATTTGAGAGATAAGCATCTTATTTGTCCCTGATTTCTAAGCAATAAGTCTCATCTCTATTGCCGTATGGCACGCAATCGGCACATTTCCTAAGCCGAACAACGCCCTAGGTGGGAGATAACGCTCAAATTCCACAGAAAACGTATCCGAATTAAAGAAAAAAACTCTTTAAGCAATATTATTTGAATTAAATGTTAAACATTGTTTAGTAAGAGATGTGCGAGAAGTAGAAATCGCGGTGTATATAAAACTGTATACATATTACGTATATTAAATTAAAATAAGCTTGCTTATTAGGTCATTCGCCTCATATCAACTATGAGGTTACAAACCTTACTGCTGAATTGAATTCAAGCAGCCTATAAGTCTACCTATGCTTTGTGACTAACATTAACTGCTTTTAGCTGATAACAGTACTAATATTTCTACTATGTCTCCAAAAGAACCTTACAGTACATTTGATTGAAATGGTCACCTATCTTGTTACAACCACGGTTGGGGTGGCTTTGGTAACAACAACCACAGAGCACATATTGTGGTAATGTGTCAAAATGTAAAAACGGTGTACATTGAATCCTAGTTTTAAATTCGGATGACATTCCATTATAAAAAGTGTTTCTTGGTACCAATCTTATTAGTTTAAAGTATTTTCAACATTTATATGTAGTCTTTTCTGTAAAATAAGCCGATGACAGTAATTTTGGCTGACAGTCAAATAAAAATGTATCCCAAAATGTGTTGTTGCTAAGTGAAAAACTCGAGAACGACTCGACCAATAAGCCTACCTATATTTTTTCCCCCGCTAATATAGCAATATTTTTTTATAGACGAAAAGAGACGGCCGAAAATCGCCCCAAAGTCGTTTTGTGTTTGTTTATAGGAAAACTTACGAAGACCTGACAATATTTTTTTGAAAATACTTAAGTTAAATTAAAATTGCAAAACTTATATTCAGTTTCTTCTTATCGAGTGGGATATAAAAGTACCACGAAAAGAGGAATGTAAGAATCTAAAAATGATCAACCATTTCCGAAAACAAAATATAATGTCAACATTTTTACGGCTCGGACAACCAGACATTCAGCCAAAGGTAAGTTTCGTTCAAAATATCTTACATGGTTAACCAAGGTAAACACATTTAAAAAACAAAATAATTCTAATTACAGATTATATGTATATTTCTCACACTCAATAAACAGTATTCGCCTTTAAATATCCAATAAAACGCATAAAAAACCGTTACTCTCGGCCGTACAGAAAAATGCCTTTGCTATATTATTTCAGAAAGGTAACATGTCAAGTATTCTCTGTGACCGGTCTGTCTAGCCTGTCATAATAAAGAATTTTGTTGGTTCAATTTGGGTAATTAATAATAATGTAATTTAAAACAACTTGCACCGATATTGAGTCAATTTTCGAATCATTAGTGCCCATATACTACATCTAAACACCATTTCTCGTTTGTCAATAAGTTTGTTGGAGATGATAGCTTTAGGAACATTCCAAATAAAACAGGCGCCATCGTATTAAGGAGAGTACCTACATTAGAAAAGGTGGTTTGTTTAGCATTGAAATTATTAGGAATTGGAAGTACCTGATAGCGATGACGTATTTAGGCCTTTAATTCATGGTCGTATTGGTTCTTGGCATTTCTGTAAAGTCTATTTTTTATATTATTATATGTCACAATTCAGTAAGAACGGAACACACAGAAGACAGCATTATTGTAATTGTAAATCGGGTAGCAGGACTGTTGGGTGCTAAGACGTTATGGTTATCTATATTTTTTGTCTTGGCGAAGATTTATTTCAGACGGACTAAGTCCACCTGCGTCTATTTCTTGACGACATTTTAATTGACAATGATTTAATAAAATAAATGATAATTCGTCAAACGGCATTTTATTTTATATCCCTATTCAATTGTTTATTAAGTTACGATGATAGTCGATCGAGCGGAATATTATTTATTATGCACATTATTGCTCATAATAACCAAAAACAACCACTTAGATATACTTAAGTATCTGTGTATTACTTTGATACTCAAAATAGTTAGTTTTGTTAAGATTTTAGTTTTAAACTTGCATAAGTTATATAAAAATATCTATGGCATTGACTAACTTATCAATCTTTATAAAATCATTTAACTTTAAAACCCCACTATCTACGGCTCGAATTACTATATATTCTTAAATAAGACTTAAAAACAAACCCAGAAATCTAATTTTGGTTGTGACGCATGAATTTTAACTTTTGGGGCAAACAATGTATGGAGCCTCGGCCGTTTCCTTTATGTCGGCAAAGAATAGGCACGTTGATAGGAATGATAGAGATACTTAGCGTATGATATATGCACGTCATATAATGCATGTCGCACGTTCTGTGGGCGTTGGTCAGCTTTGGCTAAAATTGTAAATGGTCGCAAGTGGGCGATCGGTCTGACATAAATTACCCGCAATGCGCTTGCAGCCTCG
Source organism: Anania crocealis (assembly GCA_949315895.1). Classification (NCBI taxonomy): domain Eukaryota; kingdom Metazoa; phylum Arthropoda; class Insecta; order Lepidoptera; family Crambidae; genus Anania; species Anania crocealis. The sequence continues at coordinate 13,128,716 of OX438862.1, forward strand.
TCTCATATCGTTCGGCATGGTTCTATACTGCATACGCTGCGTCATAGGCTATCAAAATGTAGAAAGTTAGTACAATGCACATTTTTCCTCTTGGTGTCAGCCTAAAATAGAATGGCACCACCCCTTTTAGTTCTACGGGTGTTACAAGAAGCGAAATGATGCAGCACTGGCAGAAGGAGACGAGCAACAGTAGCAATAAAAATAAAATTGCAGCGAATTTCAAAGCATTAAAAATCTAATTTATACTGAAATCATTCTTAAAAGAAAGGAATGAGAATGAGTCCGTTGTGAAGAGAAACTGTACTGGTATAAAAGTTTGTACGATATAAGGGCCTACGAATGAATAATAAATTCCTATGCTAGCGTTAAAGCAAACTGACACAGTGTGGGTAATCTTACGGTATGTCGAATTCAAGATTTTCGTTAGATAGTGCACGTTTTTCTACTTAATTAAAGTATTTTGCACTTTTCACTTGCACATGCTTTTGTAATGTAGATACTGTTCAGATGAACTTTGAACATTTGGTCAGCGACTTGTGCTGGCCTACTCCAGTTCGATCAAAACGTCATCCCAGCAACTTGCATAGACAACACTAGTTTAAGATCTGTTTGTGTGAATAAATGATATATAGACTAAAATTGCCATCAACTTTGATCAGTCGTGAGTCTGCTTGACTGGCAGTGAGAAAACATCCACGTCACCTTATTCCTCACCACCTTCCGTCTGCTACCTTAGGTATTATGGTGCAGATATCCCGTACTTATTTATATTTATCTATCACACATTTATACTGTAGGTTAGGGCTTTAGGGACTTAGGAACTTAGGGACCTAGGGACACTAGGCCTATAGGGATAAGGACACATAATGGGATTTGGACAGCAATTTCTAATCCTCCCTGTTGTATAATTGTTTCATGTGTAGCTAGCCAGTGCCTTAACAAGAGACCATACTCTACATTCACTTACACAATAACACTAATACAGAAACATTAGTCGTCAGCTACACATACATTTAGTCTAGATCTTTTATTTTATTTATTTATTTATTTATTTATTTATCTAATATGTAATATTTGCGTAAAAAAATATGTATTTTGGTTTAAAAAGGTTGCAGAAGGCTAGAAAAATTATGTGATAATACTCTAATCAAAATAAACGCGAATAAAAATCTTATTTGAAAACTGTGTACTTAGGTGACTTTTATAATATATAGAAATCGTAATATATTTTACATAATTGGTAGGTATGATGCACCTAACAAGTAGCTTTAAACTCAAATCCGATGGACGTGCATCGGAATCAATGTCGAGGAGAAAATTTACAAGTTTTAAATACAAAGTAGCCATGCATTTAAACTAGAAGCTACCTGCTTCTATTTGAATACATGGCAATAATATTAATACACGAACACTCAAAGAGTTTACTTTCAAACAAAAAAGGGTCTTTTTGCTTGTTTATTTTCATTGCAGAACGTAAGTAAAGATGCCTAAAGGCGTTATTAATGCTTATTACATATTATTATTAAAACAAGACTGTCCATACAAATTAAAGTTGTCCATCTGCATAATTACCGGTCTATTTAATTAAAGACGACATTGAATATGCTTTGTTAGGATTTCTTTTGTAATTTGTATGATATGTTTTGCAAGTCCATAATTACATGCACAACAATTACTGTTGTTGTTTTGTTTTAAGAATAATTATTATGAGTTCAGGAAGCAATTGAAACCACAAAATTGGAACGGCAATATTTTTAAAATTAATACAAATTATTGCATTTAAGTCTTGTGTTACAATATTGTATTCAAACATTTTCAGTAGGAATAAAAGGAAACAATTTCTTAACTGTTTCATGATATTCTAGCGGCATCATTTTTGTATTCAAAAAGTGGCGTGTGCAGAAAGAAAAAACAATGTACGAATAACACGTAAACCAGAATCAATATATCACCCATCGCTTGCCGGTAACATTGAACACTCTTGTGCTAAGAATATTATTGGACTTATTATGGATTTTGAAAATTATTTTGCTAATGATTTCTGCTTGTTAACACCGGCCTTAGTACCTTCACCACAATACCGGCACTAACACTGATTGAGCAGGCACTATTTCATGCAGGAAAACCGCCCGCCCTCCCTCAAAAATGCATGCAGTAGGTACAGTTAATAAATAAATAAAATTGATTTATTTCAGATGATGTGTCCATATGTTTGTTAGTATCAGAAAGGAAAAACTTATAATTATGTTAGTATGTATCCTTATGTGAAAAAATATCTAAAAAGTAATTTAAATATCTGCCTGTACTGCCCGACACCCCGGCCACATGTGTGTGTGTGTGTGTTAATGCAATTATTAGTTCCCAACAACAATATAAGAAAAACATCGACGCGTTTCGCCACTTCACGTAGAATCCTCAGGAGATGTTGTCGCCGAAGGGAGCATTTTTGAAGGAGGGCGGGCGGTTTTCTTGCATAAAATAGTGCCTGCTCGATCAGTGTTAGTGCGGGTAGTGTGGTGAATGTACCTAGGCCGATGTTAACAAGCGGAAATCATTAGCAAAATAATTTTCAAATCCATAATTAGTTATGGATTTCCGCAAAGTAACGCCTGAGTCTTTAAATACTTGGTTACACCATCAAGGCAGTGCGGTGCAACCACAATGTCCATTCAATGTTGCCCTTAGTGTAACCAAGAAAATTTCTTTAAAATGCAGGAAAGTTAAATATCAGCCAGAAACTAGACTAATTATCATGGTCTTGATGTGAGTAGTGCACATCCTTGTTTTAAAATTTACCAGATGTTTTAATTTGTTAGGGGCGTCTCCCAGCATGCGTAGACCCAACAGCGATTGAGATATCAGTCGACACTAATTTATTAATTACATATATCGCACGCCTGGCTGAAATCCGGCGTAACTCAAAAATGAGTTTTAAGGCACGTATTTGTCAATTTTATAATAATGTAAGTATATATGAGTATAATCTGATTAATCCGGCTTTGCGATTGGCCAACACATGCAATAATCCGATACCCTCCGGCCCGCATCTCCCACTTTTTCTATTCACTCCGGTGATCCGGACATTTCAATAGTCCGTCAAACTCTGGTTTTTAACAGTTAATAATAATTAGGTACGCTTAAGTAAATCACACTCCCATCTAATCTTATAAATCCATATTTGTTACTGAATAGCGCCAGAACGGCAAATTATGAAATTTGACGCAAATAATAGTCTGGAACAGCACGTCATAGGCTTTTTATCCCGAAAAAATACACATGGAAGAATTTTTGATTTTTGTATTGCAAAAGATCGATATGATTTTTTGCATACTGTTGGTTTAGTAAGAGGTATATATAACATAGGCTTCATTTTATGCGCGACCGAAGTCACGGGCAACAGTTAAGCGGTTTATATATAATGGTTGCGCATTCCGGCATAGCTCAGCTTACTCAAAATTAATCATTTTTAGTGCGCTGAAGAAGTTTACCTTTGGTTAGAAGGTTTGACTTGAATCAGCAATCAACTAATCAATATAAGGCAAAATTAACAAGAATGGATACGTCAGTCAGAAATATTTACTAATGGTCTTTAGTGCTTCCTCTTCCGTTTTATTAATACTAATAAAAAAAGTTGATTAGCTGTCTTAATAAACAGTTTTAAAATTGTTAATGTACGTTCTATAGGAGAACGAGAAGCATAAATCTTTTAAGAACTATTTTAAACATAAGTTAGAAACACATACTTGTTTAAAAAAATATTTATTTATATTTAATGTGAAATTATTTTGGTGTTATTATCTCACTGTAAAAATTTATACATAAGTCTCATATTTGGTTCTGAATTTTAGCCACACTACTTTTGTTCAACCGATAGACAGGTGGAAGAAACTGCAAAATTGATATTGTTTCGTTGGGAATATGAGAAATATGATTGTCTGATTTGTAAGAATGTGGCGAATAATATGCTGCAAACTATTCGCTACAGCTTCAAGGTGGTTTCCGGTAAAACAAATTGAAAAGGCTGTATTTTGAATTGTATGATCTGAAAATATGAGGACAAACATATTTTCTTTACAAGATAAAGTTACTGCTTTTTTGCTATTTTTAGTTTGTAGCTAGTCAAGCTGAACATTTCCATATTTATTTGAACTTTTATCAAAATTTCGAGAATTGCTGAACTGATTTCGCACTTTTCTATACTCCGCTAGTTTATAATAATATCTATATCTCACCTATGGCAGTGTACCGTTCGTTGTTATTTTGATGTATTTATACATTTCAAAGAATCGTACAATGCAAATTATTATAAAAGCATAAATAAATTAGAACCGACAATCATTATTCTAAACAAAAGCGTCCAAATTGACGTTACTTAGCTATTGTAAGTGCTTGTATTATGAAGGCAGTTTTGCGTTCCAATCGTATCTTGTGGTTATAAAAACTTTAGTGTTTGTGAGATACTAAGTGTTTCTCACAAATATTGCACTGTATAGTAAAGTAAAGTATATTGAGTAAAGTATAACATACCTACTTTGATTTATATATTCGTGCTACATAAGTAACTTGAGCCGTCATGTTTTACCTACTTTATCCAACTGTTATTTTTTTGCGTCCGATTTTCTATATTATTTTAATAAGGTAAAAAATATATTTGGCGGTCTAATACGTTTGTTTATATAAGTCAAGCTGTTGCCTGTGACTTTGTACATGTGAAATAGGAAACAATTTCAAGGGAACCGTATGTTTTTCAATAATAAAAAGTGACCTATGTGCTATTCCAGCCAATAACCTATGTGTGCCGAATATCATCTTTATTCTTTTTGACGTCGTTTCAGCCGTTTTGATGTGATTGAGTAACAAACAAACACACATCAGAAAATTCGCTTTTATATTATTAGTATAGATTAGTAAGATGTGATCTAATTAATTGTAGATATATGCTATGTACCTATGGTAAAAAAAGTCACTGTATATTGCAAGTAATGCGAATCCCTGAAGATTTTTTTTATAGAATAACGTCCAAAACCAGGGTCATCGACATTGAATATGGCTTCAGTGTTCGTGAGAGCTTTGTGAAATGGGGTGCCGGGGATTTTAGCAAATATGTAGTGTAGGGCTAGAGATGTCTCTTACTAGTAAAAAAATCTAAGGGTTTTATCAAATATGGTTTTATTTCTGCTGTCTTCATAACGCTACTGATTCCCATTATTATGATGTTAAGGTGAAAGTCTGTATAAGGTGGTAATAAAAAACATTGACATTAAAAAAAAACAGAACCCCAAAATTTCATTACAGAAAAAGGAATCATTAAAAGAAAATATAAAAAGTCGATAAAGTATGACAAGAAGACAGGGACTAGTAAATAATCTTCTAAAAACGTGTAAAAATTGATCATTTAACCAAATAACGATGATTAAAATTGTTTCACCTTTGCCTCTTTTGTTTCTAAGTGTTAAATTGCAGAATAAAAAAATAAAGTACGCACTACTTTCTCTTACTTTTTTCCTTTATCTGTAGCCATATTTGTCGTCAAATTAAACTGTCACAGACAAAGGAAATGGTTGTAAGCTATGCTTACTATTGCCAAAGCTGTAGATTAAAGAAAAATAAATAAATGTACATTAGATTGTATTTGTTTCTTTTTCCACATTTTTTTTATAAGATGTAAATATATTGTAGTTTTTTATGTTTGTGTTAATTATTTTTGATTTCAACTAATTGGTTAAGTAATTATAGTATTATTGGATTAAATCTTACGTTATTTTGTAAACTAAGTAGGTTGCTCTATAAAATCAAAAAGGCTCGATATCTACTGGTGTTGTTTACAAATGGTTATTATTTTTTTGAACGTGTCTAAACTACTCGTACTTAGTAACTGTGTTTTTTAGATTGTCAATTTATCTTTACTATTGCTCGAGAGAGATTAAATTATTAGAGTTTGGCTACTAGAAATGTGTAAACGTTTTGGGAATCATAGATAATCTTGTCATAAAACATATTGAATGGCAGAGGAAACTAAAAGTACGTGCGTGTTTGAGTATTGATAACAATGACTAAGTATAAAGCAAGAAGTCTAAATTAATATTAACAAGGCTATACTTAATTATTTACGCACTCAAAACCTTAAATTATTCATGCACTTACCTAAGATAATATTCCCATTCATGACTGACTATTTATTTGTCTGTAACATACTCCTATTTAGTTATTCAATTCCTCAAAATATTGGTTACTTATTGTTTGAGTTCATTAAAAAATTACATACTTAAACTACGATTTCTCAAGCCAGGTTAGCAAAAAGATTTTATTAGGAACTACAAATCCCTTCAGATACAACCCTAGATTACGTACTTGTAGTATTCTCCCACATGGCATGGTTATTGCTTGCACCCAGTTACATGTTAAGATTATCGAAACAAGTTGAAAAATGTAGCAGCCCTAGGTCACTTCGCATCCTTTTGTCCGTGGCCGTTACTTTTCACCTACTTAGGGCTCCGGGCGAGCGAGAGCAGAGATGGGGGCTTGTTACCACAGATTGAAGGCTCGCGGTCGACGCCCGCTGATCCTGCATAAAAAACTGGAATGCTGCGCCTACCTATTTGCCTATACCGGCGAATGAGCTTCGGTACGGCAAGACAGGAATTTTAATCACACGTCTCGTATTTTCTTGCGAATTTAAATTAAATTGTGAATATTTTAAATGTTCTGTGCATATTTGTGTTGAACCATGAAAATGTACTTTAGATTTCTTCAAACACTACATAAACTGTAATTGTTTCACGCCAGGGTGACAAATAGACAAAATGATAATGAAGTTATCACATTGTTCATAATAAATAAACAAATATCTTAGTATTTCAGTTAGACGTGGATGCTGGTAGTGAAGATAAGTTTAATATATAAAAACTGTATACAAAACATCAAATAATAGCAACCAATGTGTGGGTTGACTGTAAAACTAAATAAATATATAAGTATAAAAAAGAAAAGGGGTTTCTATTAATTATGTATTTTTGGTTGGCTTTGTAACGTTGGTTACATACCACTCGTGTAACACAAATAATATATTTTTTGAGCTTCGGTTGTGATTGACCTATAAATTAGACTAAAATAATTAAAATTAAAACCTTCTTAGTTGATTATTAATAACTCTTTTAACCTATAAAATTAAAATGTAAAAATAATTATCGAAACTTAGAATGAACTATTGTTGAACCTTTATTAAAAGTTGTATATTATTGCTTATTTGCTTACTTGTGCTAAGCATAAGCTTAAGGTATTTTTAGTTATAGGACATAAATAAGTACCAATGTGTGTGATTATAAAGTAAGTATTGAAAAAGTGTAAGTATTTAAAAATAATGTTTAAAAAACAGATAATGTAGTAAATAATAAGTAAATTATATGAGACACTAAAAGCAGTATTCGCATGTACGTACTCGCCATTTTACTTTTATTATTCGTGCTACCGAGGTGGAAGATATAAATTAATATTTTAATTATCTTTTTTATTAAATATGCATTTATCATATTTGTCTTTAACAACTTTGACTCAATTACATAAACTAAGTAGGTACCTACATATATGTTTCATACCATTAGTAATTTAATATAATTATTTCCTCTATGACTAATGAGATTTTTCATTGTTTGACGTAATAATGTAATGTTTGTGTGTCTCAGTGTTTTGCATGTTATTTTAGATGAAGTTCTATGTACATTTACAATTACCGTCTTAAGATTTTACATTTAAAATGTGCTGCCTGAAAATATTCTCGGTCATATTTTGTTATTTAGTATGTTACTTTATAAATATATGTAATTATAGGGTAAGGTATTACATAAAACAGTTCATATTCATTCATTTCATGTTTTATTTTTTGTTTATCACTTTTTGACACAGTCAATTTTGTAAATTTTTACAATAAATATTTTTTATTATGACTAAGTTACAAAATATACAATGATAGGATTCTAAATTACACAAACTAGACTAAAACTATTTTATCACAGATAGTGGCAATGTTGCCATTTTAAGTCATTTTGTAGTAAAAGGCATGCTTTGCCTCTAAAACACAGCCTGAGTAGGCTTCACAAATATACATCTTTCAAATTAATCCAGGAAACTTAGTCTCAGACGGTGACATTCTATATTGATAAGTAAGTATACATATCTGTCTACCGCAATGACAAGATTTATCTTCTGTTAAATGTCAATCTCAACATGGCTTGAATAGCTAATGAATCATAAAATGTCTACATCAAAGATTTATGTCTAACTTCGACATTACATATATGCAAGGAACATACCTTCTGATAATTATATTTTAGTATCAATATTTTTTAGAAAACAGTATATATAATAGAGTAAAAAGTGGAATTTATTACAAGACTTCAGACTATCTTATTGGCTAAGCATATTTACACTTCTCAACTACATTTAGAAATTATATTTACAATACATACGTTAGCAGACTAGCCATCACATTTTAAACAGTCGTATTACACATCCTATGGTCCTTATCACTTCACTGTTTACATTGGTACACTCACACATGGACGGACATAGTACGTGGAGATGCGCGCGGTGGGACCTGGTGGGGCACGTGCGATGGATGAGGGGGTAGCACAGGGTGGGCTCCATGGACTGGAGGAGGTGGTAACGCTCCCAAATGGCTGCGAGGGTGATGGTGCCTGTGCATAGCGACACCGCCCCCTGGACTAGGTACGCCTCTAATCCTCTGATTAGCAGGCACATCTGGTAACGCAAACCGCAACTTTTCCCAAAACAATTTATCTCCCGAATGAAGATACGTATTAGTTTTCAAATACAGTCTTATATCTTGGTCGAGATCTTTCTGCGGTACATCACCGAGTAACACCACTATTAGTCTTCGTCTGCGGTCTCTCAACACACGATGATGAGCTGATTTAAATTCAAAACGACACCATTCTGATCTTATAAAGTTTTCACTGAGCACCATTATGGTGCGGCGCGATGATTCTACAGCCTGTGCTATGTTATCGGCCACATACCCGCCTACGGGTAAGTCTCTATAGTGTAGGCACAACTTGTAAGATGGATCCCCACCTTCCAATACTGGCGCTAACTCTTCCGTGACCCAGGCTTCGTCTTTTGAACTGTAACTCACAAACGCGTCAAACATTTTTTCGCGATCTTCTCGGTCTATGTCACTCGTCCTATAAAACAGTCTAACTCCAAACTTAGAATGAAACCACACTCGCATTTCTTGTCTGAATATAAATACAATCATGCTCACAAATGACACCAGTAAAAATGCGACAAGAGTTGCCACAAGTAGCGGAATGTAATCTGGTACTTCTTCGCTAGTAATTATAGTTTTTGTAGCTGTAAGATTACCATTAATGCTGTTATTTATACTTGGAAGTCCCGTACAGATACTGCCATTTTCATTGATGATGTTAAAACCAGAATCTGGTATATTGTAAACACTATCGTCATAGTTTATTAGGTCTGTGTGATTATTCTTTGCATAAAGGCATTTTATGTTTGATAAATCTGTTATTGAACTCACTCGTTTTGTCCATTCACGGAACATTTCAGTGTATTCACAGTCACATGACCACGGGTTGAATGAAAGTGTTATTTCTGTTATCGCTGGATTGACTTGCCATACAGTCAGTGTTACTAACCTATTATTATGCAAGTGTAATAACTTTAATCGAGACATGTGATTGAACATTTCTTTTCCAATATGTTTTATTTTGTTATTGTTAATATACAGTTCACGCAAATTATCCAAGCCCCCGAATTCTTGCCCTTCAATTGTAGTCAAGCTATTGTGATCAAGATGAAGTATTTCAAGTTCTCTTAGGCCATTAAACGTTCGGTTGTGAATAGTTTCGATATTTGATGAGTTTAGAAATAAAATCTTTAGCCTCTTTCTTCCTATAAAAGCGTGACTTGGAAGCATTTTAATGTCGTTACCGTCGAGATACAGTTGCGTGGCCTCCATCGGTATTCTTTCGGGCAACGTTTTCACATACCCGGCATTTGAGCACTCCACAACATTAGCTGACCATGATTGATCGTGATAACACGTGCAATTATTCGGGCAACTCATTTCACAGTCGCAGGCATCAAAATCACAGCAGTGGCACAGTGCAAAACAATGAAATTCATATTTACACAAAAACTGATGAGATGCGGCGTCGACCAAAGCAACATGTGAGTTTCCACGATTGTAAAGTAATTTGCAGTTTATGCTATCCAAATCCATTAACTTTGGCTGGGTTCTTGCCCTGTTTCCAGTGTTTATTTTTTGCAGCCATTCCATCGTACAATCGCATTCTAATGGGTTTCCGCCTATGAAAAATTCTGGCACTGATTTATCTTGGGGCACTGCAGAGATTCGCAACGAGTTTGGATCTAAGTTTGTTATTTTATTACCATACAAATCCACTCTTGTTAAGTTTGGTTTCTTGAAAAACGTATATGATTGCACTTTAGAGATAAGATTATCATTCAAATACAACATTTCCACTGAATTGGGTATTGCACTGCCAGTAATTTCCGTTAATCTGTTTGAGCTGGCGTCAAATGTACTAAGAGATAGGCGTGATTCTATTTCGAAATAATTTCCAAGTTCGGCAATTCTATTTGCATGAATGTCTAACCACTGCAATCCAGTTGGTATCATCGCATAGTCAAAAGATTCCAATTGGTTGTCAGAAATATTCAACCAGACAAGATTATGTAAGTTGACGAAAAGTCCTCTAATATCTTTTAGAGAATTTCCATCAAGTCTGATTGCTTGCAAGTTAACGTTTGCGTCGAAAGCTCCGCTTTCGATTCTCTGAATTTTATTCCTTGACAAGTTTAATATTTTTAGGGAGGTCATTCTGTCAAACACTCCTTTTGTAATGTTGCCAATGTTGTTCTCTGTCAAACGTAATCCATACATTTGTTGCATTGTCATAAATGATGCATTCTCAATGCTGACAATTAAGTTTTCACCTAGGTCCAGAGTTTTAAGTTGAGGTATTTCTTTTAGAGCAGTTGGAACCTCATCGAGCCTATTTCCATTAATATGCAAGTCTTGTAACGATGAGCAATTGCGCAAGGCATGTGGGTGTATTTTAGAAATGCGGTTGCTATCTATTGACAAAACAGACAATGCCTGCAAGCCAGTAAATGCATAGCTCTCAATATTTGTCAGTCTATTGTTCGATAAAATTAATGTGTGCAAATTGCTGAGTGAACTGAATACATTTTCTGGAATATGTTCTATAAAATTTTCCTGCATTTTCAATATTTGCAAGTTATGTAAATCTCTAAATAACGCGATTTCCATTTTTGATACTCTGTTGTGTGAGAAGTCAAGGTAAACCAGCCGTTTTAATCCAGAAAATGTGGAGGTGTTTATCCAGTCTGATGTCAATTCGTTGTTTGATAAATCTAAAACGAGTAACTGATAGAGATCACTAAATAGTCCTGGCGCCAAAACTGTTATTGTGTTGTTGTTCAAATATATCTCTTTTAGTTCTTTAGTATCACTAAAAAGTTCAGGAGGTAAGCTTGTCAGCTGATTATCAGAAAACTTTATCGTCGTCAATGAAATTAACCCTTCCAAAGCTTTATCGGCAATAGAATTCATTCCGTTGCTCTGAAGGTAAAGTTTTTTTAATCTCCGTAGACCAGATAGAAGACCAGGAGGCAGGGTATCAATAATATTTCGTGAGAGATCCAATATGGTTAAGTTATCACCGCATTTTTCCGTAGGATGTCTGTGAGCAGTCGAAAATTGGAAATGACTGATATCTCGCATTCGGTTTCCCGTCATATTAAGATATTCTAAGTTTCTGAGCGTACAGAGTGCTCCCTCGGGAAACGATAACATATTGTTTTCACTTAAATCCAGTCTCTCAAGATTTTGAACATCTCTTGAGAATGCTGTAGGCGTAATTTCGAGTGACATAGTAGACCATTCTGTGTTGTGAGTTTTTATTGTTAAATTTCTTAGTTCGCGAAGACCGGTAAACGCACCATCAGATAGGTTTCCAATCTTGCAATATTCTATTGTAAGCTCTCGCATCTCAATCAACTGTCGGAAGCTGCCGGGGGCTAGTGAGCTTTGAAACAAAAGTGCATCGCTGCACTCGAGGTGTAATCGCACTGTTAAATGTGGTTGTATTGCACTAAAGTTTGTGTTTTCTAATTCACTGTTTATAGTCCTTAATCGGCACTGTAACGCAACTCCAGAGCCGTCGTCATCGGTTGTCCACCGACACTCGTCAGGTGCTTGGTATCGCGCACCCGTAGTTGCCGATAGAGAAGCGCTCCACGCTGTCAATGCAGCGCTGATCACCAGCAGCGCCCGTGTAACACACGTCGGACACATTGTTTTGGTTTCACTAACTTCACTTTACATACTTCAATTTCCAATCAGCTGGCACTGAAATCGCACACGAACATCGCGTCGAATACGCACACTAGTTCATTTTGATTTTCCTAAGCCTATTTCACTTGCCGGACCGGCCACTTAACTCGTTTCTCGCGCGAGCACTAATTGGACGGGATCGTGTTTGTCGCTACACTATCGTAGCGGACGTGACACATGCGCTCGCTTAGAGGTCTGGGGTGGAACTGACTTCGCGTCGAACCTGCGGTGCGCTCGCGCACAAGGCCGCGTCGGTTCACGCGTTCCAACAGGTAAAGCTTAGCTTGGAGCGAAAAGGCGCTAAGCGCCTGTTATGTGGCCCTATGTTCCGCTCTATCCGTTGTACGGTAGAGCTTGTCAGAAAAATACACTTTACACACACTAGCAAGTCCGTCACACAAACTACGGAGTGAAACCGCTTTTTGTAGAGCTCGATCGAGCTTTCTTGTGGTATGTGCGAGTGGGACCGAGTGATGGTGCGGGGTAAGAAGCTTTCGGCGTGTGGTGGGGGCTCTAGGCAGCTGGCCAGGTAGTGCGCAGGCGCATTGCCACAGTCACTGCTTGTTAACACTCCCGTTGATAGAATTGTATTGCGGACATTTGACGATTGTTGACATTTTGTTTACTCAATATCGTTAATGAAATGAAAAGATATTGCTTCTGTAATATGAGCCATTTGTTCGCCCGTGAATTCTTCAAAACTTACTAATGGTGAATTTCAAAGCTTAGAACCTCTAAAATAGTTCAAAGATTAAAACTATTGTTGTTTCATATTTAAAATATACAATTATACCATACATGTAGTAATGTTACATTTTAAAGTTTGTTTATTGTAGTAGTATAAAATTATAGCTTTTTTAAGTGATCGTAGACTTGAACAATGAACAGTTTTTCTAGTCTACGACCACTTTAAAAAGCTAAAGACACAGAACTGTTCTAATATAAAAATAAGCAATAATTATACTATGAATTTCTTGTATAAAAATGCATATGAATCTTAACGAATAAAATCCAAACACATTTTTTTTTTAAACATTTAAGTGCCTTTTTGAAGAAATACTGGGATGTTGCAAAGTGTTCTTATATCGATGTGTATAATTGTAATTTAGTGTGATCAAATCTTTTGAGATTATACAATGTATATGCAATCAGATATTTACAATATAGGCTACAGGGATACATACACAACCTTAACACACAAAAAGAGGGGGGTTGAGGGGTTAGAAGTTAGGTAAGTCAGTAGAGCCATTTTGGAGTGCGACCACAAATACCATTTCACACGGGTTTTTTAACCTATTTAAAAAAAGGAGTTTCTGAATCCTATATACGAATTTTTTTTAAAATAATAATAGATAACATTATCCTATTTATTGTAGTGTCTTTCTTCAAAATTAATGTTAGTAAGTGTACCCTATAGCAATATTTTATAAAACTGTAATTTAAAATTCGCTATTCTCCTCTTAGCACACGCGATCGGATCGGACTAAATTAGACTTTCTGCAGAACTTACTGCTTAATTTGATTTTATTTTAGTTAAACGTTTTGATATAATTTCCCACCATCCCATGCCAGACCTCTCATCAATTTAAACATCTGCACATTATGCATTTTGTGTAGCCGCCAATTTGTTGAGCACCGTTTGATTTAACAAATTGTAGTAGAATATTGCTATATTATTAATAGCAGCTGAAGAGTTGTTAGATTCATTCCTGTTATTAAGGGCTGTATCTGATTTTTTCAAATTCACAAAAACCGACAAAGTTTCTTAACTGCATATTTTTGGGCGTGCCTTTTGTGTCCGACCATTTATAAATCGACCTCGCTCTATTTATTGTGTTCCTTATTTCTCACCTGATTTGTGCAAAAAATGGAGTACGTGCCACTAAACAAAGAAAGTTATCTTTACCTGCACTCGACCAACCGTACAATGTGCCCTAATTGATGGTTGGATGATGAAAACATGTATTGTATCCTTTTTCGAGATGATGATTCGAAAGTATTTTAAAAATATATATATTTTAATGGAATGTTAAACCTATTATTCAACATAAAAATAAGGAATCGTAAGATTAGCATTAAGCAAATCTTGCGCTTCCTATATTCTTAGCAATGACAACTTTGTAATAATATATGTCTCTAGTTTTTAAAATAAATCCTGTTACAAAGGCCAGGATAAATATTGCGGTTAGACATTGTACCCCATGTGCTGTCCATTAAACTTTATGAAGTGCAATGAAATGATAGTTCGCTAAACAAATACAAAGTAGATTTTGTCATTAAGTATCTATCATTTTTAGGGCTCCGTAGCCAAAACGCAAAAAACGGAACCCTTATAGTTTCGTCAAGTCTGTCTGTCTGTCTGTCTGTCAGTCTGTCCGTCCGTATGTCACAGCCACTATATTCTGAAAGTATTAGCATTACACAGTTGAAACTAAGCAGGTAGTTGTATCTTGTAGACTGCATTACGATTATCGTACAAAAAATAAAAAAAATAATGATATTTAAGGGGGCTATCCATACATGGAACTAAAAAATTTTTTTTTTACTCAAACCTATGAGTGCGTATAAATACGGTATCTATGGATAGGTCTTTTAACATGACAAAGAGGTTCCTAGAACCATTTTTTCCCATAGTCTAACATTTGGAAGATAGACGCTTCTTATGTGGTAAAATGGGCATCCCCCCTCTAACTTTTAAACTGATCAAGTGAAAATTTAAAAAAAGTACATAATGTAGACACATACTTTCAACGAAAATTGGTTTGAGCGAGATCAAACCGGTACTTTTTGAGATATTATAATAATATAGCACATTTTCAACAACCGCAAATATTACTTTGTCCTTCATACAAACACTATGAAAAACAAAGTTTTTTTTAAATACTGTGGTATTTTGGCTAAGTGGAAGTAAGTGGGCCCCTAATTCAGTTACGCACTTGGCGGGTTTTAGTATTTAAGTTTGTTCCTTTCTTAATATCGTCGCTTTTGTATAGAAATGAATAGTTACTTAATATGGAGCAATAATAAATGGTCGTGATCATAATTTTGTTTGGTGTCGAGATGATAGGAGGACGGTTGGCGCGTCGGTCGCGCTGCGCTATTTATGCGAGGTGTTGCTGGCTCGAACCCGAGGCGCCTGCTATATCTCAA
Organism: Anania crocealis; assembly: GCA_949315895.1. Lineage (NCBI taxonomy): Eukaryota > Metazoa > Arthropoda > Insecta > Lepidoptera > Crambidae > Anania > Anania crocealis. The sequence goes on from OX438862.1 coordinate 13,144,287, forward strand.
TTGCAATAAATTATCTCCTTTGACACGCGAGCAGCGGAAAATTTGCAATCGCACAACTACGGACCGAACCATTCGCGTCCCTCCTTTATGTAAACAGCGCAAATGGCTTTGTAATGGGAATCGCGTCCGTCCCACTATGACACCGGCTCAATATTTCAAACCGGGTCCCACGGGTCGTTTGTCCACATCGCGCCTAGCACCGTCCCGTACAATGGGCCAGCGGGAGATCTCTCCTTCGACTTTTTGTCGTAAGTGGCGAGGCGTTTCTTGTCCTGACTCCATAAAAGAATAGATTGCCGGTAAATCGCTGCTTATTGTGGCGCTATTTAATTCGTATTTCGAGGGCTATCCGACCGTTATAACAAAATGCTCGTATTCAATTTACCGTGCTTCATGTCGACACGCAACTGTCTCGGGTGTTGGATTGTTGCGTGGGTACATGTGTTTGATGTGGGTCAGTTGCCTTTATGATTCATGGAAGAACGTTCGAAGCTAAATTGAACAGAAACGTTATTGTTTCACATCCGCCTCTTGAATTATTTTCAAAGTTGCGTGATACCACTACACGATGTAACGATTTTCCGTGTTGACAAAAAAAAAAATAGCACAAAATTCATGTAAAATTAGCTTAACTTTACATACAGAAATTGCATGCATCGAGTTCTTCCGTGATCATGGCGCTTGCAACAGTGCCGAAATATCGGAAACTCAATATAAATAAGGTACATGGTATTAACCACGAATCAAATAACTCTGGTGATGGTGACCATGAAAGTTTAAATCATCAATATATTTACCTAATCCTAACAAAACAAGTTCTTTAAATAGTAACTTTCTTAGGGGTCAGAACAATGTTAGTGATATTGTCCACATTTATCTAAACCTAAATACAAATGAATCACCGAAATCTATGTTTCTACGCGCATAACTTCCTATCAGTACCACAAGAAAGTGTGTTAAGAGGAAATACAAGGGCCGTTTTTCCATTCAAACGTAGTCCCCTGTTTCCTCCCTGGATAAAGCCAGTAGAGCAATAATTTTTATTACAAAAATCTAGGGCCACAATTGGCATGTTCCTATGTTTTCTTTTTTTTCATAAATTAATTAATGAAACAGATATGAGCCTCAAATATAGAAAAAGTTCACCAGATTTTCTGCTGTGTTCAAACATTTAGAAAACAAATTAGGCAACCAATTTAAAAGATCCGAAAATAATACCAGCGTCGATCCTCCCAGTTAATGCGTACACGTTCGATTTAAATTCGTTTTATCGGACGGCTCCATCAGCGCGTAAAACCGTTCCGTTGATTTCCATTAAATTATTAATTTTTGTAATTTCATTGCCTAATCTCCGGCGACAGGCCCGATACCGGTGCGACACTTATCTCGGTGTCGGCGGACACATATAATCCATTAAGTCGTCATTTCCACTCCGCTGATCATTCCTCAACCACGCGTCACCCGCCCCCGGCCCGACGTATGTATGCCGTATTGTTCGCTACTGCTTTATCTGCTCTAAAGTCCTTTCGATGAACCTCACTGAACACATTATATACTTTAAAACAATAGACTCAATGCTCATAACGCAATGCGGTCACAACATCAAAGGTTTATCCTTGTCGACTAATGGACTAGTTTGTTATCTAATCGGGTACACGGCGGACCTATTAATAATTTCCCACATAATTTTCTAATTAACGTCCGTGCGGGGCGGAGCCTCTGGGTACACGAAAACGGAAATGATGGGGATAGTCGTACGTAAATACTTATAAATTAGTTATTTGCATGGGTTCTTACGCCATTCGGTATCACTATTAATTTGAGATTTTTCCTTTATGTTTCAGGTAATTTATGGAGACAGGTAAACAAAAACTTTTATCAAAAATTTTATAAACGATTACGCAAATGCACAGATTAGTGCGACGAGGCGTATCTGCAAGGTGCGTACTGCGAAGTGCAAACATCAGTATTATGTTACGGAGTTAACCCTTGACAGGTTAAAGTGTAGCGTGTAAATTGGAGAGATTTTACACGTGAACAGAGGCCTTAGTAGTGCGTCAGATCGCGACACGGGCAATTTGGCCCGAGAGGCAGCTCGGGGTTTATTTGTTCGCCGCGGCACCTGGCGATTCAGGACCCGCTGGGTATCGGACAGAGGAAACTGTTGAGTCGAATGTGATTACAAATTTTAAAAGTGGTAGAACTAGGAATAATAAAATACGATAAGTGTTTTTTTTTATAAGCACTTAAGACAAATTATCTACATCTACACTAATATTATAAAGAGGAAAGATTTGTATTTTTGTGTGTGTGTATGTTTGTAATGAAAAAACTCAAAAACCACAACCGATTTTGATGAAATTTTGTAGGATGGTCGATTAGACCTTGGGGAAGGATATATGATGGCTAGGATTTTTGACTGACTTTAAAAAAAGGGGATTATGTTATTCAATTTAATAAAAAACAATAATAACTACTTAACGCGGACGAAGTCGTGGGCAAAGGCTAGTGTAATACAAAAGTTTTGCTTAATTAATACAACTAATTAGGACAATATTACTTGCTCATCATTAATAATTAGCATTTGATTGTGTTTATTAAATTATGTTATAATAGCAAGTAAATGGAAAATATAAATAATTCCTTAAATAGAAATGACGGTAGGTACATATAAAATATGTAAAAAGCTAATCGTAACCAATTTTTATTTATTTTTTAGAATTACATAATCAAAAATATTGAAAAAACTCTTATATTTTACATCGTAAAGTCTTATAGTGAATTCGTTGATACCAAAAATGTCTTAGTAGCTTCATGGCTGAAATCAAATACCTACCTAATTATGTAGTCGGTAAATAAACTCCAAATGTGCAATTAATGTTTTTAGGAAAGGTACCATAGAATCAAAATAAAAAAAATATTATCTTCTATTGAAAATTAACTTTGTTTATTTTAATAATGTATACATATTATTGAAAGTTTAAAAGACTGATTCTCAATTATGAAAGTATAAAATTAAAACTGGCTTCTCCACGCAGCTCCTCGTTCTCAGGGATGCGGACGCGCGACGTGACGTCGAATGGGACCGGTTAGATTACGCATTGTCGTGGCACAATTAGAAACTGTTGCGGAGCCCTGGCTCACTTTGTTATTTGCAAACAATCGCGTGACATCTGCGCGCCCCACTATATACACCCAATGTCACGGGCCTCATATATTATAGACTGGCATAGACCATCTGCTAATTGCGTTCATTCTTTTCTATTGAAACGCTTTTGACATAAGTGTTTATGATACCATCATTCCATAAGTTCATAGATTTTGCAATGTAGAGCATGAGTGACTTTGTATTAGTGACTCAATAAAATTATTTTTTGTTGCTTCATTTTTCAACGAAAAAAGATTAACATAAATTATCCAACAGTAACTCAGAATCACGCATCGGATTTTAGTAATACTAAATAATAAATTATACAGCGAAAACACGAGTTAACTTGACTAGTTTTTATCGGATGGTTTTGTTTATTTTTTCTCTACAAGGCCTTTTTGTGCATCTTTGTAAGGACTGATTCACGTAAATTTATAGAATACAGCAAATTACGATGTATATAAATGATACTTTATGGTTCAATATAAGGATTTTGTCTTTAGCTACGCTAGGTACCGTGATGACAGGTTAACACAATGGGTCCAGTGTCCAGTCCAGTCCAAGCATGTGAAAAAGATTTGTGTAAATTTTTATAGCTTAGTTTGATGAAAAAAATTGTAGAAATCTGTTGGAAAGTCATTTTATCCCGAAAATTATAATCCTTAATTTCTTGATTTTGAAAATTGATTTTGCTTGTTCCTTTGATGGTTGTATCTTATTTAATTTTTTAGTAGATTTAGTTTGAAATATATCGTTACAGAATTTATAACCATTAGTCTAAGTTTAGTCATATAACTATGCCAAAATTCCTTATATTTTTGTACTGACTATTTAATTAAGATAAAACAATAAATATTCGTATTTTATTGAATATTTGTTTACTTTTTGAACATTATTAACGATATTAAAAGATCATTAAGCAGTTTTGAAATAAACACGTGATATTTTCGGGGTCCGCTGGACCCGGTAGCGAGCGTTTGTGTTGCCATTTTGAAGCGCGAGTCCTTAAGTGTTAAGATATAAGTTTGGTTGAGAGGCCATTCTAAAAAGTAAAAGATCTTCTGTTTAATGTTGATTTAACTATAATTAAACGAAAACAATTACGCAGAAATGACTCGTTATTACCAATCAAATTACTTTCGACTGATTACTTCTGGCGATTGCATTGTATAGAGCGTGTAAATCCAACATATTAGTCATTGTAACGAATCTGTTTCGCCTTATTTCGTTAACAAGGCGCACATTGTCTACTTTGAATGGTGAGCGCCGAGTAATGATTGATGAACGGTTCACCACAACACACTCTGTCAAGACAGTAGGTCCACTAGTATTTTTGATAGTGAAAACATAGTGTAACAGGCCTGAATGAGTTGGTTGTATCATAATAACTTATTGTTGTCAACTTACCTTCTTCTGTATTCTTTATCAATGGTCTAAGAGCATGAGAGAAGTGTACGGTGCTGTGTTAATATAAATTATTTTGGCAATACAGTTTTTAGAATAACTAAACTAAAATGTAAAGGTTATCATTTAAACAACTAAAATAACAACTGTGTGTTTTTTTAACGACGTGTCAATGTTTAATCAATCTTGGAGAGGTTTTTTTTGTAAAAGTAGAAAAAAATAATGTTTTTATGTTACCCGTCTTAAATAAAACCTACGCTATTCTGAGAGAGCAGTCTTATTGACTGTGTACTAATCAGCATCAAGCCTACCGTTCTTAATTATACTGTGGATCTTCTGACTCATTGGATAACAGACAATAGTTATCAATACTGATATAAAGTCCGGACGTCCTTTTGTTTCGAATGCTTTCAACGTCTCCACTTATCTAATGAGCAACTTCTTGGGGATGTCACAAATGGGGAGGATGCCACAACATTCTTGGACTATTTTGTAGAGTATCCATCAAATATCAATTTATTTTGCGCTTGTAAAATAACGAGGACTTATATAAGCGTAGAATTTGTTACTACGCATGTGTCTTGAAGTCGGCTGCTCTGTTTTAAACGTAAAATGAAAGTTGTCAAAGCCATGTCATACAGTAACAGTTTGTTAGTTTATTAAATTATGTCAACGTATAATACTTGTCATTTCATTTTTACAAATTAGTATACTAGTCAATGTATATTTAGAAGATAGCTTCCACGTGTATAAGTTATATTTTGAGCATTTATACATATCACATAAAAAGCTTTGCCTACTTTTACTTGGCGAATTACATAACAGTTGTAGTTTTTCAGCCTTTGTTACTTTTAACACAAATAAGAGATGTTTAACATAAAACACATTACACTTTAAGGTCATACTTATATCTACGAGTTCGTAAAAGAGGGTGTGTGACTAATAATATTTTAAGCTATTTAGAAACTCCGCAATCATACAAATAGCATACAGAATTGTGAGTCACGTACTGACCAATATCGCAACATTTGTGATACAATTATAAGCGAACCCGTAGAGGAAGGTTTTTGTGTCGCTCTCATATAAAGGAGCCGGCCTGCGTGGCATCTCCCGCCGAGAAATACGTGCTTCCACTAAGAAAAATGTTAGCAGGCATCTTGGAAATTTCAATTGTAACCTTTGTTGCGTTCGCACACTCCACCTTTCCAATTTGTTCGGCTCGTGGGCCGCGAATGGACGTCCCTAGATATCATCGGCATACCGGCTTCTCTGTTGACTCTTGTGATTAAATTCTTTGCGTTGACGTACGACGCCGCGATTAACCGAGTTATTTGTCGGGACCACTTTGACTTCCACTTATTTTTGCTACGCGACTAGCGTCGCACGCCGTGATGTTACTTGACGCGTGTATTTTACTTACTCATGCTCACTTTGATGTGAGATAGTATCTTCTTTGAAAGGCCAACATTAATCGTTTGTAAACTGCAATAAATTATAGTTATGTCTACAAACTATCAATGTAATATTACCTGAGCAACTGAAGCAATGTTAAAAAAAAAAAAAACCGAAGTCAATTAATATGAAAGAATTTTGTTATTGAAGCTACATTTTTTAGTAATTGTAACTGCAGCAGCGTGAATGCGATTAAATTTTAAATTTGATGCCAAAGATATCGAATTATATCTCTGCAATACGCAATTAGGAGGCACGTAGGCAATCACATTAAAAATCGACCTGGGTTTTCCTTCTACAAAACACTAATGTGTCCAATTTTGCCAAATGACTGTCAAATTATTGAAGGACACGCAATTATGGTTCTCGAGTTGTTATATAGTTGTTTATTTAACTACATTTCGAGCGTGTAGACAATGAGTCAAGACACGACCGCGCCTACCTCGTCCTTTAGCTCAATAAATATTTTCAGCACAAGGGACACAATGCTGTATCCGTAACTTGGGAGATTAATATAATATTTTTGCGCCCGTACACAATCCAACCTAATGAAATATGGCATCATGTAAGTTGTTCACTGATAAAAGTTGCAGGAGGTTTATTGCGACGCGCGCGCGATAATTCAAGCCGGCCGGCCAGTGAAATAATTTACATGGTGGTCCCTTTTGCGTTTTTAGGCTCGGCTACCGCGTTTTTTACTGTTACTTTTAGCGCAAAAGGCGAGGCCTTACATGCGTAGAGAATCGTTGAATATTTGATCTCTTTCAATGATGACCCGTATCTTGGTGACGATCGTGAGTAATACCTAGGTATCATTATCAGCATCAGTCCCTGCTGTACACGTAGGCTTACCATGACGGTGAAACACGCCAAGCGAATATGTATGTAATAATGAAATCTAATCCAAAGAAGCCCCTTAAGGGGACTAGGGGAAGGGGGGGCATGATGGGGTACCTAAGGGAAATACCAAAAATACAGTATTATTAGTATGTATATTAGCCTCATTAATTTATGGCACATTATGTCATTAATCTAACTATGATTTGATGCAGTCATTGAAGAATCAACATATCACATTTTTTAATAATTAATAATTAACAGGAACATTATGAAAAACCATCTTGTCCCATACTATGGGGCAAGATGGGGTATTGAAATTGGGGCATGATGGGGAAGGCTAGCCGTTCTCACAAAACAAAGAAATGTGTATTTCCTCCAGATTTTCATCGTCCGCGCCAGCACAAGCGTTGTGAGCCTAACGCCCACAGAGCTGGCAGCCTACCCAAGGTTCTGACGATGTCATAAATTTTTTGTTTTTGTTTGTATAAGCAAATGGCATCTTTATTTGAACGAAAACGGGAATTAAACGCGATCATACCTTATTATTTCTTCTCATAAGCAAATGGCATCTTCATTATTGTTCTTTTGTTTTTTGGCTGAGTGTTCGGCCTTTTGTTCGTTTCTAGAATTATTTTTGAGCCGAACATCATTAGAATTGGATGTTTTCCTTCGGCTTTTTTTAAATTTTCCAGCTTATTTTGCTGTTTTTCCTCGCCGGTATTGTTTTCATTTTTTCAGTTCTTTGAACAGAAGGAATGACCATAATATTACTTGGGGATGCATAATTGAAGCTAGATGTCAGATCACGGCATGCTGCACGAATGGAATGTTGTTTAGAAAAATGAGAACAACTCGATACAGGCTCTAGAGCGGTTGCTTTTTCACTCACTGTGACGTCATGTTCGTAACATTCGGTGATCAATTTTGTTATATGTGGAGTGGAACATGTCATTGTGGCTTCAGGTTCTGTTACTAGAGTTGAATTGAATTGAATTTAGACCCACGACCCCATTTTGCCCCAGTGCCCCATCATACCCCACACCCAATACCCCATCTTGCCTCATAAGGTCAAGCTGAACAAAAAATAAATTAACTAATAAAATGTTTAACGGATTCCTACAAACAACATATCATATCAAAATAAACAACACTAGTAACCAAAGATCAAATAGACATAAATACGGTGATTATAATTACCTTAAATAATGACCTTAAACCTTATAAAAAATTAGATCAACGAAACGCTAAACCAGTTATTCGTTTGTAAACAAAAAACGCGAGCACTCCCAATCACAGTCTCTACCGCACTAACCGTCGGTTGAATGAAGCTTCCTATTGGCTTATTGTTTATATTTTACAAACGTCTAGTTTCTTCTATTATTGCAGTACCCCGTTTTACCTCGCTACCCCGTCATGCCCCCCCTTCCCCTACTAGAGCTAAGTGCTGCCCCCAATTGATTTCATTGTACTTATTACCTCTAAACAAATTCTCAAAAAACTAGAACAGTATCATTTTAAATTACACCTAGTATTTATTGAATCACAGTAAACTTTTCATTTAGTTGTTTTTTTGACGACCATTTGGATCAGCGGTAATAAACGCTGCTTCTGAGCCATAGGTCGCGGATTCGATCCCCGCACAGTACAAATACCTATTTGTGTGCATGAACATGTCTGTTTGTACTGGTCTGGGTGTTTTCTATGTATTATAAGAAGTATGTATTTACAAAAAAAAAGTATATAAGTAAGTTTATCGGTTGTCTAGTACCCCATACGACAGGGTACTTAATAGTAGCTTAATTTGGGACTAGATGGCTCTGTGTGGCCCAGTGAGGCATGTCTTAAAATATTAAAAGTCGAATTTGTTGCTAACGCCAAAAGCGCCCAAAAAAAATTCGGAAGACTGCGAGAATGAAAAGCAGTTAACAATTATTCAATAAGTACTAGAGGTAACTTGCTAAAGTGATACTGTTCTAGTTTTTTGAGAATTGATTTTGTTTAGAAGTATTAAAATTAAATCAATTGGGGGCAGCACTTAGGTCTAGTGGTACCCTTAAAGTAGATGGCTTTCCATAGCCAAAAACAAAATCTGATTATACAAAAGGTACTTAGTCATGATATCACCTTGTTTTATGTGCAAAAGCTAAATTAGCTAACGTTTAATACCAATAAAACGACAGTACAGTCAACAACTTACTACGATCAGAAACTTCTATAGGTACAGGATAAAATTTTAACCACTTTCCAAATTTAAATATATCAATCTACGAGACAAAAAACAAATGACGTATTTTCTCTTTTGGTATAGCCCAGTACAAAAATGTCAGCAAAACATCTAAAATTTTTGATACGGCCTCCTAGCAACACTTTTTTTTACGCGATTCACATCTCATTCATTCATTACGATACTATTCATACGTTTTTGATTTTACCCTTATACCTTATCAGGCCTAGGACCGTAAAAATTTAAAACTATATTGCGAAAAGCATTTTCGGGTGAAAGCTTGATTTACACTTTTTACTTCATAAATGGGCTTTAAATACGATACCAAACGCTTATAACAATTTTGGAAAGTGGTTAAAATTTCACCCTGTATAGCTGAATCGCATTTCCTCACTTGAAATTGACTTATATTTTTTTAAGATATCAAGATAAAAAAGATGTATTTATGGGTTTAATGAAGCGCTTTTGACTGAATTCTATCCATATTTTAGGTATCATAAAAACTTTACAAATATTGGTGTTAAAAATATCGAGACTATTAAGTTAATATTAAGTTTTTCGGTATGCGTAATTACTCGTATTCTTAATGAATGTCGACTTTCTCACGAAACTCGGGATCTAGTAATTACTTATCTGTTTAACAATAATGGCTGTTAGTCTATTTGAGTAAGTGGAAATTAATAATCACGTTGACTTGACAATTAGGCGATTAATCAGAGGTTCTGTTGACGCATCGATGTAATTTATCATTATCTGAATATTATTATTTGTGTTATCGTGATACTAGCAGTTAGATTAACTAAATCATATTATTTTATGCTAGTCATAAATTATTTTTATGTAATTATACCAACTGCAATAACTAGTACAGTTATTGCTTGGTTATATAAAAGTTATTATCGAAAATACTCTGGATTTTTATGCAGTAATGAAATTACACACATAGTTGCCCCAAAAGTGGCATCGTTTATTATTATCAACTGGGGCACAAAAGGTCGCACTTAAAAAAACAACAATCGTGATTATTAACTTACGAGTCCCCGGTTTAAAAAACGTATGAAATGGGTTCCCCAATCTTGTGCATTGTGACATTAACTCTCTATTAAATATTTTCCGCATTGCTGCGGGCTAATCTATACACCACAATAGGTAATAAAAGTACGTACATAAAAAATACGATAATTCGTCCGAGGCATTCAGGACTCTAATACACAGGAAAATAACAACAGACAACTCAACTACTTAAACTGCAAAGTGCTGACCTTTGATATTTAGTTTTTTTTTTGTATGTTTTATTTATTTCTTACCTGTACCTAAATATAAATAATTAGGTAGGACAAGTATGATTGATGGCATAAACAAAAAAAACTATTCAATATTAATTGTTAAAAAGAGGCTTCACTGATGAGACGTTTTCAATAATAAGTAAATTTATATCGTATATCGTGTCGATGTATTTCACAAAATCACTTTTTTAGACATTTCTCTGTCTACTGCTGTATACAGAATTGAAGAAGAATATTGCCAAAATAGCTACGCTTGGTTGGTAATGGCAGGATCAACAGTATACAGAAGTAAGTACTTCTTTAGACGTCTATTAACAAAACCCATCGCAAGAAAAGTTATGATGCTATCTTATTATTGTGCTGTGTGTTATAAATTAAGTTTGACATTGTCTACGTTTATCCCGAAAGAATATACGACCCCGCTGTGAGACATATTTGTTTTTAGTTTTTCACAAAGCAAAGTATCTATGTGATTTTTGCATAGTGTAGCAATGGGTTAGAAAATGACTTAGGTTACTTTGCTATATAAAAAAGTTCGCTTCCATGGGATACATTTAATTTTGTTTTTTTTATAAGAGTATTAACAAATTTTCTTGCATGGTCATAGTTTAAAGTAAGATAATAGATCCATCACCCACATATACCAAATATACACATCAAAACTTCCACGCGATCATAGTCTGTAGAAAACAGCATTCGATGTTTCTGAATATTACTTTAAATAAATACTTAGTTCCAACAGATTCTTATACTGGCTTATCTCTTCAAGTTTGTGACACGGCTTTGGTATCACGTGTCAATCATGCCTCGCCTTTGCCGCAATGAATCGTGTTATTCTATTTTAGCGTTATGTTATTCATTGGCCGTATCGCAGTTCCCCTTTTTGGGAATTACACAATAGTGGGGCCCGTATTGTATTTTTATCCGTGAATAATAATATAAAAAAATACTCTCGTCTGTGTTTGCAGAAATGATTGATTTTTTAGTATAAAAGTTTAACTTTTAAAATTATTTTAGCTTATAAGTAATCATGCAATGCCATTGCATAAAACTTGTTACGTAATTTAAAGCTATGGAAAGGGCTATGCTCGGTATGTCGTTAAGAGACAAGTTACGAAATGAGCATATTCGTCGGAGGACGAAAGTCATCGACATAGCCCGAAGAATTAGCGCGCTGAAGTGGCAGTGGGCTGGTCACGACTGCCATAGAATCGTTGGAGCAGACGAATTTTGGAGTGGAGACTGCGTTTAGGCAAGCGTAGTGTAGGACACCCTGCGACTCGATGGACTTATGACCTTAGGAGAATAGTAGATAACTGGTGGCTGCGGCTTGACGAGGAAAAGCCCAGGATGGAGATTTGTGGCGTAACTTGAAGATAGCCTACGTCCAGCTGTGGACGGACAATGGCTGTTGATTTAATTATAATAAAAGCAGCAGACATACAGATGACTTTGTTAAACTGACTGGAAACTGCCACTGTATAATTGTTCGTACAAATGAATGACACATAGTTCGAGTCGCAGTTGTGAATCCTTCAGTTAGAAAACTTTTCTAACACTCAATATATTACAAAAAAAAACACCGAATTGGTACAGAATTATTAAATATATTGTTGTTTGGCTCCGATATTTTTTGTTATGGCTGGCAATCCTATCTTCCTAATCTTCGTGGTGAAATTAATTTTAATAGCCATACCCTATCGAAAAAAAATCATCGAAATCGGTTCACCTAATACAAAAGTTATGCGTTGACACTAGTCATAAATTTAAAAAAAAACCTACTCGTCGATTATTGAGAACCTCGTCTTTTTCCTCGGTGAATAAAATCAAATTTGCTCACATACCAATACTTACTTATAAAATAAAAAAGGCGAGTGAAGCCGCGCGAGTAGCTAGTGTAATGTTTCACTAGGGATTGCGCGCCCAACATAGGCTGCGTATTGTGTTACCGGGGTGCACGCATTCTTTGAAACCCGACCCGGGATGGGATTCTTTTGTTGTGACTCGATTTGAATATTACTTTAATATGATGGGTTTCTGCATTAAATAATAATGCATAGCGGTGCGCCGTAGGTAATGTGAACTACGCGTTTAGCATCATTATTTAGGGTTCGTGGTTAATTCATCCAAGGGTCGGTCACTTGGTGGCAGAATATAAAGTCTTTTAGTGATTTTTAATGTTTTTCTAAATAAAGGTTAATGGATTCTTAGACTGGACCACATGTACCGAGTTTAATTCATCGTGTTATATTATAAAAAATATCCTGATCATTAAGTGGAAACACCACGGCCGTTTTTCCATACAAACGTAGTCCCCTGTTTCCTCCCTGGATAGTGCCAGGTAGAGCAATAATTTTTATTACAAAAATTTATGGCCACTATTAGCATGTTTCTATGTTTTCTGTTTTTTCATAAATTAATTAATAAAAAAGATATGAGCCCTCCAAAATCGAAAAAATTCGCCAGATTTTCCGCTGTGTTCAAAAATCCAGGAGACAAATTTGGCAAAATTATTGAAAAAAAGAAAAACGTACGAACACCGCCAAAGCCTTTATTTATTTTTTAATGAAAAAAGTATTTAAATCGGTCTAGTTTTGGAAAAGTATTTGGTGGACTACGAAACGTTGATTTGGTGTGTTTTTAGTAGGTATTTTCGGTCCAAGAAGCAGTTGACTCTATCACACTCTGCGGTGGATGCGTTCGGGACTGCGCGACAGCAATAGATTTTACAAATACCTATTTTTCAATTCTCTCGCCCGGTTTTTTTCCTCTTAATTTAGAATTTTTACTTTCAAACATTATTTACATTTTAATTTATTATTTTAATTTACATTATTTCGTATTGAATTGAAGTTAGTGTTTATAATACTGTATACCAACGGCTGTTTTTCATTTTGCATCTCCGGTAATTTCGACACATCTATAAATTAGTGACACAATTTTTTTTCTCCCGAAAAAAAGTTATAAAAAAGTAATTTTAAACCATAAATTGAACCAATGAAAAGCGTTTATTTTAAAAATTAACTAGGATTAGATATAAAAAAATAAAAAAATAATAAGAATTAATTAGAAATACTGAAATAGTATGTAATTATTTATTGAAACTTAAATTTTGAGTCGGCGCCAAACATGAAACTACCGACAATCATCATGCACTGACTAAAAATTGAACGAAAAAATAACAACAATTTATTCATAAGGAACAGTGCTTGCGCAATCCAACGGGCTTGACTGGTTTTTAGCTGACTGCTTTCAATGCACTGCATATGAGACTATAGCACATGAGTAAATATCTATAGTAAGTGCAAAGTCAGAGCTCTGTGAAATAAAACAGTTTCATTTATACTCGTATATTGGACATTTTACTTTATTAAATTTAGATATCAAATACAAAAAAAAAACATGAGGTAGCAAAAACATTAATCGATGCGCTTCCATCCTTACTTAAATAAATAAGATGATATTTCTCGAAACCAATTCATTAAGTCACTTGCTGAGTAAAAAACTGAGTAAAAAACAATTAGTAAAGCGAACATCATGCTAATTATGTTAGCTCTACCAAACCAATGAAATAATGAATCTTATACTGTCTTAAAATATGAAAGTGTGCATCGTGTTTACACAAGATGTTGAGTAATGTAAATTATTTTCTTGTTTTCACCAACGAAAGAAAGGACATGAATAAAAAAATTGTGCGCGGCGACGGTTGTACCAGCACGAATACAACGTGTGCCAATATTTCAGCATACTGTCCTTTCCATGTGAATCCGTTGTAAGACGATTGTAAAACAACACCCATAAAGTATCTCCGTAGAGATGCACGACAGCGGGCGTGATACGAAAGCGTTTACAGAATTCATAAATTTTGGGCAACAAAGGACTCGAAAAACCGTTTAAGGCGCATATTCGGATGCGACCGCATTACATTAGTGATATGGTAATGTGATTGTTCGCGATAAATTAAATGGCGGGGTCCCGAGCTGCATCCGCGCGCTGCGGGACGCCTCGACGCCCGCGCACCGTCTCACCACTCCCGAGGTTATACACCTCACACTTTTGACAATAATACTCACACTTATATTTAAAAAAAATCTTATTAACCCACGACAGCCTCACCGCTAGCGTGGGCCGCTGACATATCCCCTTACAACACAGACGTGTACCTCTTCAAATATAATTGGAAATTATAGTTCATGAAATAAAATGTCAAGCTCCAAGTTTCCGCAAGGTGCAGACACGAAGTTCGTGTCCCGTCGTCCCGTTTAATTGGCTCCGCGCATTGTTCTAGTCTCCTTTTATGAAGCGGAGCGATAGTCGCCGTTCGAGTCGGCATTCTTCACTCTGACTCATTGCACATTCGCCACTTTGTAAAAGTGTCACCAGTGTGTCGAACAAATTACCGACATTAGCTATTCACCGATGTGAATCGCGGTGTCGACAAACTTTTTATTAGATAGTTTCCGTGGCAGTGGATGCTCCCGACTCCCGACCTCTTCTAAATTGGGTGAGAAATGCTCGGTTTGACGCTTACTTTGCATATCTAGGCTATAAATCTACAAGAGCTCCTGCTGTACCGACGCTGCGGATGTTCCCGAAGCCTCGATTCTGGAGCAGAGTTCATGTGGTAAATACAACCTCGGTCCGTGTCTGCATTTGATTTTCTCTCTGCTCACCATGTCGCGGCCCTAATAGATCGTCTTTGTAAGATAATTTGTTGTCCGAATTTAAACGAGGCCAATTTATATAAATTACGGGCTAATTAACTACTTTGTTATAAAGCCCGCCATGACTTCGACGGCGAGAGCCTTGAGGGAGCGAAACGCTGGACGTTAACAATAAAATATTATTTTAATAGGAATTCAATTTTAGTGATAAATGTGCAATTTAGGTACTGTAAAATAAACTGCTTCGTTACAATCGTTACTTATTTAGTGTTACATTATGAATTATTGTCTTTTGACGGTTATTAATATTATTAAGTATAGCTAAGAGCTACCTGACTACAGATACTGCAATGCATGATATTAAAGTTCTGACAAACAAATGCAATTAATACCGAATCCGGTGGCGGTCGCGATCAGTTATTGCAATAATGTATCAGCATGTTGAATATAACGTGATCCATCCAGTCACGACCACCGATCTGCGGGGAGACCTCCCGTTTAATTAAGTCATTATTTAAACGGTGTACGCTCATAATTAGCCACATGAAGTTTGTGAATTACTAATAATATATTTATATCCATTATTTTATACCTGTTAAAAATAGTTAAATGTAATTTTAGCGACATACCGCGTAGCTTTCAGTGTGATTGGTCAAAAGGATCATGGCTACAGCGTTATAAAATTCGATACATACCTATGCTGCCATGTAGTACCTAATTTACTTTGTATAAAAAAGAAAAAAAGTAGGTTTCAAAGTTCTTTTTAGATGTTTCATTATTTTAAAGTATGAATATATTATTAAAATATCTATGGTCTTAAAAACTTTTTTTATCTTAAAATTTTATACGTCGATGGGAAGTAGTACCCACGTTTCTAATATCTGCGCCACTTTCGTTTAACTACACATAGTGTTGTACTTGTATTTATCCTCCATCCTCTTCTTGGGTTACCTTCACTAATGAAAACCTCCTCATATATCTGTAATAATATTATGGTTGATATTTCTATCACATCATGGCTAAGCCTCTCTCTCGTCCAATTGTTTTCTCACGCAGATCGTTTCACAGTTATTTATCGTCATCGGAGGCCTCTCGCGGACGCCTAAACGTCCACAACCTTTAACCGATTCCCGCTATTATCTCCAAACACCTTCTATTGACCTGCCACGGATAAAACACAACCGTTCCACAACAATTTTATTTCGGAAGATGCAAATAATAAAGGCAAAGGGAAAAACAAAAATTTTATTGCGCTCTCGCTTTGGTTATCGCCAATTTGTGTCAACTGAAGCGTTCGTTTAATATTAATAAAACTGCTAGCCCCTCAACCCTCCGCGTGCTTTTACGGTCGGGTTGATGGCGACTTATTTGAATAAATATTTCCGAGAGTGGGTTCGGGTTTCTTTTAAATTTATTTATTTTGTAATTTTTTTTCTATGAGTTTAACATGTATAACTGCGCCGGGGGTTCCCGCGACGCCCCGCTAGGGCGCGCATTACTAATGTGGATGACGCGATACTATTACATCTCATCCTTTATCTAACACAATATGTCCTTTATCATAACCAGTATTAAATGTTCGACCACTTTCGAAGTTATTTGAACTCCGCGGGAGTCCATCACGTTTTTTACGGGCCAACAGCGTGTAAGTGTTTATTGGTTTTGTGATGATTTTTTGCTCTTTAGACGAATTTGAATAGGATCTGACAAGGTTATTTACTAAATTAAATTGGAGGCGCGCATTGATTGAAGATCAAAACAGTGAAATTGACGTAACATAACCAATGTGTGAATAATGTTAAGTATGAGCAATTTTAACATGATTTTATATCACTTGCAAGAAGTGAGTACTATTTATATACAAATGTAGAAAGAGACAGATTTACAGGTCCAATAGTTAATTAACAGCAGGATAGAGGTATTTCTGCTAGAGCAGCCCTTGGACGCCATAGAGCCCGGAAAGCAACTTTTATGTTTTGATTTGATTCTTTTTGATGTTTGTTGAGATTTAAATTTAACCTGATTTCGACATATTTTGTCTGTTTTTTTTTAATGTAGTAGGTACTATGTTATGTTATTGTACATAAATCATGATTAAATAATAAGGTGTAGGTAAGTAAAAGATATTTTTTCTCCCGGAAAGATACGTGGAGGTAATATTGAGTTCGGTTTTTAGTATGGTATGTGAGGATAACACAGTATTTTCGTCGTAATCAGGCAAAAACAGCGAGTTTCACGTAATGCAAGCGATAAAAATCTCGATCCCATCTCTGCGTTTGAGAGCAACCCGGCAGTATCTGCCTAATGAGTGGAATTTAAATGTCAAGTGCATCCGACTGCGCTGATAATTATGCCTTTTTATTCATTCAACTTTGACCCCTAAGGTTATCAAGATAAAGTCATATTGAAAATAACAGTCACATGTTACGCAAACCTAAAACTGTAAAGAAATGGCAGTAACAAATGTTAATTTACACTTTGAAAAACGCTTATGTGAGTTAAAAGTTGGAGACAAGGTATTAATTTAATGAAAAGGTTAGCAATAATAAAGATGCGAAAATTATGTGCAGTCTACAGTGAAATTGGCTGCTATTAAGCGTTGTTACTGTACTCTAATTAGAGCAGCCAATGTCCTTGAGGCTAAAGGGATAAATGAGCTTAAATTGCCTGCTTAGAAATCCAATAGCTGTATCCAAGTATTGTGAATCCGACGTAGTTATTTGAGACTCAGAGGTCTGGTATACCTACTATGTTTTATTACTGCCTAGGTACTAATTTTTTTTTTGCATTTTTAATCTACCGCCTGCCTCACGATTACACTACGAAACATATTTCATAGCTGTATTGGCAAATTGAATTGACTGCATTGTACTGTGTACTAATATTGCTCTGATATAATAATGTTAAGCACTAGTAATACTCTCAATACTACCAGATGACTAGTTTTAGAGCTTCATGCAGTTTGTAATATATTTTTTAAAGAGATCGGTAGTTTAGCCTTAAGCCTGTTTAAAATGGTAGTCAGTATATTTAATGAAAATACAAATGGTGCAGGTTTTTGTGACCAAGTATAGTAATTTTCTATCCTTGTTTTCAAAAAAGTGTGGTTGCTATGATTACCGACCGCTAGTCCAAGTCAATGTACAGCTGACAGACAACTGTCAGTAGGTATTGCTGCTGACAAGCTTCTGTATTGCTAAGATTGGTAAAATTCGTTGATCGGTGCAAGGAAATCGTCTATAGCTTTCAGATACAAATAATTCTGTAGTCAATCAAAAAAACACCACCGCGCCGTGTCTGCTTGAGTATTCAAACAACATGGTTTGAATGTGGAAGGCTCACGACCCTAGATAATGGCGTCTGATAATACGATACCAAACACATGACTTTTGTTCGGTGGAGTAAAACAAGGAATGAATAATTGCCAACATGTATTGTGTTTTTCGTTAAATTGGCGTAGGGTAATCGCGTAGGACACCACAAATGATGCGCACGCACCGGCACTGCTCCAAGCCGAACGTCGCCTATTAGTGGCTCTTCCACGCTCACTGATCACGGGGTTATTGTTGACGAGTATTAAATGCCAGTATTTATTGCCATACAATATTTTACTTTAGTCAAGTAGGCATAACATTATGCGTTTTCATTCCAATGTACGATAAGAATCTTTATTAATTTGAATTTAATATACCTATCTGTTTTGATTTATGATGGTGTTTAATTTTAAATCACTTCTTTATAAAGTAATTTTAATTTTTGTTCTATAATATTATTTTTAAGTACTTTTTAATCGAGGATAATAGTTTATGTTAATATTGACCGTCGTCAAATTATCTGTTCGAAAAACACTTCTTTAAATAAGGATTTGGCCATAATCGCCACACTCGGCAGGCATATAGGTAATTGAAGTTTGGTTAATGGTGGTGAAAAAATTGTGTTGTGCATTTTCTGACAGTATGTAATCCTTTGATCGCTTGTAACGTCACCTATAGTGCAACAAGAGTGGCGCTATTTATTCTATTTAATTGCGTCGTACTTGATCTAGCTGGAAACATTTTTGCTGCACTACAAAAAAATATACACAAATTGATCTCTATTAAATGACTAAAATAGTAACAGGTCGTGTCATTTCAACGCGCACTGCTTAATCATTTACGACGCGCCGGCGCAAATGATGCATGCACCGGGCCTACTTATGTCACCGGCTATTAGCCGGCTTCGTAGGGTTAACAGATACGTTTGTGTTATCTTGCATCTTATAATGACCCACTTAAGATGTTGTCATGAGGGAGGTTTTAAAGTTTCAACGAATCGAAAAGTGTATTTTATCCATTTTATGTCCGATCAAGCAGAAACTTTTTTTCAACATTGCCAGTATTTGTAATTTTTTTGATAGAGTAAATGTGTACATTTCAAAAAAATATTGGTCCCATTTGAAACAAAACAAGGGTTGACATATTGTGATAATAACAATCTAACTAGAAACTTTGTAAGTAACTGACCAAAAGCATAAAATACATCATAAAATGTAGGTAAGTCACACTCATGTTATTAAACAGTGTTTTATACAGGTCATTAGGTAAGGGTATAGCAAGCCAAAACTAGGCTATGCTAACACATGGATATAAATAGTATAGTGAAGTCTGAAATTTGATATTTTTATTAGGGTTCCGTACCCAAAGGGTAAAAACGGGACCCTATTACTAAGACTTCGCTGTCTGTCCGTCTGTCCGTCTGCCTGTCTGCCTGTCACCAGGCTGTATCTTAAGAGCCGCGATAGCTAGACAGTTCAAATTTTCACAAATTATGTATTTCTGGTGGTGCAATAATAACAAATAATAAAAACAAAATAAAATAAATACTTAAGGGGGGCTCCCATACAACAAACCCGTTTTTTTTGCCTTTTTGGTACGGAACCCTTCGTGCGCGAGTCCGACTCGCACTTGGCCGGATTTTTAAAAAAAGATCGATCTTCTGAGTAGGTTTTTACACTTCTACATCCATCATAGTCTTTGAGATTAACATATAGACAGACTTTTCTTCACTTGATCTTGATCTTTATTGACGGCTGATCCCTGAAAATGATACAATTACCCCGTTTTGTTTTATTTTTCATATCATGTGTAAGCAACACTCTGTACACGCGTCGCTAACAAGTAACCGTATATCTCTTTGTTTACGTGGCTATGAATTTTTACTCGCTCAATATACAAAACGCGCCGTGTTGTGTACCGTGTTCTTTGAGATTCACGTCTGGAGTGTTCCGCTTATGGTGTCAGGAAACTGTGTGTATATCTCAGAGGTTTTAATACCGCTTTGTGGGGCTTGTACTACGTTATAGAAGCCAACAGGGGATTTATGATATTACAAATAATTTTCCAATTCTTTGTATGCACTTCTAAATATAAGCAGTTTTGGTTAAAACGGACACAGTCTTGTTTTAGTTTATTTCTCAACGATAGAAATGAATTCTACTTATGTGGGGCGAATCTTAATTGTGTTAGCACACAATTATTATTGCTCTATTCATTAGTCTCGCTAAACTTCGTTTACCAAATTGAATAATAAAACACAAAAGACTCGCGTCCATTAAACTTTCTACTGCCATTCGGTAAATGAAACAAAAAGCGGACATGCCGATAGCATATTAGTCTTGTTTCCGATAACGTATGCAGCTTCGTGTTGTACACGAATTCATATTCCACGCCGTTTGGCTTCACAGTAGATAAAGATGGCAAGCTCACTTCCTAACGATAAAAATATATAACTCTTGAGTGGAAACGGGGAAGTAAGCGTCTCTCTTTTCTGTTTTTTTACCACTCTATCTTTTTTAAAACACACACACACACACAAAACAATTTTTCTCCCTATCTATCTCTCTCTCTCACACACTCTCACGAGTAGATTTCAAAAACATTTATGGCTTAGTGCGATTTCAAATGCTACCGAAAAAGCCGACAGCTTTGTAAAACTACAAAATTTTTGTGATACCTATAATAATACGAATTATATATAATAATAATAATACGATATATAATACGAATTTAAGACTGTATTATTTATACTACTCTACTAAAATCTACTTTTATTTTGGTTTTGCATAATTTGCCAAAATATTGAAGTTTCATCGATTTTAGCACTGCTATGTATCATGGCAAGATGCAGCTTGGCATATAAATAAAGCTTACTCTCAAATAATGCAACGACCTGAATACGCTCTTAACATTTAGAACTGAGTATAAAAGAGTCGTTATACAGTAAATTCTTTATGTTAATACAGGGTTGCACTCGTATTTCGATCACGGGTTTCAATCGTGATTCATAAGTCTAGACTCGTGCGCGGGATACTAGTCCAAGGGATAAAATTCAGAGATAGATTGGTATCGCAATACCTACTCGACGGCCCTACTACATGAAATGCATTTAATATTTTAACTCAAATTAAATAACCTAAGCCTGTGTTTTCAGTTGAACAAACGATGATATATTTTTTTTATGATATTCTAGACATTGTAGTACCTATTACAATACTTGCTAGTTATGTTTCTTTTAATATTTTAAGCATATTGTTTACAGCATTTTTAGTTCTAGTACATCATGAAATGTTTAGCACCTGTCTTGAGTTATGTTATTTAGTATACGACAGGTGTAGAGACCCTTACTCCAATTTTGATTTTATTTTGTATATGCCTGCCTTATCTTATTTCTAAACTCGTCCTTATATTTTATAAGATTGCTGTAACGATATGAAAATAGATTGAAAAGGGGTTATAATAGACTCCATATATTATCTTCCTGTGCCCATCTCTTGTTTAATAAATACATTTTTTTCATCAGTTTTTGAATCAACCATGGCGTCCCTATTGTCATACAGAATCTATTTATTTGTGAGACACGACGTATAATAATACCGGGTGGCTACCGATTGAGATGTTTTTGTCGAACAAAGAATTGCTTGTTTGGTTTTGTATAATACAAATTCGTCAAAGTTGTTGTACCGCGTTATGGTTATGAAAGATATTGTGACAAATTGTGAGGTCGGAGTTAATCCTTTCGTTTGTGCCATCTGCCTGGCTTTAGTAAAGTAACAGGCGACGTCATGTTTCTACGAAGTATGGATCTTGTTTTTGTTGGTGGTGCCATGTAACTGGAAAATGAAATAGTTAAGCTTGTGTTCAGACAAATGTTACTCTCCCGATCATCGTAACATTTAAGTCATATTTATTACTCGAGAATATTGCTAACACAGTGGTGTAGATTGCAATAATAGTTTGTGATAAAAAAGATCTATCTAAACCATGTTGAAACTAAGCGTAGACCCAAACATTTCTAGCATACCAACGGGGAAATGCATATAACATTTGAGAATTGCTTGTAAGCTGTTTACGAATGGATAAATCGAAACTTTCATAGCTACTATCAAAGTTTCATTGACCCGAGGCGCTTTTCCTTATTCGAAAATATACTTTGAAATTCGCAATAGAATGTCAGTCGCAGGGGACCGCCGCGGCCAAGTAAAGAGCATTTTATAAATGTGTTTCGAGTATAGAGCTAGACGTACCGTAGCCGGCCGGCGGAACGCACGGCGATGTACCAAGTTTAATGGAAAAGAATTGAAAAGTAGCGCGTCTATATGGTAATAGAAATTGCCCGGAAGAAAGGAACATAGACGACAGAGTGCACTGCTTTGAGTTATGGTTGTTTTCTGTAAAACTGAGCGTTATTGCGTACGGTCTCCGAGGTGTATACGCGAGGGACGCCGCGGGCGGGATGCGCGCCGCTGTATCGGGAAACGACTTGTGTACGGAAATCATTTGCCGTTTATAGGTGGCGCTTTTCTTGCTCTACTTTTATCTATAGGAGTTTACTTTACTTTACTTAACAGCCATTTAGTATAATACAGTTTAATTGGTGTTTACCTACATGTCTGAGAAGAGGTAGTAGGTACAAAATACCTTTTAAAGTTGCTCAGTTTGTCTCTAACTTGTTTCATATCTTAAACAGCTTATACGGAATTCACTACAGGACACAGGCCTCTCCAAAAGAAGGACTTGCGATGATCGTCGAGGCGCAGGCGGGTCGGCGAGCGAATTTTGGGCCAATGGTAGAGAAATGACGCTGCTGCCCATCTTTTTCTGGCAGTACTCCTTTAGTCGCCTCTTACGACACCCATAGGAAGATAAGGAGTGGTGCTATTCTTTCAATGTGCCGATACCACCCGACACTATTTATTTAGGTTTAATCTGAGAGTTATTTTTAAACGCCCGTTGTTCTAGTAACGCCTCGTCTGGTGGTTTAAGTACCGCGTCAAGATTTCGGGGTCCATGGTTCAATCTCCGGGTCGGGCAACAAGAGTTTCGAATTTTCGAACATTGCTCGGGTTTGTGATCACCAACCCTTGACAACAGTGGTAATTGTACCTGTACCAACATTACTGTGGTAACTGGAAATTAATGGTGGAGGCCTTTGCCCTGCAGTACCTAAGTTGATTATAGGCCATTACTATTTTCAATGGAACTCAAAGTAATTAATAAAAGCTAAGTCATTAGCGGAATCTTTCAAAAAGGTTTTTAAGCGCTCTTTATTGATCGTATAAAGTAAAAATTACATACCATTAATCGAATTTAATACACTTGAAATGTTCTATAAAGATAATGTTGGGACTTATCCTGATGTGTACTTAAATATTGATCCTGAATGTTTATAAGATTACATTTAATGTAAAACATAACCTGTATGATGTAAATCAAATATCTTAAAAATACCTCTCAGTAACGAAAATTATTTTAAGTTGATACAATAATTCTCAAGTTATTTTAAGTTGATACAATAATAATTATGTAGTTCTGGTATTTAAATAATAAAATAGAAAAATCAACCACATAACTCATTTGATCTTGTTAAACATTAGTTGCTTGATGATAAAACAACGAATAATCTTTTACGTAGGTAAGTAGTTATTATATTTCAACGTTAATAATTAATCCTTATAATCCTATGCCCTTATTAAATCAAATTAAAAAAAAATACACTTACTAGATTTGCCAAAACGTGACTTTAATGGATAAAATAATGTTACTGTTTCCCATACACATAGTAAGTAGTTGTTAATGAAAGTGTGTCACTTAGTCGTAACGGTGTCCCGGCGGTCGGCTCGTTCCCAATAATTATGTGCAAACAAAGCTCGGAGCACAAATATTTGTGGAGAGCATAAGAGGGCACTTAGAGGGATGTCATTGTATACGCGGAGTGTTAAGATATTCCAATAGATAGAACAGAACGCTAGGGCGACGCCCAAAATGGAATCTGATAGTGCTGAAACTAATTGCGTGTGTTGGCGGCGCATGTGTACCGAAATAATTATTGCTGAATATTAATTTAATCTTACAAATTTGACTCGCATAATTGGAATTACCTTAAACACACTACCTGGGCCTTGTTTTTATTAAGACAATATACAGTTACTTACGGGAGACGTTGAACGTAGAAATTTGAATTGTGAAACAATAATTCCTTGATGACCTAGAGACCGATGAATGAAATATTAAATTATACGATGTTGCTTTATATTTAAGTCATCCACATTTCAGTATATAAAAATAATATTAACACATAGTTCGTGTATTACGTAAGTAACATTTTATTTACGCTCTCTACATCATGTTGTAGTGAGTGTAACAAGTTAAGCTACATGTAGAATGTCGGCTTACAGTCCAAACTCAGTCTAATTGTCATCAGTTTGTATACGTCGCCACTTCGTTCAATATTCATGTTCAGATTATGGCCACATAATTGCCTCTTATAAATCTAAACACGTCGATGACATCTTAATTGCCTTAGTAACAAATCACCATTAGAAATTATTTAGCAACGTCCACTTGATTGAAATTATGTAGTATGGCTTTTGAATCGAGCGCCATATCTGAAAAGCGAAGTATAAAGGTTCGTACTTATAGTTACCAGGAAATGTCGATAGTATTTTAGATGCAAAATATAACTCTAATTATTCTTGTTTAGTAATTGAAAGCTTTAGTACGTAGCTATCTTATATTAGTTTTTTTTTCTAGAATTTAAAGTGTTAACTGAGCCAAAGATAGTTACTTTTATGTTCTGAATAGTATAGTATGAGCTCTACTGACAGTAGATCTGGGCTCCAATTCCGCTAATAAAATCCATAAAATCGTAATTGCATCTCAATCGTATATTTTGACATAACTACCTTAATAAATGTGTCAAATATACAATTGAGGTGCAATTACAATTCTATTGAACCATTTGTAAATTATCAGAATTGGGGCCTGTTTGATTACGTCGTATGGTTTAAACCGAAGAAAGCTGCGCTGAATCCTAATTTGTATAAGTATATTAATGTTTAAAACTTCTCCAAAATCTCATCCGCTATCTTTAGACATCGACTTTTTAGTAATTGATGTATCTACATTTGTTTGAGTCTCGGTTAAATATTTCGTGTTTCATAAATTAAGGCGGTCGCTTAATTATCAGCTATTCATCACGAGTAATTGGCAAACGAGAGTCTTCGTCACGTGTTCTTCACAACGAATCGGTTTTAATGTTTATCAAAAATGTAGTAGAAGATAAGTAAATACCCAAACATCTAGTATGTAGTGGTATAGTTATGTTAAAAGTTGTGATATGTACGCGTGTTTAACCAAATTAATGGCTATTCTTTAAATAAATTATGAGAATTATTATATAACCATCAATTTGAAACATAAATATTGCTAGTTTTTAAAATAACTATGACCGTTTTTGTGCATTTAGAAATGTATTTTGCGATCGCGATTGATACGCCTGTCAACTATCAATTTGAAACGTAAAATTGGGTTTGTGTAAAAATGTGATTGAGCTGTCGAGTGGCTGTTAGAAAAAATAGAGTTTTTATGATGAAGCTTGTAACATGTTTTAGGATCGAGAGCGAAAAACATAATTAGATTATTAGTACATTCATATCTGTGCCTTGTGATTCTGACTAAGAGAATAACGCCAGAGAATAACGCCTTTTTGTTTAGGAGGCGGCTAAAAAAGTACTTACTTATGGAATAAGACGTTCGGCAGCGTTTTCATCCTACCATTGGCCAACTCGCTTTTTCGAGTAATCAATTTTCAAGAAGTCTATGTTCAGCTGTGAGCTGATGTTCAAGAAGTCGTTTGATAAAACTTATTTCGTTTATTCTGGAAAAAGTAATAACTTATTCTACTTGTTTTTCATTTCTTACCGAATTATTTAAGTATTGTTTAAGTTAAGGAGACGAGCGATTGACCAATGCTGGTTGGAGATGTGCCAGCTTCTCCATCATTGTGTTCAGTTCTTCACAGTACACATCTGCAGGTAAGAAGCTGTGATGAATCACACCGGCGCTAGACCACCAAACAGTGTCCATCACTTTTCTAGGCGTAAGTTTTCGTTTAGGGCATTGTTTAGGTGCTGAACCAGGATCCAACCAACTTGCTGAGCGCTTGCGGTTATCAAACAGAATCCATTTTTCATCGCAGGTAACAATGCGGTTCAAAATAGATTCATTTGTGTGTCTGTTGAGCAGTGCAAAGCACGTCACGACGCGTACTTCGCGCTGGCGATCATTGAGTTCGTGGGGCACCCATTTGTCAAGCTTTTTTACCTTGCCAATTTGACGCAAATGGACCAATATTGTTTTAACGCTAACGTCGAAAGCTGCTGCTAATTCAGCCGTAGATTGTGTATCATCAGCTTCCACAATCGCCTTTAATTCGTCATTGTCGACCGAAGTCTTCGGACGACCGTGAGGTCGAAATTTCCAGAACGGAAGCGAGCAAACCTATAACAAGTGGTGCGTTGATTTGTAGTGTTAGCTCCGTAAACGTCGTTGATGTTGCGTGCCGCTTGTGCCGCGTTGCTGCCACGACGATACTCATATTCCATAATTACTCGAATTTTTAACGTATCCATGATGACGAAAAAGATTGAAATGCGATGAAAATGTAACACTAATCAATAAACAAATGACTACTTTTGGAAAAAGAATTCCATGTTTTTAAAATAAAATTAATTTAAAATTAGAATTCTTAGCCAAACAAAAATAATTTTGATTTGAAATCGCCAGTACTGCAGGACGGCAATTTCATAGCTAAAGACCTATTATTTCTTACAAAATCTTTTTTGTTTTTTTTTCACATTATTAATATTCGATTTTAATGCATCTTAAATTATGTTAATGACAATGTCGTTTTATGGCTCTGATTGTTATTAAAATTATTTGTCAATAAAATTTTTATGAGGCATTCTTAGTAGAGTTAGGATGATATATAAGAACGGGTCTGTTTGCGCAGGTACAGAGTCTCGATTCGGTTCGTTCATGGCCTCGTAAATCCGAAACTGTTTGTCGTAGACGGTCGTTATTATGAATAATTATGTTATTTTACGGTGGTCGGCCACCGCGACGTGTCTCAATGTTTAGACGTTGCATAATAAGTAATATTCATTAAAATGAAAAAGCGTCAAAGAATAGTTTCGTTTACGTATAGAGTTTTACAGCAACAAACAGGAACAACTATCGCATCATCATAAATTTAGGTTTCAAACGTCAAAACTATTGAGCGCTGCACTGGTTCATTTTTGTTTGTTTTACCAAAGGTCAAAGATGAAAATTTATTTTTTAATAGCAATTAAGCAGTCAGAACACACAGTCGATAATTTAGGTTAGTATATTTATTGTATAAATCGTATTTTTTTTATTAGCTAATGCTCTACATATGAGGATAAAAGAAAATTCGCCCTCTTTTCACAATATTCATATTGTTATGTCGCCTTAGTTCAACATCCGACAATCTTGCTATATTTTATTCCATAAAGCGCTTCCCTATCCTCCACGCTTGTCGGCGAGCCAGTTATGCTCTTAACAGTACCTTAGGCAGAACTGAATAAAATTACACTTAACGGGCATAAACGCGCTGTGCGTAGGCATAATATTATACGACTGCTAACAACACTGTCGTGTCTGGTACTTTTCTTTACTACGTTATCTATAAGTTTAAAGACTTACGATAATATATAATGTTGTCTTTTTGTTAGTTATTTTGTTTGTCAGGCGATCCGGAAAATTTGTAAAATTCATGACAAACATGCTAAAAGACATACTAAAAGGTGGATCATGAGATCTTTAGGACGGAAAGAAGCAAGAACTGGCGTAACCGTCTTTTCACGGAGTTGATATTAAATGTGTTATTTTTGTTTTTTTCTAAAGTAAAGTAAGGTACGAATAGCTTCGCTTCTGTTAACTCTGGAGTCAAACTATAGTAGATATAATAGGGATATGTTAGTGGTATCTAACAAGGTTATGGACACCGTTCATGGATTCATTTAAAGTTGTCTATATCTAATGTCACGTAACGTCGAAAATTTTAAATCCCACTACTTAAGTATGGCTTGAATCTCCTTGAAAAAACCAATAAAATGTCCCTTGTTTGACTTATCTTCTTATATCTAGCCCACTTATCCTCCGTAGAGCGACAACAAGCTTTAGGCTAACCCTATTTGTGAACACGTTAAAAGAGACAGACTCTCAATGTCTCAATACCGTATTAAACTGACGTGGTTTTGTGCTAGTGGATCAATTGTATTAACTTTATACACAGCAAAAGTCGCGTGTGTCGGCTAGTATACTTGTATGTTAATAATCACTGAAATTTGTCGGTAGGAGCGCGGACGGCGCGTGAGGCAGCCTCGTCTAGTCGTTAATACGCAGTATGTCGGTGGACATTCGGGTGGCACTGTTTATGACTATATATTAACACATTTTATCGTTAGTTATTATTTGCCACCATCTAGCTGTAATCATAGATTAGGGGCCGTCCACAAATTACGTCACACATTCAGGGGTCTTACTTTTGTGACATTGGGCAAAATTAGTATGGGAATTTTCGTAAAAATGCGTGACAAGGGGAGAGGGGGGGGGGGTCTGAAAATCTCGAAAATCATGTGACGTAATTTATGGATGACCCCTCAGTCGCAATCAGTCACAGAGAACGTCCTCAACAAATGAGTGCCCACTAATATAGTTGGGTACTCTTTGAATTTTGTTGTATTCGAATTTATGTCAGGTAATAAAGTTGAATTTCCAGAAAAGTTGAATCATGACATTAGATAAGTAGATTTAATCTGGGACATTTCGAAGTGACAGTTTTGTATACGAAGACTGTTTAATCGTATCTTTTGTTGTTCTTATCTATATATTTAAAAATGAATCCCTATTTCCCTTGGTCATCGCATCACACGTGAACGGCTGGACCGATTTCGCTATTTTTTTTTATTTTGTTTGTTATTGTCGGGAGTAGTTCTTATGAAAGAAAAAAATAAGAAAATTACGAGGAAAATAAGAAAATTTAAGAAAACTTAATCACCATACTAAATTATTTGTAATGTAACCTTTATCGCTTTTGACAATTTAAACTTTTTTAGCGAATGGCGTTTGAC
Source organism: Anania crocealis (assembly GCA_949315895.1). NCBI lineage: Eukaryota > Metazoa > Arthropoda > Insecta > Lepidoptera > Crambidae > Anania > Anania crocealis. The sequence goes on from OX438862.1 coordinate 13,173,775, forward strand.
ATAACATTGACAGACTGCGTGCTGCAAATATCGCCAAAATTGGGGTTAAAAAAAAAGTGAATTTTGCACATAGCCAGTACCTAAAATGTCGCCTGTTCCTATGTCGTAAAACCAATAAAACTATTTATATACCAGCCAGAAAAATCAAACAAAGAACGTTGTGTATCATAAAGCATAATAATAATAAACAACGGGTAACATTTTTTTTTATTTTACCATTTCGTAATCAATATTCATAGTTAAGACAGGACAACGTCTGTCGGGTCCGCTAGTTTTTATATATTTTTCATGGTCACAATTATAATAATCACTGTTAAAAATATTTACGAATATAGCTCTGCTTTTACATATTATTGTATTTTATTATTATTATTATTTAAAATCAGATGTAAAATCAATACACATGAATTAAATCCGTAAATAAGTCTTTCATTTCAATGTGTGTCATGAGAAAAATACAGTTTTTTGCTATTGTTGTTTATTAGGTTAATAAATAACAGTGAGCGAAACTGATGGCACATTCGTTTTAAATAGCCTGACTCTACATTAGTGTGGCAAACACAAAAAATTGTATTTCTCTAGATTTTTTTTAGAACAAACAAACTCAAAAATTTTGCACTTGTGTATATATATATATATAATAAATAAATATATTTAGTTGGAGTTCAAAGAAATGACAGTTTTTATCCCAGAAAATCATCTTTGAGTGGGTGAAAAGAAGAGTTAAAGTTGGTATGAAATTTAATGTTGGTTTTAAATTAATTAAAACGAATACTATAAAATAGTTTTTGACCTGGAAAACGACCTTCAAAGGGGTTGACTTGAAAGGAAGAAGCGTGTATTAAGAATTAATATTTACTTAATTTCGTATAGATGATAACAGATAGCGATTGCTTCAATGTTAACGATTCTCTTACACGAGCGACATAATCGGAAACACTACAAACCCGGGAGTTAGATAAATGCGGACGGAGTCGCGGGCCAAGCGCTTGCCTTTAATTCAGTTCTAATAGGGAAGCACGTACAAAATAAGTAATAAAAGATAGCGGATACAGTTAGGTAGGTATTTTAAAAAGCCCAATTTAACAGAAATAAAACTTTTTCCTAACAGGCTTTTTTGCAACTAGGTACGTTAACGAGGTCGTCAATATAAAGTAAGTAGGTACCTATTTAACCTTACCATTTATTATGAGACCTGAGGTGAGGAAATTTAGATTTTTCTCCAAACCTGTTCTGAATGTTTATCTTTGGTATTTACTTATCAATTTTATCTATATCTAATACCTATATAATCTGAATATATATTTGTTTGGATTAAGTCGAAAACCCATATTTAATTCAACTATCTATATGCTTGCCAGTTAACGAAATTCACGTCAAGTGGGTACATTTGTTGACGATGATTTGTTAAAATTCGGACTGTGGGAATTGATGCGACATGTTATTATCCATGACTTATCATACAGAACTATCAATTTAGAAGTCGTTTTAGGTTCATTTGAATACAAGATTGGAATTTATATACGGTTCTTTATAATACTATTTAGTAAATGAAGTTGACTTACTGTTTGAATAAACAGTTTTAAACATCGTTATCGACATACCGCCGATATATGCGCCTATCAAGGGATATTGTTATTTCGGTATTGCTATTGATTTCTATGATAGTTTTCTCATCTGATTCCTTAGTGATTATGTAAATTGAGCGTTGGGGTCGATAGCCTGAGTCACGGAAAAATCTTCAAGTGACCGTTAACGAAATGATTCATTACCGGTACTAGAACAAACTGAGGTGATATTTGTCTGAATGTTCTCACGAGGCCGCGGGGCCTGGGCCAGCTTTTGACACCTCCGCTCAGGTCAACAGCTCGTTTCGCGCGAACTAATATTTGTCCAGTGCTACAATGGACGACTGTACGGCCTGATTGAGTTCGACTGTCACGACGCAATTTGGTACATAAATATTCAAAATATTTAAGATTAAATTGTTTCTGTATTTCTTTACTAGGATACATCACTTTTTATATGTAGGTAATCTGGTTCACAACATTTAATAATGTTGAATAAACGAATAAAGTAAATGTTGCACTAGCAAGATAATAATTCTTTTGAAAATGAGTCCACAGTTAGACTATATCACGATGGTTATTTATTATCTTTGCTTTTTTGTAAAAAATATTGAGTAACTCACCTTTTTATAACAATACAACACAACTGTTAATGAAGACTCTATAACCCATATTCAGACATTAGGCTCTACTAGAAAATTTGCAGTAATTCTTAATGCGAGCTTTTGCAAAAGTGTAAGTACCTTCCTACAATGTAATAATACCCTTTGATTCGAGGCAGTGATATAGTATCTAATTCTCACAGTTTGGCTTAGCTAGGCCATCTCATTAAAAGGTGTCGTTTCGATCTTCGAGCTCAGCTGCTCTGTTATCGCGTCTATAAAACCCTCTTGATCTTAGAGCTGATATGATAATTGTAATCCAATACTCTGGTATCGGCCTCATCTGTCTTTAACTACCAGTTTAGGGGCAAAAAGGGCTACCTCGTATAAAGTTTGAACGAGATCCCTGATTCGACTTCTCGATTGCTGTGAAGAAATTCGTATGTATGAAGTGTGATGGCGTCATTTATTGCACCATAAAATGGGCAGTATAGACAGACAGAAATAAAAATAAATATCCGTTTTATCAAATCGACATATCTAGGTGGGACGCTGAATTTAATATAATATCGTATCAAAATTATTGTAATAAAAAATCCTCGACTCACTATCTCATTTCATTTATTTAAGCATCCTGATGAAATGCATGACAGTAATTAGTGACGTGTGTCATGGCAAATATTTTCTATCTATTCTCATTAGTTTTTTTTGTTTATGATGTTTTATAATTCATTCAAATGCTATTATTTCCTTAAATTCTGATATTATTACTATTATTTAGTTTATATATGAAAGGTATAGTACCTTACGTATAGTTTGTTGCCCTTTTTTGTTTTTTAACTTATAATTATTGTTACTTTAGTCTCATTTACGAGTAGTTTTGTCTGTCGCACTGCCTACACAACTTTTCTGCTTAGCCCAATGGTCGACTAAGAGAAAATCACATGGCATTAAGTCCACCAATTGTACATTTATAATTATTTTTGTGCAATAATGTTTTAAATAAATAAATAAATATTATTAAGGGCGTAGTGCTTATAGTCCTTACAATATAGCTTGATTAGATTGACAGTTCTCACTGAAAGAGACGACGTAACTTTGTACCAGCGTCACACAAGTAAAACACATTTGCACACGAAAAAATATTGGTAACTGGCATGTTAAGAATTTTTTTTAATAAAAGCTGTACATATTAATCAATTTAATTATATAAAATAGATATTTAGAGTTAAAATCATTAAAATAATCCAGTCACAAAGATTACACCTAACTTGAAAAGACGTCTTTACAAGGTTACGTCATTTTTCATAATCGCTAGTGATGGGGTAAAATCGACAAATCGAAATCGAAAGACTAACAGTATTTCAAGATCGAAGTAATGTAACATAAATGTTACAAATTATTTAATGAGCATTGGTTGATGCTTAGAACATCAAATTGCAATGATTAATATTTGACGAAAATTTTTAAAATTTATTACATTCTATATGCGTTAATAAAATTCTAATTGATTTTCATGATTGTTACAATTATTATTATAATAATCACGACACTGACTTACTGTTAAATCTTAATATACATATCTGATTTTCATTTTATTTCATATGCCTTATCTTTTTTTTTTTCGTTTGATCAGTAGAGTCAGTCCCATCACTAGTCACCTCAGTTTGACAGGTGTCATTCTAATCAAGCTAAATTTTATGGACTATAGTAGAACACTTAGTCTTCATCAACCCTGAACTAAATAAAGTGGACTAAAACTTAGACGAGCACATTTTTTTATGTGACAAAGGGTGTTATCGACATATCTCGCGGCATTTCTGAGTAGGGCGTATGTCAGGAATATTAATAGAAGTTGCTCTGGATCCGCGGTAACAAATCGTCCGGCCTACGTTCACGGCGCTTACGGTTCCCTCCCACATTCTGATGTCCTGTATGAAATACGTGTATGTACTTGTTGCGATGTAGCAGTTCTAAAGCGCGATCTTTCTTAGCTGTGGAAAGTAAATAATAGAGTTCAAATAGTAAAAAAAGCTTGATTCTAATTCTAATTGATGGACAGTCCTAAAACAGGTTCTAGACCTCACTAACATAATTTATTGTTTCACATTAGTGTGTGACTACGGCGAATGTACCGTATATTAAAATTGAATGTAAACTATTATTTTCACAAAGTTTGGAATTAAAGAAACATGCAAATGTAAGTCAAACTTAAGATCCTTCGGAACAAACACTAAGCTACATCCGTAGCTTTCTATTATGTGTGGTAAGTTATTAACATAATAATATGTACCTATATCTCGTATTAACTATAAATATGTTGTACTTTGAGAACTATTGCGCCTAAATTCTAAAATACATCTTTATCCCTATAGTTAGATTTAGCCTTGTTCCTTAAGTTTTGCAGACGAGTGTACGTACCTGTAGAAATTTTCGCGGGCCACAGAAGTTCAAGTCGTTAGCGGTGATGGATCAGCGACGCTCTAAACACTGCGGGCGCGAGTTTGACGCGCGAATCGATTAAGTTTGACAGTATTCTCTTCGATTGTGGGGGGAAAGGCTCGCGAGTAATTACTGCCCACGGCTCTGTAGGGTCGTCAGTTGCAGTTTTTGACCAACCGAAAGAGCAACCGAAACGTGGTCGACGTGAATGCATAATCCGTATTTTATGATTCCTTTTCATTCGATTTTGTTAATGCAGTCGATTTGTAAAATTAAACGTTCATTCTCAATTAATTGTTATGAAATATATAAATAAAATATTTCAATATCCTGTGATAAAATGAATCCTTAGTGTAATTATTTGTTGATATATCACAATTTCTGAGAAAAATAAGGAAAACTTTCATTGTTTGACGACCCTACCTGGGACGGATATTGAACCACAACACCATGACACACCAATAATGAATTCTGTCCGTACTGACGCGACACAAACGCTAAGAATTATTAGCGGTACAGGGTTTAATTACAACTCCAGTCTGCCTAATTCGCCTTGTCAGCTGTTAATTTGGACATTTTTGATTTTAATTAATGATCTGCTTATTAAAACTTCGTTGAGTCGCCATATTTTATCTTTGACTTTGAATGAAATTTGTACACCTTAAGAGGAAACACTACGAGCGAGAGAATTGAAAAATAGGTATTTGTAAAATCTATTGCTGTCGCGCAGTGCCAAACGGATTCACTGCAGAGTGTGATAGAGACAACTGCTTCTTGGACCGAAAATACCTACTAAGATCATAAAAGATCATAAAAGCACACCAAATCAACGTTTTGTAGTCCCCCGATCACTTTTCCAAAACTAGACTGATTTAAATACTTTTTCATTAAAAATTAAAGAAAGGCTTTGGCCGTGTTCGTATGTTTTCCTTTTTTTCTAAAATTGTAGCCAAATGTGTTTTCTGGATGTTTGAACACAGCGGAAAATCTGGCGAGATATTTCGATTTTTGAGGGCATCTTATCATATCTTTTTTTATTAATTAATTTATAAAAAAACAGAAAACATAGAAACATGCTAATAAAGTGGCCATAGATTTTTAGTTTCGAATTTTCGAACGTTGCTCGGGTTTGTGATCACCAACCCGCATTTGGCAAGCGTGGTGATTATGCCAGTTCCCATCATTGCAGTGGTAACTTGAATTCAATGATGGAGGCCTTTTCCCTGCAGTGGGACCCAATATGTGAAAGTTACGCAATACTTTTTTAGGTATCTCCGTAAAATGTAATGTATAAAATAGAGTCAGAGTCTATTAGACAAATAATAAAACCCGATGAATAACTAAAGAAGCATTATACAAAACATATTTGCATTTTATTGTATAATTTGGTTATCCTAATAAACGAAGGTGACAAACCTCATTTAGATATTAACGATTGAAACTTGAGAGCGAATTAAAACGGAGAGACACTTAATATGAAATCCAAATGAGGAGGTGGCAACACTGTTTAAGTGTATTTACGTGTCAGCCATTCACAAAACTGGCTAACGAAAGGGCCAGGGCGTATTGTTACGAATTTATAGCCCCGAGTTTCGTAATTGAAGTTTTTATGAAGATCTGTTCGTTGATTGCGATTTGTTCTTCGTGAAATTATTCAATTGATTTTGACAAACTGGGCGCAAGCGAAACTTTCAAAGCATTAAGTTAAAGCGAACAAATTTGCTTCGCTTGTATTGAATGTGAAATATTTTAAGTACACTTACTTTAGGTAGCAGTCGCCAGAATAGCAAAATATCGGAAGTTCAAATCTGACCATGGGTGGTATTTGGTAAGAAATTGCTAAAAAACATGAAACTTTAGTCAATCCGTAATTTATTCATCAGCAAGAATTAACAATAACAATTATCTTGACTCCCTGAATCGCAAGGTGTTTTGGGTCTTAATCAGCGCTCGCTGTTCCAATCTAGGCCCTCGGCGTATTATCGATTGTTGCCCAGCGGGGTGCGTGACAAAAGAATTTCATTTAAAATAAATCGCGCGAGACCGCGTTGCACCGAGAAATTAGGCGTTGTGTCCCCCGCCGCGAAAACTCATCGTAAATAAGTGTCGCGGTTGGCTTCGAGCTTCGTTGCGCTTAAAAACACATTCTTGTTATACACTCGTTTAAGGATTTAATTACTTGCATCGCTGATGGCCTCTCGCCCCGCGCCCCTCGTCGCCCAGGCCTCCTCACACGTGATCGTAAATCCTCAGTTCGTTAATGATCCGAACGCTGTTTCGCGATGAATTACCGCTTAGTCTTGTTGACTTTTTGCGCGAAATATTTTTTCCGATTTTAGTGAGCGTGGGTTTAGCATAATGGCCTGTAACTTTTAAGTGGTTTTTCGAGTTCATCGCGATTTATGTTTCAATAAGATGAAACATTGTATTTAATATCGACTCTTATCTTTTGCGCATCATATAAAATGCATCGTGATACCGCTATCACTTCTTTCCCGATGAGAGACGTTTTTTACGTAGAATTTAAATTTATTATTCAAGATCTTTTATATTGTTTTGTTCTGATTCTACTATTATTACATACTTCAAAGGATCCGACGATAGTTGTTTCAATCATATTGTGAATTTAACGACACAGGCGTGGCTCGTCACACCTTCAATTATGTAAAGGTGTCGCACCGCTAGTGTGATTCAATTCTGATATTAAGTTACAATTGTCAATTCCCACACGCGAACACGTTAAAGGCATTCGTGAACTACCTCTTTATTCACCTGAAGGTATCAATGTCGCCATTTTCAATTTAGCCCGCGCGGTGTCGAGTGTCGCGATTCGTGAACAAGTGAGCATCGGGCCACAGTATCCGGCTCCGATTGCCTCGGCTAGTGCCTCCTTCTCCGCGGCTGCGCCTTCACACTTCACAATGCAGTCGGTGCTTCGTTTGTAAACGCGATACTTCCGCCAAGACGCAAAGCTCTCGCATGTGATTGCGGCCTCCTTTACTTTAATCAAATGGCTGCGACAAAGGATTGAAAAGAATGCTCTTCGATTTCGTACAAGCGACCGGTATTGGCTGTGGAATTCCCTTTACGGATTGCCGGCATTTTTTTTACCATTCCCTCCGTCAAATAGGAGGATTTATTCGCATAAGTCGTCATGTTATCGTACTTGATTTCAAGTGCTCTGTCGTACTTGAAACTGGTTCCCACCAATGTGCTTACCAACATTTCTTATACATTTTTTTCAAATGTAGGTACTTACGTAAATGCTATTTCCATTCATTTGTGTATTGTAGCGTGTCATGAGTGCACTCGAGTATCAATTTAGTAGCTCGGTGAGAGTATGTTTCTTCAATGACATTTAATAATTGTACTTAGACTACATCGCTTGTTATCGAGCCCTTCAATGTAACGGCCTGTAATTGCTTCGTATTCTTCGATTTTAATCACTCTGCTCGAGTTTACCCTTTGGGCAAATTATGATGTTTAAAATGTTGTTTGTATTTCTATCGTGACGTCTAAATGATTAATACCAAAGTTGTTTTTGATTACATAATAGCGAACCACTGAGTAAATTGATATCGTTTTGTATTATTAAATTCTTATTTAACATTCAAACATTTACTTTTATTTTGTTACGGTTGTTAATAATTTGAAATGTAAATTGCTGTTCGTAATGTTAATGTTTGGTAGCCAGATAAGTTTAGTTAAGGTTAAGAGCGTACCTACTCTCATCGTGATTCTGATTTTATTTTATTGGTATAATATTGAATTTGTGTAATCAAATAGTCTATGACGCGAACACAAAAATACCAATACTAATCAAATTAAACAGCGATAAGGGTATTGGCAATAATCATTTTGGTCAACGATAAGAAGGATAATATAACGTTATTACTTACGTTATTGTTATCAGTTTCTTGAATTAGTCAACTTGGACTGCTACCCAAATCCGTCAAATTTTGTTTAAAATGAGTTTTTTAAATCAAGTGATTTTAATAACTGGTGCTGGATCTGGATTAGGAGAAGCCATTGCATTGCATTTTTCAAAACTGTCTGCAAGACTTGCGTTAGTAGATAAAGAACATAAGGCATTAAATAAATCTGCTGACAACTGTGAAAAAGTTAGCAAGACAAAAGTTTTTCGTATAACCGCTGACTTAACCAAAGATGAAGATGTTCAAAGTGTTGTGCAAAAAACTAAGCAGCAATACGGAAAAATTGACGTAGTTGTCAATTGTGCTGGTGTATGCCGACAAGGAGGAATATTGGATCCTGGATTGATGGAAGCCTATGACGCTATAGAAGCTATTAATTTAAGAGCAGTGGTTTCTTTAACATCTTCTGTTGCGCCAGTCTTAGCTGAAAGTAAGGGGTGTATCGTCAATATATCGAGCATTTTAGGCGCTGTACATGCAGGCAATGCTATTATTTATGGTACCCTAAAAGCGGGTCTCTCATTTTTCACTAAAACTGTGGCTTTGGAACTGGCTTCTACAGGAGTAAGAGTAAATGCCATTTTACCGGGTTCAGTAAGAACAAATTTACTTACAAATTTTGGAAAAACTCCGATTGAAAGTGATAAGTTCTTTAAACAAAGTGAGAAATTGTCACCCCTTAAACGTCTCGTAGGTCCCGATGAAGTAGCGTCTATGGTTGCGTTCCTGGCAAGTGAGAAAGCAATTGGCATAACCGGTGTTAATTATGTTTTGGATGCTGGTTTTTCATTAGGGTGATTGTTTTTTTTTTCCTTACTTACATATTAAATACAAATATATAGTAATTATTCTTATGTATGTTAATATTTTTTTATCTCTTTCCCTTACTAACTACCATCATGTAACGTATTTTAAAAAAACATTCAAAGCGGCTGGTATTGAATAGAAGGAAGGAAGGCGTACCTACAATGGATGAGATATTTGTCTAGTTGTGGACTGAAGTAAGCTTATTATGATTAGTAAATACATATCTAAATTACATATCTAATCATTATTTGATATACAACTAATTATTATAGTAAATTGTGTGTAGCCCTGATTTTGTTATCTACTGGTTTAAATTGAACGTTTAATTTTACTGCCGCTTAGCAATCTTAGCATACATACTTTAAAAAGAAAGCGGTCAAGTGCAAGTCGGATGCGCCTTCCAAAGGCTCCGTACATATCTGTGGGTACATATTTTACCGCGCATACCTGCTTAAACTCGTTGAATAATTACGTACTTTCAATAAAAACTTTTTCTTGAGTTTCGTTAGAAATATATAGTGTAAAGTTTTTATGTGTACTTTTGTATAAGACGGTATTCCTTACCAAATTTCATAGTTCTAGGTCAACGAAAAATATCCAATGAATTAAGATTCCCTTGATAGTAGTTTATAGTACCACTAAGAACTACGTACCATAAACGGCTGTATCTTTTTTAACGTTAAGTATCTTATTTTTTCACAGCAGCAGGACAAAAAAGTGATACTATTTGGTTCCGTTTTTTTCGTATTAAGGTACGGAATCCTCAAAAGTTTGACCCTTTTTTATTTTCTATTTTCTGAGATTACATAAAAAAATGTTTTTGAGTAGGTAAGACTTGCAATGAAATGTGATGACTGATGACCTACGAATTTGAACTTAGATGCTCTTAACGTAAAATCCGTAAACGTTCATTACGTAAATTATATACAAACAATATGTATAAACCATAGATTGTGTAAAGTTTAATTTAGTTTTGGTTATTAATCACACTATATTGTTATCTGACGTATGTAAACAAGTCCCAAGGGTTTTATTTAGGTACTCGAAGTTACAAACCGTCAGCCGTGGCCATTTAGATTTACGTATTTTGATCAAACAATTTGATACGATCCCGTATAAAAAGATCCACCCATTGTTTACACTGTAACAAGCTTGTAACAATTATACCAGTAACCCATTTGGTGTCTAATTTAAATGAAAAATAGATTAATCAAACGGTATCAACTTTCTATCCCTGGCGATAAAATATTTAACAATAGCTCATCCTGTGTTCTACAACGTATACTCTTTTTGGGTTGGCTATTTAAAATTTAACTAGTTTGTATTTCTCTAACGTTAAGATCTTATCTGGCGATCGGTTCCACAACCCTTTTATGTATGCGTCGTTTGGAATCTGAATATTTTAACTGTAACTAGCCATGTGGAGAGGTTTTGAAGTGTAGCATACGTTGAATGCGATCAACCACTCCATCTCTGTTAACTAAAATCAAAACCTAGAATCTATCAAATTAGTGAAAAGTTATCTCGTACCTTTTTGGTCTGTTCTGAAAAGTCATCATGTCTAATGGTGAAATTTGTTGCTCATTTTAATTGTGGGGTATAAACCTAACTGTATGCAGCTAACTAGCTGTTAGTACATAGTGAACTGGATTTTATTTAAAAACATTTAACATTGCAGAATGAGCAGAAAATCGGTGAAAAAAATATAAAAAAAATAAGAACCTCGTATCATTTTAGTGGCATTAGAGGGGCTCGTACTTTCGTACGCATCATGGGTTTGAATTTTTCTACCTAAGTACTAAATGAAATTGGTATTTTTCTCATAACGACGACGAATTTTTGTGCGTCAATATGTTTCTTATATTATTATTTTCTAAGCAAGCGATTCTGCACACATGTTGTATAAGTAGATCTACGAGTATTAAGTACCTCATGAATATTTAGTTTTTAACCCTTACTGGGTTTTGGATTTGGGCAGCCAGCGAAGTTCGTATTTCTAGCGAGAGCACCGGAGCAATAAAGTAAGCAGTTTTACAAGTGAGTGGCCCCAGAACGAATGCACGGGTTAGCGTACGCCCGATATTCTTATTTTATGACTGTGAAAAATCTCGCAAGGAATATTTTCCGGGGTTATAATATAACGAAGCTGTATCCCGCCCCGTTGGATTTTGACTTCAGACAAAGGAAACCCTGTAATGCTTGCTCAATGGGCAATGTGGTAAGGATAACTTTAAGAGACTGAAATACTGGCACGTTGTCATCTCGAAATCTGATACTGTTACGAGTTAGTATGAGGTGGTAACTGGCCATCATTAACTTTGTTAACTGCATCATTTAAGTAACTGCTGATCTTTAGACGCGATATGAAAATAGTAGACAAAAAATGAGATCAAGATATTTTTTATGTTTGTTAGGTAAAATACGATGATCGCGGATACAAACTACTCGTAAAGCGAAAGTAAAATATTAATATATTTTTATAGTGATCATTCGTTATTTTATGATTAAATGAATCCCCGAACAAGTAGCAATAGTCTATTCATGCTTATTAAAGTCGTACTTGATGATTGTGACATTTCGATTTTGTCGACAGGAATTGTCGGTCAGAAGTTATGGGAACGTCATTAGCCAGACGAGTCGTATTCAGTCCAGCCGAGAAGAATGCATGGGCAGCGACAATAGTCGTACCTCCACATTATGTTGTCGACTGCGTTCGCGCTCTCCAATTAAGTGAGATTTATTCATCCCCTCGATACCATCCGACTCCTCTAAAGACATTATCAAAGATTTAACTCGGCAGGACAATTGTTCCCCAATTTTCTAAACACCTCGACAATGCTCTCGTAATTTGTTCCATCCTCTTGGCTGTTTGATTGTTTGCTCTGGGAAAACACGAGGCGTCATCGCAGCGCCAGGGTTGCCGCTTTGTACTCTTCCTCGCATTCGATATTCATTTACCCGGTTGCTTTGTAATCATTTAGAATTTGAATAAGGAGAGGGAATTCAAATCATGTTGCCATTAATGTTTAGGTAGATTGTAAGCGTTTAAAGCGAAAATAATTGTACTCTCGGGGCTGCGTACGCTTACCAGTCAAAGTAACACAAGCGGATTGTAATTCTAAAACTCATTTATTTTATGCTTCGATATGATTTAGACATTCCTATTTGTTATCCAATTTACAACTTATTATTATGAGTTTTATTTTTTCATACTAATAACTGGTTAGTTGATTAGCTACTGGGAACCGCAGCCTTTGTTATACATGAACCACACCCCACGTTTATCTAAGCAGTGGCTTATTTTAAATGATAAACGAGCTCCCAATCGATTTGAATAACAAGCAGGCAGATGCTCTTAATCCTTTTGATTTCATTAAACGCATGCGCCCCTCGGCTCCTGTCGGAAATATCACTCGAGCGAACCTCGATTTAACCATGCATTGATCGTAATAAGGTTCATTGGGTCCCATACCATCTTTTTGAATATCTCAACCTTCACATTTCGAGGGCATTGTGCTTTTAAAAAAACAAATTCTTTTTGCTTTTAACGTGACCGCACTATGTTTCGATGGATTCTCTTCGCAAGGCCTGAGCGCGTTTTATCGTTATAATAAATAAAAAACATAATATTACAAATCCTAATGAATATCCTATTGGTGAACTGAACAATATTGTGTAATCACGGGCGTTACATCCTCTTTTACCTCGACGGAGATACTAATGAATTCCCAGTAGAGATTACTCTAAGTTCGTACCAATTGCAACGTCATTTATTTGATCGTTTCGTTAGGGAGAGGCCAAGTGAAAAATCCGTCAACATTAATCACGTCGATACTGAAATACAATTTCGAACGGTCGAAAAAATTTACATAAATAATTTATACCCGCGGGGCTGGACGACTGTTCGTACCCTAATCCGTCGGGGACTGCTGCCGTCTTGTTATGAGTTTCCATATTGATTCCGATCACCGGACTCATTGTCTTTATTGCTCTTCGATCAATTACCTACGGAACGGGAGTGCCTCTATAGTTATCACGTACTAGCGCATTAGTTGACTATTGCTATTGATTGATCCCAACGTGTATGTATGGCCGTTCATAGCGGTTCTCAGCGGGTTGCGGGACTCTACGGCTGGCGGGACTCAGATTTCCATAAGAAGTGGTGGCCCGTACTTCGCTCCGCTTGACGGAGTATTATCTTAGGCATGTGACTGTGATCGATTCGATCGAATCTCTTTTTGGACAGCGCGAGTTTTTACCAACGCTGACTGGGTCGAGAAATACCATGCTGAAGATGATGTAGTGTCCGCGGTTTACAAGCGTGTTGCGATGATGTATAGTCGATGTTTTGACCTCCGTTTTGGTGTTTTATGTTATTAATTGATTTGGGTATTTGCCGCCGTGACAGGAGGAGGCTTCTTATTGGCAGTTGCAGTAATTCATTTTATAATCACAGCTGAATCATATTTTGTTTCCCGAGAAATACGATGGTGGGTTGTTTGTTTACTCAAAAGTAGTAGAGCGTAAAGATTTATTCTAAAAAAGTTGTTTTGGTCTTCCGACGTAGTAAAATTACACGTCTAATATATTTTACTCGTACTCGCCTTGCGTTAGTCAGAAAAGCATCAAGGTATGGGCTCATTCAATTAACCTTAGTTAGCCGCCAATAAATAGCGGCACAGAACAGCTTTACGGGCAGATATAATTAACGTCCCAGTAGCGGCTCTGCTTCAGCCTATAGGCCATTTAGCTCGCCCGCCACCTTATAAATCAGTAATCTATTTACTTTAAGACTTACACAGTTTTAAAAACACTAGTTAATTCGTTAACTAGTTGCCATATTTCCTAGACTTACTTATGATAAATGTATTTCTTAGATACATAAATCTAAGAAATAAATTTCCCCCGTCTGAATACAGTACTTCAGCAAAAAAAAACAATAATGTGTGTATTGTAATTAATCATTTTGGTCTAAGTCTGATTGTTTTATGGATACATTAGTCTTTTTACGACTGGAAAATTCTCGATGCTAAGGCATCATAAATGTACTAGTTCAATATGAATATGAAGCAATTATGAAACAGAATCAACATGATTCCACATGAAAATAATAATTTAAAAAATAAATACAATATCCAAATGAAGTATATAAAAAAAACTTGTTAATGCAAACGATTTGCTCGCTATCGGAGCGATGATCGGACGTCGTGTACATCGTTTTTAATAATTCCACACGAATTAATAAGGCTTAGCCCCGCCTTGTAGGCGTCCACTCTATGATTAATAGAGCCGAGCAAGCGACTACCGGGTCGTGAAGAGACCGCTCTTCGCCCCACTAGAAAACTCCACGCCTCGCTGTTGAACTAAGTATCGTACTTATAAACCAAACTTTGTTCTAGCTCGGCGATGCGACGGAAATGTTGATAGCTAAGCTTTTTTTTAGTTACTTAATTAAAAGTATTTTTTTGTAGTGCCAGTACAGAAAAATAATAGCACCATAAACTTCTCTTCCTTTAAGTCGTAATAGGCTACTAATATAGAACTGTCATAAAAAATCGGACAGCAGCTTCTAAGGCCTAACTGCGATCGCTAACCTGCATACCAACCCCTTCTACTGCTGCTTGCTTTGACTGACTGAAAAAAACTCAAAATAACCAAAAAATATATTCTCTGTGACTGATCATGCTTACTTTTTTTATTTACTCACTTAAGATTAGAGACCGTTTGTTGTTCCTCGCTCGCAATTTGCACCAAATTACTTTACAAAATTAAGTACCGACTTGCGGTTCAGATGGAAATACTACATTTTAAGCAAAAAAGATCATTCACAAAAGGTCACCAGTATTTACTTCTTATAGACTTTTGTTTCTCTATAAGTCATCATAACATAACGATAAGTAGTCTTGAGCTGATTTTTTTAAATAAAATTTTATGTAAACCGGTTTACCAACTTAAATTTGGCTATGTTAGATACATTTTGATATTCAGGTTAGTGTTTTTTAATATGCATAATTGTGTAAGAATGTGTAAACTATTTATCTGTGACGAACCGAATGCCATCTAAGAAAAATATTGTTTGCAAAATAAAATACATCAAAATTAACATGAATAAAAGATAAATGTAACACAAAAATAGATAGCGTCATTAATACGGGCCTTAGCTCAATTCACACGTCCACATTATTTATATCGATTACGTATGCCAATACGGCCGTATATCAATCCAAGTGTTAATATTTAAATAATAACGTCAGATTATAAATTGTTTCTCACTAGACACTTTTAATGTTCTTTTATATCAAGATGCCTCAGTATTTTTATCGATAATAACGTCGATAGTGTAATAACTTGTGTTCGAAAAAGCGTGTTTGTAAATTAGGATGACGGTTTATTTAAAAATATATACTTAGCGCACGCATTTTCGATGCAAATTTTTACTTCTTTGTATGCGTATTTTTCTTCTTCTAATTGCGTAAACGAGATGTACTCTAACCGCTTATTTATTTCCTTATCGTAAATGTTTCTTGATATTTACTTAAAGTTTAATGTACCGTTTTTAATTATCCATTGTGTTGTTTGTTTTGTAGAATTTAACGCCAGCTCTAGTTAGATTTACTGCGTTTTCCCAGAAATTATTCTAAGATAACATTTTTTTAATCAGTAATTGGTACCTTTGCGTGTATTACCATGTTGTGCCACCGCAAGTGAAAAAATATTTGTTCATTGTTTCCTTTGTACGGCAATGCTTCTCTAAAAATGATCCTCACCACAAAGATGTTAGAAGCAATATCCCGATTTAAAAGAAAGGGATCAAGAAGGATTAGACAACTGAGTAAAAACTGGAAACTCTTTGTTGTGTACCTTTGAAGACATTGTTTGAAAACGGAAAACTGTATTTTATAATAAAACATTTTGTTTTTTGGCGAACTTAGCTTTTTAGTATTTTTCGATTCTGAGAAAGTCGGGGTGTTATACACTCCAAAAAGTGTTGATTTAACCTCGGTACTAAATTAGTAGCATTTAAAAGTGGACCCATTATTCTGACATTTAATCTTACTTATATCTTACTTTACTACGTAATTGTGATGAGGTGTAGGTACTTTTATGTTTTTTTATGCCAGTGGTTTGTTCATTGTCGCTCAGCGGGCTATAGAAAGAGCTATGCTCGGAGTTTCTCTTAGGGATAAAATCAGAAATGAGGTGATCCGGCAGAGAACTAAAGTTACCGACATAGCCCGGATTAGCAAGCTGAAATGGCAGTGGGCTGGCCATATTAGCCGCAGAACCGACAACCGCTGGGGTTAACGAGTTCTTGAGTGGAGACCGCGTCTTGGCAAACGTAGTATAGGACGCCCTCAGGCCAGGTAGATTGAGGGAGTGATGATTAGCGCAATATGGCTGGCAGGAGCTGGATGCGAGAAGCCGAGGATCGACCTGAGTGGCGTGCAACTGGAGAGGCCTATGTCCAACAGTGGACTGCGATAGGCTGATGATGATGACGATGGTTTGTTCATAAATGACTCCTTCAGTATACTAAAAAGTTATCAGTAACTTGAAAAATTATATCTCAGGCGGGACTCGAACCCGCATGCCGGGCGGGAGGAAATGCGGGTTCGAGTCCCGCCTGAGATATAATTTTCAAGTTTATGTACTGATATTATAATTGCTAAAATATCAAATAAAATATAAATGACTCCTTTTTTCGGATTTGCGACTTTATTTCAAGATTATTAAGCGTTATATCAAATCATAGTTCGGACACATAAGAAAGTTTCAGAAATATCTGTAAGACTGATGTCAACAGACCTTAATGAAATTTCGTATGCAGACCTGGGTTTTGATATCGATATAATTTCTGTCCGTGAGATTAATGAGGAATTCACTTCAATTTCACGAATATTTTAAATGCAACGCATAATCCCACAGAAAACACATGGAATGTTAAAAATTATGTTTTTATAGGTGATATGTTTTTTGTAAATCTAGAAATAGTGGTTTAATAGTGGTTTATATACGACAGTTTTAGAAGTAATACAAATAGTTTGATTCCAAAAATATTCTATCATTTTGGGTCGCTCAGCGCACGTGACTGGGCACCTGCCTGCTACCGGCTGCCCCTTCCGACACGCCCCAGCGGTTGGTGTTGGCCAGTATCATTCAAATACTCAACATAACAGTCTACGTGACTAATATCAGTGATATTATGATTGCAATTATATTGCTAAAATATCATAAATCATAATAAACTACTTGACTAACTTTGATATGTATGCATACTTTCCCCCAGTTAAACCTTCCATGAGGCAATGGGCACCTCTGGGCGGTCGGCGGCCATTAATGAAAGTAGTGTCAAATGAAAGTAGTGATAACTAGCAACAACTTTTACTAAGAACGTTTCGCTGCAATCCATTTTGGAAAAAATATATTTACATGTAAACATAATGAAATTTTATAGAACACAAAAACAATTATTTCGTTAGATAAGACGCCACATCCTCTGAAAACGATTGCAATGCCATCAATACAAAACAGGTTAATGGCATTGTAACCAAAGCAAGCGCCGTTATTGTTTGTGCTCGAGCGCAGGTAAATCAACCCTACGAAGCTACTTAAGTTGGTTCCTAGTGTTGATTTACCTGCGCTGATTGGTCCTTCACATGCATTATATAATAAATGGTACTATCTAGACTTGTTGCTTTACTTTTTATCATTTAAGCTCCGAATATAAGCCAGAATATGTTGTTAAACTATTAAAAGTGCTCAAAAACTTCACGAGTGCAAGTAAAGTAAAGTAAAGTAAAAGTAATCCAAATCTGTCAGAAGACGATCTTATCCTTTTCGCTCTGTATCAAGTCAAGTTAGCTCGTAGTTATTATGCTGAGCATTTAAGACAGGGCTTATATAATATTGAAGTATATCGTGAGCAACAGATAAGTCGTCTCAGTGAATATATAGAAGAGCAAGGGCCTTATTCAGCTATTTCAATCGCAGTTCGATCGTGATTGGATTGGACGATTTTGACATTTAGCCCATACTAGAACTGTCAAAAACCTGCTATTCAATTACGATTGTGATACGATTTGGTTACGCGAATTAGGGGCCAAGACGTTTACTTGTTACGTGTTCGAATACAATCTAGACATGTAAGGTCCAGGATTTATTATTCCTATATTGTAATTGATCGACAAAGAGACGCAAAAGAAGCTATCGCTCATTATTATTGTTCATGTCTAAGTGGAAGGCGCACAATAGGATGTTGCGCACATGTTATATGCGTAGTATGGTACTTAGGCTGGGCAAGAAACCAAACTGAAGAGATAAGAATACCAGCATCAGATTTAAGTGTTATCATAGAGCATGACCACTAGAAATGTAATACATAGTCTTTTGTATCAATCGTAATACTATGATTGTTCGATTATAATTAATGTCGTTATTTATATGCATTATATAATAAATGGTACTATCAAGACTTGTTGCTTTACTTTTTATTATTTAAGCTCCGAATATAAGCCAGAATATGTTGTTAAAATATTAAAAGTGCTCAAAAACTAAAATTTATTTTATTCGTCATATAAGTGCGTCGCGGCAATAGAACTTCTACACAGTAATTATAGGACCAAACTACATAAAAAAACAACAAAATCAAGTTTGGCTGCGGATCGCCCAGGCTCCATACTATTTTGCCCATTCTCCTTTGACAGCGTGATCTTAATAATTACTAAGCGTAGGCTTAGTAGTTAAGCAAACAGCGTAGGCAGCCCTATTTCCTAGTCCAAGGATTGCGACAGTTTGAACGATTAAGAAAAATCAGTACCAGACAGTGACTTGAAAGGAAATATTGTAATTTTTTCATTTGTAAATAAGTAAGAACATATTTATTAAATTTAACCATTCATTGTGATTATAAACTATTATAATTAAAAATAAATATTTAATACTTCATTATAAACCAGTGTTGATAAAGATATTGACATAAATAACAAGACATTTTCTAGTAATATAACTTAAAATTAAACTCCTGATAGAATTGATGTAATAATTTGCATTCTAAAGCTGCAAAATATATCCATTTTAATTCTTTGGCATTATTGTTCAATTCTTTACAGCATTCCGGTAGTCCTAAGCAAGCTATGTGCATTGCATAATGCATTGTTCGCAAAGAAATATGATCTTTGGTGCATATCTTCCGCAAATATTGACTTTACGACGATAGCTTCAAATTCTTGACACCTGAGCCAACACCGGATCGATTCCTTTGAAAGGGCGTATAAATTCTTTGTAAACGACCGACCCGTTTGAACTTCCGAATTCGAGAATCTTACATAACAAGTTAAAGGAAATGACTCAGTATTATAAGTATTATAAAATTATAATGCATGAACAGTAACAATATAATTTGTATCCAAACATGTGTGGTCCGCTCGCTGTCCTCAAAGGCCCCACCGACAGCCACAATCGTCCGTATTCGGATGCCGTACGCAGAATATTTCATTATGCGACTACCCAAAGTACGTAATAACTTTTGTCCAAACGGTTGGACCGCATCTTCAATCGTACCCGAGGCTGTTTTCATAGTACGAACTCCAAGGAATTTGAGAGGTCTGGTTATACAGGATGACTTATTTTGTAGTAGTACTTCTTTTGGTCATATTTTTGATTTCTTAGAAAACCAACGAGAAGTACCTCCCGCAAAAGTGCACTACGTTGAATATTTTAGTAACAATGTAGTATGAAATTTTAAGCCAATTACAAAACTGTGTATACAGTTTTCCGAGACTCTGCAGATGAATGATAAGTGTGTATAGTAATAATAAAATAATAAATAATAATAAATCACTTATAGGTATAATAAATAAAAATGATTGTGTATTCATGTAAAAAACTTAGTATGGATGCTTAGATTGAATTGTATAAATCAAAGCTTATAAATCCTGTAAAATATGTATAACTTCTAAAGTGCCTGTTGATTTAAAGTAAACTAATGTTATTTCTAAGCGGAGCATCCCTACTAAAACTGTATACTGTCCACTAAAAACGGGCCACCCTGTTTTTGTAAAACGTACTATTGTGCTCCCGGGTACGATAATTGTAGTCAGACATGTTTTTTTTATTTTTTTTAGATATGATCGTGTCTGATGATATTTTAAATGTTTGTGTTTCTGCTCAATGTGATGGCTAGTGACGTGTAGAGCCGAAGGCTTTTGTCCCTGAAAGCGTTCAGTCTGCGGGCTGTTTGCTCTTGTTGCCTTCCTCGCATGCCTTTGTGTGCTTTTAGTATGATGTACAAAAGACGCTAGAGACCGTAATACATCTTGATACTTTGTTTACAAGGAATATTTTACTTTAAAAGTTTTATACTAACCTATAAAACTTTAACAGTTCAGTAACAACTTACATTCATCCGACCGTATATCAAAGTTACGTTGCGTATATTTTACATGATAAATAGACATGTTTTGATTAAAACAGGCGCATAAAACTATAAAACATCTTTCCACGGAGTAAAGGTTGACTGTGAAGAAATTGTGTTAGTAAAAATCACGGAACAGAAAAAACCAGTGTTTTTTCTGTAGTAAAAATGTATCTGCAGCTCAAGAGTGGTAAAATATTAATTCTGTTTTCTACAAAATAAAGGTATAATTGAGTAAGTATCTTTTTTATTATATTTATAATAAAGTAAATACTTATTTTAGTCATGGACGTATTACCAAGATCGTTTGGCTGCACTCCAAATTACACTATCACTCCTACGCATATCGTTGAAAAGGTAAACATTGAAGAATTCGATCTTTTTGTACTTGCCAACAATCGGGTGCCTCTCTACAATGAAATCACGGCATGCCGTATTAATACTCGTACTATGCATTTTTTGGTACAAATATTCTTTGTATTGTCGGAATCGACCGTCTATTATGACGTGTTTAATAACTGTCGGAAATGTGGGCATTTATATTCTGTGGCATTATAAAAGTCCGAGAATATCGCATTGTTAGTACCAAACAACATGCTTCAGGAAAGGCGGTACGCTTAAGTTAAGCAGCATAATAAACGCGTATTCAAGCAGACGAGTCTGTTAATCGAGAATACGTCCACTGATTTTGACTTTCAAATTGACGGCATTATTTACATTAATGTCCACTGTTATCGTGTCTCATTAACGTTTTAATATTTTACCTGTTTCTTTGGTGTTTAAATACTGATTACAGGACATATAAAATTAACTATAAATTATTTATTTATGTGACAAAAAAGGAAACAGTGAGGACGCTCTTAGAATTAAATATATGCTCGCGATCATAAAATAAAGAATTTATAGGCGTCCTTTGGTATTACCACGGCTCGGTTTTATGACTTTACGGGGCGTTTATTCAGCGTTGCGTGGTCGTATCACGCGCATTCCAGATAACTCCGCGCTCCTGTTGTCACTGTAAAGGCAATTTCCGTCATTTGCATGAGGAGACTCGTCTATTATATTATCCACATTATACGGACCGTTTAATTAAAGGACATGTTTACGACTATTGCGACTGTGCTGCTGTAGGTGACTGAAACGTTGACTATAATGGTACGGGCTTATTGTGGTGCTACTGTACGTAAGACACGGCTATTTTTCAGAACCCTTCGCTATATTATTACGAGTAGTACAAAAGTTCAACTTATGAAATTGGTATGAAATTGGTTATTGACTGCGACATCGTGAAATTTTGAATTAAAAACTATCCCACGGAAAACGTAAAATTTTTTGGGTTTAATATTGTTTCTTTTCGACCTACCAAAAATTCACAAAAAAATATCAGAAGAGATTTATACATTTTAGATAGGTTATTTGATTTATTGACATACGAATGACTTAAATGGTATACTAAAACATCGAACGCAAATACGATCTCAACAACAAACAAAACGTATGGATGTTAAATACACACACAGAAACCGTGGCTAACGAGTTAACATGGCCGTTCTCTCTATAAGCACGCGTGAAATTGTGATTATGAACACAAATAAACAAGTATTTTAATCGAGCGGGAGGCGCACCATCAACTAACCCGTTTGGTGTTTTGAAAGTAGATAAAGATTTTGATCGGCTTTTAGGAAAAAAAATACAGACCAAAGCAAATGATTCTTGTTCTAAACAACTACAGTTCAATAAAATAATTAGTGTAATCTAACCTAAAATATATTTATGTGTTTTCTACAACAATACAGCCGTCCTAAAATAGGTAAGTAACCACGTGTTTTGCACAACCATCCAAATTCCAAAACCAACCGTCCTAAAAAGGGGCCAATGATTTGGCTGAAAATTGATCACTTAGTAACATGAAACTAGTCTAGTTAACAGGTATACTCGTACTTAATAGTTTTTCTGTACATAAATCAACCTATCCATGTGGATACCTATAGGCTGAACTGTTATTTTATTAACCTCAATGTATTGAGTATTTTGTTTACATATTACCTACATACGTATCAAACACCTAAGTACTAGGTAAAACTAATATTTTTACCCAAGAGTCTGATAATGAAATCTTAAATGCAAGATTTTTTTGTAATTTGGAGAGAGATGTGAATGAAATGCGAAAGAATAGATTGTTTTGAGCACATTTGCTTGTGAGTGAGGTGTGCCGATGCAGCGAGCCCCGTATTTTGTCCGATTTGTTACGCTTTTTGTGGGGTTTAGCTCGTCATTCTGACGTAGCCTTTCGGTTGGGCTAGGTCATGTTGGGAACAGCTGTGACTGTATTGAGATGTGTCACTTCAATTATTTTAGTGCAGTGTGAGGTCAGATCCTTCTGAATATTGGTTCATCAAATTATTCTGTTAAGGAAAAGTTCCAACGATATTCACAATTATGTGAACATCTGCATAAACAGATTTGAGCTGATTGAAATGTTTTGTAAAAAAACTAAATGCAGAAATTTTTCAACAAGTTACTCTCTATTCATTTTGCAATATTAGCTCAATGGTTAGATCAGTCGCATAGTAAGCGGAAGTTTATAGATTGGAGTCCCACATCAGGCAGTCGAAATTCGTATTAAAAAAATAGTATTCTCAATTCATTTGCTTACATAACTGTTTTAAAAAATGTTGCTTCATATTAATTTTTCTATAAAAATAACTTGTATTGCTACGCACAAAACTGGAAAACGACTCGAACATTTCGCCATTTTTTCATGTTTCAGTCACAAAAAAAAACATTTATTTGTTCGGACCATGTGTACATGGTAAACAGGTAATAGGTCATCAATGATGGTTTCAACATGCCGCACCGAGACGGTGTACAAATTAAAAAAACAAACAAACAAACAAATGAAATGTAACATTTTAGTCAAAGTAAATAAATGTCAAAACTGTAATTAAAGATCAGTATATAAACTTGAAAAATTTTGTCTCAGGCGGGACAAAATTTTTCAAGTTTATATACTGATATTATAAGTGCAATTAAGTTGCTAAAATATCAAATAAAGTATGTAATTAAAGAATTATTCAATATTTTAGTATCATAGTCACATTTTAATTATGCAATTGAATAAATAAAATTAATGTAAATATTCGCTTAATTCTCAAAAGTTAATAAAAACTCATAAATTTAAAATTAATGTAAAGTCAAAGAGAGTATGTACTTACAATTAAATTGATTACATTTAAAATAATTTGTCATTCATGAAATCGGTTATAGTACGAGTATAATAGCACTTTGTTATTAATAAATTCTTTAATTTGATCTTAAACTCAATTAAATTTAACATTTTTAATGACAAAGGGAGCTTATTGTATATTCTGGGTGCCATGTATAAGATGTTCTTCCTCATGAGAGCTGTCCTCAACATACAGAGTTTAGTGTACAGTTACCCTAAAAGATAATGATAATACTTCAAAAACAAATCTAAAAGTTTGATTTAATGATGTCTTAAACAAACAGTTAGTAATTTTTCGGATTCAAATCAGATCAGACCCTTCCTACTCGTATAAAACTGTTCTAACTGCATATCTTGGACTGTGTTGATAGTTGTGCTACCGGTGTTATTGCTTAAGCATTGAAGCTTAGCAATTTCTAACAGGCATCATTTATAAATCACGACACAATCAGCCTTAAGTCACCCCGAGTGGCATCATGACGCCGACAAGCGGCCACTTCCATTCTGAGCAAAAACAGCTGTATAGACTGAGCTAGGATGAAATTATTAGCAGTACCTTAAGAAACATGTAATGTATATGTTGAAGAATATCTTGTTATAGAAGTTTTGAATCACAAAAAAAATGTGATGCCTATTTTTTTTTAAGTTTGTTTTCAAAACTGGAACTAAAAGAAACGTTAGCATAAACCTTGTAATATTTACAACATCACTAAAGACTAGCTGTTGCCCGCGACTTCGTCCGCGTCAATTTCTGTTAATATGATCGTGACTATTTTTGCAACATTTTTCACTGATGCTTCGCTCCTATTAGTCGCAGCGTGATGTTATATAGCCTAAAGCCTTCCTCGATAAATGGACTATCCAACACAAAAATATTTTTTCAATTTGAACCAGTACTCCCTGAGATTAGCGCGTTCAAACAAACAAATAAACAAACAAACTCTTCAGCTTTATTAGTATAGATAAACAATTTAATTGACAGATCCCCTTATTTTCTACCTATTCTATTTATTCCCGTGTCTATAAATTCTTTTCGTCTAAAAAGGAAATGCCGTGCCCAAGAAAAATAACGCTTATATCTTCGTTCGTGCCATTAATTTAGTTGGCATTTCGCCGTTTCTGAGTAGTAAGTTCATCGAAGCAATGTTTTGTAAAATTCACTGCATCGAAGACGCCTTTTGCTTTGGTATACCGATCTCATAATGACGAACTGTTTCTAAACAGCGGAGTATTAACCTATTCTGTAGGAACGCTAATGGTGTAGTAGTACCGGCGCAATCATACTTTCGTAAACCGTTATGGAAACAGTCTGTATGGCACCTTAGTAGATGCCGATGTTCTGAATTCTACGTTTAGGTAGTACCTAGCTATATACCTACCTAGGTATATGAAAATTAACCACAACAAAAATAAGAAATGTTCTCTTCATAATGAAATAATATTGTGTAAATAATTTGTTATTACAGTAGGTAATTAGTAAGCTTCAGTTGGATAAATTTGCATTAATTAATGATTAAACGTTTTAGACGTAGTGAATTGTAAGTTCAAACACTCTCTGGAATACAAAATTTTAAAGTTAATTGTGCTTTTCAATAGGTTTTTACGAATAATTTAATAGGTTTTATCGATTACCTCTTAACGATGGTTTGACGATTGAAAACACTGACACTTGAAACTGTTTGAAACAAACTCAGTACATAAATGCTCTACTCCAATAAGTTGATCCCGCTATCCGCTTTAGAAAACGAAATGGGAACTATATCGGAACGATGCATGCTCTTCATGCATTGTTGTCCGTCGAACGTGACTCTTTCCCCACATTATAATTACAAATCAGCGATTGTTGTGGCCATTAAATGTATAATTTATAAAAGCGAGATACAGAATCCAGGCGATGCTGTATATTTTTTTTGCGACAAAGTCGTCACAGCATGCGCCATGTTACGTATTAGTTTTTGCGGAATCAAATCAGCGCAGTAGAGTGACGTGATATACTGTACAATTATATTGATACCTTTAGTGCCTTGTGCAACCTTTTTGCCTTCTTAAATATTGTCACTATTCTTAGATGAGTGACTCACTTAAAGGCATTTCTTGAGAAGAATAAAGCTAAATTATAAAATCTAAATATCAATAATTATAATTCCCAAATCACAAAAATATTTTATTTGCACGTTTTTTAATATTAACAAAATAAATAACCGTCATTTTAATTTGGTTTCTATGATTTTTTATATTCTTGGGATATGACACACCTACACCAATTATTAATAAAATTTGCTATGACTTTAAACAGGAATTACCCTAAATACTATTTGTGTTCAAATCGAAGTTATTTAGTTTGAATGTTGCTGCTGCAACATATAAGTACTATCATGCTCAACATAGTCAAAATAAAAAGTACCGTTTTTAAGTCCCGCAAAATCAAACTTGCATAGTTCGTTAAAACGGCAATCTGACACAATATTTATTTAATTTAATTTTAGATTAACTTTATTGACACATCATTTATCAGTTGTCAATCCGTTAAGTACCTGTTGAATATTTGTAAATCTAGGCCTGGTTTGCAAATCGCTAAACCAGATTGAGATAATAATGTAAATTTTTGCAAGATAGAACGATTTACTCAAATAATTGACAGTTTATAAGTCGGCGCCAAATTCTTAGATAGGTGTTTCAAATATCTCTGTGAAACTACAATGTTAGATGTAGATAGTAATTATTTTTTACAGCCTATCGTAAATAATGAGAAGCGGAAAGGTGCTATCTAAGATTAGTTAGTATACCCATAGACGAAACCCTCGTGTGACGGCGTGACATTGCTTGTTGTGATTTTATGGGCCCCATAAACCGGCCATTACCATTCACACCGATCTAATACGATTTTTATACCCACTGTCTATTAATTGTGTTAGTTGTTTCTCGTCCATAGTAAAATTTAAAGGTTTATCGCCAATAAATTAGGCGGGAGTTCGATGTTTATGTATCGAATGTTCTTCTCTAATGTTACGGGTTACGGGCGAAGTGATTAGTTTGTAATGTTAATGAGCAACTGGTGTTAGTTATAAATATAACTGTTTCCAGTAACGTAGTACCTTCTTATAACTTCCTTTAAATATTTTGCCATTTTATGGTTATTATGTAACCGAAGATCAGTATTAAAATTAATTTTAATTACCACAACTCAGTTGCCGGAAAATGTAATAAGAGTATATTGATGTATATTAATCACTTTAATTACCAAATGATTCGGTCGTTTTGACACAGCCGGATTCATCACTCTCATCGCAACAGTTTTATTACATAGATATCAAAGCTATAATTTTCTACTACGTTTAACATAACAAAACGTAATTTAAAAAGCTAATCGAATTGACTCTTATGTTCTTAAAATACTGCTTTGAAAAAACCCTACCTGCATAGGTGAGTTGGTTTTTGAGTATGAAAAATCGAGTTGCAATTTGGCGTCTATTGTAAAGGAACAAAGGAGCGCGATGCGTTAATAAAACAGGTGCATCGTTCCGAAGTTTAGGGGATCCCACGGGATCGCTACGTGACCGGTTTGATTCTATAGAATTTTCGACTTTGATACCCTCCGTTTTGTGTAATTGGCGTTGAAACTATTTTTCAGTGTTTAGACCTTTTCACGGCATTGTGCCCGTATCGGGCGGTCCGCCCACGTTTCATTAATGTGAATCTAATTTCTGTTGCGGCGACTGTTCGGGTTTAGTCAGGCTTTTGTTGTTGATCCGTTAAAATGATTAGCGAACGTTTTAAGCAGATGTTATAAAATAAATTAGGCCCCTTTTTGCGCCAAAGCATACTCTTGTTAATGATTTTATAAGAATATATGTATGCATATGTGTATGCACATATGTAATTGCTACTTATAACTAAGGAGTGAAAATTACCTAATCTATTGATAGCTAAGACAATTGATTTTATCAACACTGTTTTGTTAATTGTCGTTGACAATGTTCATTATTTGTTAAATTATTACCAAGTTCGTAGGATGCATTTCAAAGCAATTCAGAATCAAGTTTAGTATTGGTATATTCATCTCGAATGTTTATCACCTTAACATTACCCAAGTGTACCCAATTAGACCTAAGTAGAGATAGAGATAGATAGACAGAACACTAAGAGTGAAGCTATTGGCATTTTGGACATTCAAACTAAGCCAGATTAAAGTAAAGTTTGGTTTAACATAAGTGAATTAGACCTTCTTTATATTCAGATAACTCTGTCTGATCTGGTAACTTTTTTATACCTAAGCTTATTTTGTATTTGTAGGGTTTTTAGTTAAATCAAAGGTAAGAATAATAATGCGGCCTGCCTTAGACAATCTAGAGTTGTAAGTGAGGCGCAGTGAGATAAATCAGCTCGCTGGCAGTTCGAGACCCGGCAATTAACGCTACCTAAATCAGATTAGAGCAATTGGCTACCATTGAACCGGCGCATTCGTTTGACGGCGAATTGTTAACGTCGCCTTAGCCGGACTTAATAGATTAGCGACAAAACAAACAATGTATTCATTTACCAAAGAAACCTTAAATATATTTATGATATTTTTATATTGTCATTTAAAAAGGTCATAAATATATTTTAAGGTTTCTTTCTTTTCATATTACTAACATAATGTTGAAAAAAGTCGAAATACCTTTGTTTGTGTACTATTCTTAGCATACATAAATTATACAATACCGTACACCAGTGTGTCATGTCTGATAAAAAAAATACTACTAAGCACGTAGGCAAGGTAATCAAATTCAAACCACACTTTGCGGTCATGAGTTTGGCAGATCTCTCCAAACTAAATTGTTACAAAAACATTCCGTTGTGTTCTACTCACTTTGATATGTCAGATTGTAGCTTAACTGCCTTGTTATGTTTCAAAATTCCTAACATAACTTTTCACGCCACGATCCACGGTCCAATTGAGGATCTATCACGATCCGAGCTATCCGAGCTTAATCAGGGATCAAAGAAACGTCGAGGATATTGCGTTTATGAAATGACTGCTCGTTAGTTCTTTTAAAGGGAGATCGCTTGCGACCATTTTGGTCTAGCACTTTCTAGCTATTTCCTTTACAGTACGACATCGTAGTTACAAGTAGAAACATTGATAGCAACACTGTAATAACGATATAAGATATGCGGTACACCAGGACTCCGCATTGGTGTATTTTTTGCACAATCGTTGGCAGAATCTTGCATCAATTCTAGAGTGCGCGGTTTCCATGTCCCCGGATCGTGCTAGCCGGTACATCTCAATTTGTAAAGGGCGCTTCCATACACGATATTTTTTGCGTCGTTTGTTCGCATCGTTCGAGTTCAGACATTTCGAGCTCATTATTTCTCATCACCGACTTGAACATATTATTTGCTGAACTGAATATGTTTTGTTGGACGATTGTTCGGTTCCATTCGAGTACTTACTTCTTAAGTAAATTGATAATACATTAATTTGATAATATTAATGAGAACAATTGTATGTATTCGTGGTCGAGATTTAATCGATCGATAAACCGAATCCCAGTAGTCTTGCGGCAAGATTTTTTTTAATGTGGCTAAAACGAATAAGTTAAACTGATACTAGACGAATATTTATTACCTACTAGCGGCCCGTCCCGGCTTTGCACAGGTGGACCCGTTAAGTTTTAGTAAGGATCCCTAATCTTTTCTAGCAATAAATATGGGTACACTCAGGGTAAATGTAGCTTTCCAATGGTAATAGAAATTTTGAAATCGGCACAGTAGTTTTTATTCATTACAAACATACACACACGAATAGAGATCTTTCCTCTTTACAGTATTTGTGTGGATGTAGATTGTTCTAACCGTAACTATATTTCTTGATCAACTTATTATATTCTACGTGGCTATGTGGCATCACGTTATTTTCGTAAAATGTAGTAATGGCAAGCTAAAAATAGAACTTGAATTTATTCATTCTAAACTTGTATGGGGAGTTGAACTCCTAATGTCACCAAGAATACCAAACAACATACAATAAAGCTTCACAATGGTGCCTCGGGGGATCCGTTATCGTTTCAATAGAGACGTAGATATCGGCTATCTATGGACTCACCAATCGCGTTAGGGTTGTCGAACCTTAGAAAATATTTCTGTATTTGGTTTTATATTTTTAATTTAAACATAATAAATTCAAAGCCATCACCTTCTTGATAGTATAAACAGCTCTACTTTGAGACACAGATTTATTCTTTTGTTTAAAAAAACTGCAACTGTCATACAAACATACAGTAGGTTAATTCTGAAAAGCAATATAAAACTGCCTAGTAAATGTATTAACACTGGTGGTCAAACTAGAAATATATTTCTAGAGCGTGTTGCTCGTGTAATTTAACACCCTGTAGACTCGGTATATACGGCACTGATCGCGTGCTTATAAGGTAATTATTGTAATGGAATTAGCATAACAATGAAACCGATCTAATCCTAAACTAAAGCTTTGCCTTAAACTTTACCAAAGATTTATAAGTGGGTAGGATTAATAACATAGTACATAGTTAAATACATTCATGTGACGTATATTATTAAAGTACGTGAGAAAATGCACCTCCCAAAAAATGTGCAAAAAACCGCAAGTTTTGTAGTACTCTGGATCAGATTATTTTGGATAGAATATTAAGTTATTAAATTATATATTATAATAAAACTTTTTCTACACGCACTGCAAAGTATCTGATACAAGTTGTTACTTCGAAAACCAGTTGACAACCCTAGTAAGAGCTCAGTTTATCGTAGAAAGACGACAAAAACAGGGCACATTCTACAGATCTCACCGGAGATAACGTTAGATGTTTTTGTGATTCTTTAAATGCGATCATAAAATGCATTCGACCTGCTTCAAGTCGCTTAAAATTACGCAAAACCCCTTTTAGGACGATGAATCACTTATTTTTAGCTTTGTTTGTCTAAAACTAAAACTCTTTTGTTTAAAAGCTCTGTGACAAATACTTAGTCACAGTGTGTAGGTTACCAACAATTATTGACACGTGAATATTGAATAACAGTTTTTTTATTAAATAAATAAATAAATAAATGTGGACAACATCACATACATTGTTTTTGATCGCAAAGTGAGTAACTATTTAAAGCACTCGTATCGTAGAAATCAGAAACAGCGAAGGTACCACAAACATCCAGACCCGAGAATGAATGGTTATTTATTGAATGGTTATTTGGACAAAAATTATAAAAAAATGATTTTAAAATAAAACGTTAATATAAGATAACAACAGTCACGAAGCATGTCTATGTATATAACTCTTGTTGTTAACATTTTAGAAGCGTAATTTTACGTAAACTAATTAAAAAAAAGACTAAATCAAAGCTAGTGCCACTAACATTTTAAAAATGGCATAACTATACGAGTTAATATATTTGGTGAACTATCCGCATCTATTATTTGGTTCCAGAATTATATATTTTTTTATGATATTTATTTATGAGGAAACACAAGGGCCGTTTTTCCATACAAACGTAGTCCCCTGTTTCCTCCCTGGATAAAGCCAGTAGAGAAATAATTTTTATTACAAAAATTCATGGCTAGTATTATCATGTTTCTATGTTTTCTGTTTTTTCATAAATTAATTAATAAAAAAGATATGAACCCCTTAAAAATCAATAAAATTCGCCAGATTTTACGCTGTGTTCAAACATCCAGAAAACAAATTTAGCTAAATTTTAGAAAAAAAGAAAAACATACGAACACGGCCAAAGCCTTTCTTTAATTTTTAATGAAAATGTATTTAAATCGGTCTAGTTTTGAAAAAGTAATCGGGGGACTACGAATTGATTTGGTGTGCTTTTAGTAGGTATTTTCGGTCCAAGAAGCAGTTGTCTCTAGCACACTCTGCGGTGAAGGCGTTTGGCACTGCGCGACAGCAATAGATTTTACAAATACCTATTTTTCAATTCTCTCGCCCGTAGTGTTTCCTCTTAACTAGCTGTTCCTGTAACCACGCTTCGCTGTGGCACATTGTGATTGAATGGTTTTTGTTTTGTATTGTTTTTTATGGTTTTTCGCGGTCGCAGATAAATAGATAAAAACAATCCTTGATGCGGATTATATATCATGCTAAAATTTCAGCTCGATCGGTGCAGAACACTTTGAGTTTTGGAGCGTACAAAAACCAACATAACATTTATATATATAGATAAGGTAGAATAAGAACTCTATCCTTAGGATACGTACATTATACCTGCAATACTCTATGAATTCTGTGTAAACCCAAAAAGGTAGCACCGAGAAATGTAAAATTATCTAAGATTCGCATTATATGTAGGTACTTCGTTAGTCTAAAGTAATTAAGTTAGCGGAACACTTTAGCAAACTGTTTTTAATGTGTAATAAAAGCTAATTGTTAAGTTAAAAAGCTATTCCTATATACACTAGAATTGCACACGTCCTCAATAAGAATGTTTGTAGTTGATAAATAATTATAAATCATTCTTATTGTTCTCATTTATGGGACAGTTAAGAACATAATTGCCGCTTTATTACTGCAGTGTTATTAAACTTGTTCGTTTAATAATTAGCCGACGTTCAATTATGGATTTTAAGTGCAGATCGGTTTTTGTAATTGATTGATAATAATGTTTCTGCAATTTGTTAGGTCGTAATTCTTGCAACTTGCAACTTTTGAAAATCGAGCAGGTGTAATTGTTACCATTTTTTAAATCGTAGACAGGTAACATTTGTTGATTTTGAATTATTACAAAATAAAGATGACTTAGTTTACAAAGTGCACAGATATTAGGGGTTAAAATATGAAATTGCCGTTTTATTGTAATAGGTTCTTTGAATTGACATAGAATCTTCATGGTTTGAGGTTTTCGAATGAAACTTTTTTCACATGGTTTCTATGATGTTCTTCTTTTAAAAAATGTGAAACATTTGGATATCGACTGTCAATTGTTTTTGTTATTTAACTTAGACAAGAAAGATGGATACTGCGAAAATTCGAGTGATTTTTGAATACGAGTTCCGACGCGGAAGTAACGCGGCAGAAACAGCCCGCAATATCAATGTTGCGTTTGGAGAGGGATCTGCTAATGAACGCACCGTGCGATTTTGGTTTAAACGCTTTCGTGATGGAAACTTCGACTTTAAAAACGAATCTCGAGGAAGACCGCCCACACAGGTGATTAACGATGAATTAAGAGAGATGATGGAAGCCGATCCTAGTCAAACTACCCAGGAATTAGCGGCATGGTTTAACGTAACCTTACCCACAATATTTGCGTCAAATCAAAAAATAAAAAAATACTAAAAATGGGTGCCTCATTATTTGACTGATGTGCAGAAAGAAACGCGTGTTGACACTTGTGTTGCCTTGTGGAATCGGTACAGAAATGAAGGAATATTAAATCAAATTGTGACATGTGATGAAATGTGGATTCTTGTAAAACAGCCCCGACTCATGAATCGATCTTCACCATTATTGCTCCATGACAACGCGAGACCTCATACAGCTCGAGAAACCGTTTTGACCCTTCAGGAACTGCAATTAGAAACCATTCGACATCCTCCGTATTCGCCAGACCTTGCTCCAACGGACTACCATTTTTTTCGTGATTTGGACAATTATCTACGTGACAAGAAGTTTTGTTCCCAGGAGGCAGTACAAAATGCTTTCATACAGTTTGTGCAGTCTAGAGCAACACAAAATTTGAGCAACACGATCACCTAAGCTAACGACAGATGAATGGCTGTATTGTCATATTTTATTTCATAATATATGAAAATACCACTGAAATTAACGACCTATAAAGTTATTTCGACAGCTGGTTGTCCCAAATTCTCGTACATTTCCCCTCTATTTCCTTCGGCATTATATTTCGTGGTGAATGCACGCGAGATAACAGTCCGCTGCGGAATTGAGGGCCATGGCAGTTGTTGCGGGCGAGACGTGTAACGCAAACAAAAGTGGCGTGAAACTAAAGGTAATAACGGAACGGGCCTTCCCTGGGCACGTACGCCAATTCGTTCTAATAGTTGCGACTGACAGTGCCGCAACTGGTCACCTATTCAAGGAACGCTCGATAATTTCAAAGGCAAATTACGGGAAAATTGCCTCCTTGTCTTTTATTGCGAGTGTACTGTTCCGAATTGGAATCGGGACATTGATGCTTGATTGGTTTTTGTCACTTACACCATCTTATAGGTCTACGGCAGTTGAAGTTTGTTTTTATTTACTTTTTTCTTTGCTAAGAAGTCACTCAAATGAAAAAAAAAAATCCGAAGGCGAATTTATATGACTCTTAACATACAATAACTTTTGATGCGTTCGTTGGATTAATGCAATTATTGAACTAAATCAAATCAACTAACCATTTCTAAATCGCATTAGTATTTTTAAAAGTTTCAAGTTTAAAGGCATTACTCGTATTATGTAACGGTACTTATGTTAAATGTCAAATGCTGTCTTAGTTTATATCATAGTCGTTCCATCATATCAAACGTAATTGGTCAGATCTCATATTTCAATGTATTAACTTGTGCCACTATACATGCATGTGATTTCAGGCTCGCCAAATCAGAACCAAAACATTTACGAAATCGAAAGAATGACCAGAACGGAGTCTTATTTTGCCGTCGTTGTACCCTCGAACGATTACGGCATAGCCACGTCGCGTGTACGTACATTGTTTTGTTAGGACGGCACGGCGGGCAATGCAAAACTCTCGTGCCGCCACCAAGTGTGTGATCTATACGGTGGTCGCTGTTTTTTTTTCGCTTAAACGCGGGGGGTGGGTTGAAGTGCACCCCGATTTTGTAGACGAATTATATGAGCCAGTTACGTTACGTTAGTTAAATTTAGTGCACTTAAGTAGTTTTATTCTGAGAGAGAAAGAATATTCTTTCTTGTTGCATCGGTTGAAAAACGGACTTTATTCTTTTAGTCAAACCTAATTAGTTGAAACATGCGCCATAAATGCAATGCTCAATAAAATAATGCACAAAGTATCAGGAAGTGCGACCCACTGTTATTTTCGATTGGACCGACTTTAAGATATCACAAAATACGAATACATACCACGAGAACTTCTTTTTTGAGAAAAAAATTACCTACGTATTCTTCAAAACTTTACTATGCCAAATTACATACAGATTCATTTTACCATTAGTGACACGTGATAGTTTTGCAGTGTTGCGCTTTTATGATTAGTATGATTCACTCTAATAAATACTGGACGTTTACTACTAACTATTGTTGCAGCGTATTCGTGGAAAGTCGTACTTAATTCTATTGCAAAAAAGAAAAATCTCATGTCTGTGTTTAAAATGTGTGTTAATTGAAACTTTACTGTGCTGTACTGGCCCCTAATTCTAGTTTTTGACAGTTCTAGTATGGGCTAAATGTCAAAATCTCCCAATTCAATCACGATCGAACTGCAATTGAAATAGCTAAATAAGGCCCCTGAGCTGGTGACGAAGTATGTAAATAACGGTTCATCATTCTGACCAAGGAAGTTGGCTGTTACATTCTGTGCTATAGCGTTGCAATAATTAATGCTCGAGTGACGCGAGCGACTGTTCGACGTCAAAGTGTTTCGGTACAAATTGTAATGAATTGCCCTACGGGACCTCACACTTTGAATGTCTACTGGATTACGTCATCGGCATTTTATTTGTTTACGGAATATGGTAATTGTGGCCTGTAAATGTTTCAACGTTATACGAAGATAAACACTTAGAATTTGTTGTTGTTGGTGTATTTAAAATTCATAGACTACTTCTTTACTTCTGTATGAACATTTTCAATTACTTGTAGTTCTTATTAAAAAATGTATATCCATCTATATCTGTATGTAAATAAAAATAAATCACCGAGATGTCTGTACGCGCATAATTTTCGATCAAGTGCAAGAAATTGTTTTTTAAATGTTTGTAAGTCATTATTATTATTATTATTTATTTATATTAACAAATATCTTTATTATATATTATAGGTAAGGTCTCGCAAAACCTTTAAAAAGGTTTGACTGCGAGTACATAGTTACACTCAGAATTTAAAATTACATAATGATGGATATGGATGATTATGGATGATGATGGATGGTATGCTTAATAGATAATTGTTTAAAAAAAAATGTTTTCGGAATTCAGAAACAGACCGCTTTCGATGTATTTTTTATTTGATTGAATTTGAAACGAAAAATGCGACTTCAAAACAAAAAAAAATAACATTATTTCTAAAGCTAAGGTCAACTATTGTAAATTAAGAAGGAGCTATCTGTGTAGTCGCTACAACTCTTCGTCATAATCTTAAGATAACAAACTACATAATGTTAAATAGAATACTCGTACAATTTACTTAAATAAAAGACAGAGTATGATGATCAAACATTGATAACCGAAAACGGTATGAAGACATTTCCTGCCCGAATGAGGTATCCAATTGGCCTAAAGTACAGGCAACAAAAACAATTTGTTACTATCACTTTTTAATGGAGTCATTAAAATAGTTTTGCGGTTAAGAACGAGTCATAACATTTTGGCGCCTGTTACAATCTCGGATAACAAATATCTTGCGGTCAATAATGCCACTTTGATCGCTTAGAACCTGCCGTTTGAGAAATCGCATTGAGCTAACGTCAATCGCTCATCGACATTTTTAATGTTCTGTCCGAAACAAATAGCGTCGATTTGTTCCTTTTCCATATTAAAATGTAATGAATACAAACTTAATATCTTTAAGGCTATTTCGGTGATATAAATTATAGGACTATGCGTCACCCAACTAACATAGCGGCATGTGCAACAAATACTACAAAAAATATCCATGGTTCATTACATGGAAATAGTTTTAGAATTTTGCAGAAGCAGTATGCGGATAAGGAATATTTTGTCCCCAAACTTTTGTCATTACATTCCAGAAACGACGTGTCCCTGACGGTTACCGTGACTCAAACAAATTCCAATATACACAAATTGCATCAATAACGTTACTATAAAAACTCGGTTCACTCAACGAAGGCAAACTATCTGGCATTGAGATTTTGTTTAAACAGTAAAGTATCATTTTTCTATTGTCTCCTTAAAAGCTCGCGTCCTTTCACTCTCCGCCGCCTATTATTATGTTTGTTTCTTGCCTCACTTTTGTCCTTTTGTCACGTTAGAATTGTGTGGATGGTAGCAGACGTAAATTACATCATTTGCTTACAACTTCCGATGAAAAGTGAAATGCTTTAAATATTTCTTTTGTCTAGGTCGTCGTTGTTAACGTTTTAGTAGCAGTAATAAAATGTTATGAAAATAAGAGCAGTTCAGTTTTTGTGATGTCCTTTTTTTTAATATTTAAAAAGCCGAAGAATAAAGTATTAATTTTAAATACAATGCTTGTTTTTTTTTTTTGAAATGTTACATTCTAATTTACAATACTTTATAAAATAACGATATGTCCTGCTCATTCTTTCGTGTGTATTTTTTGGGAGTTCGTCCCAAACTCGCCAAGAGATTAGTGTCATATTCCATTGGTGTCATGTGTGGCATTTTTTGCCCCTATATAATCATAGCCGTGGTGTGTCATCTGTCTTAATTGCTAACAGCTCATTGTTATTAATCAACAATAGTACAAAAAAGTTTTTGTTTACTTGCGACAGTTTAACGCTGCTACAATTTGTTTCCGCACCAAATTTATGACCACTAGTTTGCATTAGTTTTGTGTTTGGTGGGAATTCCTTGCGCTTTGGTTTTATGTAATTGTTTCTTATTTTTTTCTTGTTTTGTTGAAGATTGTAGATATGTAAGCAAGTATTGCTCGGATCCTTCGTATCCTAAAAAAATATTATGATATTCTAAAATTTTGTTCTATCTTCTATAAAACATGAAAAATCATGTAAAATAAAAAATGTGTATATTTCCAACACCCAGTAGACATTTTAACTGTATCATATTCATTTTCTTTCATTTTCATTATGCAGACGGAGCAACTAAGCCTCAAAGACTTTTTTTGCTGTCCACAGTAAGAATGATTTTACAGTAGTTCAGAAATTACGTCTTAAAAAAACAAGAAAGTGATGCGCCACCATTATTCCCGTAATTTGTATGGCGGGAATCGGCGGGTAATCTGGGCTCAGACTCTTTAGAGGTTTTCATTATTTCTGTGCAGAATGGGAGCTCGGTGTTTGTCTCGTTGCCCATTTTAAATATTTTTTAACCCCACAACCCTTTTCGCTCTGGGTGTTCGGCTGTTTATTGTTTCTTTATTGCAGGGCCTTGCCGACAACGGACTATGCATAACATCTACCTAATAAAATTTCATTTTCGTTCTGTGTCAGTAAATAATTCATTATTAAATGTTTTTTGTTACTGAAAGAGCTCTATTTTTTCGGCTAATTGGTACGTATCATAAGCAGCCGCTTCGGTGTTTACTCTAGATTTTCATCAAGCGCGTGTATTAATTTTGTTGAACAAAAAAATTTATTTGTTTCTACGGTTCGGGACTATGCGTTAGCTGTGAGCGAGGTTTGTTGCTCTAATAACAAGTTTCCAAAAACAATTAGTCGGACCTCTTTGAAAAAGTAAAGAATTTTATCGGCTAGATTTATTATATTTGAGGTGGATGTTATCGTTCGCTTCGATTGCGCGCGCACCGGACCGTTCCCTAGAACAGTATGGAGACCAGGTAGACCCGAACATTTATCGGCCGTTTTAGTTTTTTTGTCCCTACTTTTGTTATTATTCGAATCCCTCGGATGTATTAATCTCGTGTGGGTCTGTCTAAACCGGTCATTACATCAAACTCGGGGGCGTATTGCGTCCGGGTGCCTAGTTATTACGGGCATTCTAATAAAATAACCCAGAGTATCATTTACGAAATTAGGTGTATCGCTAAATATTTTATAATGACGGAGCCCAAATTAGTTGGGTTGGCAGCATTTAAGCTGATGTTAGTGTAGCAAGCCGCGTGCGACGGCCTTAAAACTTTAATGACACAGTTTCTAAATGTTTTATGTCTGCCTTATCGGGAGCATTCGACCGATTTCATATTTTTTCTCCTTATTCTAAAAATGTCACGCCCGGCTATTATCATGTTTGCAGTATGTTTCTTAAGAGTCAACTTATACTTACTGTGGTTGTAATTTATCGAATTATGGTTTAGAAATAAGGCAGACAGTGTGACTTCTGGTGTTTTTTCCTAAAAACACATGACATTTTTAAATGTACTTTTTTTATTCGGAGAACTTAAAATTTGTAAGCACATATCATTTCATGGCACGCTTATCGTCGCGTTCGCGCATTATGTTTCTGACATATTGTCATAACATCCCATTTCATTTTACTTTGGAGAGTTGTCGCAAACATCAGCGGAGCGTGAGGTTTCGTTTAGAAGCGGAAATGAGGAGGAATTTTCCATAGAGACCTCTGACAGAATAAGAATATTATTTGTAGTCCAAGGTTCACAATAGGCTGGGCCGCGACCCCGCCCCGGAAAGAATCAATTATACAAACCCCTTGGACGAAGACATGTCGCCGAATGGGCGAATTGTTTGTTTAATAACATTTCGTAGCTACTATAAAAGTCCGAGTGAAATATTTGTCGCTTTTGTCCGCCTACTTTGGTTCGTAAATTAAGCGATAGGCAGGATTTTTTCCGTCATTATATTCCGGACTATGTCTCTGTTAGTGCGGATGCGTCCGTTTTTTCGTGTGGGAACGTTTCCTGTCTCCGTCAGTTTAGTTTTTTAAGAGTTTTATGTCCCCCATGATATGGTGGCGATAAATTTGGCTTATAAATAATACATACATCATTTGATTCCCGTACGGGGTGAAAAATGGCAGTCATGTTTCATTCCATAATTACTTAACTAGCTTACACATACGTTCCGGGCGGATCCGTTCGTTTTATTTTTTAATACGGCCATATTTTATGACCACTTTTAATGGTTTTATCATCAGACATTGGATACAGTCGTTTAGTTTGTTTACAGTCTATTCAATAACTTTGTAAGTTTGTGTTATACTGCCAACATATTTCTTTATTTTTTTCAAAATAAATTAAAGTTAGCTCAACAGTGTCTTGTAGTAAGTAATTTGAAATTGTTTCATTGTATAAACAGTGTATAGCAATATTTACAATTTTTCTATTCAACTGTTTATTTGCTATAAATATATATCACATTTTTCGAGTGGTGGTAAATTCAAATCTTCTGGTATTCCATATTTTTTAATGATTTCAAACGATTCAATTCGACTTTTGTACGCCAAGTATACATTAGATACTTTTAATTCAAATAGCGCTTCAACAATACTTGTTACCTCCAATGCTACGTGATGCGTTTTCTAAAGATAAGCGCTGCACAGTAGCACTCATATCCAATGATGGACCCATTTCTATTCCATAGTTATAACGCTTAGTGTGCTTTGAATAAGTCGACGATCCCGGAATGATTTTTAAAATTTACTTATCTAAATAACACGACTGTATTCCGCGGTAAATGAGCGTTTCTATGACAGTTCTAACTTACGCTCAGTGTCTTTTAAGTAGAATTTACTACGCATACCATTATGTGATAAGATGTTGCTTCGCATATCAACATGGATAAAGTTAGTGCGTACTTAATATTTCGAAGCTTGCTTCTAATAATAGGGGTTAAAGTATGTAATTACCGATTATTTTCCCACTTTTTATTTTGTTTATAGCTCTTAAGTATAGTCATATTATTGCGTAATTCTTTTTGTATTGTATCAAAAACTAAATAAAGTAACTTTTGATTAAAAAAAATGCAATACTAGTGCCTATTACTTCAAAGGAAGTCGTTGAAAAGACCCCTTACAATGTGTCAGCTGACCTTCTTGCTTCAATTAAGTATAGTTGTATTATATACTTTGATTTTCAGAAATTTAAATACTATAATGGGTAGCTTTATAACCATCTAAATTTCACCATCGAAAACGGTTCAGGCGTTTTTAAAAAAACAAAAAAATTGTTAGTATGTAAAAATGAATTTTCTCGATTTCGTCCATACAAAACGGCAATTTCATACTTTAACCCCTAATATCTTTAAAATGTTGTTTCCACTAACGGTACAGGAGACCAATTCTACTAACGTAAAATAACAAAACTTAAACGCAACAATTGACGAAACGCAACTACATGTCAACTTTTCGTATTCTATTAGCAATATCGGTAGCGTTATTAATAGCTCACCTTATCGATCGTTTGAAACTAAGTTGAACGATTTCCTAAATTCGTATTCCACTAGTGATTTGACGTTGTTGTAAGTCGATGCGCGCGCAGCCGAAGACCAACGTTTTAACTGTCAGAATTACCGGTCGAGCATAAGCTGCTAAAAGGCTACTTTTGTTGGATCGATAGCTAGCGATTCAGCTTATGTTTTGATTTCGTTTAGTAAAAATGGTTAGTAGAATACAGTCTTGTGTGACAACCGAAGTTGACATTTAGTTGCGTTTCGTCAATAGCTCAGTTACGTTTTGATAATTTACGTTAGTAGAATGGGGGCTATCGCTAGTGAATTTGCCACTAGAGGCGCTAGTGTCGCGTGAGGTCCAATATCAATCACTTTGTACTGGTTTTAGCGGAATTTGTTGCATAAATTATAATTTCTTTAATTTACCTGCTGGAAAGTGATCTCCTTCGTGAAATATCGCAAATATGGATTATTTGGCGATTAATGTGAACGCTTTAAAAGCGGAATTAAGAAAAAGCGCAAAAATAGGCGGCCTCAAGAGCAACTATTTCAGAAGTTAGTTTGTTGATATCAAGATAGTTATTTATAAACAATATAACCTTAATTAGATTCAAGATATAACACTTTGTTTCGGCGCCAATCGCCTTTGACAGCTATACCTCCGGACCTCAGTCTACAGTGGCGCCAACTGGTGAGCAAAGAAACGGTAGTCCCCATTGGGATCCTGATGTCACATGTGGCTGTCACATAATGGCACAACTTTTTTGAAAATGCACGTGTTTCAATATCGTTTCATCGTACGTGGTCCACACAATATTTGCATGAATGATATGCGTTTGTTTGTGGTTAGTTTTTAACAGTGTTTACTACGTTATATAATATTACTAATAAACATCTTGTGACTATTGCAATCATCGGTTAATTATTCGAAAACGACTACTTTATCAACAATATAACCGGTATATCGGATTTAGCTGCATTGGTTTTTGTACTTTAGACTTCTATAAGCGATGGTGGTGTTTTTATTAGCTTGTAAGCAGCGTTTTGCTATGCGGCCAGCATAAAAAGCAATGCTTCTCGTTACACCAATGAATGGCAGCGCAATAAAACCTATTTTTATTGCTGTTTCCTCTTCGCTTCGTTGGCATTCATCCCGAGAACTACCGAATCATTAAGGCTTATGTTTGTTGATTTTTAGGGTTCTTTGATATTTATGATGATATAAAACATCTGGTAATCTTGTCACCTATGTATACCTATGTTTTGCAAACACATTACTACTAGAAGATTGGTCTACTTTATTTATTTATTAGTCTTGTGTTAATAAAGTGCTAAAGAAAGCAGTCGGTCAACTTCAGTAATAGTAGTTTTGTACTTATTTGTAAAATATGGTTTTGAAATAATTTGTTCGCATTTCAATGTCTTTTTTAACTACTTATTTTTATCTCGTTTCATTAGGAATCGGTTTTCCTATTAAATAACCTAATTAAAATATTTATATCAGGTTGATTCACACTACTAGATTGTAAACATTATTACTTTGCTCTTTATTTTGTGTCAATAATTATGTGGTAAAATATTTTTTTAGAGATTCCCTTATTGTATTTAATTTGCTTACATTATAATATTTATAATATAATCATTTGAGCCAAACGTGTCCTGCTACGTCTGGGCGTAGGCTGCCCCTAAGGATCATACATAGTAAATACCTATTCCAATAATCCATACACAGAACCCAATGTTAGCGACGCTAATTCGTCCTTGATTTGATTCTTTGTTTGGTTTATGATAATAG
The DNA here is from genome assembly GCA_949315895.1 of Anania crocealis. Lineage (NCBI taxonomy): Eukaryota > Metazoa > Arthropoda > Insecta > Lepidoptera > Crambidae > Anania > Anania crocealis. The sequence continues at coordinate 13,216,753 of OX438862.1, forward strand.
GTGTTCGTTTCACCTCGTCCCAGAGGCAGCGACGCGGTGTGAAACTTGACGCCTTCATTCACCACCGTTTATTGAGGCACTCTGTTTAGCCAATGCCTTTTTTAATAAAGATTCGCGTCTGACACGTTCATTTTACAAATTTTTACAACCTTTTATGGTGACGTTAATAAGTTTTGTTTGGTTCCCTTTGATTCGGATATAGCTTTTACGTATGCTTTTTCGATTGACTTCGTTATTTTCTTATTAACATGTTAACGGTTTATACAAAATTAAGTTTAAATCAGTATAAAATTAAAAAGATTGTGCTGCAACTGAAATACGTGTAAATATTTTGTCATTATCGCAATGGCACGATGGCTGCTCAATTTGCACTAACTATTAGCAACTGGACGTTCTTTGAAACCAAACTAGAGTTGCACTCATTAAAAGTTATACGCGACCGCGAGTGCCCTCGAAACTCGCAGGAGGCCGCACTGGTATTTATCAGCTCTCAAAAGTGCTCTAAGGGAAGTCTGCCTGGACCATTATTCCCCATTGTCCCTGACAATAAGATTAAACTAGCGGCCGACAACTATAGATAGCGCTCTGACCAATTCGCGAACTGCTCCCGTAATAGTTTTGTTGTTATCGCCCGTAACCACTCCTCAGTTGCTTCTGGGACGATATTTAAAAAGATTTTGGCAGCGAGCCACACAGATATTGATCTTTATGCTTGGCCAGACGGCTATAGGAGTTCTCTAAGTGCCACGCCGGTTGCTTTAATGACTTCCCATGTTTGTAAGTTTTGGATACGATATTTTATTAACTTGGCGATAGATACAGACTTTCGCAGCCAGTGTTGTATTCCTCGTGCTCTATGCTCTTCTTAATGCTCTATCGTCTGATATCTAAGTAGTGATGGATGAATATATTAATCATCACTGAAGGCTGCTTATTTGTTAGGTGTTTTAGTAGAATCTTATCTCGACGTAACGTCATAGGGGTCCATTAAAAATGGAACGAAGGTGGTCCCAATCATAAAACTTCGTTCTTATGAGGTCTGTCAATTCGTTATCTTCAACGAATCGACAAACTTTGGGCTAATTTCTCGCAGCTGTGTGCTTATCGCGAATTGAAGTACACATTCAAAAAGCGTGTGTAATTAAGTTGGTATGCGTGAAGGGCGACACCTGCCGACGGTATCGGGGATCGGGCGTTACGGTTTATGGGGTTCCTTCCAAAAACAATGGGAATGGCAAAAAGCGTATGCGGGTTGCGGCACAGCCCACGGGCAGGTACCGGGGGTTAGCGGGGTAGGCGCGACGCGGCGGGGTTCCAACGCCCGACAATTTATGATTGCGCCGTGTCAGAGAGCTAATGAACGCACTCTGTTGCTCTTTATTGAGATAACGCTCGCAATCGATGGCTGCGCCGGTATCTGACCATTACTTATTGCGTCGCCCGATCTCGCGTGTCCCTTTATATGTTTTTTGCTCGCCACTTTCGTGCCATGTAACTATTATTAACGCTCCACCACGAATATCGTACGGCTGGGATAGCTTAATCCACCGGCTTGTACTGTCGCTTAATAAGAATATCATAGTTGCATATATCTGCATTAATAATGATACAGCATTATAAATATAAAGGAGCTCATTACAAATGCTTATTGCGTGTAATATTATGTAGTTGCGTATCATTTAAATATTCATGGTCTACGAGATTATCTTGTATTGGATATTTTATTCCAATCAATTTTGTAGAGTTTTATTTCAGTTCAGTATAGGTACTTTCTTTTTTCAAACAGTGAAAACCTATTATATACAATGGTAGTTCATCGAAAACCAAATGTGTTTTATATAAAACGATCAGATCTTCTTTTCAAAACGTTAGTTATTATATTATCTACCCCATAACTTGGTAAGAATTCTTTGTGATTCAACCTTGTATACTTTCTTCTAAGTGACTCGTAAGTATTAAGTACAGCTCACATTACACGAATGTTTAACCTACATTCCAGTTGCCCATTAAAATCTCAAGCTAATTAAGTGCTAAGCAATTCAATTAAGTGTTGTTCCTTTAGACTTATGTTTTTTACTCGCATTTCTTGAGCGCGTAAGTAGTTTTAAGCTTTAAGTTCTTACTCTTGGTTTAGGTTAGTAGTTTTAAGTTGAATGTGTAATATCTTAGTTTAAAACATGTTGAGCGTGTAATGTGTACCTAATGTATTTCTGAAATATAAACTTAGACTATATTTATAACTATAAACAAGTGCCGTGTGGTGCCAGCCTTAATTAGAATAACACCACTTCTTCTTCTATGGCTGGCCTAAAAGGAAACTAAAAAGTTCACACAAAAAGTAATTGCTTAAGAAACATTTTAAAAACAGAGATTTATTTCAGTTCTACTAAATGTTAAATTTTTGTTAAAATATTTCTTTCAGATGTTTGAGGAATACCTAGTAGAACTTAAAAATGATAAAAATCTTATAAAAGTCTTTGAATAAATTGGTTGTCACAAATAAATATCTTGGCAGCTTAATAGTTAAAGAAGCTGGTGAAGGTTGTGGTTTCTAGTTCCACAGCAAGAAGTCGTGATTTTTGTTCAAGGAATAAGATTTTTAATTAGGACATTTAATTGCTTTTTTAAAAAAAAATTTATTAAATACAATTGTTTCCTATATGGACGAAATTCCAACTAAAATATGCGCATAGGAGACGCGACCGCACTATCCATTATCTGCGCTATTGACGGCTGACATATCGGAGGCAGTCATACGTGCGATACATTAAGAGCTCGCGACCACGACAGCGACAACGGTCTCGTATCTGGCGACCTTCATCTGATCACTGATATGCGAGCAAGCGATGATACGATCATACTTCTTACTAGTTGAAATTCGGCTAAAGCTACACATGTAAATTTTTATTAAAACTTCGGTCCAGTCATTGCCTCTGGGTGATTTCTATACGTATGATAGAGGCTGTAAAAATTGAGAACCAAATGTTGGTATTTAGAGTCGAGCTTATAATAAAAAAATATAACATGGAGCTAGTCACCAATTTTTAGTCGGGTCTTTTTATGATCATCGTCGTTACAATATTTCTTAGTCTTAGTATCAGTAAGAGTATACTTTTTTTAAATAGCAACTATATCTATATACTTTTATAGGTTTAATTCTTTTGGAATTTAAATGTGACGAAATTCAAGCTATATCCAACAAAAAAAAGTGTTATGGCGCATATATCGAGTTAACAACGTCTTTTGATAAATGTAACATCTTATATAAAACATCTTTGGTACTCCATGTGCAACGGGTTATACTAGGCTTAAGGTTCGTGCTGAAGCACGTATGTGTCTCTGTTTAGGAACAAAGCATCTATCTACTTAAATAAAACCTTGAATGCAAAGTTCTCAATAGCCCTCTGTTTGTTTTAGTGATACGGTGCTTCGCCTTAATCACAAAGGGCACAAAATCTCCTTTCAGATTCTAAATACCTTACTGTATTAGCTCTAACCCCCGTATTTATAAACAAGTAAAAGTAATTACTTGACTACAAGTAAAAGTAATTACTTGACTACAAGTAATTACTTGAGAGACAATTTGTATGCCTTAATCAAGAAATTACTAGAAGTTATAACTACCAAAAGTTAGCATTTTCAGCCAAATAATATGACTATCAATGGTGACCAATTTCTTTCACTTAAGCACTAGGTATAAACACTTTAAGTTATGACTCTCTTAAGCAATAAGTAATTACTTCTTTATAAATACGGGGGTTAGTATACTGCGTCGGTAACAAATATTTTTTTGATAACGAGTGTCAATTTTCTACTGACAAAATGGAGGAGGTTTTCAATTCGACATGTATATTCTGAATATTTTTTTCCATAAAGTACCTATAACTCAAAGTCTCAAAGAGTTGAAAAATTCCCTTTTTTACAGCCTACTAAAATTCAATAGAACCGACAAACAGCTTCGATATTTTTTTGTAAAACCAGCTTTATTACACGCAACGCAATCAAGTTTTATTAAAAAAGAAACAAAAATAACTTACTTAGTTAATAAGATTTGGTCTTGTTTAAGCTCTAGGTACATATTCCTTTTTAAAACCTTTTATAGTGCCACCTTTCGTCTTAAACTTTGCAAACTAGGTTTACAGACTGCCATGTTTTGTATCCCATTAAGGCTTGCGGTTCTGCGGTAAAATGGGAAGGTATTTGTGTTTACAAATACTTATTAAATTATATTGCTGTTGTTTCAGAAGAAAATAACTACGACCTCATTTGGTTTAGGTACAGTGCTCTAAATCTTTAGCTAATTGGTTGATAATAGTTTAACAAAAAAAACTTATACAATACTTGAATTAGTGTGCTTTCAATTACCGAATGTGTTAAAAATCCTGAACTAAATAGTTAGGAAGATGACTCTAAACAAAATGATGTTTAAATGCCCGAAGTATTTCAAAAGACTTTATATCTGTCGGGTTAAAAAAAGGTACTGGTAAGTAGGTAGGTGTAAGTAGTTTATTGCCTTGATCTTACTTACGAAGGAGGGCGCAACCACAAATCAACCATAAACTAAATAACTGTTTAAAGATTTATTGATTAAGTTTACTATTTCTATATATACAAGCAAAATGTCGCCCATCACGAAATATCAAAAAACATAATTATGACGTACAAAGATAAAATTTGCCTGGAAGGTAGTTTATAGTTAGATCACAACCGCTAATACTTAATGGATTTCGCGACAGAGCGGAATTAGGCTAAGGGTTCTTGCAAGTTTGTATGGGAATCAATAATTTATTAACTACTCGTAAGTTAGATAAAATTTGGTATGTAGGTGAAATCCTAAAAATTTCATAGAATTGTTTTCATCCTTTAAATCATCTTTTAAAGAGGTTGAAAGTGGAGTTGAAGTGCGTATGGAGATCAATAGTTTCATAACTAGTTAAATAGAATATCAGACGCTAAAAATGTAAGTGATCTCTTAGGAGTGCGGTAGTATCAGAAACTGGATTTAACTGAAAGTGTGATATAGCCGATACCCACTCGGAGGAAATCGCGGTCAGAGCGCTAGTTTAATATAATTTTGATTTCCAAAATACTCGTACTTAAATTACGGCAGCGCTACGTGCAAAACTTCTTATTGTCATTTTATAGTGTTTATACAGTCCAGATTACGCGTGCACATTCGATAAAATGTGGTCACCAAAATATTTTTAAAGCGGAATCATGGCTCATCCATATTCCATTACTTGCTTGCAAACTTTACATAAGAAAATATTTCTGTACCGCCTTGAGAAATTTTGCTGAGAACATGAAATATACGAAGATGCGAATTGTGTCCCCACAACGCTATTGCGGATGCATAGTTTTACATAGTGCAAAATATTGCTCTAAAACTAAATGAAACAAAAAACTTTAACTAAGTTATATAACTTTTTTTAGGTTGGAAAAATTCATGAAATTATATACCCGACGCCGAGGTCAAGCGACGGTTTATGTGTGGCTCTCCGTACCAGAAGGGTATGACCTATGGCCTAACCACTCAAACGACCACCGTGCTCCTTCTCGCCATGCAAGGGGAAACTAGCCTAACCTAACTACTTAACACATTTGTTGTTCCTTGTATTACCATCGTGGCTACTATTTTTCTAAATTCTAAAGATATAATTTAAAAGACGAACCGAATCAGGCAATTCCTTAAAAAACGGCTTGTTTCGACAACGAAAACATGAAACAGTTAACAGTTGCGTTTATAAAAATACTATTTTATTTTTATACCAAACTGGCTGGTATGATATTTTCTTATCCTAAATTGTTAATTATAAATTATTCGAAGCACAAGTTCGCCATTTTTATTCGCTCGCATGCCTTCAATTACTGAAACATTTGACTCGTTTGACTCCGACACAGTTTACTACAGAAGCCTTTATGGCGTCTTGGCATAAGAATCAAAATGTGTGTGTCTAATGTGACTGTTGTCGGTTTTACTCCTTGCGAGTTTTTCAAGAGATACCATGTTTTCGTATAACCGCATTCCGAAGTCAGTTGCAACTTGAAATTTATTTATAAATACTCGAAAATGCATTGTACATCATTTCACGTAACAAAGCAGTCATAACAATAAAAAAAAAAGAATTTACGTTAACGCTTGTTATTAATGTTTTCAAAGATTATCGGGTGGCCACAAATTCTTAAAAGTATTTACGTCACAAGTTTATTTGTATTACTTGTATAATGGTGACATAAACTAAAAAAAAATATATGTGCTATTGGTGTATGTACTTAAATTTAAAAACAAGTACAAAACCGGATGATACATTTCACATAAACATTTTCTTTATGATGCTAATCTAAAAATACAACACCTAGATGTGTTAATGTTGCTTAATTAGTTTAATAAGATCTATTAAAAAAAGTTTTTTTTAGGCGACTCCTAACTAACTAACTTCACAACGTCCTTCATCCATAAAAAATTTGCAAATGACTTATAGTTCTCTTATAATTTTTTCAGACATTTTGTAAGGAAATCGTCACAGCTTAGACACACTCTTTTACACCGATTGACCTATACCTATCACAATCTCTAAATGTAGGGTACTTTTTTTATATTAGGTCGATTAATTTTTATCTTCACCTCATTTGTATCTGATTTATTTTTGGTTTGGATTTCTAACAAAGTTATTTAGGAACATTCATTGTCTATGAAGTGTTTACGTCAGAGCACATTTTTGTTTTTTCTTAATAAACTTTTCAAAACCGATTCGATTAGATTAATTAAAAATATATTTGAAGAAAATAAGTAAAATTTAAAATTTGCCGAAAGTAGCGCTAAATTATTCATCTTCTTTTTCTTGCAGTCCTTAGTCGCCAATAACAACAGCCGTGAAACAAGAAGGGGTGGTGCTATTCTAGCATTAGCATTAGCAGGCTAATCAAATCTAGTTATAAAAAAGTAGTTAACAACATGCATTTTGTAGATAAATAAATAACCATTATTTATTTATTCTTATGTTCATTTCTACCTTTACTATTAGACAAGACTTTACTTAAGTACAAGTAATACAATTTTGTGTGACTATTTAGACAAATCGACAATCAACTAATTTCAGTGCATTACTTTTTTTTAATAAATTATGGGCTTGCTCTTGACAACATACTTAACTATATGTTTAAGAAGAAGCCTAAGTTGGAGCGAGCTTACCCAGAGAACTGGTTCTCCCACACACCAGAGGAACACAGAAAAACTGTTTGGCGCTGGACTCCGGCAGGAGGGTGGTAGCATCCAGGCGGCCTCATATGAAGCCTACCACCACGGAGGGATCTGTTAGCCGTCATCATTGGTTAGAAAAGCAAAGATGCCGTTGCCCAGGGTGGACCATAGGAGGTAGATCCCACCACCCCAAACTCTCATACCAATAATAATAATTAACAGCTATGTTTCATAGCATACCTGTACACTATTACGCCTATGATTTGTCAAACCCGTCTGCATTCTCTTTATTCTTGCTATATTCTTTTGGAGAAATTTGTTATTATTTATTCATTGATTCTTAACTCAATGTTATTTTCAGCATGATAATAATTTTGTGCGCTACCGGTAGCCCCACCCCAGGTCCATACGTCTGGGCCTTGCCTTATCTACGATGCTATCGATTGATAGCTATTGTTCCCAGTCATCGGTACCGCTTAACCGTTGTTCAAGTTAACGTACCAAGTGATGAATGGCCCGCTGATCCCTGGATATGTTTATCTGCCAACGGTCTTATAGGACTTGTCATTCGTACAGATAATCTTATTGGGAATCTCTCGGCGCCGATCCGAATAAGAAACTCGAATCGATGCAGTGTAATCGGTTCGACAGTTGTAAACGGCAATTGAACGTTCATAAAATTGGGAAGCCTAAAGAGTATATTTAGAAAATTAATACTTAATACAACACAGGATTAAGTGCTACGAGTATCATTTAAAGGTAAAATGTGGTTTATGCTTTCCCGACATTTTGACTCACTAGGATATTTGAGATTATGTGTTTAGCTATGAAAAGCATGGGAATACTTTCATAAATGGTTATTTGTTTGTTTCAGGTATGATTTGACACCAAATAAGAGGCAGTAGGAGGCCAAAAGGTAATGATGTCGCGTTGTGGATGATCAGTACCACCATATAAGCACACACAATTTATAATACAATGTAACAGGTATGATGACTAGTTATTGTGTGGGGCCCAGTGTGCCTAGTATTGAATGTCACTCTTGTCCAATGTGTTGAAAGGAATCTGTTAGAACACGATAGTCAACAGAGTTTTCTCTCCAGCATTGGCCGAAATTTGATCAACAATTCAGTGAAGCGTGACGATTATAGAAAAATCCACCTTTTTGAGGTGCCTATACGCAGCATTAAACTGATGTCGGCTGATGGTGTGATGATGATGATATAAGTTAATATTTGATGTTTTTGATTGTAAAGTAGGTGCGAACTTTAAGCAGACAACCTTTTTTAATGCAGAAGATTTTTTTTCTGTATGTCTACTAACATTCCATAATTGACTAGTTCAAATGAGAAGTCAACGTAAATTATACAAACGTTTCAATACAACTCGTTTATAGTATTAATTAAACTATAAGAATCCGAGAAATAAACAACTAATTAGTTCATTCAAATTAGCTAGGGTTAAATTGGACGTTTACATCGATTTCTAACAAGACGCACTGCATTCCCAATTCCGAGATTATCTTGTAAGACGTCAAGTATATTCAAATAAGATGTCCACACAATAATTTTCCGTAACGAAAGGTTTCACAAAGCGAGGCATTCCGGGCTGTAACGGGCACGCATTACGGGCTCATAAATCGACCACAAGACAGTAGTGATGTTCCTTCAAGACTGTTTTAATTGGGATTGCTCCAATTTCTGTGTAATAAATCACCGTTGGTATTCTATGACCATTTAATCTTGGGTTAATGTGTAAAGAAATAAAGCAAATGTTATTTTATATTAGCTTTGGCTACTTTAAGTTATAATATGATTGTCAGCGTTATATGATTTATGCATCTTAATACACATTTTTGAAAACAATCCTTAAAGGCAAAATACAAGGCAAAAGAGAGAGAGAGCGCAAGGTTAAGGACAACACATACGCAGAGCAATGAAAAATCTAATGAGAAGTAAAATACGGCAGACTCCAGATGGAAATGGAAATTGCTTTGCGGACAAGAGCAAAGCTCTTAACTTTTGATTGATATTAAGATGTCAAACAAATTATCCATAGTATGGTTATAAATGGCGATTCATTACCGAAGTGACAAGCATAAATTAAAAAGTAAAGGTATATATACCAGAGCTTTATCTTTAGGGTTCTTTATTATTATTCAAACTTATGAATTCTAATAAGACTTCATCCGCTGAACGATTATCGTTCTGTTTGGAAATAATTATTACAACAAAGCAAACACCTACGTAAATGAAATATAAATTGAAGTGCTAGTGTTATACGGTTAACAGTTCAGTAATTATTTATGGAGTATTTATTACACCGACGTAATCGTATTTTGGTGTATTCCAATGGGTATTAACGAACAGCCTAATTGATTAACGATGAAATTTGCAGGCAAATTGTACGATATTTATATCTTTTGTTTTGTTTTAAATAGTAAATTCCGTCTTATTTTAATTTCACTGCAAGCTCTGAATTATTTATTGTAGTCGCATTACTACAATAAATAAATCTGCAATACATTTCTCCTAGAAAATTCTATGAAAGACTATATTTGTTTAGTTCTTGGTTAAACTAAAAAATACCTAAAAGGAAATCTTATCTTCGTATTTATAATAAAATAAATATTTCATATATTTTAAAATAAAAGGATTTAAAGAAAATTTTAAACTAGGTAAGTTAGTAGTAGCTTAAAAAATCGAACCTAAAAATATAGATATAAAAAAATATATAGGTATGTTAGTTATAATTCCTTCTACACCCTTTTTAGTTAGAGCTATTTGATCCTGCTCCTCATAATATAAGTAAAACTGTTTCCATGCGAGACTGATATTAAAATGGACATGATTTTTTATAAATATGAGCGCTAGAAATTCCCCTACAGGAAATCGAATAAATCATAATTTAAATTATTTCATAACCTTACAGATATTTTCATCGTTCGGTGCACAACACTATTAGGGCCGAATGTCCCGCCTGTCTATCGGTGGACATAACCTTCACAAAGGTTTAGTGCTTCAGTCAAGTTGACTTCTAGACAACTGAGGGGATTAGTGGCCGCCCTAGAACCCTTTTGACATTAAATTGAATCTAACATAAATATTCTTTTGACTGACCTACTCTACCTACTGAAGATATTTTTAAAAACTGAGATAATAAGTAAACTTTATTAGATTATTTAAACTTAAATCGTAAACTTATTTTGCACTGCATACATTTATTTGTTAGTGAAACTATTTTGTTTTTGTTGAAATGTAGTGTGTATTATTTTGTTACAATTTGACTGATAAAAGTAGTACTTAAATGTTTTATTTAAAAGGTGACTTTTGTCATATGAAATCTACAATACAACAAAAAATAAAAAAAACTTTGCGATATAATAAATCTCGTCCCTATAAAACACTTTTAGCAAATAAGAGAAAGATGAATGTTACCGAAATTGGGATAGTGCAAATTCCTCTCGAAAGAGGCCGCGGGCGGTCGCCAGTGCTTACATAAAATAACAGCCTCTATAGGACCGATACGAGCTAACGAGTAAATTACATACCTCGGAAGTGTTTGCGGACCGCCCATCGACGTTTGGCCTGATTTGAAATTCGCCACAGAGAAATACTAAACAGAAATAACTGTATTGCTTTTAGTAAGGTGGAATAATGTTATTTAATTATATAGTTTTGTTGAAATTGAATAGTTTTAACCAATTAGTATTTGTTTACTATACCCGTGATAATTTAATGTCTGCTCGTACTATCCCCGCGAGATAAATTAAAAATAAGTTTGCATCGCAAACGCGGCAACAGCAGCGGTAGAATTTTAAATCCGATTTTTGGAATGCGTCCGCTATTTTCGCGTTCAGCATTCAAGCCCGGCTAGCTCAGTCGGTAGAGCATGAGACTCTTAATCTCAGGGTCGTGGGTTCGAGCCCCACGTTGGGCGTATCTTTTTTTCATTTTTTTTATCTCATTATTTTGGATATTATGCTACTGACGTGTTTGATTGAATGTTTATTTTATCAGTATAAAATTTTCTTGTGAGCTCAATCAAACAGTTTGCGCAATAGGCCGTCCCGTAGCACCGTTAAGGGGTCATCGGATGGGCAGACAACGCTTTAAATATGTTTCCCACGATTCGTAGTCGTGTACACACTCGATGTTGACTTTAGTGACGCTTAATATCGTCTCGGTTTATTTTGGGTTGTAACTGTTAAACACTTAATAGCTGTCACTACGTTTATTCTTAATCAGATTACTATCTAGCTAAGGTATGTGCCCGCAGTTGGGCTTTTAGCGTTTATGTTTACTAGGAATATGACGGTTTAAATGTTTTGTAACTGTTTGCACCGTTTAGAATGCGTATTTTCTTTTATCTTGTAATTATGTGTTATTTATACTTTTTAATTGCAGCAATAGAATGTTTTATTTGCTTCAGCGTAATTTGACTGTCCATCAAGAGTATTTTCAAGATAAAGTTGTACATTCGGCGCGATATAGTATTCTTAAGTTAATTAGAGACCATTTTAATTTAAAAAAATTGCTCCTAGGGTAAAATTACTCAAACCATCATTATAGTACGAGCTCGAAGAAAAAAAACCTTTCTCTGAATTCTAAGAAAAACATAAAATAAGTAACACATTTAAAGTCAGTGCCAATCAAAGAATATACAATGCTCATCATTCATCACACCATTACAAAATTACAAAATCAGTTATTAATTATTTACATTCTATCAGTGTTTTTTTTTTGTTGAAGTATAGAATAAATAATAATACTTTACTAGATACAATGTGCATCATGCGTACAAAATGTACGTTGTCAATTTTTGTAAGAGCTCCTAAATATACAAACAAGCACGTCAACCTACCACAAAACGTAAAATTTTCTCAATTGATATTGATCTCTACTTGTTGGACTTAAAGTTGAAAATCAATTCAATGGCCTTTAACTTTTTGGGTAGGTTGATCTGCCGTTGTCAGTACTTATCGGCGTTCGGTGGTCGCTTGGTGAATACGTTTTTCTTACACTGGTTTGTAAATCTAGTTTTTTATGTCAAGGTTAAAATATCCTATCTAAAAGCTACAAAGTTAACATTGCAGATGTTTATCTAAAGCAGAAAATTAGGAGCTCCAAAGCTTTTAATTTTAATATTCGTCTTTGTAATTATATAGCTAAGCTCGTTATGTAGTAATTTATGAGGTTTTTTTATGAGTTGCTATGACTCAACCTAAAAATCTAGTGTTGTAAAATTTTATAGCTTCACTTAATTAGCGATTGTTGTTTTTATTACGCCAAGCTATTAAACCTCCTTAATCGAAAATGGTTCATCTTTGGTACCTTAGCAAATGTTATGTTGAGAATTGCAAATTCATAGGTACTTACTTACCTATATGATTTTTATCAGGCCATTTGAGAAACAAAAATATGTAAATTAAATATGTTAATGTGTTTAAAAAAAGTCTTAGTGAGTTGAAATTTTTTTTTGGAAAGCTATTATTTATTAAATAGCTGTTACGGACACACGTCAATCTCGTTTAATTTAATATTTAGTTTATGTAATTAACCTTATTATTGTATTATCATTAGCTTTGAATATGTATGTATGTAAAGACTTTATATTTTATCACAAATAAACGTAATTTCTGTTAGGGCCTTAGTTTATAAGGAAATGTATTAGCGCAGGGCTTGTTTTATTTCAATAAAATAGCAAACCGGTTTCTTATTTCTACTTACAATATCTAAAGTATTAGGTATTATCTGGTATGGTTGTTTAAAGGTACTGGGGTGAAGGAAAATAACTGTAGGCCGTCCCGCTCACGCGCGGCGGAGGTATCCTATAGGCTGTCCCTGTCCCCCTAACAGATTCTGAAGGTCGGTAGAAAAAACCCATGCAGGTAGGATTGTAAGTGGAAAAAATGTTAAGAAGCCTGTAAGTAGGTTTAGAATATGTAAGACAGAGATAGCAATACACATATCGGACCTCTCTTTTCTCCGAAGTTATTATGTGGGTGGATTGAGAAAGTGTCCAAAGAGTAAAAGAGACTATGTGTGTTCTATCTTTGTCTATCTAAGGAAAATCACGAATTTTGTATAGTCACTAGGCTAATTTAAGAAATGTAAATAAGAATAGGACGTGATCAGGCGAAAATTGTCCCTGCTCTCACGGTCACCTTCAAGAAAGAAAATAAACTCTGAAGAAATCAACAAGTGTTTTCGTCCGTATACAGTCCACTCAAGAAGTCCATGGTCGGCTTGTTCCTACAACCTACAAAGTCTGGTCCATGCGATCCGGATAAGTGAAGCCAGCAAGATAACAAGATCAGTCTGAAGATCAGTGCAACAGTGAAGCCAGCAAGACAAGGACAGCAACATCGTCGTAACCGTTCATCGTGTAACGAAGAGAAGAAAGTGTAACCAGACGCGGGTGTACCGCGGCTCGGGCATTCACCACCTAACGGTGTCAAACGGTGTTTGTTCCGAGTTAACGCCGTTCCCAGGCGGTGCAGTCAACGGACGAGCTGCCGTATATCGTGCAAACGATTACGAACTAGTCCGACCACGCCAGTACGGTGTGCGCAAGCGTAGGGGCCGGACTGTAGGCACTGCTGAGGGTTCTGGTGATTCCAGCCAGGACAGAGCACCCTACGGCTGCGTACATTCTCTGCTGGGTGGTTCCTCCCTTTCCACTCCTGCACGACCATCCATCCCCAGACAGGCTCCCCACGGTAGCGTACCTGTCCGGGATTGTTAGGAGTAGGGGCTGCAAGTAAGAAGATGCCAACAACGCGAAGACAAGCTGAGGCCGCCGGGAGTCAAGCAATGGAAAACTCAAGACGATGTGATTTTGAAGAGCCACCTGCATCGCCATCGGTGCAAACATCAAAGAGTCAAGTACCCGCAGAAGGCGGATATATTATGGAGACGGACCCAGCACCGATAGCAAAGCGTCAAGATGCCAACGCCGACACAGACGTGCCACGGACAAAGGCACCGTCATCGAGGGGGTCAAGCGTTGCCGCACGAATTAGACAAGCGGAGTTATTGGCCGCAGAGAAGCTCGCCGCACTGGAGAAAAGCTTAATTCAAAAACGATTAGAATATGAAATAGCTACAATTATGGAAACCGACGAAGAGAGCATACCCGCCGGTGATAGTCAAGCCAGAGTGGACGACTGGCTGGACAAGTCGCAGTCCCGGCGTCGCGAAGAAACGCAGCTACCCACCACAGAGGAGCCTTGCGACATTCTTACTCAAGAGCGACAAAGACAGAAAGATGTTCAAATGACAGAGATGGTTAGAAACCTTCATTTGAATCCATCACAACCTCCGGAAGAGAATAAAAAGGAGGAAGAGCCTCGAATGAAGATGGACGGGGCGGAGGTACTCGCAGCGACATTAGAGAAAATCATGTCAAGACGACCGACACCACGACAAGCAATAGAATTGCCGATATTTAGCGGGGCACCGACAGACTGGCTTTCTTTTAAGGCAGCAATGCAAGAATCAACCATGACAGGCGCATACACTAAAGCTGAGAACCTGGCTAGATTAAGAAGCTGTCTAAGAGGAGAAGCCAAAGAAGCAGTAGCGGCTTTATTATCATACGCATCCGAGCCAGACATAATTATGAAAACTCTAGAACAGTGCTACGGAAGGCCGGAGATAATAATTGATCGAACGCTAAATGAATTGAATAGTCTGCCGCGCCTAGGACCGACTGCCAGTGACTTGAATACATTTGCAATCAAAGTACAGAATATTGTTTGCACGCTGGACTCCATAGACAACAGAGGATATCTGAGAAATCCAATGCTAACACGGGAGATAATTGATAAACTTAGCCCGCATTTGAAATCTCGATGGTGCGACTATGCAGTACAATACTCAAGCTATTCGGAGCCAGAGATAATCACTTTGTCACATTTCCTAATGGAAGAGGCTAACAAAGCGCTACGCTACGCATATACGCCGCAGTCGAACTATTCCGCTACAAAAAGAGAAGTCGTGTCAGTCAAACCGAACACAAATATAAGAAAGAAAAATACGGGAGTGTACGTCACAGCCGAAGAAAGGAGGACGGCACAAAAGAAACCCTGTTTGTGTTGCGGTGGAGACCATGAGATGTCACTGTGTAAAAAGTTTATAGCTATGACAGTTAACCAAAGATGGAACTGGTTAAAGGAAGAAAGATTATGTTTTCTATGTTTATCAGATAGACATCGGCGTCTCAAATGCAAAGCGCAAGTATGTAATGAGAATGGTTGTGGTCGACGTCATCACAGAATGCTACATATGTCAGAGAGGGACAGCAAGAGTCCACAACATACATTAGAAAGGGACAGCAAGAGTCCAGAACAAAACCAAGAGGTGGTCGCATCTGTCAATCATTCGATAGACGCGTCCAAGGTATTGTTAAAAGTATGTCCGATCACTGTCGAAGGACCTATGGGTAGAGTACGTACGTACGCTTTACTTGACGAGGGGTCAACAATTACACTGATCGATAAAGAGTTAGCAGATTACGTCGGCGCAGAAGGGCCAGTTCGAGACTTACACATTTGCAGTGTGAATGCACAGAGCGTGCCACATAAAAGTACGGAAGTGGAGATTCAAATCATCGCTAAAGGCAATAAGAAGCACGCGGTGAGAGCGAGAACAATGGAGAATCTTCAACTTCATAGACAAACGATAAATGAAAGTTGTTTGAGATATAAACACATGCGTGTACTAAACAATGAAGACGTATGTTATGTAAGCGCCAAGCCGCGTATCCTGATCGGCGCGGATAATTGGCACCTGATAGTCAGCAGAAGGCTGCTAATAGGCAAACGTCATGAACCAGTAGCATCACTTACCACTCTGGGGTGGGTGATTCATGGAATAGCGCCGTCTCATGTGATAAAGGAGAAAAATACTGTGCTATATGTCAACGGCAAGCAAAGTTTAACTCAGTGCACGACGCGTGCCATGGATGACGAGTTACACAATATGGTGAAAGAACACTTTGAAATAGATTCATTGGGTATCTTAAAGAAAGAACGTGAAAATCCAGATGAGATTCGTGCCAAAGAAGCCTTTGAAACTTCAGTAAGATATGTCAAACGACAGTATGAAGTCGGATTACCATGGAAGGAAAATGTGAATGCTATGCCACCGAGCTACGATCTAGCACGGCGCAGACTCATGGCAATCGAGAAAAAGATGGACAAATCGAAAGAGTTCAAAGAAGCATACACGAAACAGATGAATAATATGTTTGAAAAAGGTTACGCCAAAGAGAGCCAAGACAACGAGATAGATAGCCCACGGCTTTGGTATCTACCACACTTCGCAGTAACCAATGTGAACAAACCCGGTAAACTGAGATTAGTGTTCGACGCTGCCGCTAGAAGCAATGAAGTGTGCCTGAACGACGCACTACTAGAAGGTCCCGATTTACTGAGAGATTTGGCGGGAATGCTTTTTAGATTCCGAGAACGAGCCATAGCAGTGACCGCGGATATCAGTGAGATGTTTCTACAGATAAAAATCTTAGAAAGAGATCAGCCGGCGCAAATGTTTTTATGGAGAGGCGACGACAGAACGTCACCACCAAAGCGTTATAAAATGACTTCAATGATCTTCGGAGCGAAGAGTTCACCGTTTTTAGCACATAGCGTACGTGATTACAACGCTCAGAAACACGCCAGTACGTACCCAAGAGCACACGAAGCGATAACGAAGAACCATTACATGGACGACTGGGTCGACTGTTTCGATACACTACAAGAAGCAAGTGACGTCATCAAAGAAGTTCGTCATGTACACGCGCAGGCGGGATTCACGCTTACAGCCTTTAATACAAACGGGCCGGACGTGTTGCGTGAGCTGCCAATTGATAGCCGTGCCACGACACCGAAACAGCTCGGTGCCGCTATGACTCAATATGGACGAACGCTGGGACTTATGTGGGACGCTAACAACGACGAACTAAGTTTTAACACGGTGCTAGTCAAAGTGCCGCAAGAAGTGAAGACATTGAAACGAACGCCTACGAAGCGAGAAGCACTGAGCGCAGTCATGTCAATATTCGATCCACTTGGACTACTGAGTTATTACACCATCCGAGCGAAGATACTAATACAGAAGGTGTGGCGCCTAGACACAAGCTGGGACGAAGCGCTACCCGAGGAAATAGCCAATGAATTCCAGACATGGTTGAGTGGTGTGGACGCTCTAAGCAGTTTGCGTCTACCCCGTCTATACTCTCAGACGGGGGGAGTGACTAGAAAGCAGCTGCACGTATTCTGCGACGCCAGCGAGTCTGCTTACGCTACGGCCGCATACTGGGTCGTGGAATACGAAGATGGGTCGAAACGAGTGATGTTAGCCGCCGCTAAAGCGAAGGTAGCGCCGATAAAGGCTCAGACGATACCACGGCTGGAACTACAGGCGTGTCTGATCGGCGCACGACTTGCGTCAATTATAACGAGAGAGCACAGATGGCAACCCGATAGAGTTACATACTGGACGGACTCTAGAACGGTTCTACATTGGATAGAGAACGAGAGAGTGCGTTACACCCCGTACGTATCGCACCGACTGAGTGAAATTACGGAGTTGACCGATCCTAGCCAATGGAGATGGGTGCCGACGCAAGAAAATGTAGCCGACGACGCAACGAGAGTCGACTACGATATAAAGTCTCGAGAAGACCGATGGTTCACCGGACCGTCGTTTCTATACTCAAACGAAGAGCTATGGCCATCACCGAATGTGACAGCAGACGGCGATAATGAAGAAAACAACGAAGTCATATGTAACGTAACTACAAATGACTTAGTTAGTTAGTTAGTTGGACTTAAATTTTCCGCACTTAGCCTCTTCAGTTGGGCCTTTGTACGTGATTAAAATTTATGTTTTATTCAAACCATTTTAGGTCAGTCCAGAAATTCACTAGGCCTCGTATATCTTTGAGTGCCTCATGTATGGACCGAGATTCCTTAAGGAATTCTGTCCGTTGTGTACTTACGCTTTTACACTGTGCTATCACATGCTCTGGTGTTTCCTCCTCAACCAGGCACCCCCTACACAGAGGACTATCTGTTACGCCTATGTTGAAAAGGTGCTTATTTAGAGCACAATGACCGGTTATTATCCCTGTAATTATACTGAGGCTTTTTCTATCCTGGTGTAGAATTTTGCCGGACAGGTTTTTATTTATGGTTTTTAGAGCTAGTTTGCTTTGCCTACAGTCCTTTAGCTCCTCCCACTGCTTTCTGTGAAGTTGTTCTGTCCTATCTCGTATCCAAGTTTTGACCTGATTGAACGGTATTGGAACGATTGGTTCCGGTCCTATCAATTTCGTTGCGGATCCCCTGTTTGCTAGCATGTCCGCCGCGTCGTTTCCCAATGACCCGCTGTGGCTGCGTATCCATTGTACGGTTACTTTGTTGTGTTTTGCTAGTTTTTCAAGCTCCTTGTGGCATTCTAGTAGGAGTCCACTGTTAAAGTGGTTCCTTTTTAGGGCTTGTAAAACTGAGGCGCTGTCAGATATTATACGTATCAATAGTTTCTCACGTTTCTCGCTGTTGCCGCTGATGCTGCTCTCGATATCCCCACACATTCCGCTTGGAAGATGTTGTTAAGATTACCTAAGGTTGTTACTATATTTATATTCAGGTCCTGAGAGAACACTCCAGCACCAGTCCCTGATTTAGTTTTAGATCCGTCTGTGTATATTCTCATCTCATGAATACCAGAGCTGTCTCTTTTTTCCTCTTTGAGTTGTATTGAATAGTTTTTTGTAAATACATATGTTTTTGGAATCGTGTCACTTATTGCCTCTATCATGGGAAGGTCTTGTTTGACCCCCTCCAGGATATGCGTGTGAGCGACTCTGGTGTCTTGTTTCCAGTGTCCTGCTTTTTTAGGTCTTATGGCTGCTAGAGATGCTTCTTGTTGCACGAAGAGATCTAGTGGTCTGATATTTAACATTACCTCCATTGCCGCTGTTGGGGTGGTTTTCATGCAGCCTGTTGTTGCCGTGCATGCAATCCTCTGGAGGCTTTGTAGTTCTTTTCTAGTGGTGCTTAGTTTTATCCTGGGCCACCACACCAAGGCACCATATGTGATCATTGGGCGGATTATGGCAGTGTAAGTCCATAGTGTGTATGATGGTTTTAACCCCCACCTTTTACCCACCATTCTTTTACACTGCCAAAACGCTACTCTTGCTTTGTTTATTCTCCCTTCTACATGTTTGCTCCAGTTCAGCTTATTGTCTAGAATTAGACCTAGATATTTGACTTCAGGCGAGAGGGAAAGTTCTATGCCAAATAGCTTTGGGAGGTTAAACTCAATTAGTTTCTTTTTCCTTGTAAAGAGTACTAACTCTGTTTTTTTCGGATTACAACTTTACAAATGACTTATGGAGCGTGCCAGATGCGAGACGTTTCTCTAATTATGAACGTCTAGTGAGAGCAATGGCATATGTATTACTTTTCATAGAGAAATGTCGTAAACGTGCTAGAGAAATTACTATACGACATATAGAAAAGGCAGAGACGTGGCTAGTGAAACAAGCACAGGAAGATTCATTCCGCGAAGATTTAGAACGCCTAAGAAAAGGCTACAACATAAAGGCGAGCAGTCGTATTAAGATGTTAGATCCATTCATCGACGGGGATGGTGTGTTGCGGGCTAGAGGACGTACGAGGGCAGCGGGTGTGTCTGCCCCCGATACTACGCCCGTAATATTGGACGGCAGCCACCCGTATGCGCGGTTGTTGTGCAATAGGGAACACCGTCGCGCCCACCACTCGCACAACGAACGCGTCGTCAACGACCTACGACAAAGATATTGGATACTACGACTACGACCGACTGTACGCGCTGTAGCCTACAAGTGCGCTTTCTGTCGCATGAGGAAGACGAAGCCAAGGAGACCAGTCTTCGGAGATCTACCACGAGCTCGACTAGAAGCTTTCACTAGACCATTTTCAAACTGTGGCCTAGACTTTTTCGGGCCAATGACAGTGACTATAGGCCGCCGACATGAAAAGAGGTGGGGAGCGCTCTTCACTTGCCTCACCACAAGGGCCGTGCACATAGAATTAGTAGCTAGCTAGTCCACCGACTCGGCTATAATGGCTCTACGGCGCATGGGAGCACGGCGAGGGTGGCCACAAGTTATGTACTCAGACAACGCGACGAACTTCAGGGGCGCAGACAGCGAGCTACGTATGGCAATGGCGGAGTGGGAACCGGCTCTGCGCGACTTCGCGCTCACCCAGCGCATAGACTGGCGCTACATATCACCGGGAGCACCACATCAGGGCGGGGCGTGGGAGCGGATGATACGCTCTGTCAAGAACGCTCTACGTGTCACGCTTAACGAGAAGGCGCCGAAAGAAGAAGTTCTACTGACGCTGTTGATGGAAGTCGAGCACACCATGAACGCTCGACCACTCACACATGTACCGGTTAGCGCTAACGATCCCGAGGCGCTAACCCCTAATCACTTCCTGCTGGGTGGTTCGCACGGCTTACCCATCACCGGGCCGTGTGAGCAATCGTCGAGGAAGACATGGCGGGCCGCGCAAGGTCTAGCCGACGAGTACTGGCGCAGATGGCTGAAGGAGTACCTACCCGAGCTCATACCAAGAAGAGGGGCTCGTGACGTCAACGAGGTCGCTATCAAACCAGGCGATCTAGTCATCGTGGTGGACCACACGCTTCCACGCAACGTGTGGCCCCGAGGGGTCGTCACACGTGTTCATCCCGGACCAGACGGAGGAGTAAGAAATGTTGAAGTAAGGACCAAGGGCGGCGTGTTTCGTCGACCGACGTCGAGATTGGCTGTCCTGCCGGTAGAAGAATGAAGAGGTTCCGCCCTGCGCAGCGCTGCACCGGGGGGAGACTGTTACGGACACACGTCAATCTCGTTTAATTTAATATTTAGTTTATGTAATTAACCTTATTATTGTATTATCATTAGCTTTGAATATGTATGTATGTAAAGACTTTATATTTTATCACAAATAAACGTAATTTCTGTTAGGGCCTTAGTTTATAAGGAAATGTATTAGCGCAGGGCTTGTTTTATTTCAATAAAATAGCAAACCGGTTTCTTATTTCCACTTACAATATCTAAAGTATTAGGTATTATCTGGTATGGTTGTTTAAAGGTACTGGGGTGAAGGAAAATAACTGTAGGCCGTCCCGCTCACGCGCGGCGGAGGTATCCTATAGGCTGTCCCTGTCCCCCTAACAGATTCTGAAGGTCGGTAGAAAAAACCCATGTAGGTAGGATTGTAAGTGGAAAAAATGTTAAGAAGCCTGTAGGTAGGTTTAGAATATGTAAGACAGAGATAGCAATACACATATCGGACCTCTCTTTTCTCCGAAGTTATTATGTGGGTGGATTGAGAAAGTGTCCAAAGAGTAAAAGAGACTATGTGTGTTCTATCTTTGTCTATCTAAGGAAAATCACGAATTTTGTATAGTCACTAGGCTAATTTAAGAAATGTAAATAAGAATAGGACGTGATCAGGCGAAAATTGTCCCTGCTCTCACGGTCACCTTCAAGAAAGAAAATAAACTCTGAAGAAATCAACAAGTGTTTTCGTCCGTATACAGTCCACTCAAGAAGTCCATGGTCGGCTTGTTCCTACAACCTACAATAGCCTTACTGCCTAGTTAGACTTTAATCGCAATCTAAACAGTACTTAAATTATGTGTAGAATGTGTATTTTCTTATTTCATCATCATCAGCCCACTGACATAATGCCTCTCTAAAAATTACTAATTAAGTAAATATTTTCAGACATGCCACACTGAGCCACACAGAGCCTTCTAGTCCCAAACTAAGCTACTACTAAGCTACTACTAAGCTTATACTATGGGTACTAGAAAACCGATAAACTTACTTATATCCTTTTTTTTTTGTACATACATACTTATAATACATAGAAAACACCCAGACCAGTAGAAACAGACATGTTCGTTCAGGCACACAAATGTTTGTACTGTGCGGGGATCGAACCCGTGACCCATGGCTCAGAAGCAGCGTTTACTACCACTGATCCAACTGGTCTTAAAAAGACTTTTCCATAATAGTCACGCTACGCTTGGTAAGCGGGTAGGCGTTAACAGATTGGCAAATAGTTAATACTAAGACCCGAGTTCACAAATTCTAAAACAGCCGGTAAACATAGATTGACGATTAATTTGACCTAATTCCCATAGAAAATATGTCAAATAATATTTTAAACGCTGTTTAAAACTTAAACGTCTGTTGGTGAACTCTACCCTTAGGAGACGCTGCTGCTGATCTTCATTTGTCGTAATCGACTCCCGCGTCAGCCAAATTAAGAGAAGGGAGAGTGCTATTCCAAATCGGGCTGGTGCATAATGGTTATTAAGTTTTTAGTTATTAATATTGTAGTAGACCACCTCCTCAAACAACGTTTTGAGTAGAACTTATACATTTCATATTTATTGTTACATATTCTGGTATCACGTATTTTGGTGGTCAATATTATTCTATCGTTTGTAATATCTCGTCCGGAACAGGGTCTGCGCCCACGCAGCCTATTGTAATATAACATGTACCCCATTTGTGGGCACTCATTGTTCCCGTTGTGCGTATATCATTGTTGTGACACTCTTGCGCAAGAATTCCCCTGAAACACGTTTGATGATAAGTAATTTCTGTGAAGATAGTTTTCTTGATTCCAATTGTGTTAACCTTATTTAAATATTTGATTTAGCTACATTAAGAGTATTATACCAAGGTTGGTAGAATATAATAGAATAGGTTTATACTGCAGAAAATGTGGTACAAGATAATATATGGCTGCTCATATTTAACCAAAATAAGTGAGAGAGAAGCGGTAGTTGTTAAAAAATAAAAAAAGACGTGGTACTCGGAGACTGCGGCGGTAAAGCTATTGCATAGCATTTTTTATCAACTTATGCAATTATAAAACTAAAAATTATCACCGCTGTGCCGGTCGGAGTGGGGGGTGTTAGGTTATTTTCGTTACGGAATTTCTGGATTCGGTCTCCACGCTCAAGGCCCGCGATAGAAACTATGCAATAGCTTAATTTTATAATTTTATCAATGAAATTACAAAGAATTTTTTATCATTGAATTTTATGTATTTTCTAATTTTGACTTTTGTAATTAATTTTTTCTGTTATTTTGGCAGATATGGTTACCATAGGCAACCATTACTGTCAAAATCCTTATATTCTTCTAAATTCTTTTAAATTTCGGAAATTCAAAATTGTTCGATCGTACCTCGCCCCGAGTGTTAGGTTAGGTTATTTTCATTACGGAATTTCTGGATTCGATCTCTACGCTCAAGGCCCGCGATATAAGCTATGCAATAGCTTAATAAAAACCAAACACAAAGAAAATCATTAGATACAATAAGATTGATCATTAATATATTAAAAAATAATGAAACTCACATTTTACAATTGATAATTTCATTCACACTATAAAAACATTTCATACTTAACATTTGATAAAAACTATTATTAATTTTTTTAAATAAGCAGGTTTAAATAAGTAGGTAGTTAACGGGTCCATGGTTTACTAGTTTCGTAAGAATGATGGTAACGTAATTTTACTCGTTTCAGATGTAAGTATAATAATCTAGGGAATTGTACATAATTACCGTGCCATTTGTACATATTTTGACGACCGTTTGGAACAGCGGTAGTAAACGTTGCTTCTGAGCCATGGGTCGCGGGTTCGATCCCCGCACAGTACAAATATTTGTGTGCATAAACATGTCTGTTTGTACTGGTCTGGGTGTTTTCTATATATTATAAGTATATATTTACAAAAAAAAGTATATAAGTAAGTAAGTTTATCGTTTGTCAAGTACCCATACGACAGGGTTAATTTGGGACTAGATGGCTCTGTGTGGCCCAGTGAGGCATGTCCTAAAAATTTAAAATAAAAAAATATTTACCGCATTATTCATGTAATTCTAAATTCCATTAAAATGTGTGCAGATGATAAATCATTTGTGGCGTCGGTCAGTTCAGTTCATACATCATAGTGTTTGTAAGTTTACACATTATCGTTATCAAAACATGGCAATCGCGGATTCTGCTAAATCGCCGGAATAGTGCATAATAGTTGAAACTGTAATTTACATACATTTTCAGCTAGAAACTATCTGTATGCTTATTTTAGTTATCAGGAATACGGCTGCTAACTGTGATTGACGATTGTGGGTGCATATTGAAATTAGATGGACATTATTGGACATTCACCGTATGTAATCCAATGTAATCCTATGATTACTCAATTACTTAATTTTTGTTTTATATGTTATATATATACATACATACGTATGTTTTAGCACAGTAAGCTTGAAATACAAAATATAGTGTCTAAGTAATAAGATGAAAAATGTTCAAGTATCCTTATACTTAACACTGTTATCTTAAGTTTACTTGTTCGCTTTGTAATAAACTATAACCTGTATGTACGTCTGACAACTTTAATATCGCCCGTAGTTTCCTTAACCAAGCATTCACACAGACCATACACTAACAGTTTGCGAAGTTCGCGCACTCAAGTTGAAAAGTTAAACTGTAAAAATGGCTGAAGTTAAACATAGTGGAGTTTTCACTAAACCGTTGGGAGCGATAAATGTGGGCCCTGCCACGGGTCAAAGTGCTGTTTTCACGTTAGATTACATTTCAATCTCTGCACTAGCGATGATTGCAGCTTTGACCGTTAGCTTAAAGACAGTAGTTCGCAGAAAGCTCTCTGCTATTTGGTTGTAACACAGCCTAGTTTTAAACAGTCTCTACACTGTCTCTGACGTAGCTCTGACGAAAATGAACAAATACGTAGGTATTTAAACTTAAGCCTTAAGCCAAGACGTCATCGTTTTGTGAATTTCTTCTGGATTCCTTTTTTATAGTTGAAGCGGCAATGTATGTTTTACTTAAGTAAAATTGTGGTTCTTCATCGAAAAAAACATTTAAAAAAGTTTTAATCCTTTTACTAGCGTTTCGAACAGTTTTATTGGTAGTAGTATGACAATTGTTTTTGATTATGTTCCTAGATGCAGCTATACTGCTTATCAAACTTATCATCGTGTTTTACTGGATTGAAAGATGTGACTTTTGTTTTGACAATATGACTTTTATCATCTGGTAACAAAGTTAACCTGTGGATTGCGTTGGCGAATATCGTTCGCATTTAGACCGATTATAATAAAACGATTCCCACTAGTCTCGCTTTGCAATACTGAGTACTGTTATTACGGTGGTAAAGATCACCATACTTAGGATCATTGTTAGGGCAAACGGTGATGATAATTTCTCTTCAACTTACATAAATAATGACGAGCAGTATTCAATTACGCTAGCGTGGTCGAATCGGAGATTCTTCCATTCAAACCTTGTTAACGGTACTAACGATAGCTTATTACTATTATACCTGTAATATAAACTGACGTTTAAGCAAGTTAATTGCGCACGACGAGATAGTCTTCTCAATACGTACTGTTTTAAATGCATGCCTCTGAAAGGTACTTTCATATCATTCATATCTTAATTTAAATATAAATAAGAAAAGGTAAAAAAGGAATCGCAGGCAACGTTAAACATCAAGCGGCTCAATCACTCTTCAACGTACCTGGAGTGAGCGAGTCATAACAAGCGAAAGATTGAAATGAGATGATAAGAAGCGAATCAGAAATCTTGCCGAAAATGCGTACCTACCTATTATGAGGCGGTAATTTTACAAGGGATTCCATGGGTCGATATGGGGGCAATCATTACGCGACCGAGTGCGCCGTGCACTACACGGGCTTATTGCGAGATCATACGAGATAGCCGAAGGGTTTAAAATGTTTTAAAAGTTTGCAAGCTTATAAACGTACGAGAAAGTATTTCGAAATTCATCTCTCTTATAGTCTTATTCTATTATTTTTTTCGTTCAAGTACCATCAAATTACATCATGCATTCTTACGTATTTTATACATTCTCGAATTCTTCAGTTAAAGTCGTACTTTATTGTTCCTTACGTCTCGCGTCGGGCCGGCTCGTTAACGCGACCTTTCGGATATTTATTGTATCCTCTTCAGAAAATACAATTTCCAACTCGCATGCCAATAAATTTAAAGCTGTGCATACATTCATGTTTTTTATGTGGACGAGAAAGTTGGGTGTCTTATTAGGGTGATAACGAAATTAGTCAGGAAAGACTGTTGAATTTATTATGCTTGTTTAATATTGCTCGTTTGTGAAACCGTTGCCCTTTCTTACGAGTGTCGTGAAAAAGAAGTATTGCACATCATATAATTTTACAAAGACAAAAGTGGAAATGTTGTATTTATTTATTACCAAACTAAAAAGTAAACTCTTCCTGAACATAATTCACCCAAGAGTCGAGTGTAAACACAACGAGTCGCGATTGTTACGGAAAGAACAATCTTTCCGATACAAGATAAGAGCGATGGCGTAGAATAATTTTTTTTATATCTGCCAACCAAGTGTTATATAATTGGCTTCTCAATGCAGATGTGTCTCGGCCGACGGGCGACTTTGAATAAATTCACCTATAGAAATAATTTGACACCGATGACTGACACACTTTCCTCCGAATTATCTCAGCGTATTTTTAGTACAATCATCAAGGAAAAGATTTTCAAAATTGTGTTTATATGGTAGTAGTGTATTTTTTTAATCAGGTATTTTCCATTGTACTGTGGGCCGGAAACTCCTCGACAATGATTTACGGTCTTGAAACAGAATAAAAAATTCTAGCGCTGAACGATAAATCGCTCTTTCACAAGTTGAAAAAGGCAAATAGTACTCGCCTCGCGCTCAACAAATAGACTCGCATGACTCTCGGGTGCTAGTCGATCATTTTATGTCGTCGCCTTACATATTGTTCCGTCCCTAAGCGATGACTATGAAATATGTGTAAAATAAAGAACTGAATTTAAAGCGATTTTGCGACAAATCACTTCACTAGATAAAAGTTTTTGAGGAAGGGAGCTATTGTATTAATAGCAGGTTCTTTAAATCACATTCACTATCAATAATAAATCGATCGACTATATTTAAGGCCCTTAAGAGAGTGAAGAGTCGGCATGAATAGTGCAACGAAGTGATAAATGCGTCTTGAAAAATCGCAAATGCAAATGCCTATAACCCGATTCTTGATGTTCGTTTTGCGATTCTTATTCGATAACGATTTTACACTCGATCTGTCGACGAATAGGTGCGGGCATATCGCGTGTGTTGAGCTGCTAACGCTTGATATATGGCCTTCTTAATCACAGCCTCGTTGTTCGTGATTTATACATCACCTGTTGCGCCAATTATTTACATTCGGAAGTCATTCCTCTCGGACTCGGCTTGTTTCATTAACGAGTTAGAATGAGCGGCGATCATGTCACGTTCTTGTAATTCCTGCTTTTAAGAAGGCTCATCTTTATCAATGCTAATTCGTCTCATTCTAAGAAAACATAATTAGAAAACAAGTAAAAATAAGTCGCCAATTTGTCACGGTAACATCTTTACGAGCTCTTTGATCTTCACCGCAATAAATTTTGAAAATTCTTTTATTGCCTTATGATAACGCTTTCGGCTTATTGACGTGACATTTATTATTTAAAGCCTTATGAATATGGTATTAATAATCAGATTACATACTGCGACGGGGACTTGTTGAAAGAATTATAAATCACTTTTGTCACTTCATATTACGGTAAAAAACTAGTATCTCTAGATATTTTCTCAACTGCTCATAAATTACGTGCGAGCCTAGATGATTTAATACCGGTTTCGCTACCTAGTATTTACATTACTTGCGCTGTAAAATAATAAATAGCTTGAATATTTTTCCAGTCGGTGTAAAGTGAGCAACCCGCTATTACGGCGGGTATCACGTTGCCGATTACGATAATTTGATAATTGGAACTGTCATAGTCTTCTCGCTTGATGTTGGCAGCTGCAATTCTGACGGTCTTCGGTTTGTTAACTACCTAGCTATTTTAATAAAAGTTTCGATTTCGTTTAATAATCTTCCTTTTTTTTAAATAATTTACGAAAAATATGACAAAACGAAATAATCATACATATATTTCAGTAATATCTTACGTTGTTTGTGTTTAAGTGTATATGTCACCGTATAATTGTGAGATCTGTCAGTTTATAAAACAACGCGTGAGATTATAAACTAAGGTTAAGGTTAGATTAGGTTAAATTGTATTATCAACTGACGAAGTTTACAATTTTACGGTGACTTACATAAATCTAAATATACCACACAGTCTTGCATAAATAATATACGTTATCATGCAATGTATCTTCTTATTTACTTTTTGGGTATCCTTTTGTTCTGCTTGTTTGTGGTGCAAAAATAAATATACTCGTATGTTTATTCATCATATTATTATTGTTATTCAACTTACTCTTTGGCAAACAAGTAAGAAAATAAATGAGATGTTCTTTTAAACACGTAGTCGGAAAGTCGTCTGAAATTAACACCTAATCAGAGTACATACCATAACTGTGTGATAGTTATAGGTCCCACCGGTTTGTCGCTTCTACCAAGTTTAATCCCTCGATAGTGAGTTATTCCAGACACAATTGAAATCAATTGTTATCGTGGCACCCGAGTGCCTCCTGGGGGTTGAGGGATTAACGTGTTTAGATCAAAATGAGAATGCATTTAATAGTGAAAAGTTATAAACACTTTAAGGTCACCAATCATTTTAGAACTGTTGCACATCGGTAATATAAGTAACAATCTTGTGCTAAGCTCAATATTATGGAAACCCCATCAAAATGTTTATACTGCTATCATTATATTGTAAGAACCTTTACCTACTGCCGTATCAAAATGTTTTGGTTCGGTTTTATGTTTTGCAATTTGTCACCCAACTGTCGCTTTAGAAACACCTAAATTACACACACTCAGATTCATGATTACATGATTAGTTCGTGAGGTGTTAAATGGCACCTTATCTTCGGAAGTAACCGTTTATTTATACCTTCGCGAACATAATGATATCGGCCAAGTGATAATTGGTACGTGTCGAAAACTTTCAGACGCCAAACTTAACACATTTTCTGGAGTGCTTGTTTGCCCATAATGTTTGCAATAACGCCCTTTTGTTGAACTGCAAATATTGAATCGTTTAACGCCAGACAGGTGCATGAAAAAAGCCGTCAAATGTTTATGAGTTGTTTTAAGCGCCTATTAATGTTTGCTTGTCAAACTTCACTAACTAGTTTGATTATCGTTACATGTTATTAGCAAGATTTGACTCACTTCGTTTACAAAATTGTTGTGCTTTTGACACTTAAAGTGATTGAGTTTTAGTTTTGGCTCATGACTCATGAGTGACGTTAACAAGGTATTTAACTTAAACATGTAAATAATTACCTTCAGAACGAAAAATTATGTTAACAAGGAATAATACCGTGTAGATATATGAATCAATGTTCTTTCTCATACAGATTAGGCGTGTAGATGGGCGCATCACGGCATTTCTCATTCTTAACACTTACACTATTACACGGGCCGAGCCGACCCCGGCGTGATTTATCTGCTGCATCTCGGACCTGCGAACAGCTCGTTTATTGCCCGGTTGTTATTTATAATTTATTTTTAACGGTCACCGATTTGTAGCCGCGCTCTAAATAAACCCCAATTCATAATTCAATAGGAATAAAGCGTATAATCGCATAAGAACGCTATGGTTATCAGGGGCTAAGCTAAGCTCACAGCAGAATAGCTCACAATGTAGATTCATATTGAGAATGTACAGAGGGTCCACTCTCATTATTAAAGTTATACAGTATTACTGATGAGCACGAAATATATTTTAGTATGCACAATAAACAATTATTGATTGATTGATTATAAAGTTGGCATATATTCCTTGTGAATTATATTTGTAGATAATGCTACGCGAATTGTATTATGAATTTTTATGACGTCATATAACCGTAAGATTTCATCATAGTTCTTGATAAGAACTAACTTGCGGGTCTGTTTAAGAGATTGTATTAAATAAGGAAATCGATACACATAGTGCAATCTATAATATGACTTTTAGTTTTGAGCGTCTATATCGCAAAATATCATCAAAACACTCTGCTATATTCGCTAGTCAGGCAAACGGTTGAAGGAGTATAGAGAGAAGATGTGACTCTTCATGCGGTAAGTTTAGTCTCCCCTTACGAAATTCAAAAGGAGGAGGCGGTGTTTCTATTTTATTTTTGTGTTAGCATAACACGATAAACAAATATCAGCTTTTAATGATATGAGTTAGTTGTTTCGAGGTTTCTACCATTACCACGTCAGTCCTTTCACAAAAATGTCTGATTAGGTCAATCAACTAGAACAGTCGCCCGGTAAGCGGAAGGTTGTGGGTCCGAGTCCCGAGAAAAAAGGGATTGTATTTTCAAATGTAAAATACCGAATGTTAAATATTTGTAAAAATATTTCTCTCGGATGTTAAAGGTACTAACCAAAAACATTGGTAAAACTCCGCTGGCTCATAGCGTTGCACCTTGAATAAATTCGTCGATACACCAAATGTCTGGTTAGCTCAATGGTTATAGCAGACGCCCGGTAAGCGGAAAGTTGTGGGTTCGAGTACAACCTCAGGCAGTCGAAATTTTTTATTCAAGTAATTATATTTTCTGTGAAAGTTTAAATCAACATCTAAACCTAATTGGCTTATATTATAAATATAATATATAAATATAAATATAAATATTTTAGACATGCCTCACTGGGCCACACTGAGCCATCTAGTCCCAAATTAAGGTACTATTAAGTACCCTGTCGTATGGGGTACTAGACAACCGATAAACTTACTTATATACTTTTTTTTTGTAAATACATACTTATAATACATAGAAAACACCCAGACCAGTACAAACAGACATGTTCATGCACACAAATATTTGTACTGTGCGGGGATCGAACCCGCGACCCATGGCTCAGAAGCAGCGTTAACTACCGCTGATCCAAATGGTCGTCAATTATGTAACTAGTATTTAAGGGTTCGTGTTGTAAAATCTTTTTTAATAATATGATTTTAGGTAATAGCTATCGCCATGTTGCGGACCTGCTGCTATCCCTATCTGTATTGTGATAACAGGTAAGTGTGATGCCTAAAGGTCGTTCTTTGCAGGTCAAATAAAACGTGTGCCTTCTTTTCTTGTCTTATTACCGTGGTCAAAAAGAGGGCAATGCTTTTCGCACGTATCTGTTTATTGGTTTTCATCATGCGGAATACTGTCTCTACATCAATAAACACTATATGAATATTTTTTTAAAACGTAGGTACGTATTGAGTGGATGTAGTTTTCATTGATCCTCCGTGGCGGAGTGGCGTTCACACCGGTTTTCAAGGTGTCGTCCGCTCCGAGGTCCCGGATTCGATTCCCGGACAGGTCAATGTAGAAAAAATGTGTTTTTCTACATTTTCTCGGGTCTGGGTGTATGTGGTACCTTCGTTGTTTCTGGTTTTCAAAATACGAATGCTTTAAATAGTTATTCAAATTGGGATCAGAACAATGTATGTGATGTTGTCCACATTTAGTTATTTTAGTTATTTATTTATTTATTTATTGATCTTGACCAATTTCACCACGACAAATTAAGTAATTATGAGTCTTATGCCTCGTTGGTCTAGTGGTTTAAACACCAGGCCCAGATTAAATAACAGATCCTGGCCCCTAATTCGCGTAACCAAATCGTATCACAATCGTTTGAATAGTTGGTTTTTGACAGTTCTAGTTCTAGTATGGGCTAAATGTCATAATCGTCAAATTCAATCACGATCGAACTGCGATTGAAATAGTTGAATAAGGCCCCTGGGTTCGGTCCCCGGCGGAATTTTTAAACATTGCGCGGTTTTGTGATCACCAACCCTCATTTGACAAGCGTGATGATTATGCCTGTACCCATCATTGCTATGGTAACTTGAGTTCAATGATGGACGAAACTTGAATCGTTTTCCCTGCCGTGAGTTGATTAAATTAACGACTTTCTTTTTTTTACTTAACAAATTTGTGCTTATATTACGAGTATATGGGTTTCCAATTACAGTAGGTACCTACGAGTACGTTACTGTAACCGAAATTACACTTAGTAAGCTGTCTCACTTTCAAGTGTTTTGCTATTGTAACTAGTGATGTCTCATTAGTAGCTGGTAAATTAAGTATATTAAAAAACTTATTTAAAATCAGCGCCAACGAGATGGATGAAACACCGTAGCAACATTATCGGGTCTCTACGGCCGGTGATATCGGCGGATGAGACTGATTTATGCGGCCAACAGCATTAAACTACATCTAGATCGAACATCGCTATAAATTACCGGCCGCGTTGTAAATCTGCCGTGTGTATTGTCAAATCATGTAGCCGAAATACACTTGCTTGCAAAAAAAATGAACTTTCTGCAATGTTTTGCTTGAATTATAATTTAAACAATTGAATTTTTTTTTCATTATTGTCAGTGTTCCAAAGAGGCTGGGATGTTGAAGTCGCTACATGTTTAATAATGTTTAAGTTTTTTAGATTTTTTAATAAATTATATATCCATCCATAGATAAAAAAAAAACTTGACAGGTGTCAAGGGACACCCGGATGTAACGAAGTTCCTTTTTAGTAAAGGAATTGTAATAAAATTTTATTTTAATATTCTAGAGAGAGAAATAAATAAACTTAAGAGACAGACAGATAAACTCGTGCACGCCGCACGGCTTACAACTATAGCAAAAAGCGTCGTTACAAAAGTGTCGTTACAACGTCGTTTTGGTCTTATTTTTTTCCGTCTAGCCCCCTTTCGCAACGCGCGATTAGGAACTTCGTTCCAATATGTATGACCTAAACTCTAAAATCCTGTATGTAAAATTATGTCGACTACTTTTTAAAGAAAATCAAAAATCTTTAACCACGGGAACCGATTATATTTTGACTTTTATCCATCTCTATTTTTAGCTTCAACCAGATCAGTTAAGCTATTCTGGCGTGATTGAGTGACAAATATCTATCCAAAACTTCAATCAATTTCAACCGTTAAATATAAATTATGTGAAGGGCTTACTACTTACTCAGAATGACATAACACACTTGCAACACCAGTAATAGAAAATTTATTTCCGTTGTAATTAATTTTAATTGTCAACAGCAGCGCTATAAAATTATATGTTTACACCTTTTTATACAGCTAGTAACAAAAATTTCAATTAAACAATAATTTGTATATTTTAGCATCTTAAACACGACAATTTGCATATTTTAGCGTCTCAATACTTTTTAATTATTGTAACCTTTTCACAGCAGTAAATTTGCCTTTCGACTTATTCAATTTGTTTCTGGCTGGCTGATTGTACTGCTCGCTCATGTATTGACATCGCGATTCGCTCTCGGACGATGACGATCTCGTGTTTTAGTTAATCATACGGAAACAATAGATGTACAATTGTTTGTAGCTTTATCGTGTTATGTTTTATTTGCATTCTATGTAAAACTTTAGATTTGCTGTAATTATCAAAATATACGGCGAAATGTCACAATTATGGACGTTAACACTCAAAAAGTTTAGAGCAAGAAGTTCTTATACTTTATTTGATATTTTAGCAACTTAATTGCACTTATAATATCAGTATATAAACTTGAAAAATTTTGTCTCAGGCGGGACTCGAACCCGCATCTCCTCGCATGCCGGGCGGGCGCCATACCATTAGGCCACCGAGCACTGCGACATGGCGCGAATTTTTCAAGCATATTCTTACGCTGTGAGCCAGCGTTGTTTCATCAAATGTTAGGAGTTTGCACCCTTAACACCCGAAAGAAACATCTTTGCAGATGTTTGACAGTCAGTTAAGATGAAACAGCTATTTATATACTTTATTTGATATTTTAGCAACTTAATTGCACTTATAATATCAGTATATAAACTTGAAAATTTTTGTCTCAGGCGGGACTCGAACCCGCATCTCCTCGCATGCCGGGCGGGCGCCATACCATTAGGCCACCGAGACACTGCGACATGGCGCGAATTTTTCAAGCATATTCTTACGCTGTGAGCCAGCGTTGTTTCATCAAATGTTAGGAGTTTGCACCCTTAACACCCGAAAGAAACATCTTTGCAGATGTTTGACAGTCAGTTAAGATGAAACAGCTATTTATATACTTTATTTGATATTTTAGCAACTTAATTGCACTTATAATATCAGTATATAAACTTAAAAAATTTTGTCTCAGGCGGGACTCGAATCCGCATCTCCTCGCATGCCGGGCGGGCGCCATACCATTAGGCCACCGAGACACTGCGACATGGCGCGAATTTTTCAAGCATATTCTTACGCTGTGAGCCAGCGTTGTTTCATCAAATGTTAGGAGTTTGCACCCTTAATACCCGAAAGAAACATCTTTGCAGATGTTTGACAGTCAGTTAAGATGAAACAGCTATTTATATACTTTATTTGATATTTTAGCAACTTAATTGCACTTATAATATCAGTATATAAACTTGAAAAATTTTGAGGTGAGGTTGCAGGTTAGGTAGGTCGACGTGTTAAGTGAAACTCAGAATTCTGGACATCGTGTATTGAGAACACACAAGTACAGGTTGAAGTATAATATGGTAGAGAGTGCTTATAACTAATTACAAACTATTTAAGTAAACATAATGCTGAGTCAACACCGTTCGCCAATGTAGCAGCGCGTAACGTTAAGTCGCGGTACAACTACTAATATCGTCATATACTACACCTCCCCCGAAAAGTTCCTCTTTTACCCCCGGAAGGCGAGAAAAAAAAATGTGGTCGAACGCTGTTGATTACAAATTAAAAAAAACATAACAATAAAACACATTTTTTTTGTAACCACCCTACAAACAGACAATTTATATCTTAAAATAAAATTTAACCGAATTAAAAAAATATTAACATTTTCAATTTGTATGAAACAATTTTGTGTTATTCTTATGTGTTATGTATGTCTCATTATTTTTAAGAATTTTTACATTTGGGGAAATATCCTCAATGACCTCATAAGGCCCATTCCACACAGGATTTAACTTATTTCCTGTTTGGTTTTTCAATAAAATAAAATCACCTGTTTTATACATTACTGGTTTTATCTTCTTATCATAACTTAATTTCCTATTTATTTTACACAATAATAAATTTTCCTTAGCATCTAATTGAGCTTTTTGTAATCTAAACTTAAATTCTTTTGGATAACTATCATAATTGTACAAAGGGTCGGCAGAAGATTTTAAATTATTAGGTAAATTGCACAGTTTACCGAAAACTAATTCGTGAGGCGTATATTGTGTCTCCGTGTGTACCGTTGTGTTGAATGAGAAACACCAGTAACTCAACCAACTGCTCCAGTCAGTTTTATTATTACTGCACTGAATTCTTAAATATGAACCTAAATGTTTGTGCGTATTTTCTAATGCGCCTAGCGTTTCGTGGTGATACGCTGTTGAGTTCAGTTTTTCAATACCTAGCAAACTGCAAACCTCTGCAAAGATATTACTCATGAACTCTGTTCCCTGATCGGTAATTATCTCCTTAGGGACACCATACCTTAATATAAAATTATTTACAAATAATCTGCTAACAGATTCTGCATCTTTTCTTTCTAAGGGATAAGCCTCTACGTACTTTGTTAAATTACATTGAATAGTTAAAATATACCTATAATTTAAATTATCTATATCTAAGGGCCCAACTAAATCTAAACTAATACGCTCGAATGATGTATTCGGAGTCGTAGTTATAACCATAGGTTCTCTTGTATTTTTATTAGCATGCTTTTGTATTTGACAGTCTTTGCACTTTTGGACATAATCGTAAACGTCTCGGCTCATACCTGGCCAAAAATAATATCTTTTAATATTACTCAACATTCTGTTTACCCCCGCGTGTCCGCTGGTAGGCAACATATGGAAATCATTTAAAATAACTCTTATATCATCTTTATCTGAAATTTTACTGACATTTTTTGTCACTAAGATACGAGGAAAATCGCACTTAAATTTCTTTAGAAAACTTTTTAGTTTACCTTCATTTAATTTATCCTGTACTAGAATTACTTCATTTATTTTTAACTCTTTGCAAAATGACTCTAATTCTCTCGCTAACACTCCTACGGTAGATAACGATCGAGATATCAGATAAATGCAAAACTTAGAAGGCACATATACAAAATTACCTTTGTTACTAAGAATTTCTTCTTTTTCACTCTTATAACATTTCAAATCTAGAATTAATTCAATAGTATTTTTTGTTCGTTTGAGAATTTCCACTCGGTTAGGTTGATCAGACCCAACGTTTATGGGATCCTCAAGTGTTAAGTCAGTTTGGTCAATAAGCGGCATTGACGATTTGGAAGCTAATTTCCTAGCTTGTGCTCTCGTCGTGACTGATACAACGTGTTCTCTCATAGATTTTAAATCATTACTAGATAAAGGAAGACGGCTCAACGCGTCTGCAGCCGAGTTGTGTCGTCCTGGAATATACTCAATATCGAAATCGTATTCCTCAAGATATAAACGAAACTTTGTTAATCTACTCGATGGATCAGTCATTCCGAAAAGATAAATTAATGGCTTGTGGTCGGTAACGATTTTAAACTTTTTACCATAAAGATAAGGCCTAAAATGCTTAGTAGACCACACAATCGCTAACAACTCGAGCTCTATCACTGGGTATCGCGTTTCAGCCGGTTTCAAATTGCGACTTGCGTATGCGACAACCTTTCCATTACTATTAGACAGTACGGCGCCTAAACCTATTTTGGATGCATCCGTATGTAAGATAAAAGTATTATCGTCTGAAAAATCTGGATAGTCTAACACTTGTGGGCTCATCAGGGCTTGTTTAAGTGCTAGGAATGCTGTATCGCATTCAGATGACCAATTAAAATTTACATTTTTCTTTGATAAATTATTCAATGGATAAGCTATGTTTGCGAAATTATGAATAAAGCGTCTATAGTAATTTGCGAAAGCAACAAACCTTTTAACCTCGTCTGAATTATTTGGTCTTGGATAGTTTTGTAACACTTTAATCTTATCTGGATCTGGTTCTACTCCCTGGGAAGTGATCTTGTGGCCTAAGTACATAATTTCCTTTCTTAGAAATTCGCACTTTAACGGATTTAATTTTAAATTTGCGCTCCTAAATCTTTCTAAAACTTTAATTAGGTTTTTATTATGCAAAGTCATGGATTTTCCTATAATAATGCAATCATCTAAATATATAAAACACTGATTATAATTTAACCCAGACATGGCAATGGTCATTAAACGTGAAAAAACACTGGGACTAGTCTTAAGACCCATTGGACATCGCTTCATCTGATACATTTTATCAGTTGTGAACGCGGTAAATTTTCTGGATTGTTTATCTAACATCAATTGATAGTAACTTTGTGAGAGATCTAATTTCGAAAAATATATACTTCCTGATAATGAATCTAAAATATCTACTATATTCGGCAATGGAAACTTAACGTCTTGTATTTTGTTATTTAATTGACGATAATCGATCACAAATCTCCATTTCTTTTCGCCATTCTTGTCGCTTTTTTTTGGAACGAGTAACACAGGGCTTGACCACTCAGACGTGGCTTCTTCTATGATGTCGTTATTTAACATGTCCTTTATTTGTCTATGGACCTCCTTACGTAAAGCGTTAGGAATTCTGTAAGGCTTAACGTACACTGGGCTTGTGTTTTCCTTTAATTGAATGGAATGTTGTAACAAGTTAGTAGTACTAAGTTTATCTCCCGGTAAATGGAAAACATCAGCGTATTTTGCACAAATTTTTTGTATACTTAGCTGTTCATCTACATTCAAATATGATTCTAAGTTCAGTAAATTAAGTAACGTTTTTACCCTATCTGTGCTTATGGTCTCTTTGTCGAAATTACAAACGTCAAAACAATTTAAGCTATACGTTTCTAAGTTCGATAAGTCTATGAGGACTTCTGTATCTGTCGTATTTAAAATCCTAACAGGAATTCTACCTTTCTCTGGTTTTGAAATTAAACCCGCAACAAAAACTCCGTCTCGAATTTCTTTTGCTAAAACGACACAATCATAAGGTAAGTTATATGGAATATACTTAATAACTTCACATCGTGGTGGAATGCTATGTTCATAAGTATTCAAAATTCCTTCTATAGGTATGAAAGTACTCAAGTCATCGTTAGTTAAAGTCAACGTGCTGTCTTTGTAATTAATTACAGCTTGGTAACGCTGAAAAAAGTTCTGGCCAAGAATACCATCGGCGGTACAAGTCAAGTTCTTAAAAACATAAAATTTTTGTTTTACTTGTATTCCTTCAAAAGTCAAAGTTAAATAAATGTATCCTTCAGATATCAATTTTCCACTTACTCCTCTTATCGTTAACTCTTCCCGATTAATCTGTCTTAGTAAATTATTATTATTTTTTAACCACTCATACTTAATGACGCAAAGGCTAGCGCCACTATCAATTAATAATATTATGGGGCTGTCATTGATACTACTTCTAACAGTACTTGTATTATTATAGTTGTAAATTCCATGAATTAAGTTAGGCACGAAAAAACTGTGTCCTCTCCGTATTAATTTCGCTACCTATCGCAGTGTCATTAGATGACGACACAATATGCTGAATGCGCGGGCTACGCGCCGGCTGGCGTGTGCCGCGTTCTGCTCGTGTAAAATGCTGGTTAGGGCGTTTACCTCTTTGACCAGTATGCGATTGTTGTGAATTATTATAATTATTGCGAACAAATGTTCTAGTTTGCCTATACCGATTTTCATAATGGGGAGCTCTATTACGATATTTGTTACGGTATTCGTTATAGGGATAACGTGTGAATCGCGGTCCTTTCGAGTAATGCGCTACCTGCTCAACACTTGATGATGAGTTCTCCTCATCAAGAGCTGTTCTAATGGCCTCTGGCAAAGATGTGAATTGCCTCGAAGCAATTATGGTGCTCAGCCTTAGGTTAGATAACCCGTCGGCAAAGCGCTTAATAGCGGTCTTCTCGTTTCTCGGACGCAAAACATTATATGCGCTATCATCATCATCAGCCTGTGCTATGGTGAGGTTGACAAACAGATCCTCAATCTCTGCACCGAAGGATTCTATAGATCTGCGTCCCTGTTTGACTCTATGAAGCTGTGATTGAATTGCTTCAGGGGACTTTTTTGGCAATAAAAATTTGCGCATGTCAGTAATGAGGTCACTGACATTCGCGTACGACGATTGAAGTCGTAATTTGGCGCTTGAAGAAAGCCTAGTTTTTATTACGAAATCTATTAGCAATGTTTGAGATTCGTCATTAATGATTGAACTGTACATTGTAATGCCATCAATCAATTGATTTGTAATATCCTCCTTCCCTGTCATGTTAGGCAATAAGGCAATAGCCGTTTTAATATCAAAATTTGACT
This sequence comes from Anania crocealis, assembly GCA_949315895.1. Taxonomy (NCBI): domain Eukaryota; kingdom Metazoa; phylum Arthropoda; class Insecta; order Lepidoptera; family Crambidae; genus Anania; species Anania crocealis. Next base: position 13,256,413 of record OX438862.1, read on the forward strand.
TAGCCATTTTGGTATCAATTTGAAGGCTTGAATCAATAGAAACTAAACTCCTAATCTTATTATAAACTATCTTGATTTCATCTAATAAAACGTTAATTAATTCTATCTCTTCAGAACTCAATTTTATTGTTTCCTTATTTAGTTTAGACACAATATACTGCACTTTTCCGTATAACTCATTGGCATCCTCTAATTTTTTAATCCCTATTTCTTTCTGTCGTCTCTCTGGACCTAATTTTACCAAATATTCCTTTAAGTAGTTAAAATTATCAAGTAACGCTTTTAATTCTTGAGACATACTATAACATTACATTAATTAAATTTCTATTATATGCTTCCTAACTAAATTGAAATAAAATGAAGTCTATAAAATAACATAATTATGTAATGTACCTTTGTACTGTCGAGTCAGTACCGTATGTAGGTCATGCTGACGGCGATGCGCTGCAATGACACGCGGCGGAAGTGGCACGTTGGTGGCGACGTGGGGCACGCACGACTACCGGGGCACGTAAAATAGATGGGGTGCGAAGGCTGCATGGGGCACGAGGGCGGCATGGGGCACGGCGCGCTCGACGATTGGGCCGGGTTTATTCCCTGGACTCCGTGGGCCGGGATTTCCCTGGACACCGCTCCAACTGGGCCGGGCTATACCCTGGACACCATCCTTGACCCGTACGCTTCTTTCTTCACTTCCATGTCTTCTATAATGAGCTTCATTCTTCTATAATGTTTCTTCTCTCTTCTGTAATGGTTTTTCTTTCTTCTATAATAAATCTTCTTTTTTCTGTAATGTAACTTCTTTCTTCATAATGCAATTTCTTTCTTCGTGAAACTTGTAATTCTTCAGCCAAGTTATGGTTCGATCATCTTCCAGTTCTTCATAATTCCAGTTGCTCGAAGTGGCAGGGTCGCCATGAGGTGAGGTTGCAGGTTAGGTAGGTCGACGTGTTAAGTGAAACTCAGAATTCTGGACATCGTGTATTGAGAACACACAAGTACAGGTTGAAGTATAATATGGTAGAGAGTACTTATAACTAATTACAAACTATTTAAGTAAACATAATGCTGAGTCAACACCGTTCGCCAATGTAGCAGCGCGTAACGTTAAGTCGCGGTACAACTACTAATATCGTCATATACTACAATTTTGTCTCAGGCGGGACTCGAACCCGCATCTCCTCGCATGCCGGGCGGGCGCCATACCATTAGGCCACCGAGACACTGCGACATGGCGCGAATTTTTCAAGCATATTCTTACGCTGTGAGCCAGCGTTGTTTCATCAAATGTTAGGAGTTTGCACCCTTAACACCCGAAAGAAACATCTTTGCAGATGTTTGACAGTCAGTTAAGATGAAACAGCTATTTATATACTTTATTTGATATTTTGGCAACTTAATCGCACTTATAATATCAGTATATAAACTTGAAAAATTTTGTCTCAGGCGGGACTCGAACCCGCATCTCCTCGCATGCCGGGCGGGCGCCATACCATTAGGCCACCGAGACACTGCGACATGGCGCGAATTTTTCAAGCATATTCTTACGCTGTGAGCCAGCGTTGTTTCATCAAATGTTAGGAGTTTGCACCCTTAACACCCGAAAGAAACATCTTTGCAGATGTTTGACAGTCAGTTAAGATGAAACAGCTATTTATATACTTTATTTGATATTTTAGCAACTTAATTGCACTTATAATATCGGTATATAAACTTGAAAAATTTTGTCTCAGAAAAAAAAATTTTTTCAAGTTTATATAAATAGCTGTTTCATCTTAACTGACTGTCAAACATCTGCAAAGATGTTTCTTTCGGGTGTTAAGGGTGCAAACTCCTAACATTTGATGAAACAACGCTGGCTCACAGCGTAAGAATATGCTTGAAAAATTCGCGCCATGTCGCAGTGTCTCGGTGGCCTAATGGTATGGCGCCCGCCCGGCATGCGAGGAGATGCGGGTTCGAGTCCCGCCTGAGACAAAATTTTTCAAGTTTATATACTGATATTATAAGTGCAATTAAGTTGCTAAAATATCAAATAAAGTATATAAATAGCTGTTTCATCTTAACTGACTGTCAAACATCTGCAAAGATGTTTCTTTCGGGTGTTAAGGGTGCAAACTCCTAACATTTGATGAAACAACGCTGGCTCACAGCGTAAGAATATGCTTGAAAAATTCGCGCCATGTCGCAGTGTCTCGGTGGCCTAATGGTATGGCGCCCGCCCGGCATGCGAGAAGATGCGGGTTCGAGTCCCGCCTGAGACAAAAATTTTTCAAGTTTATATACTGATAAGAAGTTCTTAGTTGGTAACATATTATTATTTATCTTTATAAGCGAAAACGATGTTAAGACTTCTTAAGATTAATCGCGATCGAAATAGCAAATGTACTATTTACTATTCAACATTGATGCGACACCTTACAACATTTAAGGGTAAGATAATAAGGATACAGACATGTTAATGCGACAAGAAAGGACATGTCAATTGCACGCACTTCGTCGAAATCAACATTCTATTTAAAAGAGTTTTTTATGCCCGCATATATCGACAAAGCAAACGGCTAGGACCCGAGCAATTATTTTTCCAAGTACAGGTATCCAACGCTTTCAGGTTCTTGCTAGCTAAGTTGAAAACCGACGGAAGAAATAGTGTTATATCATTGATCTAAAAAATATATGGATTTGTCATTTTATTTTACTATTACTTAATGCAAAACTTTTGAATAATATGTATAATTTCTATGTGCGAGTGATGAATGAATGAATGAAGAGACCTTTAAATGGCTAAGTTTATAAGAAAATTTGTTCTTATGTAATGTATCAGTGCTGTTGGTGTTCCGAATAAAATAAAAATAAAAAAAAATAAAAAAATAATACGGCTTACAATTACAATGCGTATAGACTTTAATACAAAATACCTTTACATTTATTAGATACCTATACGGACAGATTACACTTAATTTGTATAATTAAAATGACAGACATTGTGCATGGTTTTTGTAAGTAATTTAGGTACTTTGCTTTATGTTATTTTGTCTGATGTATATTAGTACTTTAAGGTTCATACTCGTAAAATAACAACAATAATAATTATCAGATTACTTTTCAGCTTCATATATTTTTTTGTAGCTGCAAGATACAATTAGTAATATTATTCACCCCACCTATTCTTGTGGTTTATAAGTAATTTCATAACGATGCCGCATCCTCAATAGAGCTGATCCACGTCCATTTGGCGACTAATCGAGCGAGCGGCGGCGTGTCGGCCGGCTAAGAATAGCCGATTGGATAGTTTTTGCCGTCTCATTCCGTTGCCCATCGTTCGTTAGCCGAGCCTTGACGAGGACGGTTCCCATATTTGCGGGAACCCCAAGTATTTATCCACTTCAACTAGTGAATTGAAACAATTGAATTAAGAACGCAATCACTTGGAAACAGCACTTGAGATTCATCACTCAGTAATTATCAGAAACATGTATTAGAAAATCCAGGTTCATAGAAGCTATGAGCAAGAGAGCAGGCATTTGACCGCCTCATTCTGTCAAGTCAAATGTTTACCGTTAGTTTCGCCCGGATAAGGCTTCATTATTATATTTGCGGACTCATGAGAGGATTTTCGTTGCTAGGCAGCAAGAGATAAATAACTGTTAATAATGTAGGTATTTTTTTCCACAATTTGTTAAATGAAATTCAGGATAAAGATAGTTGAGTCTCGCGAAATGACGCATGATAGTTTTTATCCCAGAAATGGACTAAAAGGGTTGGAAATTTGTTAAGTGGAATACATAATAATAAACATTTTTTAAATAATTTTGATGAACATTGTATTGATATAGTTTGAGTCGCGGGCGACGACCTCCGTGTTGGAGTGGTGTACATACCGGTTTTCGAGGTGTCTCCTGCTCCGTGATCCCGGTTTCGATTCCCGGACGGGTTAAAGTAGAATGAAAGTGGATTTTAAAAATTTTCTAGGTCTGGGTGTTTGTGGTACGTACCTTCGTTATTACTGATTTACACAATACGAGTGCTTTCCAGAACAATGTTTGTGATGTTGTCGATATTTATATAGGTGTATAAAAATAGAGTCTGTTTAAATTCATTACGTTACAAAATTCGTAGTTATAACTAATGCATACCAGTCAAAAATAACATTATACATAGTATGTAAGTATTTTCAAATAGTATTTTCCTGCCACTTGAGGTCCTCATACAGGATGTACAAAAGAACAGAGTACTAGAACAGAAAATGTATTTAACTTGAAATCGTTCAATTTTTCATTCCGCTCATAAAGATGTCCCGTCGCAACATCATTTTCTAAACGACTTACCCATCAGAATAAAACAATAATAGACTTCAACAAAAACCAGATGAACCATTTATAACGTTGAGGATCTTTGCGACGGTTATTAATGAAGCGGACATCGGCTGTAAAAACTTCGAGCTCCTTGTAAAGGCACTAAAACTGCGGGCTGTTACATTCTTTATTCCTTACGGGGAAACTTAATAATTTGTTTGCACATTACCCATTTCCTTCAAGGGCAGGATTAAGTGAGCAGACTCAATCGAGATAAACAGGCTCGCCGTACAATGCAGATTAAGCGTTTCATACTCACGAGTGAAATTATTTTCGAGTGCGCCGTACTCGATATTATTTTTCTCGGAAAAAGATAGATCGCTTAAGCGATTTTACGGGAAATTAATTTTGGCAGTGAGCGACAGCGCGCTGCGGCCGCGGCCCGCCGATGATTTGTTGCGATCCAGTCCCTCGTTACACTTCGCGATAATGACGCATACCATTTACTCAAAGGCGAAGCTAAGGTTGTAATTCAAGAGCGTTATCGATATTTCCCGGTAACCATCGAAAGTTCGGTGCCGCAAACAAAATTAAATCCGAATGAGTACACTTGCAACATTTTTTGGAACAAGTAAGTTTCATTATGTAAAAATGTGAAAAAACTCTGTACAATCCAAAAAAGACCTCCATCTCTGAAAAGTTTTATTATTAGTAGTTAAGCTGTTTTTTTTTTGCCATTGGGAAAGTGACATTGACTTTAAGTATCATTTTACTTCGGACGTATGAAAAAAAGCCATAAAATATGTTTTAAAGGTCTATTTATTAGATTTGTAAAGTAGTGTACCTAATAAAGAGATTTTCTTGTATTCTTTTCCTTTTAAAGTCCCGCAGTAAATTTATCCAAGCACTTATTTTTTACCTATATTTACCATAAAAAAAATAGATGTTCTAGTTTCAAGTCGAATTCTGTAATGATATAATTGGAGCAATAGAGCAATTGAATCAGGTCAGAATAGTTTTGGAGAATTCTTTGTTACTAAGAAAAGTGGCCATCGGGGATTAAAATTAGTCCATCCTGGGCTAGACTTTCTGAAAAACTTATATGTTTTATGAGAGTCGTGTTGCGAGCGCACGCGCAGCCCCGGCCCAGTTGTCGCCGCGGAGGCTCAGCTGCAATTAATCCACTGTAATACGATACGGTCCTCCTGTCGTCGGCAACGTAATGCATCGTGATTTACGCGCGACGAACCAACCGTTAATCTTATTACCACTTTCAATAACTTTATTAACAAGTACTTATTCGACACAAGAATCACAATCGAATATACACCTTCGAAGCAACCGCTCACGGACTATTTATTTACATTCACGAAATCACCCGCAGTAGAAGTTAGAAAGCTTCCCACGAAATTTATTTTAGTCGACTTAACGATTGTGTCCGCATTACCGAAATCGGTAAGTTAATACGCTCGTTGGTTAACTTCGATTAAACTGTTATAAGCGCTCAACAATCAGGCTCCTTAAAATTTCCAATTTAAACTTTGTTTCGTTTTCCCTGGGAAAGTAAGCTTTAATTTAAGATTAAATAACTATTCAGGTTTGATTGTTGCGTTTTGAATGATAATAGAATGACTATTATTTTGTTGTCGTGTGAAATCACTTCATATTCCGTGCGCGACGGCTCGAGGCGGCGGTGAATTCGATTCAAAATCGACATGTTATCCCCTGAAACGCAACAATAATAAGATGCAAATGATGAGTCCGGTGGCGTGGAGAACAAAAAACCGCTACATTGAAAAGGGATACTTCCAGTGAGCTGGTAATTTCCATATAATTTCGTAATAACAACTTCCGTTTGCAGAGCCCGCGGACGTGTCACGCTCAAACTGAATCATGTAACCGTGGTAGCTGTATCCGATCGCCTTTTGTTATTCCTCGTTCGACCTTCTTAAAGCAGCGTGTTCACTGAATGAGTTTTCATCAAACTTTAGATACCTTGCTGTCTCTAATTAAGTAGTTAAGTTTTACTATACTGTATATGTGAAAACATTTAAGAGTTGGGTATTTTTATCATATGCGTCATTATTTTAAGTTACTCCTAAAACTTGCAGATTTGCCCATTGACCTTTAATACTTAACCCGCTTCTTACTATTGTGTTATTTCTGTTAAATTTTTTGTTCAGATAGTTTTTTATGCAAGTCACAATAATAAGCCTAAAGCCTAAGCTAGCTATTAAGCTTTTAAGGTCATAATAATTAGCTCTATTCGTTTGTATGTTTTTTCTATTACGTAATAAGTAGTTTGGGCTATCAAATATATCATCCGGACTCATGTATTACAAGGGGTTGTCCGGATGTATAAAGTAAAAAGTGTTCAATGTCTCGTCCTCAGAATGCATTTTCGATATTCGGCGATAATGGTGAATTAGTAATGTAGCCGCTCGTTCCCATAATGCGTTGTAATGAGCCGACGCATTTAACGGCCCATCAATAATGTATGCGTGATCCTTGTTAGTTAGAAGAACTCGCTTTTTTTCATGCCTCGTTTATTTTTGCTCGATATTTTAAATCTCAAATTAACGCCTTGACGGATTTAAGGTCCCAAGCACTAGTACCTACACTGCTTTATATTTTGCATTTTAAATATTTGCTTATTAGCATTGAATTTATAACGATCCGTCGGAAAAAACATTTTAATAACACAATGAAACCTTTTGTAATTTATTTTATAGTTCATCAATTGCAACGTGTAGGATCTTTTTTTCTAACTTTTTTCCTAGCTTGCACTGGTTTATGTATTTTTGTAAACATAATTATTTAAAAAGAGGCTGTCATTTAAATAGTGACTGAGTTTCTTGCGCTGCTTCTTCTCGGCACTAGCCTACACTTGTTCTAAAGCAATGGTAGATTTGAATATTGGGATGTTTAAAAGCGCCTCGTGGGTCTTATATGCATAAACATAACTGATTTTAATGATATTTCAACATAAAAAAACAAATACGAATCAATTTAAAAGCATCTTATTTCTCGTTAGTTAAAAATAAAGACCAAATAAACAATATGCAGTTAAGGTATTCCTTTAAATTTATCTGTGATGCCAGTCATAAAAGTTGCACGTGTATATACGGTTGTCGTTTCGCACGCTATCATACGTCAAATGAATAATATAGCACATCACGTCTTTCCCTCGCAAGGTCATAGTTATTTTTAACATTTTTATGAGGTTCATAAATTATTTTCAGCGACATGGCCGGCGCCATGCAGTCCCGTGGATCAGGTCAAGTCACGTGTGTGTGTCAAAACACATTAGTATGCAGCCTTTGTAGCGGGGTACTCTTTTCATTGAATAAATGTATTATAACACAGCACCTACACAATGAATTATGTATTATTTTTAATTGAGTATTAAAGCTCGGAGACAAAACGGTCACCAGAGCTTTATGCCACGTACCGTGGCGCGATGTCGGTGTTATTATGTGACGTATACTCGCTCATTTGTAATGCTAATACAGCAATTATAACGGCATTCATACACGACGACACGAACTAATTGCCTGTGTGTAAATTTAATTACAGAAAAATACTTACAAGTATTGAAATTATTCAGTCGCGTCGTACTTTGAGTATCACTCGCACAAAGTTTTCGTGTTTCAAATACCAATGATCGTAAGATATTATTTCCCGTGCTCTGCTAAAACACAACAACTTTTTAACTTGCAAAATAAAAAGTTGCGCTATCGTCAATTTTGTTTATTTTTTCCTGAATTCAAATCAAGTTAAACTTGTAGATATAGCGGTTATTTCGGCGTCCGCGTCGGCGCTTCCACAAAATTTCACGCTTCCTGATGAAAGTTTTAACACAATTACCTAGTCCGGGGCCATTCCGACCCTCGACGGCTGGACAGGAAAAAACTTGGCAAAGAACAAACTAACCAACAGTCCAATTTGGCGACATTCGTATAAAGTTTAATGTACCGAATCCGTAACGTTACCGCGTTCTCGCATTTTAACTAGCTACGTTACTAACTCGCCCCCTTTGAAAAAGTTTTACGTAACCTACAGCGGGCATCCTGTTGTGACACAAACGTACACGAGTTAATATGAATTCATACTTTGTTTGTTTATAGGCAATTGGGCAGATTGGTTTACTTTATATTAGCGTTGTTAGTTTCACTTCACCTTATAAGTAGGTACTCGTAGAAAGCCTTGTATTAGTAAACAAAATACACCCTAGACTATGGAAATCAATTTTGAACTAAGCCAGTCATATGAGTAAAATACAGGTCAACTAAACCTTCATGCAATCTCTGTGATGAAATGCTGGCGTTCAACTAAATGCGAATTTCATTAGCATTGATCTATCCGTCTCACGATACAAGCCCGACCCGTTTCATAATTCAATTGTATGACGGCACTCGCCTCTAGCTTCTTACTGCTGCACTCTACGAGATTATGCTATAATCACTTATCAGAGCCCTGACATGTAGTTATGGTGCTTTATTTTAGTTGTTAAAATCACGGAAACCCTGGTTCAGCTTTTAATAGTAAGTAATAGCTACTGTAGTTTACACTGTTCAGTAAAGAAATCATTTTTAATGAATATTTTTAGATTATCTATTTTGATCTTAGGTAAACGCAGATTATTTATAAATGTTCAATAAATGAACCCAGTCCTACAAAGCCTAGCCATGGCCTGGTTATAATATGGTTATTATTTTCCATCTGCTGTAGCATTCATTTACACGGTAGGTATTCAATTCAATTCAATTCAAATAATTTATTTCAGGCTCTGTGCCCATAAAAAGTTAGTAACAAATTCATTCTTAACAAACTAAAGTTAGTAAGTAGTAATATCATTTAATTTATAATAAATAATTAAAAAATAATTGATAATTAATTTAATGAGCAAATCGTACAATTCCCAAAATCTATAAATGTATCTGTATTAGATAAATGGTTTTGTAATATAATACAAGCCACAACTAGCGTATTTGTTAACATGCATACAGGAATACTATCCATGGTGAAATAACAAATTTGATGTAAGTAATCATTTCGAAAATAAAATAAATTTATAAATTAAAAAAAGTTCCCGTTTAGTTGAACTTATATTAAGAATGTAAATTTTTAAATGGCTTATATCAGGTTTTTGACTTTGCTCTACCAGCTTTAATTCATCAACATATTCGCAATAAATCAATATGGTTTTAACACCTAGCATCTGCAATAAAACACGTTTACTCTACCGGCTATTGGTTCTAAGACAAATGTGACCGGTCCACTGCCTCTTCAGCTTGCTAAGGTAACTGAAACGAAAACGGACTACAATGTAATACATTCAGGGTTTCGGCTTATTATTCAGTTAAGCAATCGTAGGCATTTCGGCTCCAGTGAATATCGGTTAACACTTTACAGTATAGACTAAATTTAAGTACAAGTCTACTGCCAGTTGTCCCAATTTGCACAATCTTGCCTGTAATTGCTGTCTTCAGTGCATCGTCAGTCCTTTGAGCTTCGATTGACATTAAATGATGACACTTTTGCTTGTAAAAAATAAATCTCCCGCATCTCCTCGCATACCGGGCGCGGCGCTTTGCCCGGTATGCGGTTCGAGTTCGAGTCTCGCCTGAGACATAATTTTTCAAGTTTATAGTATACTGATATTATGATTGCAATTAAATTGCTAAAATATCATATAAAGTAAGTTTTTTTCACCTTTGATTTCTACCAATAGTGACCAAACGGACTTGAGAGTAAATTTCCATTAGATGTAATCGAATAAATGAAATGACGTAGTTAATATTGCTAACTTAACTAGAACCTTTATTACATTCAAAACTAATAAAAGCCATCAGCATCGCGGAGTTGAGTAGACAAGTCTGGCAAAGGCGTGAGTCCTCCATTATAACGTGCCGACGTCAGTCTTTTATTTCTGTCGCGTTCTCCGCCGTTGATCTAATCAAAACTTGGCAAATTTGTTTACATACATCACGTGTGCGTGCTTTATCGCGGTATTCGCCACACGTAAACACCTCGCGACACTCCAGGACATCTCTTTGATGTCCCCATATACCACACTCGCACTAATAAAACACCACCGAATACAAGAGACATGTTTATCATATAAACGGAATATGATTTTGCTCTGATTCCGTATTCAGAACCTAATTTTCTTGCGGCTTTGTTTCGTGCGCCTGAGACTTTGTGGCGCTTTCAGTTTTCCCAAAAACACACTTCAGGCCAAATCTCGGTTTAAGTGCGGAGCCGTTGTGGCGATGCAAGATTATTACACGAAGTATAGTACACATACATTGTTCGAGCATTGTATTACAATGTGCTCTACTTATTTTAGTAGGAAGTGTGACATGTTTGTGTCTTGATAGTGTCCTTTAAGTATTTGAGATGCGTCCTATATAGGCTTAAATTAACATAACTCCAATGTTATAAAATCACTGTCATAGCACTGTCAAACAATGTAAACTATTGTTAGCCTTTACTGATACAGACCTCGATTTATACCCGCCGCATATTACACTAGCTACAGCTCTCAATTTAATAGGTGCACCATTCAATAATTGAAATAATAGGAAATTATTGAAACAGTCCATTTAGATCAGGGGATTGTGCCTCGGTCGTGTTTACGACGCGGGCAGTGCGGTGCAGATTTATAGAGCCTCGTGTCACCTGCCAGCCGCAACACTATGCCACTTCGGAAACTAATATTTCGGACAATACATATAAGACCTTGGTTGTCCAAACTTAAGGCATGTATTTGTTGGAACGGCTTGGGAGCTATTATTAGGGTGGCCATTCTACGGCTCCTATGTAAACAGTGTAGAAGATAGAGGGGTTACTGCTGCAGTCGTATAAACCGTACTAGCTTTTGTCTGTCTTAACATGCTCACAAAATTGCAGTTTCTACATCCTCACTTCCAACGGAAATATACAAAATACGAAAGAGGCGTAATTATTTAAATAAATACATTTTAAAGAGGCCTTTTTTAGGCTCTTGTGTTATCGGTCTTGGATGGCCTTGCTGATTAACTTCTGTTAAGTTATTACAACAGCTTTGTTAGTTGATACCAATGAAATTTTAGGGAAGATACACAAACTAATCTAATTAATTATTATAATGTTTTTGGGCGCTAAAAACAAGGTATTCTCAAACACTACACGATAACCAATATTGCTAGTTTACTAGTTACCACAATACGTCTATTTTCCTAAACTAAATTCACCTCAAAACCAAATGTAAGGATATAAATAACGTTGAGTGAAATTTACGTTTAATTGTTGTTTGCATATTATTATGTTACTGAACACTGGTGTATCGGGTTATCTTTTTTATCATAATGGGGTTAATTATTTTAATGAAAATATTTCTTGAGGTTGATTGAAATAATAATGGATAAAACGATTTTTAACCTAAGATGAAATGCAGCATGTTGCTAATCTACGGATATGTCTCCATCAATGAGATTGATACATGTTATCCGTGAGTTGTCTAGACCTCGATTTTAAATACTTTTTTTTAAAGGTTATACGCAAAGGAATTATCCTATGCAACCTAGCGATCGGTAGCCACCGCTCGGGTGCGAAGTGGCCGGCCGGACAGCCGATACGGCGGCCACCGTGACAGCGGTATTGTTCCGTGCGATACGACACCGCAGCTAATTTATACCGATAGCGGCGTCTTGTCCACGTCTATCTCGGACCGGCCATTAGGCTCGTGGCCGTATAAATGCTATTGTTTTACTCCTACAACGCTACCACAGAAGGGAATTTTAAATTTAGAAGTTTTTGTAAGTTTTATTGCTATTGGAAATGGACGCGGATTTTTTACAGCGACTTTGATATCGACTAACTATGCTGTTTTGAGAAATGTTTTTGAAAGCTGTTTTGTTTTTTAATTAATCAAATAAAATGTTTATTGTTAATAGCCTCACTCAAGGGTGTAGCAACTCTTGAGCAAGAGGAATAAAATATGTTGTTTAATAAACATGTAAATGGACATAAATGTATTTTTTAATCCTAATATTTTTTGCGATACAAAACATGAATACTTAATTGAATTTTGTTGATAAGACTCAAATAATCTTTCAGTGTAAAAAAATACTGAGAGTTGACAAAAAATTCATAGCTCTTTTCTAAAAAAAAAAAAACCTTTATAGTCGTGGTTCAAGTTCAACTTCAGTTATTTTGTGGTCCACGGTTGATGGTTGAAATGTTTCCAATCGTTACATTAAAGGTGATGATACCCAAAATCCAAGGCATCTACCAGCGTAACTTACATAAATCGCGTGTAAACCACCAATATTGAGTCCGTGTCAAGCAAGAAATAACTGACAATTTTCAAGCAACGTTCTAAACTTGGTTGCATGATTTTCGTCGCGTACGTTTTTCTGATTTTTTTAAATTGTATTTTTCTGTTGTCCCTCCATCGGTTTTTCGTTAATTGTAACGGTGTTATAACTTGCTTTCAATTTTATAATGATTCAAAGACAATTTTAACTATTTAACTCATCCAAGTTTACACAGTGCTCGTTAACATCTCCTCTTGATTGAGATAGCTGTACCTTCCCGATTATATTACCCATAAATATGTTCCCGTAGATTAACCAGCTGCAATCGGAAGCTTGTTAGCAGTATATTCACAGCTTGAACTAACCAGAAGTAATACGGAAGAGTTGGGCATTAGACGTTGTTTCGCTAGACATAATTAAATTTCCAATTACCAGCTTAAATAAGAATAGGCCCACGGAGAGTTTGAATTGTTTCCATCTCTTTCCATATTTACTCGTACATAAGTACCTACAATCTAACAATCTAACTGTAAGACACAAGAGTGTGTGTCCTACAGTTAGATTGTTAACGTTGCAATGCAATAAATTTCACTTATAAAGACAAAAATCCTTAAAACATAACAGACAAAAAATCATCGCCCGGATACCGAAGATATGAAAATGGTTTCTCTCTGAAACAATTATGTAGCAATTGCAGTAGCCAGAATATAACTGCATATTATTGCTGAGACGTCCTCGGTTTGAATTGCAAAACACTGAAATCTTTGTTATAGATAGCGAAGTGACATGAATTCGATTAATACTCATTTGTATGCCAAATTTCTTCTAAGCATATTCAGCTGTTTGAGCAACAAACATCCAACACTTGCCCGCTTGGCCGCGGTTGTCGCTGATAAACTTTATCGCACGTTGTTCTGAACTATCCAATGATTGGATAACGAGGACGAGGACGATTGGATTCCAATCCAATTAAACATACTTCGCATCAGAGCCCGGTTGCATCCAACTATAAGTTTGTTAATCCATTAAGTTAAGAGGTCACCTGGCTGGATTAAACACCATAGGGGATAACTACATTTGCAACTTGACGCAATTAAATCGTTAGAAAACTTCCATTGACAGCCAGCGCGCCCGGCGAAAGGATACCAGATGTTTCATAATGCAGTTAGAAAAATACCACGAGTATACCGTCCAATGAAGTTGTGTCAATGTTTATGACATTATAACTACAATTAAAGCCTCGTAACACATTTAATCGGCACACGCCTCGCATCACGGCCCGCCTGCGCTCAACCAGAAGTTTGTTAATCCGGCTAGGTAACATACAAAGGAGGCTGCGGTGAGCCTGAAAATTAAGTTGAACGCTCTATTGCCCTTGAATTAAACCCCCGCTCTCGCTACGTTGTTATTCCCGACATTGGGGTTGTGCTTCTCATTGTGCCATAAGTTCCAGTTTAAAATGAATATGTCATAAAGTGTTCCCAGTTTTCCTTGTTGTCAACTAAAGTTTACCTTCGGTTTTAAAAGATATCAATTTTAGCACTGAAAGTTATTTTTTTTTATCTTGACAGCTTTTTTGTCTATCAAAGCCTTGTAGTAACTCAGTATATTAGTGTCTACAATATTCATCTTTGTGAAATATTCACTTACTGAATATTCTTTTTTTACCCGAAAAACATTGAGTCATCAACGTGGGTCGGGCCATACCTTCTCGTTACGAGGTCGAAGGATATTTGGTGGGTGCTCGTAAAACCTCCAGGCAAATCTTTTACGTCTGCATGAATGTGATCCAGGGCATACGGCGCACTCCAAATAGGGGCGAGATGAAGATATGAACAACATACGTGTTCATGTCGTTTGTTTACAATATAGCTTATTTAAACTACATTTAGTTAAGTAAAAATTTGACAGTTTATTCACTTTTCAACCTCCCTTTCATTAAAAAATACCACAAACACAAATAATAGTGGCCGACAAAATAAAGACAGCTCATTTAAAAAATGGATCGTTTTCGACAGAAAAATGGTTTATTACACGCTGTCAGCAGTTGACACAACTTTCTTATTCGTACAATAATTTAAAGTTGGCCACATTGCGGCATTTTAACCACTTATTTCCGCGCCTGTCACACGGCGACGCCGCTCCAGAGCGTTGACAGTGATATTTAAGTCCTCGGCACAAATTGCTCGGACGTGTACTTCATCTCAATGCAAATTTGTTCACTTGAAAAACTGGGCCTTCATATTGACCTTTAGTTTGAATCGAAAAGCTTGCTTCGCACAAAATAAAACCAACAAGTGTCGGCTAATTTCGCACAAATCTACTTTCGCATGATCACACGAAGGCGATACTTGTGGGCCACTCGTAAATTCACAAGTCGCGATGACGGCACAGGGCCGCAGGCGCGTCGTGACCCGACTTCGTCTGCTTCACTTGGCATTATTTACGATTTTTATTATGCCGTAAAAATGCGCGAATTCTTAGAGGGCACGCCTCGGTCGCACGTGGATCCACGCGTCGATAGGCGTGTCGTGAGCAACACAACACCACTTACAAATTTGCAACTCGAAAACAGCCGGCTTGCAATGGCGCTATCTTGAACTGAAAATTGTAAAATATTTAGGTACTTATGCAAAAGAAGCCGAGTTTTCTTGGAGAAAAAGGCTAGTATATCACAATGACATTTTGGGTAATGCATTTTCAGCTGACTCTAAAAAGCAGGGCGAGAGTGCCTCGTCGCCTCGCGTCGCCTGTCTCATTATTGTCACAGAAAGGGTAAGATCTGTCAGGTACAGCGACGCTGCTTTCGTAGAATTTTGAAATAGACATAACTCTCCGTAAGCAAACAACATTTTCCCTTACAAATTGGATAAATATAGTTTTATTTCAGAAGTACTCTGACTGTATCCATTGGGTACGGGGGTGGTTTAGAATTTAATTTTCCCACCGAACAAAGCTTTTACACTGTCACAATTCATTGCGGCTAACATTCTCACTTAACCGCCATGCATTTTCAATGTTAATTTTAAAGGGTGTTTTGGCTGTTACTTATCTGTATTTTATTCACGTAGTAAAAACGAGGGTAACATAATTTGA
Source organism: Anania crocealis (assembly GCA_949315895.1). NCBI lineage: Eukaryota > Metazoa > Arthropoda > Insecta > Lepidoptera > Crambidae > Anania > Anania crocealis. The sequence goes on from OX438862.1 coordinate 13,272,107, forward strand.
ATTGATTATCAGGTCTTAATAAAGCATTAAATTCTAACGCAATGAAGTAATAAAAGGCGACCTTCACAACTCATACGTAAAATCTGTGCCCGATAAAACTTTTCTCACCGTCCCGGGCAAACGGTAAGACCTTTTCCCGGATCGTCAATACGGCAGAAAACGGCGTATAGAAGGCGTAACGATAGTTTGAATAGAGAACGCTGCTTGTTTACAATAGCTGCGGGTAGTTCGTGAGCCGCTCTCCATTTAGATGGGAAGCGCGTCGATACCGCGTGCGGCTGCCGCGGTCATACAGACCTCCAGCGTATAGAGAGCTCTTCGCCCTTACTTCTTTCAAACGTTTCGGCAAAGGGTATAAGTATCTCCGTGAAAGAGCAGAGTTCTTGTTGCACCGGCCATTTTACCGCCGACGCCTCTGTTATGGAACTTTATGGAATGAAGTGCGTTTTATACGGTCTTTGATGTTCGGTTTCGCGCTCTTAGCGTCTAGTGGCTCCCGAGGGGCGAGCAATAACAACATTGAGGGAAGTGCTCGCGGTCGTAACGTACACTTAACGGCTCGCACAAAAATGTAAATGCGGTCTCACTGTTGTAAAGGAGCGAGTGTAATGAAATTTTCATAATGGCGCTGTAGGTGCAAGTGCCCCGCGACCGAGTTCTATACAAGCTAGTGCCAAAATTGTTGCTACATTTGCGATTCACTTAAAGATAAAATCTTTATAGCTGACGTTTTTTCTAATACATCATCAAAGGGTTTGGCAGTGGTATTTAATTATCTTAAAAAAATGTTTCTTAATAAATTTATGAAACCAAAAAATATATATTTATATATTTGAACCCCAAAATCTATTGTCGACCAATAACAAGCGATGCACTGATTGTCAACTGTCATCATAAATCGCCAAGTAATGGTCGCATTAAAACCGGACGCTAAAACCTCGAGCAATCTGGAAGTGAATTTCGTTGAGTGTAAACCGAGATCCATTATTTTTAATGACTGAAATTCTTTTAATCTGCGCGTGATGAAAAATGCCTTACAAATCACAGTTAAATAAATCTCGCCAGATGACCTATAAAACGTGCTCAGAATAATCTCGTTAAAATCCTTTGCGGGTAGTTTTAAAACAAGCAAGAGTGGGGTGGGGAGTGATGTAAGCGCGAGCGGGCGAAGCGGTCGCATCTAATTAAACGAGACATTCTCATTTCGTCTGCGACAATTTTATGCGCGGATTTTAAGACTCCGCGAAATAAAACCAAAGAATTTATGAGCGAGGACACCCCCCGTGATGGATAATTACGCTCGTGGTACTTTTAATGATTGCGAGACGACCGGCCGCGGGCAATCTCATTGATAACAGTATTTCAACCCTGTCATGCTCTGTCACGATTTTGCATAGGAAACTCGAAGGGTATTGCAAAGAGTTAGTTGGCAGCCCATATTTACACCTCTTGGTTTCTCGATTGAGACTCGTGAGGGGACGGTTACAAAACTAAATTACTAACCTCTCCATACAGTTTTATTGCCACAGATTAGTCTTGGCCCTGATATGGTCGCTTGACTTAAGTGTAGTTATTTTAATTAGACCCGGATAAGTTATTCTCTTTGCGCGATATATGTGATGTTTTTGAATGACCTAAATTGCATTGGGGACAAACTTTATTTGATAAAATACACATAATCTAAAAGATAAAACGCGTTTCGTAACCTTATTAAGCGCAAATTTTGATAGTTTTGGTTAACAAACTTAGCGAACTATTAAAATTATTTTCTGTTATCAATATATATTTTTTTAATGTGCATGCTACATAAGTGTTTATTAAGGCTGAGCATTCTTACTCCTTACAATAATTCAGTTTTCAAAAAAGCAATCTAACCTAATCGTGAGATTGCTCGATTGTGAAGGACAGTATAAATATAACAAAGGAATACGGCAACCTTTTACGAACCTTTTACGAATATCAAATTGTAAAATCAAGAAAAATTTTTGATTTTGCAATTTGATATTTTCCTTTTTGCTATCATATTTTTACACTCACCCAATATCCATTGACAAAATAATAAGATAAGTTGCTTTATTATCCAATCAACGTACCGACGACGCCACTAAGCCCGGTTCATCAACGTACGTGAAATAAAACGCCACTTTGTTTCAAAGTCTTACCGGTCGATGATAATAAGCACAATACATGCTAGTAACTTGAGTTAAAATAATTTGTAGTTTAGGTAGTTTATTTAGGCGTATAAATAGTACTTATTACTTATTAGTAGGTAGTCAAAGTCAGAAATTTGATTTTTATTTTTATACAAACAAAATGTTTTAGATTCCGATTTGTATAAATACATTATTTTCAAAAATTGCCATATAAAATTGTTGACATCACCATAGTAGGTATTTATATGCATATGTTAACATAGTTTTGGTTTGTTTAAATACCATTTATTTTTTTATTTATTTACACTTATTGCACATATAAAGCGGGGTTCAAATGGCGGACTTTATGCCAAAAGAATTCTCTACCTGTCAACCATAAGGCCAAGTATAAAGGTACCTACTACGCTGTGTACTGCTCGTAACTATTATGTCCTTTTCAAATAATATCTGACTATTAAACCTACCTTGGGGACGTACAATAAGCCCTAATTTGGAAATACTTAACTTTGACAATAAGTCTTTGAAAACATAAGTAGATAATGATAGAGGTTAGTACGACGTCGACCTAACATCTTTTGAAAAATGGTATACTAACATTTGAAAGGCTTACCACAGTCGTGGCAACAGAACTCTTTCTTACGTCGGTTTATACAGGATTATTAGTGGTCGCCACAGAACATTACTCGCGCCAACACAAAGGTTACAAACTACATATTTACAATACGCTGATACTTTGTGATTAGTGCGCTATCTCATTCTACCGCGCACGCAAAATTGTGCACTCGACAGCACATCAAGTTAAACAGTTGAACTGCGATAACAGCTTTTATTACGTAGGGCATAAAGGCGGTCTCAAGGTCAACATGTATAGTTTGATGTGCCGCTGTGTGTACACCATCATGATACCATTTTTAATATATCGGCCATAAATGTTGACCACCGACAAGTTACAGTCTCTCGTTTTTGTCTTCATCTAAAATTGAAGGCAAATATTAGCTTATTACTTGAGATCACAGCTGTTTGTGGCTTCATTTTGTGACTATCTCAAATAGCTCGTGTGAGGTAATCCTAACAGGTGCTTCTTAAATGGGAATTATTGACGGCATTGTAAAACCCATCAGTTAACTTCCTCTGAGAATTTCGACGGCTAAATAAGGCTTACCTATAACGATCCATCCCGATTTTATTGGCAATCTGTGCTTGAACAATTACTATCCTCACCTTTGCAGAAGAGTTGTGGACGTGACGTCTTGCACCCGAGAGAATTTGATTGCAGTTAAAATAGAACAGTATAGCTATAGTTTCAGAAATTTTAATAAAGAAAATACTGTATATTTTGTTGACCTGCTTTGGCAATTTGTCTAACATAATCGTGAGATTGTGAAGGACAGTATAAAGATAAAAAAGATTATCTAAGTCGACCCTAAAATTGACCACTTATGAAGTACGTGCATTATATCTCATTAAAATAAAAAGTTTGATCATCAGCCCATATCAGTCCCCTCTGCTAGACTTAAGCTGTCTAGTAACAACCTATTTCACCCACTGCTGAGGACGGGTCTCCCTCCTTTTTATGGGGAGGGGTTAAGGCCTTAGTTCCCACCACGCTGGCCTAGTGCGGGTCGGTGGACGGCGAGGGTGACGCTGTGGCAACATCACCGCCGTTGGACGTTTCTCAAGCCGCCGAAGCCTCCAACAGTATAACATTAGTGACAGATATTGATCACTAAGAAGCATTGGGCTATGAGCGCTTCTTCTTATGACTTAAGCTGTCTAATAGAAGGATTTTTTGATAATCGTTACGTTTGAAAGGCTGATTGGCGATCGTTATATTACCGATGGTGGAAGGAAGACTCTGCTGACCGTTATAATAATATTAAAAAATCTTTCAAAAACTTATACTTACCAGATTACACGTACTTACACAAAACTACAAAAAGTAAGTATACTTAACTCATGCACAATTGTTAGAAAATTTCTAGTCTTCCGTAAGCAGTCGTTCAACACGTGTTTACAAATGTTTACGAAGTAAATTAAATGCTGGTATCCTCTTGATTTATACCCGTGAATATCGTCATACAGATGCTTTAAACATCGAGGTACAGAAAAGAGTAAACTAAAAATAATAATATTAATATTTTTAAGACATGCCACACTGGGCCACACAGAGCCATCTAGTCCCAAATAAACCTACTATTAAGTAGCTTGGGTTATGGGGTACTAAATAACTGATAAACTTACTTATATTCTGGTATTACTGCTCCTTTAGTCGCCTTTGACGACACGCATAGTACGAGAAGGTGTGCCATTCTTGGGCCACTGATACTGGCTAAATTAATAAATTTCACCATGTTTTTAATTTTATAATTACGTTTATTATTTCAACGCCTCGTTGATCTAGTGACTCACTGACTGTACTAGACCAAAATATCTGGGTCCTGGGCCCTTATTATACTGTTTCAATTACAGTACAATTGTGATTGTATTGGGCGATTTTGACATTTAGCCCATACTAGAACTGTCAAAAACCTGCTATCCAATTACGATTGTGATACGATTTGGTTAGCTGAATTAGGGGCCTGTCTTGGATTCCCGGGTAGGGACGGCAACAAGAATTTCGAATTTTCTAACATTGCTCGGGCTTATTACTTCAAGTGAACTGGCTGTGTCTTGCCGGCTGTCTTGGATACCGGTCCGTTTGGTTTTTAGGCGCCTTTTAGGTTCGGAGCTCTCACTATCGAACAATGCATTTATGTTCTGCGTTTGAGAAGTATGCAATTTCAGCAATAAGAAGTACATACCATTTTTAGAGCGAATTTTAACAATACAGTCTTAAAAACAAGCATTCTAAGGTACGAAGAATGTTCATATGGAATTCGTGGTTGCCTTTCTCTATTGTATTCCATTACTGGATATAGAATAACAGGAATTGGAAATAAAAGAGTAGGTACCTTATCAAAGCAACATAACAATCCAAGTCGGACATAAACAATTAACAGCAAATCCTTATCGGACGATCTCCAAGGGTTAGCACAATTGAATTTGAGGTAGAGGCAATGCCGGTGCTAGCTCATAACTGTTTGCCGTTACTATGACTGACCGGGAAGAACTGGCTGAGGGTTGCCAAAGCGCTCCTATCCCTACTAATATTATGAATGCGAAAGTAACTGTCTGTCTGTGTGTTACGCTTTCACGCCTAAACCGCTGAACCGATTTTGATGAAATTTTGTACAAAGGTCGATTAAACCTTGGGGAAGGATATAGGCTACTTTTTAACCGACTTTAAAAGAGAGGCATAATGTGTGTGTCTGTTTGTTTGTCCGTCTTTAACGGCAAAACGGAGCGACGAATTGACGTGATTTTTTTATTAGTGGAGATAGTTGGAAGTATGGAGAGTGACATAAGCTAATACTTTTTGTCTCTTTCTAACCATCCATTTCCCTAAAATGGGGGGTGGTAGTTTGTATGGAGCATTCCGCAATTTTCAAGGTAGAAAGCTAAAAATTGGTATGCGGACTACTTGTGACTACAAAAAAATCGTGCATAATTTTTTTTGGAATTCCGCCCCCAACCCCTTAAAAAAGGTGGTGAAATTTTATTGTTACCCCGAATTTAACGCGAACGAAGCCGCAGGCAAAATCTAGTAAATAAATGAATGAGGACAAGATAATTTTGTAACAGGCGTCTTAAAACTTTATTTCTATGTTAACTGCTCGCGTGCATTCAAGAAACTAATATGTTTATGATGATGATTTTCTTAATTGTCAACCCTGATCGACGTTTCCAGCGCGGGAGGGGATGCAGAGGGTGGGGCTGCGCACGAGCGCGCCACCTCGTAAATCTGAGCCGCCCGGGGCCCACGCCTGCCTCTGACTCTGAGCATTGCGTCGGTGCTGGCTACTTAGAGTGATGACTACTAATATCATAAATGCTAAAGTTTGTGAGGATGTCAATATACACCACTACTTTTTAACTATATCTAAAAAAGTAAAGGGGGTATCTCTACCCTTAACTAACTATATAACTATATACTTTGGACAAAATTTTAGACTGTGCGTTTGAATCACATTCATTAGTCGCGCGTAAAATCACCGCGATAGCGTACATACATGCTCTCTCGCTCACACCCTTGCCCTGCCCACAATAGTTATAATAATATTACTTAGGTAATAATCATAACATTTCAAAGACAATTTTAGGATATTTTTTTTTAACTTTTACCTGCACAGATATGTTCAGTAACGTGTTCTGATACCCCCATTTTAGATACTTACTTACAAAGTAGTGGTGTATATTTCAAAGTAACAAATATTCCTAAGTTTGATAATAAAATCCGACTGCCAGAGGTGGGACTCGAATCCGAAACCGTTCGCTTTACAGGCTGCTCTATGCGTAAGTTTTCTACCTTTTCAAGAAACAATTATTCAATGGATTTTGATAATTTTTTGAAGCGAAACTTCTTTATCGGCGTTGGAAAAAATTTACCGTCACGAAAAAGTTTTCGGACCGCCACGAAAACAGTTTTTGGTTGCGCGTCACAGCGTCACATTTTTACAGCGTCACATTTTTCGGTTAAGCGCCTTCTTTTTCTTGCCCCTACCACGGTTGGTTCAGACGATAGCAAAAAGGTAAAGTGAAATAATATTTAGCCAATTTAACCAATTTCACCAATTTAACCAATTTAACCAATTTAACTAAAGTTGCATGTAGATCATTTTTCGAAAAATAAGGCCATAAAGAAGTTTCACTTCTTACGTGTGTACACTAGTACACGCACAACTTTTTCTAGTTATTTAGCTTATAATTACATTATAATAACAGATAGGCTATAAATTTATTCAGTAATTTTGTGTAGTTTCCGCAGTGTAGTTTTTCAAGACTACGTGACTCAAAATAAGGCGGTCGGTTGGTAAACATATACATTTTTTAAGTGTACATAGTTCAACAGAATTTTGTGAGCTACCAGAAAGAACATCTATCTGAGCGCAATACCACCCTTACGGAGTCGCAGGCAAAAGCTAGTGTTAATAAATCCACAAACGCTATTTGTAGAGACCAGTATGCTCTATTGTGGTTTAAAGATTTTCTTTACTCGGAACACGTATTGTAGCATGTTGAACATTTTATTAATTTAAAAAAATTGCTTTGACAGTGAACTTGCGACAAACCTTTACAGAAATCAAGGCATTTAAAAACGACTGCGATTTCAGATTAAAAGATGTTCGCAATGTGTCATGACCCCATTATGTTGTGTTACGGTGGTAGGTGATACTACAAAATCCTAACTTGCTTAAATCAAAATGAAAGACAATTTTACGGATTTAGAACGCGTTTATTTTTGATTTAACCCCACGTTTCGAACCCTTTACAGCGTTCATGGTCACGGGTGGACTAAGGTGTTATTCGTCTTAAAGATGGTAATTTTGAAAAAATGTTTAACTACCGCCTCTAATTTTATCGTCAGTTATGTTCCTTTTCACACAAAATCTAACTAACTGTGTCCGGAGTCTTCGCAGTGTTGCCATGGTTTGTGGACTTCAATGATGATAAGACAGGGTCCCAAGTAGCTGGTAAATTCCAACCATCTTCTCTATTAAAATTAGGATGTTTTTTTTAACTTCTATTGCTTCGCGTATCATTCTAGGTACATATCGGTTTTCCTTAGCAAAAACTTGAGGTTTATCAAATCTAATGAAATGGTTGGGCTTATCAAACGCATGACCACAGACTGCAGATTTCGTTACACGCATATTTTTCATGTCGGCTATAAACGCGTTCTAAATCCGTAAAATTATCTTTCATTTCAATGTATAGTGTTCGCGTAAACTCAATAAAACAGATTGCTTAAATCGTTTTAGTCTTTATTTATATGACTAGAAGTATAATTACCTACTTGACACATTTTCAAAATTTAGCTTGACCAGCTCCTGATTTTGTATTGTTAATTTTAATCAAGTTATTCAAAAGAGTTGGGCTAGTGTTTATAAGCTAGCATTGCAATAATCAATATTTATGATTTGTTATCAATGGCGGATACTATGTAATGGGAACAAATAAGATATTTATTTGACAGTATGCTCGTTATACTACACTGTAATTTGAGATTAATCTTTGTAGTAATTGATATTTCAAAACCAATAATAACTAGCAATAACAAGCTTGTAACATACGATTTACACAAGCATTGATTTGAAATAGGTTCATAATAAAATATTCCACTGCATTTTGTGATAATAATTTGTGCTACCGTACCGGACTCGCCTACCGTTCTTAGTCTATTCGAAACGTAAATTGTTGTAATTTTAGAAGTTTGTCCACGGTCCAGGTGTGTTGGTTATTGCAGTTTGTCTGATGGTGGATAAAATAAGCTGCTGCCCGTTACGACGCCCATAGGAAGAGAATGGGTGGTGCTAATATTTTAATGTAACAACGCCACACTAGACACAAAATAATGTAACCATTCTTATCTCTTGTAATACAAGTCTTCTCTTTATTGTCATCGTAAGATACGCTTATTGACCACTTCTTCTTTTGCACGTGTCCTTCAGGGATGATCTGGTGTCAGACTTTTCGGCTTTGACATGACTTGTTTTTACGAATAACCCACCCGCCCATTTTTTTCTATTATAAAACTCACTCGTAAATCTCTGGTTACGTAGTAAGGGTTACTTGCAACTCAACTAAGCGAGCAGCAACTAGATTAAAATGTTACAGTGATTATAGCTTCGTGCAGATGCTTTGAAGCTAACAAGGGAGAGAGTAAAGAAGAGTAATTTGCAGACAAAGCCTATTAGGCAATCCGGTGGTCGGCCGGCGTCCGATCGTCTCGGCGCTTCGCACGGAAACGCCCGTGACCCCTTTAAGCCTGATTAATGGCGAGACCCCGTCGAATCCCAGTCTGTTTTTTCGTTAAAAGACAATCTCTCTTTTTGATTTTTTCAAAACACGATAGGCCACTTAGCGCCCCGTGTCGCGGCCGATCGTAACTTAGGACCGTTCGATACGGCTGCCATATTGGCTCGTTCTTTTTCGGTGCAATTTACGGGCGCTGCCGGGGGCCTGAAAAGATGCCTACCGATTTATTCACCGTCCGCTGCATTCGGGAGCGAGCCCACTGCGACCGATATTTATGTTACGCACAGTGTGCTCTTGCGAATTGCCAACAATGCACAAAATACATTTAAAGTGACGCCTTCAATGCTCCGAATAACTCGTACCTTTTTACGAAATACCATTTTTATCGTGCAGACTATTCAGTGTATCAAATTTATTGGTGGCGTATATCGGTAGTCTTCGGGCCTCGATCAGGCTTACATCGTGAATACCGAAATGAAATTCGTTGTATTGTTATTTGTATCCCACTGGCCGTATTCCTTGTGCGTGCATTTCCTTAATCATGGCATATATTAGCGATACTTAAAAGCGCCACGTACCATTCCGTAACGTACCTTGAACACATAATTCGAACCTTAATAATAATAAATAGAAGTCGAGTGATATCTTTTATAATTTAAATTAATCGAAATGAAAACGGTGATAACACTTACATTCAGTCGGTCTTAATGTGCCGACATGAACCGGTCCTGCTGTTCCTTGAAGCGCGGTTACAGTATGCTTAAGTTATTTAAAGTAATTGGATAGATAACGCCTGCTCTCGCAGCGATAATGTTCAATAAATCGTATTTTGTATATTTGAATCATTTGTAACGTTAATTTAAAAAGCTTGTCCCGCGGTGTAACGCTCAAGTGAATTTATGAAACTCGTTCAATGAGAAAGTCTTTGTTTTCACAGAGAGCGAAGTTTGAACCTTTCAAACTGTTCAAATTCCGAGATTAGTTCACTTTGTACTCTGGTTGTAGAGTAGAAACTTTTTTCTCGGTGATAATTGAGTTCTGGTGTGGGGCAAGCGGTGTTTGCTTACCTAGTGTAGGAAGTAAAGACGTGCCGTTTTTTTTTTGTTCAAAAATAAAAACACATCTATGTACTCAAAAGTTCCAAAATAATTAATTAGTGCATAAATGATAGAGATAATCAATTCTGACTTGGTTTAATATGTAATTTAACATGTAAGAACATCTAAAGTAAATAATATTTTATAGTACACCTTCACTTTGTTCGTTCAGTTTATCAGTAATTAAACTATCTTAAAGTTAAACACTTTACTTACCTATCCTACATGTTAGTGATTTCGACGATGAGTTGTTTACAGGATTGTCAGTTCATTACACATCACCTTCAAAACTTATATCGTCGATCATCAGGATCATAATGGCGTTTATAACGTATCGTATAGAAGGCTTAAACTACAAACAACACAAGAAACCGTTCCGAACAAGTTTACTTATCTTAATTTCTATCGTCTTTGAGTCTCTTTCCTATATCGGAATTGGCTGAACCTTTGTCCAGGCTCGTTCAGTACATACATTGTGTTCGCTGAAAACGCTGCCGGCAGTTTGTTTTACAGTTTAACATTGTTTCCTTTTCGATCTGTACGAGTAAACATCTGCTGTGGGCCGCTCAAGTTGTCTGCCTTGTTGACAAAACTAGCCAAGACTGTGGGAAGAAACAAAAGCATTAGTTGCTTTCAACTTTTTAGGTACTATTTTGCTTTTAGGTACAATTTACCTCAAATCGCTTCGCTTGACCTTTTTTAGGGTTCCGTACCCAAAGGGTAAAAACGGGACCCTAATATTACTAAGACTTCGCTGTCTGTCCGTCTGCCTGTCACCAGGCTGTATCTCAAGAGCCGTGACAGCTAGACAGTTGAAATTTTCAAAAATTATGTAGGTATTTCTGTTGCCGCAATAACAACAAATACTACAAACAAAATAAAATTAATATTTATGGGGGGCTCCCATACAACAAACGCGATTTTTTTGCCCTTTTTAGCTCGATATTAATAATGGCAACAGGTAGGCACTACATTAACCGCATTAAAATTATGTACCTACTGTTTTTACCTAGTCAATGGTACGGAACCCTTCGTGCGCGAGTCCGACTCGCACTTGGCCGGTTTTTATTCGTCTATTTGGATTTCAAACATACAGACTGAAAACAAAAATTGTCAGCGCAGTTTGACTTTGTGAGCGTGTTCGAAATGAAAACTTTCTACTATGATACAAGTTGAAAGTAAAAATAGAAGGAGAAAGATAATACCACCAACATTGAGGTGGTGAGAAATATTTTAATGATAGTCTGTGTTAACAATATAGTAAACCGTATGACAAGTAATTGTTTGAAACTGAAATGAACAGTGATTTTCTTTTCTTTACGTATTACACAGCATGCATTTAGAGTAAATTACAGTTTTTAAGACTCGCGCTAGTACTTATACTGAAAGAAGTAAATGCCTTAGCCTCACGCAGCGTAATAGCCATTGTCCTGTCACCAAACGTTTTTTTTACTTCGTGCAAACGACGTAAAGACTTGCTAATCTTTACTGCACTTAAGGTATTTTATTACACTTGAAGTATCCACACGCAGGTCAAGCAATTATTGCTAGAAGGGAGTCCTCCGAACCCTCTCTTCCATGTATCTCCCGGCTCCCGTATAGGCTCGGTTCCAATTACTCGTTGGAATCGTTGTCCACTGTAATTGGATTGGGCTGGCAACCGGACTTGTTGGCATTTTAATTGTGCTATTGTGACGGAGACCAACCGCCACCCAACGCAACACCGCTCCTGCTAGACAAACCACTTTTTATCTCACATTCGCACTTTTGAATCAGATAAACATGGATTTGAAATAACTGTCAATATTTTGCAGCAACGAAAGTATCAGCTTTATTCAAATTTATTTGATACGAGCTTGTTCTCGTTTCCCATGAACAAAACAAAATGTCAAAAACACGTGAGAAACAACTTTGTCGCCAAAGCGTCAAATATTTCTTCCGCGGGCTCTACTCGCGGTGTTTCAAGAAATCGGACATTAATGGAATGACTGACACGTTTAGTCGAACTTCATTCGGGGAACCTGGATGTGTTTAAGAATGCCGGGATAAGGGCGATTCTTTAAACTGGCCTAATTATGTAACTTTGGATAATTATGAAGTGTAGGGAACTGGATTAAAAAGATAAACAAAAGGCTTGTAATTAAATTTTCATAAAATGGAATTGTTTTTTTTTTTGGAACTCCATAAATATTTTCGATCCTCAATTGTTTTGCATTTAATCCTAATCCTATAATATTATAAAAATCATTTTTTTAACTTCTACCGAAGTTCATTTTGCTTTTCGGGAACGTCATATTTTTTGCGAGGATCGCTGTTGTTATTAGATTAAGCTTGGATTGAAATACAAAGACCATTCTTTCTTTTTTTTTCTTTTCGTGTTATACGTATTGTATTAGTCTTATTATACAACAGGAACCGTTGTCGGCGACGCGACTGTTTCGGAATATTTTATACAAATTTTAGAAACAAGAACAAGGACAGAGTGACAGGTACACTTAATCGTGTTGCCTTATTTTTGCTTAGTGAAGTTTTATCGGCTACCAATCGTGAAGGCGGCGTGTAGCAGAGATGAATAAAATATACATTTCTGTGTTGAGCACGCCAGCTCGCCCGAATGGGAAGTTTGGATACCGCTTTAATGGAGTTCTGAAGTTTGGCATTCGTTTCTATTATGGCCACGAATTGTTTGTTGTCGTTGATTTAAATTTCACGCACCAGTTAGCGGTTATCAAATCTTATTTACCAATTTATCTGCAGTTTGGACGTGGCTCTCGCTGTTCTTTATGCATAATTTCTTTTGTATTTGCTTAATTGAAAAGCGGAATTGCTCTAATTGCTTATCGCTTTGAAGTCATCATTGAGTCCATTACCATTTTCTTTGTGATTTCTATCACTGATTTCCTTGAGTTAGTTTATTAAGGTTTAAATTGAGTTCTGATATTACTGTGCATTAGTGAGTTGCCAGTTAGCTTTGTCCTTTGTTCGATTGTATCTAGTCTTCAAATATTTCGCGATGCGAAGCACCTTTAAATTTGAATTCTTTCCTCGTCTTCTACGAAAAGGTATCGAATGCTTCGCCTTTGTATCACTTTTTGCACTATCCCTTTTAGTTTGTTGCGGTTCGGACATTATTTACGATGTTAGTTTTAGTAAAAATAAACGAGCTCAATGTAAGCTGCCAAAACCATGCTTTCATTTATATTAATTTATGTTCTCCTCAGATTATTTTAACTGTTTTTATTTGGTTATTTTTTAATTGTTTTACTAGGTGATTTTGACTTAAATGTACCTACCACACGTTCTGGATACTTACTACATTTCTACCTGATTCCAATATCATTTATTTTTATTTACCTTATAAATGACATCACCTACGAAGATTCCATTGTTGACGTTTATTCAAGTTTTTTTTTTTAAATCATATCTAGCTTAGTAGATATTGATTTGCCAATACAAAGGTGAAGAAAATATTAATTTTTATTCAAATGTAGAAGCGACGTTGTTACAAAACTTGACACCGATTGTAAAATAGCATTTCAGATAGGCGGGCACCGTTTACCGGTGTATTAAGATCTGCTGATTTCTAAATAATAGAGGTGGGAGACATAAATCAACTCACGCCTCGGGTACTAAACTGTGGCCGTTGGTGCTCTGTTTATCAAGGAAGTGCTAGTAATACTAGTGTTAACAACATATCAAAATTAACACCAGCGATGAAAGGGCCTAACATATATAAATGGTTTACTAATTTTAACATTTGATGATACTCGTAAAAATAATAAAAAAAGTTCAACGCAGTCGTGATTAAAAATTTAATGGAATAAGTTTATACTTAAAAATTATGAAATGATACAAAAGTTTTTAGTATTGATGATTTTACTTTGCCATACCTTGCGGGTCCACTAAGTTGCCGAAAGGATGCTTACTCAGAGCAGTGCCTAGGACTTACGACTTCGGTGAAGCTTTCCGGAGGGCCCTCTTTGCACGTCAGCACTGCTCCGATTCAGCTTAAGTTACATTTCTAGCTAAATTTGATATGATCCAAATTATACCGCTCCTGCATGGCATAAGGTTTTAGTCTTTACTTAAACTATAGAGTCAGACTCATTTTAGTTCTTGGTAAGTCAGGTTGGTAAGTCAGTCATCATCAGGTTAAATGAAAGTTTGTTTCCTTAGAAAATCTCTAGCAAAAACGAAGTGTTTTAAAATTGACGAATATCACTATTATTAACCATCTTAAATCCTATAAAGATAATGAAATAAGCGAATAACCGTTAGTGGTGCCTTTAGAAATTAACCACAAAAAAGGTTCTGTTTGAAAACAGCTTTCCTTATTTAACTTTCCATCAATATTACTCACGTTCGTGTTTGATAATAATACTTACTGCACCTGCTAGACCGTGAAATGAGTGACCGATAAATTTTTTTTTGCTAAAACTTGTAAATTGCACAACAGTTAAATATACTTTATTGTTTATCTTCTAGAAATCTTGAAGAGCCGTAACAACAGTTTGAAATTAAAGTCTACGCGTGTGATTTTCACTTTTTTGTTAATAGCCAATTTAATGAGTACGTGTTATGTCGTTATTACCTGCGCAACTTCCAAATTTTGTGACACTGTTCACATACAAATTGCACGTAATTTTAGTGACACTAATCGCTTCTGTGTTTTGAATGAGCATATCACATGTGTACATTGATTTTTTCTTTGTATCGTGATGTGCCGTTACACGTAATTCGCTTTCCCTTCTTTTGTGATTAGATTTAAACCATTTCTATTGTCTGTAATTACTGTGTAACATTTGTGAGGCTTTGCGTGTCACGTTACATTTAGACTAATAGCATTTGATTCATATACCGTATGCAAAACGTATACAATCTAAGTTTTTTGTTATGAATTCTAATCGAGCTTGCTATAAAAATGTAAAATTGGTTTGGAATAACTATCGGAAGTTTTGTAGTTTCTTAGTATCATACTCATATCCCATTTGGCAAATTCTGTAGAATGAATTATTTACTTTGTAGTTGTTATAATAATATTACATCATGAAAATCAATATGTCAATGAATTCCATTGTATGCTATATAGTTAATTCCATCAAACGTATTGCGAGATAGCGTCAGACGTGAGTCGACGATATCAAATCGCTGTATGTTCTCCTTAGTAGGTTTACAATAATCAGCGGGTACACGATCGGCGACGAAGACATTCAAGGGATTTAGAATCGAGATCGCACTGACAGGCCCTTTCGATTCGTATCTGACGATGCACTGAAAAAGGCCAAGTACCCTGCCGCCAAAGCGGGTAACGACGTTGCACCATAAAAGTGCATCGCTTTCGAGCGTTCAATTAATTTAATCAACCGTATTGATTAAATGTCAGGTACCCAATTAAATTATCGGATCGGGATCGTGGATGCGTTCCGTCGTCCGCCGCGGGCGAGACACTTCGCACTTTGCTTTCACGTCTCGTCCCAATTCAATTGCAACGCCACCATCTGACGCTCTATATTTGGCGGTATCAACGTTGATTACACGCCGGCCGTCAATAATAACCTGGTGTTGTTAATAGAATTATTAACAGTGGATTGTGTTAATCCTTTTTTTACTCTCAGTATGTGTATTCACTTTGTGTTTGTATACTCAGTCTTTTGAGGACTTCAATTTCATGTTTAGATATTTTTTGAACTGAAGAATTGTTGGCATTTTTTAGTGGTTTGAATTTACTACAAAATATTGTTTTACCTTCTCTTTGTGCATTTTCGGTTTGGCTGTAAATAAAGCCACGATTAAGACTGCAATTCTGATTACTTGGATTTAATCCCTACACCAAAATAACTGCAAAGATCATTGGCCTCCGAATAATTATTGTATCGTTCTCATCGCGCCTCGACATTAATTACAAGGTGAGGTGTAATTCGATACTCATCGAGAAGAACCCAAACTGTTTTAAGATGCAAATGTCACCACAAACTTAAAAAATAAATTGCCACTTAATTAAAAGCTCCAATTGGACTTAATTTTGTCTCAGATATTGACAGCTGCCGTTTAAATGAGTTCTCATACTTGTCAGATTAAAATAAAACAGGCCGATATCGAATTCTCCAAGAACTGGTGGTTGCTAAATATGAAAAGGTTGTTAACTAGACATTGCCTTTTGAATATATCATGATTATAGACTCCGTTGCGATGCCACTGTAATTATTGAGTCTGCGAGACCTTCGGCGTGTTAAGTAAACAACGTTTCCTTACCAAGTAAGACTTACTTTTGTTTAATTTTTTTCCTCACACTCTCGCAGCTAAGTTCTTTGTGCGGTATTTACATAAATTATACCTTTGGTATTGCGATGAATAATGCGGATAAATGCAAGAATAAGTTGTAATTGACAACAGAGCTGCGGTATTTTTTTTAACATCGTAAATTGTATGTCTATTTCGAAACGGCCGAATGCACTTAAATGGGTGTAAGAGGGAAATGAACCTTCACCTTGCTAGTACGAGAAGTGCCAGACCTCCTTTGGTAAATACCCCTTATGGTATAACGCTTTACGATTATGGGTTTAGAAAGGCCCGATACTAATCATGGTAAAATTGGGTGAAGCTAAAATAATAACCGAGCATCAATATTCATTTATTTTTCTTATTACTAAATCAAATAATATGTTAGTATTAATTATAGGAGTTTTCATGCAAAACTGGGCCTTTACTCTTGAATTTGATTTAAGTTTGATCTCGATTCGACCTAGTCAAAATCTGAACAAACTTTATCGAATCGAAATCAAAATCAAGTCGAGATCGATCTAAAATGGAGATCCGTTAAACATTTTTGGTTAATAACGTGATCACCATCGACTCAAAGGTTTAGGTTCACTTTTCAGAGTACCAAATCACTGATTCTCGACGTCGATTCGATTTTGATCGTAACTCGAACTTGTCAAGAGTGAGCCTGCTGATAAGAACGACACTAAGCGTTGAGTTGTTCTAGTCGTTTCCCGCGACTTCGTTCGCGTGGATCTTGATACTATACCACGGGAACCGTAATTTTTTTCGGGATAAGAAGTAGCTATGTGCGATTTCAGGCTATAATCTATTTGCGTGTCAAATTTTATTCAGATCAGATAATCCGTTCTGGCGCGATTGAGTGACAAACCTCCATTAAAACTATAGCATTTATAATATTAGTACTATGAATGAATTGGTCTGCTAAATATTAAGATTCAAAGGATTTTGTCACTTTTTAATTTAGAATAATTAGATTCGTAAATCTGCACTGCATTGCAGTCGACCTCCGTGGCGGAGTGGCGTACACACCGGTTTTCAAGGTGTTGCCTGCTCCGAGTTCCGAGTTCGATTCCCGAACGGGTCAATGTAAAAAAAAGTTTTTTTACATTTCCTCGGGTCTAGGTGTTTGTGGTACCTTCGTTGTTTCTGATTTCCAAAATACGAGTGTTCTAAATAGTTATTCAAATTGGGATGAGAACAATGTATGTGATTTCGCCCACATTTATTGCAGTAGATTTATAATTTGATTTATAAAAAAAAAGTAACAGCCTATAATCATCCCACTGCAGTTAAAAGGCCTCCATCATTGAATTCAAGTTACCACAGCTATGATGGGTGCTGGCATAATCACCACGCTTCACGTTTATTATAATACCACTGTTTAAACATTGAGATGTAACACAAACATTATATTGAATAAATGTATCTGCAAAACCTACCGATGTAATATACCGTTACGATTACATCATATTGTCTCCAATTACTCGAAATATAAATGTCAAGTTTCAATTTAAAATGCCTGAACCTACCCCTTGTTAACCCGAAGGTTGGTTGTACGTCCTTACACGCCGTATTCCCGGGAAAGCGCATCGTTACCTTCCCGTGATTTAACTGTCTTGACACTTACAAATTTTATTTGTCTTTTTCTCTTTCAACCTTTGTAAGTGAGTTTTATTTTGGAAGAATTGCTTTGGGTTGGACTGAGTGAAATCTAATTACAGAGAGAGACAATAAACAAATGTGATCAAGATGGTAGTAATGTTTTTTAAAATAAGCTGAGCGTTGTAACATAACTATTGCTTATGTTTACTTTTATAAGTCAGATGTATCTTACATATTAAAAAAAACGCATAACTGAAAGTCTCAAAATATTAGTACTGGGAGAATTATAGTTCAAACATAGTTCTCAAACGTTTTAAAAATTGACTTATTATGTGCATACAAACTTTTGATTGCGATATGAATTAAACATTGTTATTTATTGGTTTATAAACTTAGTTCATTGTGAATTTAATTACAAGACATTTAAGTAATTTTATTACGGAATAAGACATCATTGTTTAAAAGGTGTTAGGTGTGAATTACTAAAATTGTCCGCGCTGGTAATAGTTACTATTGCATAGTTGACGCTATCGAGCCACAGGTGGTCTTCATCGCATTAGAAAAGCGATTTTATGACTACGTAGCGGACGCACTAATGTTAATAAAATAAGACTCGCAAAAGTATTACTAACGTGCGCACTTGATATATTCATAATGGTCTCGCGATTAGCGCACTGCGAATTAGTCATGTTGCCGTCCGGTGTGCTGGATCGCATCCGACGGACCGTATGCCAATGTAACTATTTGCCATATGAAAAACAACTTTATTCCACTTCAAAAAGACTAAGCAGTCGGTTACCTATATCTGGTTCGGCCAGTATGCACAGACCGGATAAAATTATAGGATCAGTGATCGTCATTCCAAAACAGGTTCTATGGCAAAGATGAAGAATCGAAAGACGGGTCATTATTTCATTCACACTTGCTCAATTACTCACTTATCTCGAGTTCATTAAATACGATTTCAGACTTACTCCAGATATTATATTTGATGTGCCAGATTTCTTTTTACTAAATTAGTTGAACTAGTAACGCACTGTCTGAACTCCAAACAGTTAGTAGAACGTCTATAAAGAACCAATAACATTGGTTCTTTATAGATGGTTAGAAAGGTTCGTTTAATCAGATAAATAACTGTTTGTTATACATAATAGAATCACAAATAGTAATTATCGAGGAATGCAAAGGTAACGGTCGACATTATTATTTTTATGCGCATCTCCGTTAGTAGGCACAAAAGAAGGTTCCGAACGTACAAAATGTACTGTAGCAGCGCGTAGAGCAATTTTCACGTCACTGGGCACTTTGTCATTATGCATCAGGATCGTGACGCCTCGAGACAACTCGCAATTATTATGTATGTAAAAGAAATTCTTTCTGACGTCGAACAGCGAAAGGCATGAAGTAGAAATTAAGCACTTTTCGTTACAGAAATACTTTTTAATCACAATGTCCTTTTTTACCAAGATTTTGAGCTTTTTCTGCATTAATTAACACCAGGTCGCGTTTTTGTTTTTGTAAATTTTCTTATAATTGTTTGATACGTCTATTTTTGGAATCTAATAGGTACGTATAGTTATGTCAGTTGGAACTAAGCTATGGCGCTGTTTCAGCAACGTGATTAGTAAAAACGCATAGCATCGGAACGTGTTCCACTCCTCAGACGTCGCATTTCCCGAAGTTCACATTATTATAACGAGCTAGCGGCACGTCGGCACCGTGCAAAGCAAACTGTGCCCACGGCCGCGCGAATAACTGATACTTTGCTGTAATAGCCACGATCAAGGCATGCGATAACAAGCCGCCGATAGAGTTGAACCCGTATTTTATTTATATATCAGCTCGCCTCTTTTTCAATAACGCTTTTTCCCTCTCGCAGCGGAAATTTTGCTCATATACGGCATGGGGGCTATGTCTGTTATTTACTAAGGTAATTATGCGGCCATAATGCTGAATATTCAAGGGACAAATTGCGGACCAAGTGACAGTTCCCACCGGTAGCGAGCGCTAAACACTCGAGCTCGTTGACAAATGCCTCGTCATCGGCACATGGCGAACCTTTTGGCATTCAACGGTCTTTATCGAATCGAGACGAGGGCTTTTTTAGACATAAATTAATTGTCGAAGACAAATTACCTACGCTTTCACATATATTTTTCTTATTTTTGTTTACTAAAAAATTTTATAAATAGTCTATGTTTGTAATTTTATGTCTAAGATAAGTTTCTCTATTATCGAATCAATAGATGCACTTAACAAATTACAAAGCAAACTTAATTGTTCACTGTTTAAATGACCACGCGGCACACATAGGCATTAACGTGTGCAGTGATAAATTTATCAGTCGACTAGGGAGGGTTATTCGAAATTCGTCCGATTTTTCAGTCGGTGTCGATCTATTTGAAGAACGGTAGCCGCCAGCAGCGCTCTCATTAACGAGTTATTGCTGTTTTTTTTTACTTTTTGTGTGAAAATACGCGAGCGAAAAAGTTATCGTGTGTGACGTAAGTTGTGATTCAGTTGTCTGTTTTCAGTTCATCTATCGTTTTTATCGAAAACCTATTTGAGGAACCTGAGCCCAGGTGCTTCACTACATAATATTACATATGTCAAACTTTTGACACTTCTCTGTGCGATAGGAATGTTCCCAGAGCACTTGCGTACATGTGCTTTAGAGCTAATTGTTTCGAAATAGCTATTTCAAAAACTGCACTGGGGAAGTTGTTGTAAGAGTGTAACACGTCGTTACATTTTTTGCATTTATTTTGTTTCAACAGCTCGTGCGCAGCTAAGGATTTTTACTGATAACGCCATCTATCCGGCTGATGGAACACTATAGGTGCAACTTTGTGTCTGTCATCCCACAATTCCTTTCTTTATCTAATAATTTGAATGTTATTTTTTTATATTATTACATTAATAGGCAAATGTCTATTTGTGTTGACGTTTTTATGTAGTTTTCTACTATTTTCAGGGCCGAGTAGTTTCCTGCGTTGTTTGGCTTTATGTGTCAAGTTTAGCTTTTGGTTCCAAGTCGTGACATGAAACAAATAAAAAAAAAAGTTACTTGTCATAGAGGGGAGAAGTTTGATTACTATAAAAGCGGACGCCATTTCGTGGCCAGCTCTTCTTTTTCACATTTTTTATTTGGTCTTCAAGATTACTATCTTGATGGTGCGCAAGCGTGCCAATATATTAACATGCATGTAGGCATGTAGAAGCCAAAATGCTTCATTTGTGTTAAGTAAATCTATTTTCTCTTCAATTTGTCTCCTCATGGTAAGCATCTATAAATGTCTTTTCCAAGACTTTGTTCTCTTTTCTAAGAGGTTGTGAACCTTTAATTGTGTGTTGTTTCATCTTTCAGGACTAACATTTTTTTTACTTTCCCTTGATGGATAAATTTACATGATGCATCGCCTCATCTTGGTGATTGTTGCTGCATTTTTATGGGTAAGCATGTTTGATTCTTTTCACCACGTGTATCTGCCTATGCCCACGTGTGGACAACGTGCTAGCGAATGTCTTCATCTCACCCTGCTGTAAACGCACCTGCGGTCATGTCTAAAGTGCTGTGCTAGTGCACGTTTTCCTTTCACATACCATCTGCTCATGCCCATGTGCGCTCCCTAAGAGCATGTGGCTTTATCACTGGCTGTACTCATGCTTGTGTGTACCTTCCAGGCTTGAAATATCGCCCTCCTCGCTCCTAGCTACTAGGACATACTCCTGCATCCTGCGCGCATGTGAGAATCTCTGCTCCAGGGACGGAGGGATATGTGTGGTTCTCCACGGTGACGTTATAATTTATTATCGGTGACATGATCTAATATCATGCTACTAGGTATTTATGAACATTTATTCTTTTGATAGTTTTTCATCCATTGATGATACTCCTCAGCTCATGGGTTAGGCCAACCTTAATTCTAGTTACTTGTGAGTGATGGAACGCCTGCTTCTAAGCTTTCCTTCACTGTATCTAAGACTAAGTTTAAGTACAGAACTTTTGTTTAGATGCATAGTCATAATTTATTCTTAAACTAATATACCTACTTAAGTCTATTCTATATAGCTTAAATTTTATGTTGCTGATATCTATGTTGAGTGTAATGCACATTTAAATAATATATTGGGAGACAAATTGAAAATAACTTGTTTTCTTTTCTATCTTTAATTAACTCTTTCTTGCTTCTGAGTTAAAGCAAGTGGCGCCCTCCACAGTTTCTTAGTACAGTTCTCCGAGCGCTGAAGAAGAACCCACGAGCTCATATCTCTAAAAACACACCCAACATCTTAGTTTGTTTCATTGGCGCCTCAACGGGTAGGCCTCTTTTAGAGATTTGTACTTTGAAGCTGTGTTTTTTTTAATTTGTCTCAACTTAGGTTACTAATTTAATTTTGTAATCATGTCTCTTTCTTTAGATATTAATTACCTTAGTAAAAACGAACTTTTATATGAAATTCGTGTTAAGGGCCTTGAAGTATCAGATGATACTACTGTCGATGAGCTGAGGAAGTTATTGCGTTCTGGTAAGGGTATCACCAATCAGGAATTAAGCAATAAGTTTTTATTTTCTTTAGACTCTGCTAATGAGCTGAATATTTGTGAATTAAAATATAATGAAGTGTTGAATACCAACCATGCTGGTTGTATCAAAAAGTGTTGTTCTATATTAACTCATGTTATACTAAGACTTGAGCGAGTGAGTGTCACCAGTGAGGAACACAGGGCACTTAAAATTAGCTTGCTTGCTAATGCCTTTCAACTTCTTAACAATATTAAGTGCGAAACCACATCATCTAGTGTTGTGTCTGAACCTATACCTTCGGTATCTGTAGGTACTCAACCTCTAATTATTCAATCCCTTGGTGATGAGGTTAATCATCAAAATTCATGTTCGAATGTTAATTCTAAGCCTGTGCTCAATCAAATTTTAAAATGGAATTTGAATTTTAGCGGAGATACACCAGTCCATGATTTCATCATTAAACTTACAGATTACATTAAGTCTTCTAGAATTTCTGATAATGATTTCTTAGATAATGCTATTTACGTTTTGTCAGGCGAGGCTTTAATTTGGTTCAAGTCCATTCAAAATTCTATTACCACTTGTGTTCAATTTTTGAATTTATAAAAACTTGAGTTTCAATCTGTTGAATGTGAGCGCTCCTTATTGAACCAAATTAGGTCACGGCTACAACAGCCTAAAGAAAAAATTAGAACTTTTATTAACACTATGAGATATTTATTTACTCAACTTTCTGTGCCTTTGTCTGAGAAGGAACAACTTGATATTATTATGACTAATATGAATCCTTTCTATATATCTCGTTTATCTTTAACTAATGTTTACTCTATTGATCATTTGAAGGAGCTTTGTGTCAATTTAGAAATTGCCAAGCACAGGTGTGAGTACAGGGGTTATCTCAATCCTGGTCCTGATCTTATTTTGTCTGATTTAAAACCTATATCTACCCCAATGAGGAATTCTTCTGTGAACACTGTAGTTCTTAAGTGTTTAAAGTGTGATGGTGCTCATCACTATAGGGACTGCGACGTGTATGTCGGTCTACATTGTTTTAAATGCAAGAAGCCGGGTGTTTTCACAAAAAATTGTCCTTGTGCGAAAATACGCCCAGATCGTTCAGGGGTAAACAACATTTTAAATCTTCGTGTTTCTTTTAAGAAGGGTTATACTTCTGACTTTGAATGGCAAAACCACTTAAAATTTATTAATTCTTTTCTTAGTGGTAAAACCTCTGTTGTTAAACCATTGTTTAATAATCATGGCTAGGATGATGTTAGGCCTTATCTCAATATTGACGTTTCAGGCATCAAATGCAGTGCTCTGGCAGACAGTGGTGCATCTGTATCCTTAGTCAGCACTGACGCCTTATCTACTCTTTCTCAATTAGGGGTTAATCCTAATGTGGTTCACTGCCACGAATATTTATTAGTAGGTAACAATGCTCAACTGAGTGTTGTAGGTAAAATAATACTGCCCATTTCTTATTCTGGTAAATTAAACTTTATTCACTTTGTTGTTTGTCGTGATACAAACGTGCCTATTATATTAGGGGCTGACTTTCTTCGTTCCTTTGGTTTATGTAGGGACATCTTTGACACAGGAAAGTTATGTCAGACGTCTACTAGACCTGCATCAAACTTGATGTTATCTTGTAAGACTGTGGTTGCTACCAATAATAAAGTTCAACCATCAGTACGGGGATCCCATCCTATACCTCAACGACTGAGGGATGTTTTCAGCAGGGATCGATCTCCTAAGAAGAAATACCACAGTCGCAGCAGGACATTCTACAATAGGTCTCGTAGGCAGGTGGATAATCCAGTTGGACGGCCTGTGTTAAGTGATATTTCACTGTCTGATGCTGTCGAGTGTTCTCCTCACAGATCACCTTTAATACTTAGTAAATTTTTACATTGGTAGTTTAACTTTCTGTCATTTTTTTTCTTTTTTCTTTAGTGGGGATGTATTGTAACACGTCGTTACATTTTTTGCATTTATTTTGTTTCAACAGCTCGTGCGCAGCTAAGGATTTTTACTGATAACGCCATCTATCCGGCTGATGGAACACTATAGGTGCAACTTTGTGTCTGTCATCCCACAATTCCTTTCTTTATCTAATAATTTGAATGTTATTTTTTTATATTATTACATTAATAGGCAAATGTCTATTTGTGTTGACGTTTTTATGTAGTTTTCTACTATTTTCAGGGCCGAGTAGTTTCCTGCATTGTTTGGCTTTATGTGTCAAGTTTAGCTTTTGGTTCCAAGTCGTGACATGAAACAAATAAAAAAAAAAGTTACTTGTCATAGAGGGGAGAAGTTTGATTACTATAAAAGCGGACGCCATTTCGTGGCCAGCTCTTCTTTTTCACATTTTTTATTTGGTCTTCAAGATTACTATCTTGATGGTGCGCAAGCGTGCCAATATATTAACATGCATGTAGGCATGTAGAAGCCAAAATGCTTCATTTGTGTTAAGTAAATCTATTTTCTCTTCAATTTGTCTCCTCATGGTAAGCATCTATAAATGTCTTTTCCAAGACTTTGTTCTCTTTTCTAAGAGGTTGTGAACCTTTAATTGTGTGTTGTTTCATCTTTCAGGACTAACATTTTTTTTACTTTCCCTTGATGGATAAATTTACATGATGCATCGCCTCATCTTGGTGATTGTTGCTGCATTTTTATGGGTAAGCATGTTTGATTCTTTTCACCACGTGTATCTGCCTATGCCCACGTGTGGACAACGTGCTAGCGAATGTCTTCATCTCACCCTGCTGTAAACGCACCTGCGGTCATGTCTAAAGTGCTGTGCTAGTGCACGTTTTCCTTTCACATACCATCTGCTCATGCCCATGTGCGCTCCCTAAGAGCATGTGGCTTTATCACTGGCTGTACTCATGCTTGTGTGTACCTTCCAGGCTTGAAATATCGCCCTCCTCGCTCCTAGCTACTAGGACATACTCCTGCATCCTGCGCGCATGTGAGAATCTCTGCTCCAGGGACGGAGGGATATGTGTGGTTCTCCACGGTGACGTTATAATTTATTATCGGTGACATGATCTAATATCATGCTACTAGGTATTTATGAACATTTATTCTTTTGATAGTTTTTCATCCATTGATGATACTCCTCAGCTCATGGGTTAGGCCAACCTTAATTCTAGTTACTTGTGAGTGATGGAACGCCTGCTTCTAAGCTTTCCTTCACTGTATCTAAGACTAAGTTTAAGTACAGAACTTTTGTTTAGATGCATAGTCATAATTTATTCTTAAACTAATATACCTACTTAAGTCTATTCTATATAGCTTAAATTTTATGTTGCTGATATCTATGTTGAGTGTAATGCACATTTAAATAATATATTGGGAGACAAATTGAAAATAACTTGTTTTCTTTTCTATCTTTAATTAACTCTTTCTTGCTTCTGAGTTAAAGCAAGTGGCGCCCTCCACAGTTTCTTAGTACAGTTCTCCGAGCGCTGAAGAAGAACCCACGAGCTCATATCTCTAAAAACACACCCAACATCTTAGTTTGTTTCAAGAGCAACCAATCAAAAAGTAAACTAAAGTAACGGCTTAGAATCATCCCACTGCAGAGCTAAGGCGTCCATCATTGATTTAAAGTTACCACAGCAATGATAGTTACAGGCAAAATTACTACGCTTGCCAAATGCGGGATGGTCACAAACCCGAACACAGTTCGAAAATTCAAAACTCTTGTTGTCTGACCCGGGAATAAAACCCAGGACCCCGGGATCTTCCACCACGAGTTCCGGTATTTAAACCACTAGACCAACGAAGCGATGCCAAATTAAGTGGCAGACAAATCATAATAGGGCTATTAAAATACTCTTCATAAACGTTTGATTGAGGGTAGGAAAATATGAATCTAGTTCTAGAAATATCAGACCCAACACGCTACTTTGGAATATTTTTTTATCGCAGTCTGTTCTTTTTCTCACTTATATTACATCCGCATCCTGCGTGACGATAAACTCCACCGCTAACCGTGCGCGGTTCGATGCAGTTTTGTAGAGTCGTAGCCTCCGGCGTAGTTCATTAAGGAGCCGGCGCGGCGGTGGCATTGTGAACGTTTTTAATTCACGTGTCCGGTGCACGCGCCTCCCGCGGAGACTGCCGGGAAATCTCGCTGGAAAATTAACGCCACAATTTTCACGCCAGTCTCTTTTTTTTTATTCGCCATCGCGATTGCGATGCGCCGGCCGTTTTATTTCGTGCTTCGATCGCGACGGACGTTTAGTTGACGCTTTTGTTTTTAGTGAAATTTAATTTAGATTTGTTTGTTTGATTTGTAGACTACTTGCTTCTAGCTGCTGTTTATTCTGTAAAGCATAGATTAAATTTGAAACTTGAGAAATGATTTGTGTCCATTTTTGTAGAGACATGATTTTTATTGGTTGTTCCAAATACTATATTAGTCCAAGCGACTAAGTAAGGTATTTTGGTAAAATCAGAATATAAAAATTGCCTTAAGAAATAACAAAACTTTCATTAAACTCATTTCGAAAAGTGTAGGTGATCTACGCCTTGTACGACGGCGACGACTGCTTGCTGTCAAGAGGTATCAGGTGAAGCTTTGGCTTATGGCCTCTGAGCTTTATTTTCAAGATTAAGAACACAAAAGAGTTGTCCAGACACGTATTATGATAAATTTATATATTTTGTTAACTTAACAAAATATATAAATTTATCATATTACATTATAACTTCATAATTTTATCATTCCAATTGTAAATGAAACATGATAGACAATAAATTAATTAATTAGAAATTTTATATTTGACTGTTTTACACGCGATCAGTATTTGCCATTACTCGCAAACATCTGTTCCTTGCTTAAATAATGATATGCAAGAAACCTGTTTAGATATTCTGATTACTATTTATTTGTTTTAAATTAACTTGTTCAATCATACGTCAACAGGTTTTCTATTATGTTACACCCCAAAATGCCGCAAAGAGGTCAACGTACTAATAAATATACTTATATCCATTTTGTTTCAATAGAAGTGAACACAGCAAAAAGTTAATTGTTTTGATTGCCAATACACAAACACGTCCGCTCGTCTGTCCGACGCAAGTTATCGCCTTAGAAAAGCATCCAATCTTAATTAGTTTTCACGACTTTGAAGGCGCCTAGACTGATACCATCTTCCCTTGTTACAATTTGTTTTCCTTTAGCACCGCTCATGACACGTTAAACAGATACCTTTTTGTTTCACAGCATTTTATTTGGATCGGTGATGTATGGTGATTGGCTCCCTTGTCCCGGCGCCCGTGTATCTTATTTATCATGATAATCCTCCCGGCTGTTTGGAACAATATTTGAATACGTTTCGCGTTTGACATTCCAAATGTTTATTGATTAGAATTTTGAAACAAATCGAAACATGCCGGCGGCGGATTTAATTAAAACTGTCAGGTCGTCGACCCGCGACATAGATATATCTAGATTTTTTTTGTTCTAATACAATATTACAATGTGATGAGAAATGTTCCATTGTTGGAATGTTGAGATAACACGTCGTTACTATGTTTTGTTTAACGACGAGGCGATGAATCGCCGTTTCGGATTTGACTCACTTCGGTTATGATTACAAGTCGGCATCTCGGCACTTTTTTGCGCGATCCTTTCGTCCGGTTAACTCCGGTTTAATATTTACTGCTTGTCAAATATTATTCGGACGGTTACGCCTACCCCGGGCGATTCTCAGTTATTATTTTTATTTACATGCCGCTGACGAAATTCATTTTTTACGACTGCAATTTGCCAAAGCCCGTTGTTGTATTGTAGCACGAAGGCTCGTTTTGTTTCTTGTTTATGTAAGATGAGTGAAAGAAATTAAATTTTGACTGACATTAAGTCAATTCTTAGAATTACAGCAAGGATCTCACTTAAATGAGGTACTATGGCGACCAGATATAACTTACCTTGATAAATGTATTCTAGTAGACGGTTATCCTACAGGACCCAATCTGGAACTCTGAAGGTCAGACAGGGTCACATAAACTTTGAACAAAACGGTCGTTATATCTATGGCCAGCTTGCTCCTTTGTTTCATTTTTCTACTTATGTACTTAATTATATCGTTTTTACAACAGGCGCTTAATCGCTTAGGTTCATATTTTAAGTCAATTACTAATGTTCTACATCCTGAATAGTTCGATTGTCTTAATACATCTCAATTTTAACTACTTATCTTTATTTTTTTCTGATTAAGGTTCTTCAAAATATATTTAAAAACCCCTTATGTCCAAAGGAGATGTCCCATAATAGGCCCAGACATTGTACACCATTTTCAAAAATCAAGAAAAATTTACTGTTTTTGGGAAAAATACATATAAATTTATTTAACGTATAATTTAGTGGTTCAAAAATAAATAAGATAGAATAATTTATCAAACTCAATTAGGCATTCCAAGATGGCGTCAATCTAAAAAAACTTTAAATGCTTAATAGCTGTCAGACACCCCTTGTCACTTTGGCATAATCATTCACTTCAAGTTTTTGTTCTGCTTGTCGTGTTTATGTATTTTGAGTTCTTTATAACGACCTGTTTTTCGTTTTCTGGATTTAGTATTGATCGACACATTACTTTCATAATGTTTGTTGTTACTACAAGCAAGCAATGGCACTCGACTCCTACATGCGCGATTTTAAAACTGCCAAGACTGGCAGACGTATCAAAATGGCATCTTCCGCCATGATGGTTTTGTTGTTTTGTATTGCTATTTCCTTACTTATTTCTTTATTTGAACCACTTAACGAAGCCATTTTAAAAGAATTGAATAATAACAGAATCTTGTAGGTGTATTAGTCTATCTTTTGGTGGGGTGTACAGGTTCTGGGCCTGGCCTCCATACAATTTGGGACATCTCCTTTAAAAATACTCATGCAATTATTATATTAATAAAACAAGAAACAATATTATTAAATATTTGTTTAATTTTCAAATTAAAAGGAACGATTTAAGTGTTGTGTCATAGGTCACAAGTTTTATTTTTACATTTTTGCAAAATCCTCAGTATTCAGAATTCTCGTAAACTGTCTAAGCAATTGCTTCAAGTTCATAATATTTTTGTCACGATGGTCACAATACATCGGTGGTTGTCGATAAACAGAAGCAGTGGCCGCGGCAAATTGAAAGCCGACCGAGTGTGAAATGAGTCGGGGCCGGCTTCCTGTCACCGCTCGACATATCTAATACTCCGCCTCTGTGAATTTTAACGGTCTAAATGTGACCCCGATTGTCTTTCAGCGTTGAATCGACGCTGGTTGACCGAGCATCGAGCGACTTTGTTTACACAATCATTTAATGTTAAATTGAAGAAAATCGTGGAATAACCCACTACTTTTAAGACGATGCTTGATAATTTTTACTAATTTCTTGTTTGCACCGATTCAAAATTGGTGGTTTAGAAATAAGTTAAATTTTCACGTACTCTATATTTGATGGGAATAACTTCGAACTAAATGTTGCAAAAAAAAAATCATCGAGTTCAGTCAATCTGCTAATAAGTTATACGTTGCACATAACATTACATTAGGTATATGATATACATCTATCTCGGGGTCTTGGGTTAGATCACCGGATCGGGCAACAAAGGCATTGAATTTTCGATCATTAATTGCTCGGGTTTGTGATCACCAACCTGCATTTGGCAAGTGCAGTGATAATGCCTGTACTCTTCATTGCTATGGTAACTTGAATTCAATGATGGAGGCCTTTTCCCTGCCGTAAGGTGAATTATAGGCCGTTACTTTATAAATTTTTGCCAAATTAAGAACCTGCTCTGTATGACGGTGGTGACGGTCGAAAAATTACAAATCTTTGTTGAGTACACATTTTTCCTTAATGCAGACATGTTTTAGAGTAAAACTCAATCTATTTACAGATTTGCGTAACTTTTGTAACTGTATCTAAAAAAATATTTATTTTGTTGTTTAAAGGAATGTGACGTTTAAAAAACCGCTTAAATGTGAAACAAACACAATACAGTTAAAAGTTTCAAACTGCTCAAATTAGAATTGAATATTATGGCTACGAATTTCTTGACTCAGAATAACCCATCATCCACAAATATGTTTCTTATAGTTATCCACCATTTAATATTTCGCACGTAATCAACTAAACGAGGTGTCAACAGGTTTTCTAATTTATTTTTGTTAGTACTAAATTGGATAAAATTTTATCGAAGAAATGATTAATAGTTATGCTCTCGACAGTTCACAGCCCGATGATTAATTATTCCACAGTTGCATATAATTTTATTTGGTTAATAAAAATATTATAAAACCAAATGTAGTCTGAAATCGCTACGGACTTTTCCTAAAGTCGTAATGAGCATAGCAATTTGTTTTTCCTTACAAATGGCAGCTGTTCTCACCTGGATGGCGCAACAGTTGATGTTTGGTGCAAGGTACTGGCAACCCGCGTCTCATCTAACCTGTAGGAGCAAACACCGCTCCTAAGAATTTATCCGAAAAAAAATCAAGACCTCTTTTTCTTCATTCATTAATCCATACTACTTTTGATTCATTTCATTTATTTATTGGCACCAAGAAAACCACATTTGGTAATAAAAACAGTTTTTCATCTTTGAAAAAATTTTAGTCTTGAAAACAAATACCTTTGCTACTTAGAGTTAAGTCGATGACAGCTATCTCAAAAACACAGTAAAAAAATCTTTCTGAATTAGCTCGACCTAAAAACCTGTAATAGAAGGTTTGGAATAGTCATTCTCTCTCTCTCTCTCTGTCTCAACCCCAGTTGATCGCCCTGGATAAACGCACTCTACCACCTTTTATATATCCGCTTAAACCTATTGATTGTGCCAAACGCCAGATCATTGCTCAGTCTAGTCGGTCGCTCTGTAGGGCACTCCAGCTCAACGATCATTGTCGCCGCCCGCGGTGCGTGCTACGCCGTGGCTTTGGCCGCAATTATCTCGCATCGTGACAGTTTTCGTGACATTCACCCCACTGGTATTCGACTTTCCAATTTCCCTTTCATTGGAGATTTATAACTAATCTAGTTTGTTGATGTTGTTTTTTTATTTAAATTCTTAACTTACCATTAATTTTAAAGCAATTGATTTATTTGAATTTGCTATCCATTATATGCACTATTAAAATTGCAATACTACTTTAACTAACGGCTGGATCATTGTGGCGTTCTAATAAATAAAATAAGTTCTCTGAAAATTGCATTTTACTGTCTCATTTTCTTTTATGCCAGTCTTACAAAAAAGAAAACCATTAGTACGCCCTGCCTATTTACAAACTTCATGTGTTTTCGCGTGTTCTCATCGTAAACGTCATTATTTCTTCTATTAAAAGCATAGCGACACGTAGAGACAAGTTAAATTATTGTTTCGTATTAACTTTTATTCGTAAACTTAACACTCCACTACCGCAGATAAAGGTTCTCTATTCGGCGTTATGGCGTCACGTGTTAATTTTGGGTCATTTGACAGATAACACCGTCCATTAGTACTGGGGCGTCTTAATTCGTCCGCAGACGGATAGTAAGTGGCTAACTGACACAATATATTAATCAAACGGTGGGAAGCGGCTAGCACCAACTTATCTTTGTTAAGTGGCATCGGCCGACCGACACCTCTTCCCTTATTAATTATTTGGGTTTTGTAAAAGGCAACGTTATTAACGTGATAGTAATTTCCACTGATCCATTCATTAGATGAAGTTGTAATTTGTCACCTTTACATTTTTTTCGAGATCTGTTTTATAATAAATTCGTTTTGACAAGAAACCAAGTAATAACTTTTCAAGCGTTTGTTGTTATATCAATTTTAACAAAAAAAATAAAACCCTAGGCACCTACTTAGGCCTAACTCAAATCAAGTTAGCAAGTAAACAAAGAATATAGGCCTCTCCATAAGAAACATTTTGCCAAAATAGCCATGCGTACAGGCTTTTTGGCGATCGCAGTTAGGCCAATGGTGAAAGCTTTAATTGTCCATCTTCTTCTGGCGGCACTCTTTTGTTCTCTTCTTACGACATTTATAAGAAAGGGAGAAGTCTTGTTTTTTTTTATTTGAAAATTATAGTAGTTCATTGTGAGTAGGTAGTCCATTGATGTAATATAAAAAACTAAAAACACAATTAGCGTCAGCAAAGTGTTCCAACTAAAACTGCATCCATTTGATATATTAAGGGTGCACTTTTAGTAAAACCGACATCAATCGACTATCTAGTTTTGAGATATAATTTGGTTGGATTTATTAATTGACAAAGTCTATCTAATAAACTCCGTCTTGTAACTTCATTCTTCCCAGTCTTATTCGCGGTCATTCACTGTAAAATCCATACGTCTATGGAGCTCTCTTCCGTTGTTGATTCGGCAGTCTGAAACAATTGCTATTTTTAAAAACAGACTCAAAACCTATCTTCTATCATTTTACAATTCTAAGTCTTTTTCATGTGTATTTTTTTAATTTTATGGTGTGCAATAAAGAGTATTCTATCTTCTATCTATCTATCAACGACATTCCATTTAAAAGAGGAAAGTTTAAGGTTTTAGTATTTTGTATTTAGACTGTGTATTTAGTGGCTACTTTCCACATGATCTGAATTATTGCTAAGCATCCAACCTACAAATGGGTCTTTTTGAATATTATCTTTAGTCTCTTCATATTTCAACATTTACTACATATTCAATTAACACTTAACAAAAAGTCAATTCATTTAAGCTTTTAGAAGTGTTTTGTTAGCCTAAGGTGTTGATTCTATAGTAAATATATAGTTTTGATATATTCTATAGTGTTCCATATTTATTTTTTATTGTTTTTTATAGATATTTATTAATGTAATGACCAACATGTCTCTGAAGTAATACACAAAATAAACACACAATTTAAAAAATATAAACACATCGTCTCACTGGTGGTTAATAGAACAATAACCCTTACAATTGAGGGTCGCATCAAAATTACTAAAACCGTTATCCTTAAGCGAGCTCGCAATAAAAGCTGGCTAATCAAAAGTGCGCTTTATGCGGGTTCCGTATGCAAGAGTAGTTAAAAATGTAATTAAACCAACTTAACTCTCCGTTGAGTTACAACTTAAAAGTGATTAAGTAGGTCCATGCAAATTATTATGGTAAATATTTAAATGCTTAACGGGAATCAAACTCATTCATACTTTTGGCCCAATGTTTTCAGCATAAAATAGTTTACCACCATGTTATCCTCCTTTTTAGACTTGTAAATATCGTGAGAGGCGACTAAATAAGATTACGTAGGTACTACTTGAAGAATACGGACTGGCATCAGGATATTCTTTTATTGGCCAAACTTCGATCGTGGACTGAACTTATGTGGATTTACTGATATAATGATACTTTTGTACCGAGACTTATGACTAGGTATAGTCTGTGTAATCGTTCAAAACTTAGGGCAGTTAAAAAAGGTGCATTCGGGTTTTGTTCCAGCCATACTTTAAAATTATTATGCATATACTGTAGGTAGCTGTGAATTAATCATTTATATTTCTTTACGCCGCTTTATTATATGATATCACACTATCATACTTACAAGTTGGTCGGTGGTTCAAGCATCCGTTTAATGGCACAAAATAGGAGCATCAGATTTAAATTTATTTTTCATCGATATTCCTCACTAAAACACCAGTGTTGTGACAAACTCATTAAATAAATCGCAAAAGTTCTCTATGTCTCTGAGAAAGTTGATCGCTGGGTCGCCCTGTGTCTGTGAATCGATTAAATTAAAGTAAATGTTAACAACATCGCATACATGTTTCCGATTCCAAAGTAGCTAGCTATTTCTTATTTATGCCGAAGTCAGAAACGGCGAAGGAAGAATGTACGACGTTTATTCTATGCAATATTAAGTGAGCCTTCTGTATGATACCTCTAATAGATTCGGTTTGACTTCTCTAATAATACTTTGTTTTCCCAGAACCATATAAAAACGCTATACCTACCTCCAGGCAGAAGGCGATATGCCCCCTGCAAAGACATCATCCTTAATCACTCATATTTATGTATTTTTTTATTACAAGCGGCAATGAAAGTATCCTTTCGTATATTTTATTTGACCACAGAATATACTGCGTATCAAGAATTATGTTCAAGAATTTTAAAATACAATAAAGTTTCACGAGAATGGACGGCTCGTTTAATATTAAGAGAATATTGAAAATAACGATTTTGCATTTTCGTTTTATAACTTTGGCTTGTTTAATGCACCGGGCGAGCAAGCGTGAATGTAGCTTCTAAAGAAGAGGATGCGAGTACGAAACGTTTTCAACTTTAACGTTATTCAAGGCTAATTTGTTCAAGATATGAAAATTGCATGTTAAACGTTTATTACATTATATACGTTGTATCTGCTTTTAACACCTGTTTCAGTTCTTTCTTATGCAACCAATGTTTGAATTTCGTGTAATTTACGGGATCGTTTTTAGGTTGGAAAATTAAAAATCTCTAGGTCTGAGGAAATCTTTACATCTTGCAAAAGCTTTTTTTTTAAATAATGAATAATAAAAAACATCGAAAACAGTAATGCACCTACAAGTCCTACAACATCAGTTGCTTATTTCCGTATTTGAAATAAACCAATCCAACTGGTTTATTCAAGGTCATATTGTTATCACTATACTATCTTAAAAGCAAGTCAAGATTAAAAAAAAAAATATTATTCCGACGACATGTATTCTTCAACGACAGTGATATTGATTTCAACTACGAAGAGGCAGTCGAAAAATTTATTTTATAATAAAAACCTTTGATATAATTATGTCAAACCGATTTCGTAAATGTTATAAAAAAATGCACGAAACACAAAGTCATAAAAACACTTTCCCTTTGTAACCAGAAACGATAATTAACTCCCCGCTCCCGTCTTCCGCTATTTCTAATCCGACTAAGATTGAATACTGAACCGTAAAATTGTGGAGCAAGACAGGATGATTTTCGCGCCATCCAGACATAAAGATCGTAATTGTTGCGCATCGGCTGGAACTAACACGGGAGAAATGGAACAAGATTGAAGCTAAGAACGCAATAGAAACAAAACAGAGTAGCGTCATTAATAGTTAAAAAAACTTTACTATAATTTAATTTATGAAGCAGTTCTTCGTTACTGATTGTTCGAAATTGTTTTTGATCTCTTAGTTTTCTACCCTCTTACATAATAGAGATATTGGGCCTGCCCGCCACAAAATAAAAAAATAAAAAAATCCGCCTGTTCTAAAATTATACATAATAAAAAGATGCTTGAAATAGAGAACCTCTCATTTTTCTCGTCGGTTAAAACAGACTTTGCTAAATACTCACATAATGTAAAATAATCTAACGTCAAACTATTTTTAGAACCTTAATGATCGCGAAAATTTGAAACCTCGACATTTTTGCTTTAAACTGTCAAATTTTTCGCTGATGCCATTTCTTTAGCCAAAAATGGCGAATAGCGGTTGGGATAGAGAGTCTACTGTATTCAACTTTGTTATACTTAGAAGGATCGTGGAAAATAATTTAGACGGTAGAACAAAGAAGCGACAATGGAACAAAAGATTTTGTTTTCTGACGGAAGTCTGAACAAGGAATCGATTGGACGCACGGCCAGTTAGGGTGCGCTTGCTTCCTTGGGCTAACAAAAAATCACGGGGTAATGGGATTGAATTGATTTCTTTTGGTTCCGTTAGCTGGAAGTAACGAGATAGCTTACAATGGTTAAATCTGTTTTGAAACCAAACTAGATAAACACGAACAACTTAATTCCGATAGTAACAATTGCGAACAACAATTTTGAACTTTATAATTCCGAATGATTTTGATGATCGAAAATTAGAAATCCGATTATCGTAGGTCCTAATATAAAAAAACCCTATGTCATAATACTTTTGCCAACATACCTATATGTTATTACAATATTAAGTATCATGTGTATTGTCTTTGAACCTGTGTCTTATTGAACCACTGTTAACTGCTTTTCATTCTGGTATTCTTTCGTATTGTACATTATTGCTAAAAACGGCCGCTTTTGGCGTTAGCAACAAATTCGACTTTATAAACAACTAAATAAAAAGTTTACTGTTATTCAATAAATACTAGAGGTAATTTGCTAAATTCCTATTATTCCAGTTTTTTGAGAATAGCTTTTGTTTAGAAGTAATATAATAAATCAATTGAGGGCAGCACTTAGCTCACCTGATCCCCTTAATAACTAGTTTTTCTGTTTATTCTTCAAGAGTTTCAAGGGTGCGCTATACCTCGTATATCCAAGTGGGAGACACATATTGTTAATCCGTTTAAGCCTCGTCCATACATAACTGCTTAAATTGCATTAACTACGATGTCTTTTATGTAAGTTACTTAAAACGTAGGTACGCATTTAAATTTGTATCACCGTTTAAATAAGTTTACATATTTCTAGTTCATTGACTCAGGGTGCTTTATTACGACATAGCCAAATGGTAATAGTTTAACCCCTATATTTTTAACTATTACCATCCATTATCGTTACTTATGTTAAGTTTATAGTTCCGTTGTAATAAAAGGCTGCTCCCTAAGAGCAACGCACTTTTTACTGCAGTCAACATCGGCGGGACCCTAAAATCTTGATAATCGCTGTAAAATTTGGGTCTAACGGTTTTTAGGGTTCCGTACCCAAAGCGTAAAAACGGGACCCTATTACTAAGACTTCGCTGTCTGTCCGTCTGTCCGTCGCTCTGTCACCAGGCTGTATCTCAAGA
This sequence comes from Anania crocealis, assembly GCA_949315895.1. Taxonomy (NCBI): domain Eukaryota; kingdom Metazoa; phylum Arthropoda; class Insecta; order Lepidoptera; family Crambidae; genus Anania; species Anania crocealis. Next base: position 13,309,383 of record OX438862.1, read on the forward strand.
GCCGCGATAGCTAGACTGTTGAAATTTTCACAAATTATGTATTTTTGTTGCCGCAATAACAACAAATACTAAAAAAAAAATAAAATAAATATTTAAGGTGGGCTCCCATACAACAAACCCGTTTTTTTGGCCTTTTTGGTACGGAAGCCTTCGTGCGCGAGTCCGACTCGTACTTGGCCGGTTATTATATACAAAGATATAATATAGAATATAGATAACGAATGACCCAATTGCTGTAGTGGTGATTTGCACGGCCAACTACTAGGACCGGACTGGGATTAGAATCAAAAATTGATTAGAGAGGAAAACGATCTTTTCAAAATTGACCATGGCTTCTGTTGTGAGATAGCAGCCGTAAAGAAAATTTGCGATGGAAACCTGTGATAGGCGGCTTAGAAAACTTAGATTCTAGAAAATCATAGAAGGTCTGTCATACGATAAGATTTCTAATAAGATTAAAAATAGTTAGTAAAATTGTAAACGTTTGATAGTAGATGAATCTACTACCCATATATCATTATAAAATTGTTGTATAGGTAATAAGTTCGTATTTTCTTTCTAACCAGCATTCGAATATAACTTAACAAACTAACCCAATATCCCGAACAGAACTACATCTCTGACACTAAATTGAGAGAGACTCACGCGATCTAAGTAAAATGCACCGTCCCCAGAGCTTCTATCGGAATAAATATAGATAATGTTACATCGATAAAGAGCCGAGGTCTCAACCGTAGAGTGTGAGGCGACAATTTCACTAAATCGGGGGATAGGTGACGAGTGGCAACCTCACGATCGGCATCCCCTTAAATTTTTATATTCAGACGCTGATTTTACGTTTTCAAATTTCAAACGGCGATACGTGATCGGCGAGTAAAGTTTGTGCCGCCCAGACACTTCGTTTGGTATTAAAATTGCATGAAACAGGACTTCGACTCGTCCCCGGTCACGTCTAGTGGTCATGGACTGGATGTGCTTTTGATATAAGTTAGTAATGTCAAAACTTTATCAGTAGATATATTCTGAGAAATTTATATGACGTTAGGTTTTTTTATGCAAAAACTTTTTAACATTAATTTTGCTTTAATTGTTACAGGTAATTTCATATTAAAGGTGTCATTGATTGACACCTAACAAGTAAGTGACAAAAAACCAAAATAATTAGTTTTGCTACATTTTCTAAAGAACTATAAATTAAACAGATACATTATTAGGTGACTTATTTTCTGCATGTTTTTTTTGTATAGGTAGTTCGATTGGACCACATTTTATAATAAGGTTTTAAAACAAAGTATACAATTTTAAGTTATTTAACAAAAAAATGATTATATGTTTTGTATATCGCCAAATATGTCTATATATGTATACATTATCGGCACGCTATGATGCAGATCCGAACAGTCCGACTAAGCGCAGCATAATCTCCACGTTAGATTATTGCGAGCGAGTACCGAGCGCGTATCGGTGAGTTCGTGCAGGCCGCTCCACGGACGCCCTATCTGCGCGCCCGTAATCCGATAGTAATGAATAGAAAATAGTACGGGCAAGCCCCAGTTGGTGTTCCCGTGGAAAACGGACCGATGCACACGTTAGACAAATTTAAGCTAGTTAATAAATGTTTCGTTTGGTGCTGGCACATGGAGAATAGCACCACCCAAACAAGTACAGCCAAATGAAGATGAGCAGCAGCATCTTCTACCCATCATCAGAACTGCGCCCGCTACCCAAGCTAGTTGTTATGGCAAAGTCCTTTTGGAGAGACATGTATGTAACTATGTCCAGGAGTGAAATGTAGATGTTGTTGAATTAATTTTTCAACTGATTGTTATAGTATTGCTACTAAGTAGGTATCTGGTAAGTTTAATTGCAAGTAGTCATGTTAGCATCTCTTCTATTAATTGTCTTAAGAAATTGTTAATTCAGTATCAGGTTTCATTTTAGGGTTGTAGAACCAAAATTCGTTGTTGATTTCTGTCACGGTCACGGTTCTATATACCCATGAGTCTTCATGAACGCTGAAAAGAAACGTCGGGATAAATCACTTTTAAATTTTTTACCGTAGTCAACATTTAGGACAAAAAACAGTCTTAAGATGACTGGTACCGATACCTTACCTTTCTATATTTTTTTGTTCCATTAAAATTGATTTTTTCGTGCAAAACAAATCGATTTTTCTCCTACAACTTTGTGTGATCGGTAAGCTTAATTCCTAATAAGTACTCTTAGCGACAAAGTCACCTAGTGTACGGCCACACTAAGTGGGTGCGCGGGGCTGGCGTTATCGCGAGACATAATTCGGCCGCGTCGTCACGCGCGCAGACAGGCGGACTGCGAACCAACAACAATACAAATAGCCTACAGATAATGTTGCGTGCTGCAAATCAAACATTACTTATGTTCAATAAAACAATTAGTAAATCTTTTTTATTATAACGTAAAGTACGATTATTAATAAAATTGGCTATGCATCTACATTACACACGAACATAAACCATTTTTAAGTTTTAACTGGCGTCTGGCTATGATTACGCAGATGTTGCAAAATGAAAATGCAATTACATTAATGAAAGACAAAACACTGACCGCTAAAATTAATACAAATATCAAACATTTTTATATCATAAGTGCGTCGATTCGAATCGTTTCACATTATAACGAACATGATGGAATCAATTACAGAATCGTAAAACTCCTCGTAAAAACCACCACCGCTGAATATCAATTTCTTTGTAATTAAAAATGAAAGGATTTATAATATTTTCTTGGAAATTACACAAGTGAAACCGGCGAATTATCCCTCCCTGCCCAGTTCTTTTACGAGGCAATTAATAAACAATTCACTTTAGTATACTTCAAATAAAGCTCTTATTACGAAACAATAATCCAAGTCGTTTTGAAATTATAGACATTGAACTGTAGAAATATAAATTCAAGTTACGATCGTCTAAAATGATAGGTTGGGAAATATTTGCTATTTTAAATTTATGCTCCGGCGCACTTATTATTTGTTTACTTAATAAGCTCACTTTACCATGGACTGCTAACAGGTAATATGTTATGATATTTTTTAAAATAATTTCATGTTTGGAAATGCATTTATGATTACTAACTTGGGTCTCGGGTTCGTTTTATCCGAAACCTATATATTTTTCACTTTAGTTTTTTATATTGTGATATGAGTGATTAAAATATGTTTTCTTATTTAGATGGTATTGCCATACATACCTTTAGTATGATAATAAAGCATATCATTAGTGGAATTACCCGGCTGTGTAATGCACCATTTTTTTTTACTATAAGATTTCTTGTTTTTGTGGCAAAATTTGTTTAAGGCACAATCTACTACGTGAAATTAGAAATGTTTCCAACGTAACGTAATTAATGTTTGGCAAGAATAGTGTTTATTTAATCTGTAACATAATCCAGTTAATTAATACACTCATGACCAAGGTCCTAGCCTGCATGTGCTCGTATGTCTTAGACCCACCTAAATCCAGCCCATTTATAACTTAGGTACTGCGTCCAAAGGCGACTTCTGCACGCGTGCTCGAAAAAAATACTATTCACCATGGAACAAACAAATTTGTCATGAATCGGACCTAATTGAGCATTAGGTTATGAGATGGGAGTGAAATGGTTAAATGCATCACCATTTGCATAGAATAAATTGGTCAAAATAATTACGGTAGCATAAAATAATCATGAACTACCTTATATGACTAAAAGTTTACCTATTAACAGCTTCTATGTCCGTCGACTTGTACTGTCTAAAAGGATTTTAATTATAATCCCAGTTTTTCTCCCCATAAGGCACCGTATCGGCGATCTATACCTCGACTGGCGTACAACGCGTCCGCGCGACTACGTCCGAACGTCTGCGTCGTTCATAAATCTTGTTAATGAGAGACGCTGATCGCGGACGGGATTAGATCGAGGACTAAGTGATAGGGGGATGCTCTCGAAGTTTCAAGGGTATACTGAAAATTAAACATTCTCAACATTTTACCACTTTCTTATTGCATTTTATCCCGTGATCTGATAATGGTAATGTAAGTACTGCTTGTAACGAGACAAGTTATCATCACACGACGGTGTTGCCACCTCCAAGGTTTGGTTAGATATTCAGGCAATCAATGCAGCACTGTTATTTTTTGTTTTGTCTCAGTTCCGTGTGTTTGTGGTTCTTTTGTTGTTTCTGATTACCACAAAACAAGTCTTTTGATAGTGACTTACTGCGAGATTATGGAATTAATACAATGTATGTGATGATTTTTACGTATATTTATTTATTTATCTATCTTTTGAAGCAGTCTGCAACTCTGTAAAAAAACCTACCTAAAAAAAAAGACGTGTGGCACTCGGAGACTGCCGCGGTGAAGCTATTGCATAGCATTTTTTATCAACTTATGCAATTATAAAACTAAAAAGTATCACCGCTGTGCCGGTCGGAGTGGGGGGTGTTAGGTTATTTTCGTTACGGAATTTCTGAATTCGGTCTCCACGCTCAAGGCCCGGGATAGAAGCTATGCAATAGCTTAAAAGATTAATTATGTTTTTTAATACAGATTAATATCATTTTATTATCATAGGATATCATAAAATGAAAGAGTTACAATAGAAATACAAATCATCTATAACAATGACGTGATATCTAATCATGAAAATGATGTTAAAAATAAGAGTAAATAAAAACAAAATTTAAATTTACCCTTAAACAATAAGTATCTCATTTATCTTTTATTTAAATGTACTATCTTTTAACCGAGACCAAGCTAAACCAGCTATCTAACTGTCCCCCTTTGAGTAATTGGTTAATTACATACTAAATGATAGACAGTTATATATATGACATAGGATATTTAGATTTAATGATTAATAATATGCCTTAAATGTAATTCAAGTAAATAGAATAGCATCGCACCTTTTTGTCCTATTGGTGTCGTTAGAGTCTTCTGATAGAAGACTGCTAGAAAAAGAGCAGCAGCCAAGCGTGGTGATTAAGGCAAAATCCTTTATTTTTAACCTAAGTTCATGAGTCGACTGATTTGGATTTGCAGATTATGATATTTCAAATAATATACTTTATCCAGCCATACAATTTTATAAGAATAAAGAATCGTATAAGTATCAACTAGAAGAGAAGCATACAAGAGCGAAGAAATAAACATATTTTAATCGTATTGATAGTTACTTAAACCCTCGAACGCAGTGTTTCAAACAAATAAACACAGTTTCTACTTTATTACTTGAGTTAGAAGCATCTACTGACATCCGTGTAGTTTGCAGTTCTATTTGACTAAGTTTTGTTTGTGTTCAACTAGAGCAGGAACTAAAACGTCGGCTATCTTATCTGATTCGTTTTATAAGCTTGTGAAAATATGGGTTTCATTTCCTGGAGATAAACATTGTTTTCATTTAGCATGGTCGTGTATATTCGTGTATACAGCTAGCCGACTTCGATATTAGCCGCGTTAGTATTTCCGAATATATATACCTAAATAGTTTTTAAACTGTTTTAAGAAATTGTATTGCTAGTTTAAGTTAAAACTAAGATTCCTTGAAAAAAAAACAATTTGGCTGCCTTACGTATGTATCAAACCGGCAATCTTCCACTTACGGGCGGCTGGTCTAACAGCAATCAGCATAAAGCCTGTATACACGTTGAAATTTTAGCAACCTTCCAAATTTTAATATAACAATCTGCGAGACAAAAAACAAATGACGTATTTTTTCTTTTGGTATAGCCCCGTACAAAATGTCAAGATAAAGCACTTGGAAAATGTCCGCCAAAAATGTAAATATTTTGATATGGCCTCCTAGCAACACTTTTTTACGCTATTCGCATCTCATTCATTCATTACGATTCTATTCATTAGTTTTTTAATTTCCCTTCATACCTTAAAAGGTTTAGGACCGTAAAAATTGAAAACTATGTTGCCAGTAATATTTTCGGGTGAACATTTGATCTAAATTTTTTACTACATAAATGGGCTCTAAATACGATGATGAACGCGTATAAAATTTTTGAAGATGATGAAAAGTATATTACCTGTATATTAATAATGATGTTTTGCTAAACCAATGGTTAGAGCAGTCTCAAGTTACTAAGTCCAAGTTTATGGGTTGAGTTAGAGCTACCTAAGGCAGTCGACACTTTTATTCAAGAGATTATATTTTTAAATTATCTAAACTGTTTTGTGCAATTGTATTGTTTTCAGTCTATCAAATATTTAGACGATCAGATCGCGAGCGTCTTACAACATTAGCCCGCCAATATATTGCATAATGAAATCGGCCGTTCAGAACGATGAAACGGGATAAACCTTACTCACGCAGTAAATACAGTGGAACTTTATTCAGACAACACGCGGGGTACCAAGCCTACAAATACGATGTCAGGTGAACTAAAGGCGCTTAATTCGAGCGAGTAGGCAGGCCAAGTAATCCAGCTTAGGGCGTGGGGGATTACCCGTGAGCGCCTAATGCTTCGTTCGAAGGTAACACCACCGTTATTTGATCCAAGAGTTTCGGTTGCAAATTACCGGAGTACACTGGGTGAGTATGTTTACACCGTAGACCACATAACGCCGGATCAATGTTATTCCTAATTTTTTAAGTTTACATGTATAAACTGACACATTGCACTGGTTTTCAAGGGCAGGGGTGCTCCTAGGTCCCGGGTTCGATTCCCGGACAGGCCAATATGGAAAAAGTGTGTTTGTGGTATCTTCGTTGTTTCTGATTTCCAAAATACGAGTCCTTTGAATAGCTATTCACTTTAGGATCAGAACAATGTTGTATTGTCACATTAATTATTTATTTATCATAAAAACAACATTACTCGTATTTTAAGTTGGTAGGTACTCTAACTAAAATTGAGTTCTTGGCACCGACTTAAACAGATAAATTACTTCTTGTTGTCTATCTTTTTTTTTGCGCCATTATTTTTCAACCTACATGTAAAAAAATATGTTAACACTGAATTCTAGGACTAGTAACAAACCAATTTTCTTATTAATAGAGAGAAATATAGGGGCTAAGTTATACTGCGTCGTTAATATTATTCGTCGTTGATAAATTATAACTCACTAGTTCGCTTGTTTTTTTTAGCACATTTAAAATGTTAACAAAACACTTTACTCATATTACAAAGTACAAACGAGTATATTAAACATTCTGCGATATGCTGTGCTGATTTGTAAGGCTGCACATAGTCTGTGACAATGCGACATTGCGTGATGGGCCGTGTGTCTAAAGACAGTACCGTTATCAATGGTGTCGCCGATAAAAAGTGCATTCGTAAGGTCACCTCACGCGGAGGCTGTGCTTTTTACCCGACTACGGCAGAGCCAACAGGAAGGGTAATGTTTTGCAGTCTATGTATATTATGTACGTGGGTAACAATGAAAATGTTTAGAACTGGCCAGTTAGAAACATTGCTAATGAAAACTTTTTTTGAATTTCAATTTTAGAACTCTTTGGTAACCTAATGTCTTTGGTATCTCGGGTAATATATTGCATTCATTTGTCATTTGTTTTTGTAAATTGGCGGCGAATCTAAAACGTGAAAATGAACCCAACGCGAGAAAATTTTCGGTCAATGATTTATTATGACTTTCGTTGTGGGCTTACTCAACAACAAAGCTATGGTAGGCTGCGATTAGCATTTCTTAATGAAGCCCCATCTCGTGCCACTATTTACAATTGGTTTAACGAGTTTAAGCGTGGACGTAGCAATCTCAATCTCAAAAAAAGGAGACTATCTGAGGAAAGGAGACATCTTTAACAGCGACTACTGAAGATAATATCAGTGCTGTGCGACGCATGATAGAGGAAGATAAGAGAGTGACCTACCAGCAGACACGGGCAAGCCTAGGCATTGGTATGAGTCAAGTTTAGGCGTCAGGAAGCTTTGTACCAGATGGATTCCTCCCCATACTTTAACCAGCAACACCTTCGCATGGACTGGTGTCGCCAAATGTTAGATAAGTTCAACGGCGGTGACTCAAATACTGTATTTGACATCGTCACAGGTGATGAAAGCTGGATATACTGCTACCAACCCGAAACCAAAAGACAATCAGCTCAGTGGGTGTTTCCTTTCGAGGATCGGTCAATTAAGGTAAAGAAAGGAAGAAGTCAAGGAAAAAGACTATTGACTCATTCTTTGGTCGGAAAGGTAATTGCGCGACAGTTGTGCTAGAAGCTAGAAGGACAGTTACTGCAGACTGGTATCTCAATCCCTGTTTGCCTGTTGTCTTGGAAAAAATTCGACAGCAGCGCCCTCGAAGCAAGATCCTCCTTCACCACGACAATGCTTCAGCACACTCCGCAGAACGGACTGTTGAATATTTGACTATGGCAGGGATCGAGATAATGAGTCAGTCGCCATACAGTCCTGGGGCCTAATTCGCGTAACCGAATCGCAGTTCGATCGTGATTGAATTGGACGATTTTGATATTTAGCCCATACTAGAACTGTCAAAAACCTGTCGTTCAATCACGATTATGATACGACTCGGTTACGCGAATTAGGGGCCTGACCTGGCGCCCTGCGACTTTCATTTATTCCCAAGAACTAGTGATAAAATTTGAGGTATTCGCTTTACGGGCCCTGAAGATACGGTGAAACTGTACGAAAATGCCATGGAAGAGACCCCTAAGGAAGAATGGGCCCACTGCTTTTCTCAGTAGTTCCATCGAATGCGACGATGTGTAGAGAGGAACGGAGATTAAAAACAATAAAAGTATTAGCAAATTTCTACATTAAGCCGTTTTTCATTTTCTAAACATTTTCAGTTTTTAGGTATGTGGGTATTAATGTGGGTTCCACGTTTGCGGCTAAATACCGAGCCGGGCCGATTATGGTGAATACGATATCAATCGATTCCTTAGTCCGGGTGAATTAGGCTATCTTTTGTGAAAAAAAAGCTACTTAGCGATTGCTACAACAATACATTTGGGGACTTTAAAAAAGAAGTTTGCAGTCATAACGTGGGGGACATGACACGTGTGAGAGTACAAAAATATTTAAATAATATAACAAATATACAGGGTGACTTTGAAATCATTGCATTTTCGTAGTCATCATCACTATTTATTTTGTTTAAATTTTAAATTTGCTTTTGTTATAATTCGTGTTCTAAAAATAATTTTAACATAAATAATTACATCACATATTAAATAATATAGTAATTACCTAATACTTTGTCTAGATTACTCAGATAATGTCACTTATGCCTTAATAACAACTAATCAACATTCCTTGTTGTTAAATCAATACGACTTCCCATAAGAAGTTACTTACACCTTCGAACTAAACCTACATATTCTTTCATCGCCGTCGTCCTTATTTTATTGTCGCTCCCTTTTCACTGGTTACTAAGTGACTTGGCGAAAAGTAAAAAGCCCATAAGTGGCAATTCGCATAATGCTAAAGTGATGAAGACATAAAAAGCCGACGCGTTTATTGTCATCGAAAATGCTTAGCGGCGCAAATACTTGATTTTTTTAGAGTGGGAGCATCGTTTAATTTGACGCCCATATCTCGGCCACCTTATATGTATCCGACAGCAACACGGCGGCCAACAAGCCATTGTTTGCAAATCACAACATAAGCCGTGCACTTTCCCAGCTAAAACGTAAGACAGGGAAGCAGTATTATAGGTGAGGCTGGAGGGAAGAGGTGAGAATGCGTCGACTTTGTAGCGCGTTCGATCTCATCGCGCTGTTAGATGTCAAATTTTATCTGCCAATTTAATAATGCACCCCATACGTGAATCGAACGGAGGCTGGTTTGTACCAGTTTTTTAGTTGGATCGAGCGACATTTATTGCGTCTATGAAAAACTGAGACTTAAACTGAATGTAATGAGGGTCCGCCGCGGGAGTGAGGCGCGTGAGATGCTGCAGTTTTTGCCGGGAGGCCCGAGGCGTGCCAGTGTTTTGTTGTCCTCTACTAAATTTGATGCATCGTGATTTAGTCACTGAGCGAATTCATTTCGAAACTCGTGTATCCTGTCAAAAGCTAAATGTTGTATTAGTTAAGATCTGTATTTTCATGTTTTTCTTCGTTGACTGTCTCATCTTTGTTACGAGGCTATGAGCAACATCAAAGTCACTGTATATTGCGTTGGTTTTTTCATAGCTTAGAACTATTTTTACGAATATGTAAATCAAAGCTGATAAAACACGCCTTTATTAAATTTTGACTTCATTACTTATAGTAAAATCTCATTCTTGAAGTCACAACTTTATATTCAAAGAAAGTGTCAGAGTGTCAGCTTTTGTAACTGATAAAAAAACCCATGATAGAAACGGTAGCTAGGAAATAAAAGCTCCTGTACGAGAGCTGTCACATTTTCACGGGATAAACGCAGCGATCCGCCCAGTCCAGCGACCAAATCAGAGCCGACGATCTCCAAGGGAACATTTACAAATACTTAACTGTTACGACATTGATCCGATGTTTGCACTTTGTTGTAGAGTTGTTGGAATGACAACTAAGTAAATAAAATTTATTATTAGGATTTATAAAGATCAGTTAATCCACTAATTAGTCATCACATCATTACATTTGAGGTTAATATGCAATCGAAGTTGTTTTATTAAATTTTTTAAAAAGTCTTAAGCTGTTGGCAAAAAACCTTAGGCTTTGTTTCCATGGAAAATTAGCCAATCACAGAATTTGAAATCTGCGAATCGTTAAGATTTCGAGAGTATAATATCACTTTAATGCAGCAAATGTGGTTAAAGTTACACACATTTAACCGAAGCGATTGGAATGCGAGATTAAGAGACATATAGGGGCAATCACTGTAAAGTAAGTAAAGTAACAGCCTATAATCATCCCACTGCAGGGAAAAGGCCTCCATCATTGAATTCAAGTTACCACAGCAATGATGGGTGTACTGGCATAATCACCACGCTTGCCAAATGCGGGTTGGCGATCACAAACCCGAACAACGTTCGAAAATTCGAAACTTTTTTTGTTGCCCGACCCGGGATTCGAACCTGGGACCCCGAGATCTGGCCCGGTATTTAAACCACTAGACCAACGGGGCGTTCACTGTGATTGGTCTATTTACGTTCCGCTCCTCACCACTTCCCTTAGCTCGGCATTACTGGAAACTTTTAAAGCGACCTTGGATTTTGCGAAGGCGGGCCTGAGCGCGACTGGACCGTGATGAATGGTATTACCTACGATGCGAGCGCGTCCTAATCGGGTCGTCGCGTTGAAGTATCCTTTTTGGATCTCGGATCTCACTCCGGACAGCCGGATTGCGTCTCGCCGTCCGCCGGACTTCCGGCGACGGCTGCCAGGATTATCAACACGTATCCCGGCATAGTTTTTTTCCTTAATAGGTAATAAGTTTTGTTTGCGATGTCTTTGTTTTCGCAACAATATCGAAGCTTGCGATAGAAAGTTATAAGAGTAATATACTCGTAGCATCGGACAATAAAGCAAAAATCGTACAGTACTTACAATTCGTAGGGCTCAACGACACCTAGCACAAAAACGTATTTAATGTTCTCTTATTATGACGGTTTTGATTATATTATGTGGTTTTGCTTTAGAAGTAAAATGTATACGCTCGACATTTAAAGATACCTATTGTGAGTAGCGGTGAGCTGCTGAATGGTTCAGGATTTGTTTTGTCACACAGAAAAACACTCTTTATTGCACACAATAAAATATAACTACTGCGTGACGCTTTCCTAGGGCATTGTGTTGTAAGCTTAAAATAGAATACAGCATCACCCCTTCTCATCCTACTTATGTTTTTTTATTTACAAACAATGGGCTTGCTCTTGACTACATACTTAACTCTACGATTAAGAAGAAGCCTAAGATAAAGCGAGCTTACCCAGAGGTACTGGTTCTCCCACACACCAACGGAACACAGAAAAACTGTTTGGCGCTGGACTCCGGCAGGAGGGTGGTAGCATCCAGGCGGTCTCTTACGAAGCCTACCTTGGTTAGAAAACCAAAGATGCCGTTGCCCAGGGTGGACCACTAAGAGGTAGATGTTTGTAGTAAGCGGTTACTAAGGAGTACGGCGGTTCTTCTGCCTAGAAAAAGACGGGTAGCCGCGTCTTTTCTCCATCATTGGCCAAACCATATTGTCCAGTTGGAGAATATCGAGACTGATGATGGTAAAGATGACACTGAATTAAAAAAAAACATATTGAAAGACATCAATTCAGATGTTCTTATTGAAGCTGCATTCTCTTCCAAAACACTTTTAGACAAAGACCGAGGAGAGTGAAATTAAATTTGATGATGTGAAAATTACAGTCAATAGAACAAAAGTCAATTAATTACCATCAATCAAATAAATTAATTTAAATGAATAACAATTCCCTAATTCGGTATTCTAGCAATCACTCATTACTATTATACAAAAATTAAGTAAATGTACAAAGTTCCCGTTAAAACACCAAATTCAATGCGGGAGGACAAAGCTGGCAGTAAAAGTAAATAATATGATGTTTTTTTTTTATCTGTCTAAAATATTTTTTAATCTATATGCTCATCCTAAAAGCTGTACCTACTCGCTTTTGTTGTGCTTCCCTAATTGATTTAACTTGTCGAAGGCGAACGTTGACACGCTCAATGCCAACAAAAACATACTATCCGAATAATTTCGGTCTACACGATTGCTACCGAGCCGTGCATATTTGTTTTGCTAAGTACTCCGACCGCGGTACAGTTGGTACTAGTGATGTAATAAGCTCCAGTTTGATGGGATGTCGTGTCATGCGGTGGCGGCACATAAAAGGAAAAACAACAGCATCTTCTCTCCGCTGCACTGTTGGCTAAACTGTGATCGCCTAACTGCCTGCCAATCGTTGAGGTTATGGCAAAACTTTTCTTCGGAAGAGGCTTTTGTCAAGCCGTAATGATAGGATGCCGAACTAAATTTTGAGCTAGCCTGTGATGGCTTTTTTTTTGTTTGGGACTGATTTAAAATTTGTTACTTATTTCATAATCTTTATCGTTTTAATAAAAATGAGAAAATGAAACCAAAATGTCTTTTTTACGATGCATCCATAAAACAAACAAACATCGAAATTAAAGTCTTTTACAATAGATATATATTTTTGGTTTACTGTATGTATATGAATTTCTTTCTTTTTCCATTTCATTCGTTCATCATATTCATTTCATTTTTTTGCCACTGAAAAAGTTGATCTGTACAGATATGTATTATCGTAATAATAGAGGATGCTGTGCTATTTTCTTAAACGCTTATTATGATGCTATTAGGTACTTTATAACCATGTTTCATACACGTACGGCATACTACTCACAGACTAAACCGTTAAATCGATTGGACAAATCGAATCGATCGTGTTATCGATAACTTTACCTCACTATGCTAGTGATCGTACGTGCTTTTGCCGCGGTCTCTTTGCCGATTAATAAAGTGGTAGGCTTTTTGCCCATATTTCTAACACACACCAGCGTATTACCAAGGCATAAGAGTCAAATTACAAAAACAGCAAGGGTTAGATGACATTGTTTAGAGACGTCGCCAGGGTTTTTGTTGTCGCACGGGTGAGAAAGTGTATTGGACTGTAGTAGTACTTGTATTACCCTGATTATTTGGATAAGGAAACTTTCGCCCTTTTATCAATTTATTTTGGGGTAGTTATGCATTTTGTCAAGTAGATTTGTAGTCATAGTGACTGTATTATTTTTTATTTTTTTATTTATATATGGATTGATGAATGAAAGAGATTTTCCGTCATTATAGTTTTTAACCAACGCTTGGCACAATGTTACACAAATTAGTTTGATGTGGATAATCATTATATTAAAACAACAAGCACCTATGTTGTTGTAACCTAAACGGTATGATATTATTATTGTTCGGGCAATGTTTTGATTAATTATCTCGATTCAAGCTCATTAAGTTCCCTATATGAAGGAATAACAACTATGAAATTGGACACAATATCATAGTAAATGTACTTAATAATCACTTTCAAGTCAATGTTTCCAGATATTTGAAATTCTTAAATAATGTTGAAAAAAATAACACATTTACTGATATCTCTCATTAGCAACAGTTAACGAATATGTTATATATTTTTTTTAGATAAGGACGATAAATCGAACTCCAAAATAGGTCCTGCAGTGCAGTTCAAATAACTTCCTTTCCAAAATTATTACATTACTGCATCGAAGAGAGATTAGTAATCGAGCAAGAAAACTGGTGGGAAATAAATCATCCTTGGACTATCTTGCATAATCTCGTCCAGCCTTCAGAAGTTGTAGGATGGACGTCGCGTCGCCGCGCAAATTAGCGAGTGCGCGAAGCGATAGCGCTGTTTGTTTAAACAGTACAAGCACACGTCATAAGCTGAAAGCGAATCATTTATATAAATCACAAATAAAGAAATAGGTATTGTATTGAAAAGACGGCAATGCGAGTAGACTTTTTAGAGTAAGCCAATTGCGAGCTAACCACTTGTCAAGCGTGGCGATTACGACAATAATATTTTTTTAAGGCTTTTACCGACCATGGGCTGATTATGAGGAGGATTTTTTTTGTTTAATGAGGTAGATTTAAAAACTACTTCTTATCGTCTGATAATCTTTATAGGATAATCTGGTGTTTCCAAATCGCCTATAGTGTAACAGGTTTCTGACGTGACTTGTCCTTGCGGATTCCATATTGCGTCAGAATCTGGGACTAACGGTTATAACCGAAGCACGATTTTTAAATTTAGAAATCATTTTTTTTTCTGATTAAATTGACCGGTAATTAAGTCAGGGAGGGAGGAGTCTTGTGCAGTGGGAGGAACACCGAACAACTACGCCAAACTACTCGTAAACTATTAAAAAAAAAATTACAGCTTGAGAATGCGCTGAAGTATCGTTGTAATATTTTGTAATGTGTGTAGTTATTTATACCGCAACCTCTGTGGCTTTAAGATGTGAGCTTTGTAAAGATCCTAAGAGTAGCCCTACGCCCAGCAGATGATTGTAAAGCGTCTGCCTGCACGGAGACAAAGATATCTTTGCAGCAGCTTCTCTACTCTTAATTATTTATGTCAACATACAAAACGGCACCGCTTATCGCTTAAGCTGCTGATTAACACAAGAGCACCGTGGCCGCGCATCTCCCGCTCTAATTATAAACATCCACCCCACAAAGCCTTACTTACCCGGTTCCCGCCGACTCTAATAGCCATTTGGCTCAATGTGAAAGCTGAACTTTGATCCTGAATATTTTTCACTTGAAAGTTAAATTGCGTCACGTTTGAACTTGATATTATTAAATATATTAAAAAGTCCATTGTGTTAGGACTTTAAAGTTAAGATAATCTTTGTTAAAGATTCGGAGACCTACTATGGACACTCTGTGCGACCGACAGACAAACACGGCAAGCAATATTTATTTATACTGCAATAATCTTTATCGACGGAGAATTCACTTCATTTAGGACATTTGTGATGATAAGGTTGTATTGCTAAAAATATTAGCATTGCTAAACAAAGAACAATGGGCACAAACAAGCATTCGGCTAATAATCGACCGACTGCGTTCGTTACTGACTCGTACCAGTTTCGCTACGTTACTCCTATCACTTCCTAGTATTATCGGTTCGCAACGCAGTCGCAGTCTGGAAAGAACAGTTATGTCAACGATGATTCATTTTTGTACCTATTACTATTATCTCAAGCTAACTACCATCGTACAGTACTTACGAATTTTAAGATTCCTGATGTGGTGTTCCAGATTTTTGACATCTGGTTTAAAAACATTTTTTCGGATAGGTAATAATAACACGAAATAAAACGTTAATAATCTTACTAATATTATACATTCAAAGGCTAAACGGATCTAGGTGAAATTTGGCACAGATATAGATTCTAGGATGGAATAATATTAATAGTTTAAATAGTAATATTAATAATATTAATAGTATTAATATATTTCTACTTCACTTTGTGTGGGGTGTGCTAAAACGTCAGCGTTGACTGATAGCATTTAATTCAAGAGTGTCATTTATTACCATAATGCTCTGATAATTGGTCTTTTATGTGCGTATATTTATTTGATTACAAAATTTATTATAGCGTTATAAGAGCCTGTTTTGCTGTAACAGTCGAAAACCGCCTGTATTATTTGAGCTATTACTCAGTGAAAACTAGCCCTTAACTAATGTCTCCTTTTGTGACCGCAACTCAGGGCCGGTTTAATCAGTTGTTTATATTATTACCGGAGACCGCGCGATTTAATCGTCGGTTTACCGTTTCTCATTGTATCTCGTTGAAGATTTTCCACGGTCACATGAGCTGGGGTCAACATTTATTTAATAGTTATCTAAATATTCTGGGATTAGAAAAAGTTGACATAAATGTCAGTAATAAATTTTATGCTAATCGCCTGTGGTTTAAAACTCGCATTTATTTTAAACTTGTACAATTATTTAAAAGTATGATACACTCATGATACGTTATTGTTGAAACGCTGTATTTTATATAGCTCAATCAAAAAGCTATGGACTCCATTTTGATGACCTACCACCAAAACCATCATGCATTTCACAGGAATTGTTGTTTACTCAAAGGGTAGTAGAACGTAAGATGGCGATCTGGACTCTTAAGTTACTCTTTGAATGGGAAAACCAAAAGACAATTATTATCTTTAGAAAACGAGATAAATTCGACATTTTAATGTTTCAAATACCATATACACAGCACCACATAAATAGGCCACATACATAACCACTGCTAGTTATAGCATTTAACGAACGAGAACTGCGTAATAATTAACACTCTTGCCCTGGTTGGCTATTGTAGTTTGAAGTTTGAACCATGGTAGAGAAAAGACAATGATGCCCGTATTCTTTGATTGGTACTCCTTTCGTAGCCACTAACGACGCACGATACCCCCTGGACGGGAAAAGGTGGTGCCATTTTATTTTAAGGGTATTATAGAAGAATAAAAGAAACGCCAATAAAATCACAATTTATTGGTTTAATGTCTAGAAATAGTCATGTAGACATTACCTACTTACCATAAAGATCGAAAGACAACTCTATACTCTATCTAACTCAATCGTCTATGTAAATTGTTGATTTGTTTACATTTTTCCAAAATTCTTTCGTAAAATAAAGCTGGTGTATATTATTTCAATTTACGATTTCATATTTTCTATGAATACCAAAACTAATATCGTATGCGAATACACGAAAAAGAGAATTCGTTCGTTTTTTAATTGACTCAAATGGATGGCTTCACTAATATACATACCTGTGCATTCATATTTTGTGCTTTTTTGATTCCAAAAATATTCAGGTAAAATTTGCGCTATGTTTCATTTTGCACGAACACTGCATTGAAACTCCCCTCGGCCCAGAGAGAGTTAAGGTTCGAGTTTAACAATGTACCATTTCTTTATTGAAGTTTGGTCTCCTTCCAAACATCGGAGGGGCCCGATCAAATTGAATATTGAACACCGTTGGGCCCCAGGGCAGATTGTACTCCGTAATCCAACACTGGTCGTGGTTATGTGCTTTGTATAACGAGTATACTCGACTGAACTGAAACTACGAGTCGATTGCTGTACCTAACCTATTATCTTGTTAGTGTAAGTCCTAAGCTGTCATGCTAGGGTCCACTTGTCATAACGCATTACGGGATTAAGACGTAATTTTGTCTCTGTTAGTATTATACAAACTGACAAGAATAGAAACAATGTGTAGTAACGTGTTAGTGGGATGTGACATGATGACATTCAATTTACTAAAACTAAAATAAGCATAAACCTAGAATTTGTTACACGTCTTATGAAAAAATTATAAATTCGATGGATGTGAATCAATCACTCGAGAACTGCTGCAGATTAAAAACTGGAATAGCACATAAACTCCTTTTATCCCAAAAAAACGGTACAGTTCTCGTAAGTTTGTGGTCACTCATGGGCAATCGCTAGTATGTAAGACAATCATTTTTTTAAATTTCATAAAGTGTCTTAAGTACTCTATTTAAAGGGCGCATAATTTCGTTCTATAAATACATATAATTTACTCTCATATAAATTGTGACATATTTAGCGGGGACTAAAGTAACTCACTTATGGCACCCTATTTTGACATACTTACCTACCTATTGCCACACATCAGAATATACTAAGATAGTTAATCTAACAATGTTAGTTACCTTACTCCTCCAAAACGGCCTTACTGATTTTTACCAAATTTTATATGTATATTCATTCAGTAGGTCTGAGAATCGGCTACTATCTATTTTTCATACGCCTAAGTGCTTATCACTTGTTCACCCTTAACATTTTTAAGCTATTGCATAGCTTCTATCGCGGGCCTTGAGCGTGGAGACCGAATCCGGCAGTCTCCGAGTGCCACACGTCTTTTTTTTAATTTTTGGACAATTTTTTTTGTTTTTATTTTTCTATAATGTGGCATTAAAAAATATGTACATACAACCCTAAATTTTCACCCTTTTATAACCAACCCCTATTTTTTAATAGCCATTTTAGTAATTTAATTATTTTTATGGCAAAACAACGTTTGCCGGGTCATCTAGTATGTTTATACTTTTAGACTGTATAACTATGGCGCTAACAATGATATTTTATAGTACGCTAATAATACAATTAAAAGAAATAATCTATTAGCATTGAAATAGAGATATTAGGGTGCAAGAATATAGATGTATCAATCGGTAGACATATATCATGTTATTATATTCCACGATAAATAAGAATGTATTTATTTATAAAGTAAAAAAGTAAGTAATATAGCCTATAATTATCCCACTGCAGGGAAAAGGCATCCATCATTGAATTCAAGTTACCACAGCAATGATGGGTGCTGGCTTAATCACCACGTTTGCGGGTTGGTGATCAGTGATCACAAACCCGAGCGATGTTCGAAAATTCGAAACTTTTTCATGCTCGACCCGGGGATCGAACCCGGGACCCCGAGATCTTGGCCCGGTATTTAAACCACTAGACCAACGGGGCGTTTTTAATTTATTTATAAATATTATTTATTTATTCCCCTTTTTATTCGCCAAGACAATTCATTATTTTAAAAACCATTTTAAGTGTGCAAAAATCATTTCATAATTTAGACTGAGAACATATTTATCTTAAGATAATAAAGGCGTTTTATAATTACTGGCTGAGATGATTATAATGACTCATTAAAAGACGTATGTGGAATCATTACCATTGATGCTGATTACACATTTGTCTTTTTATAATGACTATAAAACAACACAGATATTGTAAAATGTTCGATACCTAGCCTAGCTACCTGAAGTAGAAATATGACATCCAAATAGATAGAATGCTATACACCAGTCTGGGCTGACAGGGAATTTGTGTAGAGCCTCTGATATTTGCTTAGGATTAAGAGATCCGGCTGTGCGTAGAGTTAAACGATAAACAAAAGCTGTTTCGCCACAAACTGGTGTTTGTTTAATTGTACATGCATGATAACGGTGACGTCACGGGAAGGGTCGCGGCTTAATGTTCAAAGGGAGGTAAGAAAGTTGAGCTGGTGCGGTTAGAGCCCTAATGACAATAGGATAGGTGCCCGCTACTAGCTGATATATGCTTTTGATATGTTGAACCGGGTCATTGTTGTTTCGTTACGCTCATACGATGAAGTTTGATATAAAGTTTTAAGTTGTGAACTCATTTCAGGATTGGATTTTTCGGTTGCGTACTTACTTTTTAATAGCTTAGCAACATTGAGATCTGACCTGATAATGAAGTCATTGAAACGTTTTGGGTTCTTATTAATCTACAAAAAAAGAGGCTCTCATTTGGACTGATCCAAGACCCGAAGCGAATCCGACCGAATCTGGCAATAAGAGTTTCGAATTTTCAAACATAGCTCGGCGTTAAGCCTTTAGCAAGCGTGATGGTTATGTCTATAACCCATCATTGCAGTGGTAACTTGAATTCAATATTGGAGGCCTTTACCCTGCACAGGGATGATTACAGGCCGTAACTTTACTTAGGTTCTCGAGGCTGATGATGAGGTATATCACGCGTGTCAGTTGAAGATGAGACGTTGTATTACTCTTCTGTCTACTGGGTCAATATATGAAACCTCTCGACTTATCTAAAAGTATGCAATCGCTCGCAATTGCAACTTCACCGAGCAATACTCTTAATTAGTGCACCTAGCGATAATGCAGACGTCGCGTCTACAACCACATTCCGCTGACGGTGATAGCCGTGATAAGCTTGCCTTATACGACGAGGCGAGAATGGTAATTGTTTGTCTTACAGTTATCAACGACGGATTTCAAGTATGTATCGCATTTAAGACCGTTGCGATAGTGTGAACGGAAATTAGCATAGACTTTATTACACTAGGCTTGAGAAGAGTTCGACGAAATTTTACTCGAGTATCTTGTTTAATTTCGATAAAATGACTTGTGTTGCTCATAAAAAGTAAAGTAAAGGCCCTCTACCAATCCCGCTGCAGGGAAAAGGTCTCCATCATTATTTTACACACTTTCTCTATTAAACCGTTCGATACTCAGTAAAAATATCGGTGGCAGAATACAACAGTAATGGAAATCGGACAGAAAAAAATTAATTTGTTAATTTATTTACTTTCAGAAATAGAAGAAAACACTCGTTTGAATTGGAATTTTCTGATAAAAATCAGCCTTATAATGTCAGACTAACCTTACTTGACTTTTTGAAAATGTTTAATAACGTGGACAGCAACTTCTTCAGAATTCATAGTTAAAGTGATGCCAAAGTTAAGATTTTGATTATTTTATTAAAAATGGAAAGTGAATCTAATATCATCAGTTTGACTCTTTTAGGATTAAAATAAAGTATTGAAAGTGAATTTAATATTATCGTGTATATTGCCTTATGCAGTGTAATCGTTCACAAATGTGAAAAATGTATTCCTTAAGATACAAAATATGATTTGCAGTAGACGTGACATTTAAAAAAAAAGAATACTTATTTAGTGTGGTAATATCTTAGAAAATAAACATTATAAACTTAATCTTGTAAGATAAAATATCTCGAGATAGAGGTGTTACTTTATAGCATTGTCCACGTCGGACAAGTATTACCATATTCTTCAGATAGTATCTGACTAGCTGGGATACTGCTCCACTATATATCACCCATAAGGATAGTCACTTACCAGTTAGGCATCAAGAATGCGAAATAGTGGATATTGCTAGCAATATACAAGCCCAGCGCGAAAGGTCTAAAATTACAACTTTAACATTGTAGAAGCAACTATTCACTTTATTTATCGGTGTCGTAACTTGCTAAGAACTCGGAAAATCTGTCCCAGAACAGAGCCATTGAGTGGCGCGTAAGCGAAAACTGGCTAGAGCACGCTTGAGAAAACCGAGCGCCATAATATCGGTATTTTATCGGGTTGGTACCCGTACGTGTCGTCCGAATGCTCTCTAATTCCGTCCATTGAATTCAAATTGAAGAGTAAAATGCCCGGACAGTGGCCAACCGTGTATTTGAACCGAACGGTTAGCTAATAACTTAATTCCTCTGGGAAAAGGCATCTGCATCGAACTGCAACGTGCTAAAAACGTCATGCTATTTCGACTGCGATTCCTATCGATTTAACATTAGATCGCTGATTCCGTTATCGCCATGGATAAGAGATGTATTTTGTTGTTGTTAAACGATAAGTTGAATATTTGCAGTATTAATTATTTCTGCCTAAAAGTTCCATAGCTCCTGTTCATTTATTAACTTAAGCAATCGTTAAAGGAAAAGATTTTTAACTTATAACACACAAACGTAAAATAATATTACATTAACCTTCTAAGATATGCGAATAAACGTTAAAATTAAAACTTCGTGACTGAACCACGTTTGTTAAAGTATTTTAACGACTGACATAGTTCCGCATGTGAGACTCGAGAAAACTTGCTCCATTCGAGACATTTAGAGCAAATTCAAGCATAGCGCAGGAACGTTGTAATGACCACTCACATAAGAGTTTCTGTTTGTGAAATTGACCGCAATTCCACTATGTCTGGTTAGGTTTTCGCGGTTTTATTCAACATATAAAGTATGCCAAGTACAGACGCGTAGATTTTTCTTAAGCCATTTTTATGACAACCCAAAATACGTCCACACCGCCCAAGTTTTATGTTTAGTTACTTAGGAATTTTGGTAACTTTACAGCTGCGCAAACTTTCGTATATTGAATTTCACTCGAGTTAAGACTATCTCGATTTGTATTACAAAGTTCATATTGAGTTTTCTTGTATTTGAATTTGATAAACAGAACTTAGTATCCACTTTGAAATTCGTTTCGACCTTCTGTCGTTACTTGGATTAGGCGGAAAGTTATAATACAGGGGTTGTGACCTCGATTCGTCTTTTCCTAAGATGGTATTGGCACCATCCTTATCTCTACACATTTGAGTGCACTCATAATTCTGGTGGTAGGGAGTAACGGTTTGATCACCCCTGTGTGTCGCTTTGAAAGGGACCCGTCGTATGCTACGACCAGTTTATTAGGAACTTCCCCGTCTCCTGCGGCGCTTATATAAAAGAGGGTTAATAAAGGTACTTTAAGCATTTCGAGGGTTCTATTAGAGTTGGTTCTTTATATCGAGCAGTTGGAGCCCATCGCGGTAGACAGAGATTAATCGAGTGCCGCCTCACAAGGCCATATTAGCTATAACGGCATCCGGAAAATTGCACGATTTTTCCACTCACGCCCCCTGTTGCCACGTCTACATATTGACAATAAAATACGGCGATACAATGAGAGATGAACCCAAGGTATTGTTTGTTCGGTCTGGTGTACGAAATTGATGGCAACAATTAATTAATTCTCGGCTTCTCGTCGGAAGCTTACGAACGCGGACTTGATCGGGTTCTTTTATTAACAAGAGTATTGTACAGTCAATGGATACTACAATCCTTTTATTTTTTCCAACCATACAACAATCGAACGTTATTATTGATACTAGTTATATAAAATAGCTTTGTAATATATTAGAAATGTCTATTTTACAATTCGTTTGTTCTGACTGACTGCTAAAAATGCAGAAACTATCTAGCTAAAGCTATTTTATATGATTCTTTACAGTTAAGTAATAAAAATTCGAAATGTAGCTACAGAGCATCAAAAATGCTAACATATTTTTTTCCTAATGCTTTAACATAGGGGGGAGAGATTGTCATGACAGATCGCTAGTATGCCTTTCATACTACCTATTTTTATAGGTACACAGTTCATATTATGAATCTTATTAAGATTCTTAGACCAGAAGCACGTAGTTACATAAAAGTTTCCGTTTGTTCCTACTGTGAAGGTTTGATTTTCACAACTCACGTTTTTATTGCCCAATATAGTGGCTAAATGTCCTCGCTAACAGCAAATGGCAATAACCGCCATACTTTTCAATTACGTAAACTCGAAACCATTTTTGTCCACCTTATCCCACACTCGGGGCAAATTGTAAAATATAGGCGATTAAGTGCTTGATTTACTCATCCCCTGCTTACGGGCCGTCAGGGAAGGAAAATTACCTCACGCGGAGAAATGATACAGAATGGCCTCGAAGCGTAGAAAACTCTACTGAGTAGACTCTCCATTAGTAGATATTTAATAACTAGCTGTTGCCCGCGACTTCGTCCGCGTCAAATTCTGTTATTATGATCGCGACTATTTCTGCAACATTTTTCACTAATGCTTCACTTCTATTGGTCCCAGCGTGATGTTATATTATAGCCTAAAGCCTTTCTCGATAAATGGACTACCCAATACAAAAAGTTTTTTTTTTATTTCGAACCAGTAATTCCTGAGATTAGCGCGTTCAAACAAACAAACAAACTCTTCAGCTTTATAATATTAGTATAGATAATAATATTTATGTATCCATACTCAAGAGATGTAACTTTGGTAATTCGTAACAGATAAAAACATGTTATGTTGTATTATCTCGTCTATTTTAGACTTAGCGGTCTTGATAGCCGAAGCAGCGTGTATCAGGCTAAGTAGTCTGTGCGTCCATGCTTATTATAACTCTCACAATACATCCGCATTTGCGCGACGTTTATTATAGCATTTACTGGAAATCGTTCAACTTCACTATAGCATTGAGATTGTCCAGATAAACGGGCTAATGTTACGATCCTTTATCATTACTAAACACTCCGTCAGGGTTAATATTATATGGACTGTTTTAAGTAGCCTTTCACACACACCTTTATATGATAATGTCTGTCATTTCCGTGGTAATAAAATAATGCAAATTAAGTTCACTCGTCATGAAATTAATAGGGATAACTTGATTATGTAAATGAATATTTACAGCTTATCTAACATCAGAGGTCATTTATATGTGCAGGATTTGTGGAATGGATTATCTACTTTTATCTTCCAACGAATAGTTTCGTTTTACGACTGCAAGAATATATTCGTCCGTATTTCTATGAAAACTGTAAAAAGCTTTGCAAAACGTCATATTATACAGAAAGTTCTTAAGCAAATATTTTTACTTCAAATAGTTGCGTTGTAAATAAAAAATTACAAGGCTTAATCTTATACAGTTGTTTGATTATTTCGATATTTTTTATTTTCTAGTTTATTATTTATTTATTTTTATAAACCTCAAATAAATAATAAATTTAACATATTACTTCCTAACCTTTTGGAATTATGAAATTTACTTGGACCGACTGACGACCTCCATAGAAGGTATTAATTCTGCTTGCAGATGTGTATCCAGCATATGGTTACAATCTTTTTTCCTTCTCATTTGCTTTGTTTAGGTTTCTGGTTTAGGCTAGAAAGCAAAAATTGCAGAGGAAAATCAGTCATCTTGAGATTGGAAATATATTAATTATGCCATATATACCAATGGCAATAAAATTGGAATAGGTTATTTTAGCTTTGTCTTAGTTAGGTACAGACTCGCCTGCAGACACTGAATATCTATTAAATGATGGCTACAGGTTTTATTGCGACATTGAAAAGCTATCAAATGGAAACGCCGATGTGAATTCATTTTATGCAGTTATTCGAGGTTCTTAGCTGTGATCGCAGCTTCAAAGCGAATATCTCTAGGCCAGAGATGGCTAACATTTTCGATCGTACACTTAACTTATCAACTTAAATGTCAGTAACTAATTTTCTAATAAGCTTTTGCTTGTTTTAAATAAAATACGCTGTTATTATTGATCAGGATCATACTCTTTGTTGAATACGAATCGTAGCAGTGCCAGCCAACTGTCGCACTATTGACGACCATTTGGATCAGCGGTAGTAAGCGCTGTTTCTGAGCTATAGGTCGCGGGTTCGATCCCCGCACAGTACAAATATTTGTGTGCATGAAAATGTCTGTTTGTACTGGTCTGGGTGTTTTCTATGTATTTTAAGTATGTATTTACAAAAAAAAAAGTATATATGCAAGTTTAAGGTACTTAATAGTAGCTTTATTTGGGACTAGATGGCTGTGTGAGGCATGTCTTAAATATTACTATTTCAAAAGTTCTGCTTTAGATTTTAATGTACAAAACACCATATACATATAACCAATTTTATCAATGTAAGGGAGAGTGCTGTTACCCGTCTTTTTTCGGCGGCATTTAACTCGCGTTTTACGACAGCTAGGTGAAACCGCCTACTAATTATATTTTTTGTCAAATCAAATCAACATATTTATACTATTTGCGATATAAACATGAATGTAATGTCGAAAGATAATTTCAATTCCCATAAAAATGGCTGTAATCATATACAAACTCCAAAAACTAAATAATTGTAGATAATTCTCAAAATTATAAAATATCTATCTAGCTTTAAAAATAAGCGTCTTGAAGATTTGCTAACCCTGCTCTAGACGATACATTTACGGCAGATCATTTCACTTCTCGCTAAGCCTTGGGGTGGGGCCGCGAGATAAGCGGATGATGTGTAGCGGGAGTTTCTTCGTATTGTGACTGTGACTTTTCTTCTCGGTCCTTGTGTATTTTAAATTCTGATTTATCATTTTAAATAAATAATTTGAAATTGCTCCGGAAGAGAACACGTCTTTGGCGTTGGTAGATTACGAAGTATATGCGGATGCATTTTGTTGGTAGTTCTGTTACTATGACACCTTTGTGTAAGCGTAGACGTTTTGTTTCATGCATGACAAATATGTAAATGCAAGACCTAGACTTGGCGCAATAAGTTTTGTAGTTAGCACAAAAATAAACATAAAAAAGGAACTGATTGCGTAATCGTAGTGTGTTACATTTGTAACTGCTAGTACAGAATATGATAATAGTTTTATATAAGTTTAAAGGTTCATATAATTTGTCTAGCTGTGGCTGTTAATATTTAGTTAACTAAAAAAAGTAATCATAAAACTTCTAAAAATCAAGTTATTTTGTTGAATATAATATTGTAATATTTTTACTAGTAGCAAGAATAATCCTTAGCCCACAAAAGATTAAAAAAAAAATTTGCAGGCACTAATTTGTTTCACTCATTGCAAACAACCACGTGATTTTCTCATTCGTAACCAAAACTTGTCATTTCAACTACCCGCATACTACATTTCTTTATCGCTATTTTTATGGCTCGTATCCTATTATTCACTGAGTGTTTCTTCTTTTGTGTCCCGAGCGATATCAATCTGCGATCGTCCGCTGTATCGACGCCTAGGGCCCTACTCCTCACCTACATGATTGTAATTGCGGAGCCCTATACGGCCGGACTGGTTTTACTACACATAGCAAATGCCCATACTAAGAGCCAGCAACCCTCCAACTGCCAATTAATCGCCGGTTCCACTGGCTGAACTGATACCAAAACTATAAATTTTACAAGTCGTTACGAACCAGATATATATCTTAAGTGATGATAACAAGTTATCATCATTACCTCACTTATAGTGAGCCATTTTTTCCAATCATGCTCATAAAAAATAAAAGATGCATGAATACTTCAGAATTTATTAGAGCTACCAGTTCTTCGCATTAAATGCTCTTGTATAAATAATTGTTCAATTAAAATACATGTTTCTTTATGAGCTATTATTTGATAAATACTTGTTGAAATCTTATAATATACTGTTATCGTAAGTTAGTTATACGAGTTTAACAAAAATTTTAAGCGAACATGCCGCTGTTCATATTTCTTATATGCATGCATATCTTTCTTTATACAATCGTGATCTTTCATACGGTCAAAATGGAAATGCATCGAGGTAGTTCTACATACAATGTTCATACTAACTATGCAGCAGCTGAGAATTGCAAAAATCATCGTTGCGCATTCTTTGCGCGCAGTCCTCAGAATTTTGAGAGGCGTCAGAGTGCGCAGACGGCGTCGTGACGTGTCCATTTACATACAAAACCAGCGATAGCGCGGCATATCTAATCTGTGGTGGCTGTCAATCACGGCTGACAGGCATGCGCGAGAGTAACGTGCTCGGATCACTTGCGATCGGCTACTCGATTCCGCGTTCGATTAGTGCGAGATTAAATGTGGTGCAATATCAGATCCGGTTGCGATCGCACGATTAGCACCAACTTACTATAGAGTTTAAAAAACATAAAGGTAAACACTTAAATAGTTTCAGACGAAAAGTAGCCTATGTGCTATTCCTGCTTATAATCTATCTTCGTGTTAAATGTCGTCCCGATTTCTTCAGCCCTACTAGCGTGATTGAATAAGAAACGTCCATTCAAACTCTTAAATT